>JAYKQN010000025.1:4182500-4892500 GCA_036785175.1 Eupleurogrammus muticus | reverse complement strand
AGTAATACATCACTAGGATACACACTTTGTTATTCTATGAATCACATAAACATGACCTTTCCACTTTGCATCTTTCAAAATGCTGTTACTTAGGTAACAGTACTGAAGTATTATCAGCTAAATGCACCTACAGTAACAAAAGTTAAATTACTCATTATCAGGTATATTACTTATTTTAGAGTTATTTAATTTATATAAAGTTCATATAAAGTATGAATTTAAACAAGATAAATGTAAATACAGACAGACAGACAGACAGACATTGTGAGAAGAGTAATAACATCTGACTTCAAAATAATACATCACTAGGATACACACTTTGTTATTCTATGAATCACATAAACATGACCTTTCCACTTTGCATCTTTCAAAATGCTGTTACTTAGGTAACAGTACTGAAGTATTATCAGCTAAATGCACCTACAGTAACAAAAGTTAAATTACTCATTATCAGGTATATTACTTATTTTAGAGTTATTTAATTTATATAAAGTTCATATAAAGTATGAATTTAAACAAGATAAATGTAAATACAGACAGACAGACAGACAGACAGACATTGTGAGAAGAGTAATAACATCTGACTTCAAAGTAATACATCACTAGGATACACACTTTGTTATTCTATGAATCACATAAACATGACCTTTCCACTTTGCATCTTTCAAAATGCTGTTACTTAGGTAACAGTACTGAAGTATTATCAGCTAAATGCACCTACAGTAACAAAAGTTAAATTACTCATTATCAGGTATATTACTTATTTTAGAGTTATTTAATTTATATAAAGTTCATATAAAGTATGAATTTAAACAAGATAAATGTAAATACAGACAGACAGACAGACAGACAGACAGACATTGTGAGAAGAGTAATAACATCTGACTTCAAAGTAATACATCACTAGGATACACACTTTGTTATTCTATGAATCACATAAACATGACCTTTCCACTTTGCATCTTTCAAAATGCTGTTACTTAGGTAACAGTACTGAAGTATTATCAGCTAAATGCACCTACAGTAACGAAAGTTAAATTACTCATTATCAGGTATATTACTTATTTTAGAGTTATTTAATTTATATAAAGTTCATATAAAGTATGAATTTAAACAAGATAAATGTAAATACAGACAGACAGACAGACAGACAGACAGACATTGTGAGAAGAGTAATAACATCTGACTTCAAAGTAATACATCACTAGGATACACACTTTGTTATTCTATGAATCACATAAACATGACCTTTCCACTTTGCATCTTTCAAAATGCTGTTACTTAGGTAACAGTACTGAAGTATTATCAGCTAAATGCACCTACAGTAACAAAAGTTAAATTACTCATTATCAGGTATATTACTTATTTTAGAGTTATTTAATTTATATAAAGTTCATATAAAGTATGAATTTAAACAAGATAAATGTAAATACAGACAGACAGACAGACAGACATTGTGAGAAGAGTAATAACATCTGACTTCAAAGTAATACATCACTAGGATACACACTTTGTTATTCTATGAATCACATAAACATGACCTTTCCACTTTGCATCTTTCAAAATGCTGTTACTTAGGTAACAGTACTGAAGTATTATCAGCTAAATGCACCTACAGTAACAAAAGTTAAATTACTCATTATCAGGTATATTACTTATTTTAGAGTTATTTAATTTATATAAAGTTCATATAAAGTATGAATTTAAACAAGATAAATGTAAATACAGACAGACAGACAGACAGACAGACATTGTGAGAAGAGTAATAACATCTGACTTCAAAGTAATACATCACTAGGATACACACTTTGTTATTCTATGAATCACATAAACATGACCTTTCCACTTTGCATCTTTCAAAATGCTGTTACTTAGGTAACAGTACTGAAGTATTATCAGCTAAATGCACCTACAGTAACAAAAGTTAAATTACTCATTATCAGGTATATTACTTATTTTTGAGTTATTTAATTTATATAAAGTTCATATAAAGTATGAATTTAAACAAGATAAATGTAAATACAGACAGACAGACAGACAGACAGACAGACAGACATTGTGAGAAGAGTAATAACATCTGACTTCAAAGTAATACATCACTAGGATACACACTTTGTTATTCTATGAATCACATAAACATGACCTTTCCACTTTGCATCTTTCAAAATGCTGTTACTTAGGTAACAGTACTGAAGTATTATCAGCTAAATGCACCTACAGTAACAAAAGTTAAATTACTCATTATCAGGTATATTACTTATTTTAGAGTTATTTAATTTATATAAAGTTCATATAAAGTATGAATTTAAACAAGATAAATGTAAATACAGACAGACAGACAGACAGACAGACAGACATTGTGAGAAGAGTAATAACATCTGACTTCAAAGTAATACATCACTAGGATACACACTTTGTTATTCTATGAATCACATAAACATGACCTTTCCACTTTGCATCTTTCAAAATGCTGTTACTTAGGTAACAGTACTGAAGTATTATCAGCTAAATGCACCTACAGTAACAAAAGTTAAATTACTCATTATCAGGTATATTACTTATTTTAGAGTTATTTAATTTATATAAAGTTCATATAAAGTATGAATTTAAACAAGATAAATGTAAATACAGACAGACAGACAGACAGACATTGTGAGAAGAGTAATAACATCTGACTTCAAAGTAATACATCACTAGGATACACACTTTGTTATTCTATGAATCACATAAACATGACCTTTCCACTTTGCATCTTTCAAAATGCTGTTACTTAGGTAACAGTACTGAAGTATTATCAGCTAAATGCACCTACAGTAACAAAAGTTAAATTACTCATTATCAGGTATATTACTTATTTTTGAGTTATTTAATTTATATAAAGTTCATATAAAGTATGAATTTAAACAAGATAAATGTAAATACAGACAGACAGACAGACAGACAGACAGACAGACATTGTGAGAAGAGTAATAACATCTGACTTCAAAGTAATACATCACTAGGATACACACTTTGTTATTCTATGAATCACATAAACATGACCTTTCCACTTTGCATCTTTCAAAATGCTGTTACTTAGGTAACAGTACTGAAGTATTATCAGCTAAATGCACCTACAGTAACAAAAGTTAAATTACTCATTATCAGGTATATTACTTATTTTAGAGTTATTTAATTTATATAAAGTTCATATAAAGTATGAATTTAAACAAGATAAATGTAAATACAGACAGACAGACAGACAGACAGACAGACATTGTGAGAAGAGTAATAACATCTGACTTCAAAGTAATACATCACTAGGATACACACTTTGTTATTCTATGAATCACATAAACATGACCTTTCCACTTTGCATCTTTCAAAATGCTGTTACTTAGGTAACAGTACTGAAGTATTATCAGCTAAATGCACCTACAGTAACAAAAGTTAAATTACTCATTATCAGGTATATTACTTATTTTAGAGTTATTTAATTTATATAAAGTTCATATAAAGTATGAATTTAAACAAGGTAAATGTAAATACAGACATACAGACAGACAGACAGACAGACAGACATTGTGAGAAGAGTAATAACATCTGACTTCAAAGTAATACATCACTAGGATACACACTTTGTTATTCTATGAATCACATAAACATGACCTTTCCACTTTGCATCTTTCAAAATGCTGTTACTTAGGTAACAGTACTGAAGTATTATCAGCTAAATGCACCTACAGTAACAAAAGTTAAATTACTCATTATCAGGTATATTACTTATTTTTGAGTTATTTAATTTATATAAAGTTCATATAAAGTATGAATTTAAACAAGATAAATGTAAATACAGACAGACAGACAGACAGACAGACAGACAGACATTGTGAGAAGAGTAATAACATCTGACTTCAAAGTAATACATCACTAGGATACACACTTTGTTATTCTATGAATCACATAAACATGACCTTTCCACTTTGCATCTTTCAAAATGCTGTTACTTAGGTAACAGTACTGAAGTATTATCAGCTAAATGCACCTACAGTAACAAAAGTTAAATTACTCATTATCAGGTATATTACTTATTTTAGAGTTATTTAATTTATATAAAGTTCATATAAAGTATGAATTTAAACAAGATAAATGTAAATACAGACAGACAGACAGACAGACAGACAGACATTGTGAGAAGAGTAATAACATCTGACTTCAAAGTAATACATCACTAGGATACACACTTTGTTATTCTATGAATCACATAAACATGACCTTTCCACTTTGCATCTTTCAAAATGCTGTTACTTAGGTAACAGTACTGAAGTATTATCAGCTAAATGCACCTACAGTAACAAAAGTTAAATTACTCATTATCAGGTATATTACTTATTTTAGAGTTATTTAATTTATATAAAGTTCATATAAAGTATGAATTTAAACAAGATAAATGTAAATACAGACAGACAGACAGACAGACAGACAGACAGACATTGTGAGAAGAGTAATAACATCTGACTTCAAAGTAATACATCACTAGGATACACACTTTGTTATTCTATCAATCACATAAACATGACCTTTCCACTTTGCATCTTTCAAAATGCTGTTACTTAGGTAACAGTACTGAAGTATTATCAGCTAAATGCACCTACAGTAACAAAAGTTAAATTACTCATTATCAGGTATATTACTTATTTTAGAGTTATTTAATTTATATAAAGTTCATATAAAGTATGAATTTAAACAAGATAAATGTAAATACAGACAGACAGACAGACAGACAGACAGACAGACATTGTGAGAAGAGTAATAACATCTGACTTCAAAGTAATACATCACTAGGATACACACTTTGTTATTCTATGAATCACATAAACATGACCTTTCCACTTTGCATCTTTCAAAATGCTGTTACTTAGGTAACAGTACTGAAGTATTATCAGCTAAATGCACCTACAGTAACAAAAGTTAAATTACTCATTATCAGGTATATTACTTATTTTAGAGTTATCTAATTTATATAAAGTTCATATAAAGTATGAATTTAAACGAGATAAATGTAAATACAGACAGACAGACAGACAGACAGACAGACAGACAGACAGACAGACAGACAGACAGACAGACAGACATTGTGAGAAGAGTAATAACATCTGACTTCAAAGTAATACATCACTAGGATACACACTTTGTTATTCTATGAATCACATAAACATGACCTTTCCACTTTGCATCTTTCAAAATGCTGTTACTTAGGTAACAGTACAGAAGTATTATCAGCTAAATGCACCTACAGTAACAAAAGTTAAATTACTCATTATCAGGTATATTACTTATTTTAGAGTTATTTAATTTATATAAAGTTCATATAAAGTATGAATTTAAACAAGATAAATGTAAATACAGACAGACAGACAGACAGACAGACAGACAGACAGACAGACAGACAGACAGACAGACAGACAGACATTGTGAGAAGAGTAATAACATCTGACTTCAAAGTAATACATCACTAGGATACACACTTTGTTATTCTATGAATCACATAAACATGACCTTTCCACTTTGCATCTTTCAAAATGCTGTTACTTAGGTAACAGTACTGAAGTATTATCAGCTAAATGCACCTACAGTAACAAAAGTTAAATTACTCATTATCAGGTATATTACTTATTTTAGAGTTATCTAATTTATATAAAGTTCATATAAAGTATGAATTTAAACGAGATAAATGTAAATACAGACAGACAGACAGACAGACAGACAGACAGACAGACAGACAGACAGACAGACAGACATTGTGAGAAGAGTAATAACATCTGACTTCAAAGTAATACATCACTAGGATACACACTTTGTTATTCTATGAATCACATAAACATGACCTTTCCACTTTGCATCTTTCAAAATGCTGTTACTTAGGTAACAGTACAGAAGTATTATCAGCTAAATGCACCTACAGTAACAAAAGTTAAATTACTCATTATCAGGTATATTACTTATTTTAGAGTTATTTAATTTATATAAAGTTCATATAAAGTATGAATTTAAACAAGATAAATGTAAATACAGACAGACAGACAGACAGACAGACAGACATTGTGAGAAGAGTAATAACATCTGACTTCAAAGTAATACATCACTAGGATACACACTTTGTTATTCTATGAATCACATAAACATGACCTTTCCACTTTGCATCTTTCAAAATGCTGTTACTTAGGTAACAGTACTGAAGTATTATCAGCTAAATGCACCTACAGTAACAAAAGTTAAATTACTCATTATCAGGTATATTACTTATTTTAGAGTTATTTAATTTATATAAAGTTCATATAAAGTATGAATTTAAACAAGATAAATGTAAATACAGACAGACAGACAGACAGACAGACAGACAGACAGACAGACATTGTGAGAAGAGTAATAACATCTGACTTCAAAGTAATACATCACTAGGATACACACTTTGTTATTCTATGAATCACATAAACATGACCTTTCCACTTTGCATCTTTCAAAATGCTGTTACTTAGGTAACAGTACTGAAGTATTATCAGCTAAATGCACCTACAGTAACAAAAGTTAAATTACTCATTATCAGGTATATTACTTATTTTAGAGTTATTTAATTTATATAAAGTTCATATAAAGTATGAATTTAAACAAGATAAATGTAAATACAGACAGACAGACAGAAAGACAGACAGACAGACAGACAG
This sequence comes from Eupleurogrammus muticus, assembly GCA_036785175.1. NCBI lineage: Eukaryota > Metazoa > Chordata > Actinopteri > Scombriformes > Trichiuridae > Eupleurogrammus > Eupleurogrammus muticus. Next base: position 4,885,796 of record JAYKQN010000025.1, on the reverse strand, counting down.
ACAGACAGACAGACAGACAGACAGACAGACAGACATTGTGAGAAGAGTAATAACATCTGACTTCAAAGTAATACATCACTAGGATACACACTTTGTTATTCTATGAATCACATAAACATGACCTTTCTACTTTGCATCTTTCAAAATGCTGTTACTTAGGTAACAGTACTGAAGTATTATCAGCTAAATGCACCTACAGTAACAAAAGTTAAATTACTCATTATCAGGTATATTACTTATTTTAGAGTTATTTAATTTATATAAAGTTCATATAAAGTATGAATTTAAACAAGATAAATGTAAATACAGACAGACAGACAGACAGACAGACAGACAGACAGACAGACAGACAGACATTGTGAGAAGAGTAATAACATCTGACTTCAAAGTAATACATCACTAGGATACACACTTTGTTATTCTATGAATCACATAAACATGACCTTTCCACTTTGCATTTTTCAAAATGCTGTTACTTAGGTAACAGTACTGAAGTATTATCAGCTAAATGCACCTACAGTAACAAAAGTTAAATTACTCATTATCAGGTATATTACTTATTTTAGAGTTATTTAATTTATATAAAGTTCATATAAAGTATGAATTTAAACAAGATAAATGTAAATACAGACAGACAGACAGACAGACAGACAGACAGACATTGATTGTGAGAAGAGTAATAACATCTGACTTCAAAGTAATACATCACTAGGATACACACTTTGTTATTCTATGAATCACATAAACATGACCTTTCCACTTTGCATCTTTCAAAATGCTATTACTTAGGTAACAGTACTGAAGTATTATCAGCTAAATGCACCTACAGTAACAAAAGTTAAATTACTCATTATCAGGTATATTACTTATTTTAGAGTTATTTAATTTATATAAAGTTCATATAAAGTATGAATTTAAACAAGATAAATGTAAATACAGACAGACAGACAGACAGACAGACAGACATTGTGAGAAGAGTAATAACATCTGACTTCAAAGTAATACATCACTAGGATACACACTTTGTTATTCTATGAATCACATAAACATGACCTTTCCACTTTGCATTTTTCAAAATGCTGTTACTTAGGTAACAGTACTGAAGTATTATCAGCTAAATGCACCTACAGTAACAAAAGTTAAATTACTCATTATCAGGTATATTACTTATTTTAGAGTTATTTAATTTATATAAAGTTCATATAAAGTATGAATTTAAACAAGATAAATGTAAATACAGACAGACAGACAGACAGACAGACAGACAGACAGACATTGATTGTGAGAAGAGTAATAACATCTGACTTCAAAGTAATACATCACTAGGATACACACTTTGTTATTCTATGAATCACATAAACATGACCTTTCCACGTTGCATCTTTCAAAATGCTATTACTTAGGTAACAGTACTGAAGTATTATCAGCTAAATGCACCTACAGTAACAAAAGTTAAATTACTCATTATCAGGTATATTACTTATTTTAGAGTTATTTAATTTATATAAAGTTCATATAAAGTATGAATTTAAACAAGATAAATGTAAATACAGACAGACAGACAGACAGACAGACAAACAGACAGACATTGTGAGAAGAGTAATAACATCTGACTTCAAAGTAATACATCACTAGGATACACACTTTGTTATTCTATGAATCACATAAACATGACCTTTCCACTTTGCATCTTTCAAAATGCTGTTACTTAGGTAACAGTACTGAAGTATTATCAGCTAAATGCACCTACAGTAACAAAAGTTAAATTACTCATTATCAGGTATATTACTTATTTTAGAGTTATTTAATTTATATAAAGTTCATATAAAGTATGAATTTAAACAAGATAAATGTAAATACAGACAGACAGACAGACAGACAGACAGACAGACAGACAGACAGACAGACAGACAGACAGACATTGATTGTGAGAAGAGTAATAACATCTGACTTCAAAGTAATACATCACTAGGATACACACTTTGTTATTCTATGAATCACATAAACATGACCTTTCCACTTTGCATCTTTCAAAATGCTGTTACTTAGGTAACAGTACTGAAGTATTATCAGCTAAATGCACCTACAGTAACAAAAGTTAAATTACTCATTATCAGGTATATTACTTATTTTAGAGTTATTTAATTTATATAAAGTTCATATAAAGTATGAATTTAAACAAGATAAATGTAAATACAGACAGACAGACAGACAGACAGACAGACAGACAGACAGACAGACAGACAGACATTGTGAGAAGAGTAATAACATCTGACTTCAAAGTAATACATCACTAGGATACACACTTTGTTATTCTATGAATCACATAAACATGACCTTTCCACTTTGCATCTTTCAAAATGCTGTTACTTAGGTAACAGTACTGAAGTATTATCAGCTAAATGCACCTACAGTAACAAAAGTTAAATTACTCATTATCAGGTATATTACTTATTTTAGAGTTATTTAATTTATATCAAGTTCATATAAAGTATGAATTTAAACAAGATAAATGTAAATACAGACAGACAGACAGACAGACAGACAGACAGACAGACAGACAGACAGACATTGTGAGAAGAGTAATAACATCTGACTTCAAAGTAATACATCACTAGGATACACACTTTGTTATTCTATGATTCACATAAACATGACCTTTCCACTTTGCATCTTTCAAAATGCTGTTACTTAGGTAACAGTACTGAAGTATTATCAGCTAAATGCACCTACAGTAACAAAAGTTAAATTACTCATTATCAGGTATATTACTTATTTTAGAGTTATTTAATTTATATAAAGTTCATATAAAGTATGAATTTAAACAAGATAAATGTAAATACAGACAGACAGACAGACAGACAGACAGACAGACAGACATTGATTGTGAGAAGAGTAATAACATCTGACTTCAAAGTAATACATCACTAGGATACACACTTTGTTATTCTATGAATCACATAAACATGACCTTTCCACTTTGCATCTTTCAAAATGCTGTTACTTAGGTAACAGTACTGAAGTATTATCAGCTAAATGCACCTACAGTAACAAAAGTTAAATTACTCATTATCAGGTATATTACTTATTTTAGAGTTATTTAATTTATATAAAGTTCATATAAAGTATGAATTTAAACAAGATAAATGTAAATACAGACAGACAGACAGACAGACAGACAGACATTGATTGTGAGAAGAGTAATAACATCTGACTTCAAAGTAATACATCACTAGGATACACACTTTGTTATTCTATGAATCACATAAACATGACCTTTCCACTTTGCATCTTTCAAAATGCTGTTACTTAGGTAACAGTACTGAAGTATTATCAGCTAAATGCACCTACAGTAACAAAAGTTAAATTACTCATTATCAGGTATATTACTTATTTTAGAGTTATTTAATTTATATAAAGTTCATATAAAGTATGAATTTAAACAAGATAAATGTAAATACAGACAGACAGACAGACAGACAGACAGACATTGTGAGAAGAGTAATAACATCTGACTTCAAAGTAATACATCACTAGGATACACACTTTGTTATTCTATGAATCACATAAACATGACCTTTCCACTTTGCATCTTTCAAAATGCTGTTACTTAGGTAACAGTACTGAAGTATTATCAGCTAAATGCACCTACAGTAACAAAAGTTAAATTACTCATTATCAGGTATATTACTTATTTTAGAGTTATTTAATTTATATAAAGTTCATATAAAGTATGAATTTAAACAAGATAAATGTAAATACAGACAGACAGACAGACAGACAGACAGACAGACAGACATTGTGAGAAGAGTAATAACATCTGACTTCAAAGTAATACATCACTAGGATACACACTTTGTTATTCTATGAATCACATAAACATGACCTTTCCACTTTGCATCTTTCAAAATGCTGTTACTTAGGTAACAGTACTGAAGTATTATCAGCTAAATGCACCTACAGTAACAAAAGTTAAATTACTCATTATCAGGTATATTACTTATTTTAGAGTTATTTAATTTATATAAAGTTCATATAAAGTATGAATTTAAACAAGATAAATGTAAATACAGACAGACAGACAGACAGACATTGTGAGAAGAGTAATAACATCTGACTTCAAAGTAATACATCACTAGGATACTGTGAGCGACCGACGCGGTCTCCCCACAAAAGGGATCAGGGCAACCAGAAAAAGAAGCGGAGACAGGAGGCAGCGGAACTCACGTAAAAACATTTATTTGACGGCGGTACAAAAAACACAAAACACCCAACACGCTCACGTCAGCAGAAAAAGTCCACCTCGCACCAGGTGGACCAGACAGGCAGTCCTACGCGTCGCGTCACCTGTCCCGCACGCAAACATGTCCGGGTGGGAACTCTCTCTCTGTTAGTCAGTTCCCCCTTATAACCAGGTGAGAAGGGGAGGGCTCATCACCTTCTCACAGATACACACTTTGTTATTCTATCAATCACATAAACATGACCTTTCCACTTTGCATCTTTCAAAATGCTGTTACTTAGGTAACAGTACTGAAGTATTATCAGCTAAATGCACCTACAGTAACAAAAGTTAAATTACTCATTATCAGGTATATTACTTATTTTAGAGTTATTTAATTTATATAAAGTTCATATAAAGTATGAATTTAAACAAGATAAATGTAAATACAGACAGACAGACAGACAGACAGACAGACAGACAGACAGACAAACAGACAGACATTGTGAGAAGAGTAATAACATCTGACTTCAAAGTAATACATCACTAGGATACACACTTTGTTATTCTATGAATCACATAAACATGACCTTTCCACTTTGCATCTTTCAAAATGCTGTTACTTAGGTAACAGTACTGAAGTATTATCAGCTAAATGCACCTACAGTAACAAAAGTTAAATTACTCATTATCAGGTATATTACTTATTTTAGAGTTATTTAATTTATATAAAGTTCATATAAAGTATGAATTTAAACAAGATAAATGTAAATACAGACAGACAGACAGACAGACAGACAGACAGACATTGTGAGAAGAGTAATAACATCTGACTTCAAAGTAATACATCACTAGGATACACACTTTGTTATTCTATGAATCACATAAACATGACCTTTCCACTTTGCATCTTTCAAAATGCTGTTACTTAGGTAACAGTACTGAAGTATTATCAGCTAAATGCACCTACAGTAACAAAAGTTAAATTACTCATTATCAGGTATATTACTTATTTTAGAGTTATTTAATTTATATAAAGTTCATATAAAGTATGAATTTAAACAAGATAAATGTAAATACAGACAGACAGACAGACAGACAGACAGACAGACAGACAGACATTGATTGTGAGAAGAGTAATAACATCTGACTTCAAAGTAATACATCACTAGGATACACACTTTGTTATTCTATGAATCACATAAACATGACCTTTCCACTTTGCATCTTTCAAAATGCTGTTACTTAGGTAACAGTACTGAAGTATTATCAGCTAAATGCACCTACAGTAACAAAAGTTAAATTACTCATTATCAGGTATATTACTTATTTTAGAGTTATTTAATTTATATAAAGTTCATATAAAGTATGAATTTAAACAAGATAAATGTAAATACAGACAGACAGACAGACAGACAGACAGACAGACAGACAGACAGACAGACAGACAGACATTGTGAGAAGAGTAATAACATCTGACTTCAAAGTAATACATCACTAGGATACACACTTTGTTATTCTATGAATCACATAAACATGACCTTTCCACTTTGCATCTTTCAAAATGCTGTTACTTAGGTAACAGTACTGAAGTATTATCAGCTAAATGCACCTACAGTAACAAAAGTTAAATTACTCATTATCAGGTATATTACTTATTTTAGAGTTATTTAATTTATATAAAGTTCATATAAAGTATGAATTTAAACAAGATAAATGTAAATACAGACAGACAGACAGACAGACAGACAGACAGACAGACAGACATTGTGAGAAGAGTAATAACATCTGACTTCAAAGTAATACATCACTAGGATACACACTTTGTTATTCTATGATTCACATAAACATGACCTTTCCACTTTGCATCTTTCAAAATGCTGTTACTTAGGTAACAGTACTGAAGTATTATCAGCTAAATGCACCTACAGTAACAAAAGTTAAATTACTCATTATCAGGTATATTACTTATTTTAGAGTTATTTAATTTACATAAAGTTCATATAAAGTATGAATTTAAACAAGATAAATGTAAATACAGACAGACAGACAGACAGACAGACAGACAGACAGACAGACAGACAGACAGACATTGTGAGAAGAGTAATAACATCTGACTTCAAAGTAATACATCACTAGGATACACACTTTGTTATTCTATGAATCACATAAACATGACCTTTCCACTTTGCATCTTTCAAAATGCTATTACTTAGGTAACAGTACTGAAGTATTATCAGCTAAATGCACCTACAGTAACAAAAGTTAAATTACTCATTATCAGGTATATTACTTATTTTAGAGTTATTTAATTTATATAAAGTTCATATAAAGTATGAATTTAAACAAGATAAATGTAAATACAGACAGACAGACAGACAGACAGACAGACAGACAGACAGACAGACAGACAGACAGACAGACATTGTGAGAAGAGTAATAACATCTGACTTCAAAGTAATACATCACTAGGATACACACTTTGTTATTCTATGAATCACATAAACATGACCTTTCCACTTTGCATCTTTCAAAATGCTGTTACTTAGGTAACAGTACAGAAGTATTATCAGCTAAATGCACCTACAGTAACAAAAGTTAAATTACTCATTATCAGGTATATTACTTATTTTAGAGTTATTTAATTTATATAAAGTTCATATAAAGTATGAATTTAAACAAGATAAATGTAAATACAGACAGACAGACAGACAGACAGACAGACAGACATTGTGAGAAGAGTAATAACATCTGACTTCAAAGTAATACATCACTAGGATACACACTTTGTTATTCTATGAATCACATAAACATGACCTTTCCACTTTGCATCTTTCAAAATGCTGTTACTTAGGTAACAGTACTGAAGTATTATCAGCTAAATGCACCTACAGTAACAAAAGTTAAATTACTCATTATCAGGTATATTACTTATTTTAGAGTTATTTAATTTATATAAAGTTCATATAAAGTATGAATTTAAACAAGATAAATGTAAATACAGACAGACAGACAGACAGACAGACAGACAGACAGACAGACAGACATTGTGAGAAGAGTAATAACATCTGACTTCAAAGTAATACATCACTAGGATACACACTTTGTTATTCTATGAATCACATAAACATGACCTTTCCACTTTGCATCTTTCAAAATGCTGTTACTTAGGTAACAGTACTGAAGTATTATCAGCTAAATGCACCTACAGTAACAAAAGTTAAATTACTCATTATCAGGTATATTACTTATTTTAGAGTTATTTAATTTATATAAAGTTCATATAAAGTATGAATTTAAACAAGATAAATGTAAATACAGACAGACAGACAGACAGACAGACAGACATTGTGAGAAGAGTAATAACATCTGACTTCAAAGTAATACATCACTAGGATACACACTTTGTTATTCTATGAATCACATAAACATGACCTTTCCACTTTGCATCTTTCAAAATGCTGTTACTTAGGTAACAGTACTGAAGTATTATCAGCTAAATGCACCTACAGTAACAAAAGTTAAATTACTCATTATCAGGTATATTACTTATTTTAGAGTTATTTAATTTATATAAAGTTCATATAAAGTATGAATTTAAACAAGATAAATGTAAATACAGACAGACAGACAGACAGACAGACAGACAGACAGACAGACAGACAGACAGACAGACAGACAGACAGACATTGTGAGAAGAGTAATAACATCTGACTTCAAAGTAATACATCACTAGGATACACACTTTGTTATTCTATGAATCACATAAACATGACCTTTCCACTTTGCATCTTTCAAAATGCTGTTACTTAGGTAACAGTACTGAAGTATTATCAGCTAAATGCACCTACAGTAACAAAAGTTAAATTACTCATTATCAGGTATATTACTTATTTTAGAGTTATTTAATTTATATAAAGTTCATATAAAGTATGAATTTAAACAAGATAAATGTAAATACAGACAGACAGACAGACAGACAGACAGACAGACAGACAGACAGACAGACAGACAGACAGACATTGTGAGAAGAGTAATAACATCTGACTTCAAAGTAATACATCACTAGGATACACACTTTGTTATTCTATGAATCACATAAACATGACCTTTCCACTTTGCATTTTTCAAAATGCTGTTACTTAGGTAACAGTACTGAAGTATTATCAGCTAAATGCACCTACAGTAACAAAAGTTAAATTACTCATTATCAGGTATATTACTTATTTTAGAGTTATTTAATTTATATAAAGTTCATATAAAGTATGAATTTAAACAAGATAAATGTAAATACAGACAGACAGACAGACAGACAGACAGACAGACATTGATTGTGAGAAGAGTAATAACATCTGACTTCAAAGTAATACATCACTAGGATACACACTTTGTTATTCTATGAATCACATAAACATGACCTTTCCACTTTGCATCTTTCAAAATGCTATTACTTAGGTAACAGTACTGAAGTATTATCAGCTAAATGCACCTACAGTAACAAAAGTTAAATTACTCATTATCAGGTATATTACTTATTTTAGAGTTATTTAATTTATATAAAGTTCATATAAAGTATGAATTTAAACAAGATAAATGTAAATACAGACAGACAGACAGACAGACAGACAGACATTGTGAGAAGAGTAATAACATCTGACTTCAAAGTAATACATCACTAGGATACACACTTTGTTATTCTATGAATCACATAAACATGACCTTTCCACTTTGCATCTTTCAAAATGCTGTTACTTAGGTAACAGTACTGAAGTATTATCAGCTAAATGCACCTACAGTAACAAAAGTTAAATTACTCATTATCAGGTATATTACTTATTTTAGAGTTATTTAATTTATATAAAATTCATATAAAGTATGAATTTAAACAAGATAAATGTAAATACAGACAGACAGACAGACAGACAGACAGACATTGTGAGAAGAGTAATAACATCTGACTTCAAAGTAATACATCACTAGGATACACACTTTGTTATTCTATGAATCACATAAACATGACCTTTCCACTTTGCATCTTTCAAAATGCTGTTACTTAGGTAACAGTACTGAAGTATTATCAGCTAAATGCACCTACAGTAACAAAAGTTAAATTACTCATTATCAGGTATATTACTTATTTTAGAGTTATTTAATTTATATAAAGTTCATATAAAGTATGAATTTAAACAAGATAAATGTAAATACAGACAGACAGACAGACAGACAGACAGACAGACAAACAGACAGACATTGTGAGAAGAGTAATAACATCTGACTTCAAAGTAATACTTCACTAGGATACACACTTTGTTATTCTATGAATCACATAAACATGACCTTTCCACTTTGCATCTTTCAAAATGCTATTACTTAGGTAACAGTACTGAAGTATTATCAGCTAAATGCACCTACAGTAACAAAAGTTAAATTACTCATTATCAGGTATATTACTTATTTTAGAGTTATTTAATTTATATAAAGTTCATATAAAGTATGAATTTAAACAAGATAAATGTAAATACAGACAGACAGACAGACAGACAGACAAACAGACAGACATTGTGAGAAGAGTAATAACATCTGACTTCAAAGTAATACATCACTAGGATACACACTTTGTTATTCTATGAATCACATAAACATGACCTTTCCACTTTGCATCTTTCAAAATGCTGTTACTTAGGTAACAGTACTGAAGTATTATCAGCTAAATGCACCTACAGTAACAAAAGTTAAATTACTCATTATCAGGTATATTACTTATTTTAGAGTTATTTAATTTATATAAAGTTCATATAAAGTATGAATTTAAACAAGATAAATGTAAATACAGACAGACAGACAGACAGACAGACAGACAGACAGACAGACAGACAGACAGACAGACATTGTGAGAAGAGTAATAACATCTGACTTCAAAGTAATACATCACTAGGATACACACTTTGTTATTCTATGAATCACATAAACATGACCTTTCCACTTTGCATCTTTCAAAATGCTGTTACTTAGGTAACAGTACTGAAGTATTATCAGCTAAATGCACCTACAGTAACAAAAGTTAAATTACTCATTATCAGGTATATTACTTATTTTAGAGTTATTTAATTTATATCAAGTTCATATAAAGTATGAATTTAAACAAGATAAATGTAAATACAGACAGACAGACAGACAGACAGACAGACAGACAGACATTGATTGTGAGAAGAGTAATAACATCTGACTTCAAAGTAATACATCACTAGGATACACACTTTGTTATTCTATGAATCACATAAACATGACCTTTCCACTTTGCATCTTTCAAAATGCTGTTACTTAGGTAACAGTACTGAAGTATTATCAGCTAAATGCACCTACAGTAACAAAAGTTAAATTACTCATTATCAGGTATATTACTTATTTTAGAGTTATTTAATTTATATAAAGTTCATATAAAGTATGAATTTAAACAAGATAAATGTAAATACAGACAGACAGACAGACAGACAGACAGACAGACAGACATTGTGAGAAGAGTAATAACATCTGACTTCAAAGTAATACATCACTAGGATACACACTTTGTTATTCTATGAATCACATAAACATGACCTTTCCACTTTGCATCTTTCAAAATGCTGTTACTTAGGTAACAGTACTGAAGTATTATCAGCTAAATGCACCTACAGTAACAAAAGTTAAATTACTCATTATCAGGTATATTACTTATTTTAGAGTTATTTAATTTATATAAAGTTCATATAAAGTATGAATTTAAACAAGATAAATGTAAATACAGACAGACAGACAGACAGACAGACATTGTGAGAAGAGTAATAACATCTGACTTCAAAGTAATACATCACTAGGATACACACTTTGTTATTCTATGAATCACATAAACATGACCTTTCCACTTTGCATCTTTCAAAATGCTGTTACTTAGGTAACAGTACTGAAGTATTATCAGCTAAATGCACCTACAGTAACAAAAGTTAAATTACTCATTATCAGGTATATTACTTATTTTAGAGTTATTTAATTTATATAAAGTTCATATAAAGTATGAATTTAAACAATATAAATGTAAATACAGACAGACAGACAGACAGACAGACAGACAGACAGACAGACAAACAGACAGACATTGTGAGAAGAGTAATAACATCTGACTTCAAAGTAATACATCACTAGGATACACACTTTGTTATTCTATGAATCACATAAACATGACCTTTCCACTTTGCATCTTTCAAAATGCTGTTACTTAGGTAACAGTACTGAAGTATTATCAGCTAAATGCACCTACAGTAACAAAAGTTAAATTACTCATTATCAGGTATATTACTTATTTTAGAGTTATTTAATTTATATAAAGTTCATATAAAGTATGAATTTAAACAAGATAAATGTAAATACAGACAGACAGACAGACAGACAGACAGACAGACAAACAGACAGACATTGTGAGAAGAGTAATAACATCTGACTTCAAAGTAATACTTCACTAGGATACACACTTTGTTATTCTATGAATCACATAAACATGACCTTTCCACTTTGCATCTTTCAAAATGCTATTACTTAGGTAACAGTACTGAAGTATTATCAGCTAAATGCACCTACAGTAACAAAAGTTAAATTACTCATTATCAGGTATATTACTTATTTTAGAGTTATTTAATTTATATAAAGTTCATATAAAGTATGAATTTAAACAAGATAAATGTAAATACAGACAGACAGACAGACAGACAGACAGACAAACAGACAGACATTGTGAGAAGAGTAATAACATCTGACTTCAAAGTAATACATCACTAGGATACACACTTTGTTATTCTATGAATCACATAAACATGACCTTTCCACTTTGCATCTTTCAAAATGCTGTTACTTAGGTAACAGTACTGAAGTATTATCAGCTAAATGCACCTACAGTAACAAAAGTTAAATTACTCATTATCAGGTATATTACTTATTTTAGAGTTATTTAATTTATATAAAGTTCATATAAAGTATGAATTTAAACAAGATAAATGTAAATACAGACAGACAGACAGACAGACAGACAGACAGACAGACAGACAGACAGACAGACAGACATTGTGAGAAGAGTAATAACATCTGACTTCAAAGTAATACATCACTAGGATACACACTTTGTTATTCTATCAATCACATAAACATGACCTTTCCACTTTGCATCTTTCAAAATGCTGTTACTTAGGTAACAGTACTGAAGTATTATCAGCTAAATGCACCTACAGTAACAAAAGTTAAATTACTCATTATCAGGTATATTACTTATTTTAGAGTTATTTAATTTATATCAAGTTCATATAAAGTATGAATTTAAACAAGATAAATGTAAATACAGACAGACAGACAGACAGACAGACAGACAGACAGACAGACATTGATTGTGAGAAGAGTAATAACATCTGACTTCAAAGTAATACATCACTAGGATACACACTTTGTTATTCTATGAATCACATAAACATGACCTTTCCACTTTGCATCTTTCAAAATGCTGTTACTTAGGTAACAGTACTGAAGTATTATCAGCTAAATGCACCTACAGTAACAAAAGTTAAATTACTCATTATCAGGTATATTACTTATTTTAGAGTTATTTAATTTATATAAAGTTCATATAAAGTATGAATTTAAACAAGATAAATGTAAATACAGACAGACAGACAGACAGACAGACAGACAGACAGACATTGTGAGAAGAGTAATAACATCTGACTTCAAAGTAATACATCACTAGGATACACACTTTGTTATTCTATGAATCACATAAACATGACCTTTCCACTTTGCATCTTTCAAAATGCTGTTACTTAGGTAACAGTACTGAAGTATTATCAGCTAAATGCACCTACAGTAACAAAAGTTAAATTACTCATTATCAGGTATATTACTTATTTTAGAGTTATTTAATTTATATAAAGTTCATATAAAGTATGAATTTAAACAAGATAAATGTAAATACAGACAGACAGACAGACAGACAGACATTGTGAGAAGAGTAATAACATCTGACTTCAAAGTAATACATCACTAGGATACACACTTTGTTATTCTATGAATCACATAAACATGACCTTTCCACTTTGCATCTTTCAAAATGCTGTTACTTAGGTAACAGTACTGAAGTATTATCAGCTAAATGCACCTACAGTAACAAAAGTTAAATTACTCATTATCAGGTATATTACTTATTTTAGAGTTATTTAATTTATATAAAGTTCATATAAAGTATGAATTTAAACAATATAAATGTAAATACAGACAGACAGACAGACAGACAGACAGACAGACAGACAAACAGACAGACATTGTGAGAAGAGTAATAACATCTGACTTCAAAGTAATACATCACTAGGATACACACTTTGTTATTCTATGAATCACATAAACATGACCTTTCCACTTTGCATCTTTCAAAATGCTGTTACTTAGGTAACAGTACTGAAGTATTATCAGCTAAATGCACCTACAGTAACAAAAGTTAAATTACTCATTATCAGGTATATTACTTATTTTAGAGTTATTTAATTTATATAAAGTTCATATAAAGTATGAATTTAAACAAGATAAATGTAAATACAGACAGACAGACAGACAGACAGACAGACAGACAGACAGACATTGATTGTGAGAAGAGTAATAACATCTGACTTCAAAGTAATACATCACTAGGATACACACTTTGTTATTCTATGAATCACATAAACATGACCTTTCCACTTTGCATCTTTCAAAATGCTGTTACTTAGGTAACAGTACTGAAGTATTATCAGCTAAATGCACCTACAGTAACAAAAGTTAAATTACTCATTATCAGGTATATTACTTATTTTAGAGTTATTTAATTTATATAAAGTTCATATAAAGTATGAATTTAAACAAGATAAATGTAAATACAGACAGACAGACAGACAGACAGACAGACAGACAGACAGACAGACAGACAGACAGACAGACATTGTGAGAAGAGTAATAACATCTGACTTCAAAGTAATACATCACTAGGATACACACTTTGTTATTCTATGAATCACATAAACATGACCTTTCCACTTTGCATATTTCAAAATGCTGTTACTTAGGTAACAGTACTGAAGTATTATCAGCTAAATGCACCTACAGTAACAAAAGTTAAATTACTCATTATCAGGTATATTACTTATTTTAGAGTTATTTAATTTATATCAAGTTCATATAAAGTATGAATTTAAACAAGATAAATGTAAATACAGACAGACAGACAGACAGACAGACAGACAGACATTGTGAGAAGAGTAATAACATCTGACTTCAAAGTAATACATCACTAGGATACACACTTTGTTATTCTATGAATCACATAAACATGACCTTTCCACTTTGCATCTTTCAAAATGCTGTTACTTAGGTAACAGTACTGAAGTATTATCAGCTAAATGCACCTACAGTAACAAAAGTTAAATTACTCATTATCAGGTATATTACTTATTTTAGAGTTATTTAATTTATATAAAGTTCATATAAAGTATGAATTTAAACAAGATAAATGTAAATACAGACAGACAGACAGACAGACAGACAGACAGACAGACATTGATTGTGAGAAGAGTAATAACATCTGACTTCAAAGTAATACATCACTAGGATACACACTTTGTTATTCTATGAATCACATAAACATGACCTTTCCACTTTGCATCTTTCAAAATGCTGTTACTTAGGTAACAGTACTGAAGTATTATCAGCTAAATGCACCTACAGTAACAAAAGTTAAATTACTCATTATCAGGTATATTACTTATTTTAGAGTTATTTAATTTATATAAAGTTCATATAAAGTATGAATTTAAACAAGATAAATGTAAATACAGACAGACAGACAGACAGACAGACAGACATTGTGAGAAGAGTAATAACATCTGACTTCAAAGTAATACATCACTAGGATACACACTTTGTTATTCTATGAATCACATAAACATGACCTTTCCACTTTGCATCTTTCAAAATGCTGTTACTTAGGTAACAGTACTGAAGTATTATCAGCTAAATGCACCTACAGTAACAAAAGTTAAATTACTCATTATCAGGTATATTACTTATTTTAGAGTTATTTAATTTATATAAAGTTCATATAAAGTATGAATTTAAACAAGATAAATGTAAATACAGACAAACAGACAGACAGACAGACATTGTGAGAAGAGTAATAACATCTGACTTCAAAGTAATACATCACTAGGATACACACTTTGTTATTCTATGAATCACATAAACATGACCTTTCCACTTTGCATCTTTCAAAATGCTGTTACTTAGGTAACAGTACTGAAGTATTATCAGCTAAATGCACCTACAGTAACAAAAGTTAAATTACTCATTATCAGGTATATTACTTATTTTAGAGTTATTTAATTTATATAAAGTTCATATAAAGTATGAATTTAAACAAGATAAATGTAAATACAGACAGACAGACAGACAGACAGACAGACAGACATTGTGAGAAGAGTAATAACATCTGACTTCAAAGTAATACATCACTAGGATACACACTTTGTTATTCTATCAATCACATAAACATGACCTTTCCACTTTGCATCTTTCAAAATGCTGTTACTTAGGTAACAGTACTGAAGTATTATCAGCTAAATGCACCTACAGTAACAAAAGTTAAATTACTCATTATCAGGTATATTACTTATTTTAGAGTTATTTAATTTATATAAAGTTCATATAAAGTATGAATTTAAACAAGATAAATGTAAATACAGACAGACAGACAGACAGACAGACAGACAGACAGACAGACAGACAGACAGACAGACAGACAGACATTGTGAGAAGAGTAATAACATCTGACTTCAAAGTAATACATCACTAGGATACACACTTTGTTATTCTATGAATCACATAAACATGACCTTTCCACTTTGCATCTTTCAAAATGCTGTTACTTAGGTAACAGTACTGAAGTATTATCAGCTAAATGCACCTACAGTAACAAAAGTTAAATTACTCATTATCAGGTATATTACTTATTTTAGAGTTATTTAATTTATATCAAGTTCATATAAAGTATGAATTTAAACAAGATAAATGTAAATACAGACAGACAGACAGACAGACAGACAGACAGACATTGTGAGAAGAGTAATAACATCTGACTTCAAAGTAATACATCACTAGGATACACACTTTGTTATTCTATGAATCACATAAACATGACCTTTCCACTTTGCATCTTTCAAAATGCTGTTACTTAGGTAACAGTACTGAAGTATTATCAGCTAAATGCACCTACAGTAACAAAAGTTAAATTACTCATTATCAGGTATATTACTTATTTTAGAGTTATTTAATTTATATAAAGTTCATATAAAGTATGAATTTAAACAAGATAAATGTAAATACAGACAGACAGACAGACAGACAGACAGACAGACAGACATTGATTGTGAGAAGAGTAATAACATCTGACTTCAAAGTAATACATCACTAGGATACACACTTTGTTATTCTATGAATCACATAAACATGACCTTTCCACTTTGCATCTTTCAAAATGCTGTTACTTAGGTAACAGTACTGAAGTATTATCAGCTAAATGCACCTACAGTAACAAAAGTTAAATTACTCATTATCAGGTATATTACTTATTTTAGAGTTATTTAATTTATATAAAGTTCATATAAAGTATGAATTTAAACAAGATAAATGTAAATACAGACAGACAGACAGACAGACAGACAGACAGACAGACATTGTGAGAAGAGTAATAACATCTGACTTCAAAGTAATACATCACTAGGATACACACTTTGTTATTCTATGAATCACATAAACATGACCTTTCCACTTTGCATCTTTCAAAATGCTGTTACTTAGGTAACAGTACTGAAGTATTATCAGCTAAATGCACCTACAGTAACAAAAGTTAAATTACTCATTATCAGGTATATTACTTATTTTAGAGTTATTTAATTTATATAAAGTTCATATAAAGTATGAATTTAAACAAGATAAATGTAAATACAGACAAACAGACAGACAGACAGACATTGTGAGAAGAGTAATAACATCTGACTTCAAAGTAATACATCACTAGGATACACACTTTGTTATTCTATGAATCACATAAACATGACCTTTCCACTTTGCATCTTTCAAAATGCTGTTACTGTCATGTCTCGTCGTAAATGTTAAGTTGTCACTCGTGTTGTCTTGTCCTGCACTTCCTGTTTTATTGTGAAATGACCCTTCCCTCTTGTTTCAGGCACCTTTGCTTCCTGCCCTTGTGTGTTTCCCGCCACAGTGATTGCCTTCCCCTGCCCTGATTGTTTCCACCTGTGCCCTGTTACCTCTCCTATATATTGTCTGTGTCTCCCCTTGTCCTGTGCCAGTTCGTCACGTCCCATGTGTCAGAGCCAGCGCCCAGCTCCAAGTACTACCAGGTTTTGTTCTCTCATGCTCAAGTTCCCAGTCTTGTTTTGTCGGCCTTTGCCTCGTTATTTTTCCTCGTAAGAGTGACTTTTTGTTTATTCCTCGTAAGAGTGATTTTTTGTATATTCCTCGTAAGAGTGACTTTTTGTTTATTCCTCGTAAGAGTGATTTTTTGTTTATTCCTCGTAAGAGTGATTTTTTGTTTATTCCTCGTAAGAGTGATTTTTTGTTTATTCCTCGTAAGAGTGATTTTTTGTTTATTCCTCGTCAGAGTGAATCTTTTGTACGGAACCATAATAAAGACCTTTTCTTTGATCGATCCGTGAAGAGTCGTGCATTTGGGTTCAGCCTCCGGCCCCGCCTTGTGTCAGTACGAACTGGCCAGCCATGAACCCAGCCGACTCCAACCAGCTGACCACAGCGGTCCACTCCCAGGAAGCACGACTAACGAGGCAGGAGGAACACCTGACCTCCCTTGCCCGAGGGTTGCAAGGGTTGGCCCACAGCCAGGACAGTTTTCAGGCAGCCATGACCACGGAGATGAGGGAGTTAGCCCTGCAGATCAAGCAGGCCCTTCCTCGATCACAGCCTGAACCTTCTCCACCCCCGAACTCTTCCGCTACTCCTGCTTCACCTGGATCACCTTCAGCCTCGCTCCGGCTAGCCCCGCCAGAGAAGTTCTCCGGAGAAGGTGACACCTGTAGATCGTTTATCGTGCAATGTGAGCTACATTATGAACTCCAGCACTCAGCTTTCCCGACAGACTCAGCCAAGGTGGCTTTTATGATTTCCCACCTTACGGGACGAGCGGCGGCATGGGCGACCGCAGAGTGGGCTCGAGGAGCGTCGATTTGCTCCTCCATAGATTCTTTTAAAGACTCCTTAAGGAAGGTCTTCGACCGTACAGTACCAGGGAGGGAGGCGGCAAGAGAGCTCAGTACGATAAAGCAAGGCAGTCGCACGGTGGCCGACTACGCCATCCGCTTTCGCACCATAGCTGCCGACAGCGAGTGGAACGAAGCGGCCCTACGGGACACGTTTTTGACGGGGCTCGCTGCCTCCGTTCGGAGCCTACTAATCCCCCTGGATTTACCCACAGACCTGGACTCCCTCATCGCCCTAGCCATCCGGACGGGCAATCGGCTGAGGGACTGGGAGAGGGAGACCGGGACACCTTCTCACCACCGGATAGCTGCTCAACCCGCCACGCTGTCACATTTTTCTCCACAGGTTGCAGCACCCCCAGAGCCCAGGGAGGAGCCGATGCAGTTGGGGCGGGCAAGGCTGTCCAGAGAGGAGCGACGGCGCCGGTTACTGGAGGGCAGATGTTTTTACTGTGGAGAGACTGGACATCTGCTGGCTGCATGTCCGGTGAAAGGTGGGCGCCCAGCAGGGAGAGGAGGCACTCGGGGGCGACAGCTGTCTACGCCAGAAACTCCCCCTCGCGCACTGACGACTGTCCAGGTAACCCTGACGGGTCGCACTAATTCAGTAGGGGCTCTAATTGATTCAGGGGCTGACGAAAGCCTGTTAGACTGGGATTTGGCCCGCAAGTGGCAAGTCAAGACTGAATTGCTATCCCAGCCTCTGGAAGCCACTGCCCTTGATGGCCGTTTTATTTCTAGAATAACCCATAAGACTGAACCACTCCATGTTCAGGTTGGCGACCACCATGAACAGATGTCTTTTTACCTTTTTAACTCTGCTCGGCACCCAATGGTTCTCGGATACCCATGGCTGTCTAGGCACAACCCCCATGTTAAGTGGGAGACCGGAATTATCACAGCCTGGGGAGAGAATTGTGTGGAGAACTGTTTAGCCGCGGGTCAGAGACGGGCAATAGGTCAGGTCTATACTAGAGGGGCAGACCCATCTCCTGGGGAAGAACCAGACCTAGCAACTGTACCCGTGGACTACCATGACTTGGGGGAGGTATTCAGCAAAAGCAAGGCTGCGTCCTTGCCTCCCCACAGACCGTATGACTGTGCCATTGACTTAATTCCAGGTGCTCCGATTCCTAAGGGGAGACTTTATGCCATTTCGGGTCCCGAGAAAAAGGCCATGAAGGAGTATATTGACACCTCACTCAAGGCGGGCCTTATTCGTCCCTCGTCATCTCCTGCGGGAGCCGGTTTCTTTTTTGTGGGGAAGAAAGACGGCTCGCTCCGTCCCTGCATAGACTATAGCCCCCTTAATGCCATTACGGTTAAGAACCGCTACCCTCTGCCCCTTATGGCCTCCGCGTTTGAACAGCTTCAGTCAGCAAAGATATTCACGAAGCTGGACTTAAGAAACGCTTACCACCTGGTTCGGATTAGAGAGGGGGATGAGTGGAAGACTGGGTTTAACACACCATCAGGGCACTATGAATACCTAGTCATGCCATTTGGACTTGCCAACGCCCCTGCAGTATTTCAGGCTTTTATTAATGATGTCCTCCGTGAATTTTTGAATTTGTTTGTGTTTGTGTACTTGGACGACATTTTGATCTTTTCCCCTGATCAGCATACTCATGTCCATCATGTCAGACTGGTTCTCCAGCGCCTGCTGGAGAACCAGCTATATGTTAAAGCAGAAAAATGCGATTTCCATGCCGATACAGTATCGTTCCTTGGCTTTATTGTAGCCTCGGGACAGATACAGATGGACCCGGCTAAAGTTAGCGCTGTGGCTCAATGGCCGACTCCTGATAGCCGCAAGAAGGTTCAGCAATTTCTGGGGTTTGCTAACTTCTATAGGCGGTTCATCAGAAACTTCAGCGCAATAGCGGCACCACTCCATGCATTAACATCTCCTCTGACACCCTTCCAGTGGTCCCCTGAGGCTGACCAGGCATTCAGGAGGTTGATTGCCATGTTCACGACAGCACCCATTCTCACAATGCCTGACCCAAATCGTCAGTTTGTGGTGGAGGTGGATGCCTCCAGTGAAGGAGTGGGGGCTGTTTTATCGCAGCGGTCAGAGAAGGACCAGAAGATGCACCCCTGCGCCTATCTTTCCAGGCGGCTCTCATCAGCGGAGCGCAACTACGACGTCGGGAATCGGGAGCTACTGGCGGTGAAGGTGGCCCTGGAGGAGTGGCGACATTGGCTGGAGGGAGCTCAACAACCATTCCTCGTCTGGACGGACCACAAAAATTTAGAGTATATTAGGAAGGCTAAACGCTTAAACGCACGTCAAGCTAGATGGACATTGTTTTTTAACCGTTTTGATTTTGTCTTGTCCTACAGGCCGGGGTCCAAGAACACCAAGCCAGACGCCCTCTCTCGCCTTTATGACCCCGAGCCTGTTGCCAAGGTCCCCGAGCCCATCCTGCCACTGAAACGTGTGGTAGGGGCGGTGAATTGGCAGATAGAAGCTGAGGTGAAGCAGGCCAACGGTGAGAGCCCGCCACCTAGTGGTTGCCCAGCCAATCGGCTGTTTGTCCCAGCGCCCCTGCGACCTCAGGTGATTCACTGGGCTCACACCTCCCTGCTTACCTGCCACCCAGGGGTGAGTCGTACTATGTTTGTCGTCAGGCAACGCTTCTGGTGGCCTGCGATGGAACAGGATGTCCGGGAGTATGTGGAGGCCTGTCGAGTCTGCGCCCAGAACAAGACATCCTCGAGACCTCAGATGGGATTGCTCCATCCCCTCCCAGTTCCCAGTCGGCCCTGGTCGGACATTTCACTGGACTTTGTTACGGGACTTCCCTCATCTGAAGGTAACACCACTGTATTGACAGTGGTGGACCGTTTTTCCAAGTTGGTGCATTTCATTGCCTTGCCTAAGTTGCCGTCAGCCAAGGAGACGGCGGAGATAATGCTAACTCATGTTTTTCGCCTACATGGCCTCCCTAGAGACATAGTGTCCGACCGGGGCCCGCAGTTTGTATCACGGTTCTGGTCTGAGTTCTGTGCGCTGATTGGGGCCACAGTTAGCCTCACGTCGGGGTACCACCCCGAGTCCAATGGACAGACTGAACGCCTCAACCAGGAGTTGGAGACTTGCCTCCGCTGCCTCATCTCCCAGAACCCTGCAACCTGGAGTAAGCACCTGGCTTGGGTCGAGTATGCCCACAACTCCCTCCCCACCGCAGCCACCGGTCTGACACCATTCCAAGGCGCCTACGGCTACCAACCTCCTCTGTTTCCTGACACAGAGAAGGAGGTAGCGGTGCCGTCGGCGCATGCCCTAGTTCGTCGTTGCCGGCGGGTCTGGGCAGCAGCCCGCAGGGCCCTCCTGCGAACCTCGGCCCGGATGAAGAGGGCTGCTGATCGGAGGCGCTGCCCAGCGCCCGTCTACAAGCCTGGCCAGAAAGTCTGGCTATCCACCAGGGATCTGCCCCTCCACGTAGAGTCCAGGAAGCTGGCTCCCAGGTTTGTTGGTCCTTTCCCTGTTGAAAAAATGATTAACCCTGCTGCTGTTCGTCTTCGTCTCCCCAGATCCCTCAGGGTCCATCCCACTTTCCACGTGGGGAGACTGAAACCAGTTAAGGATAGCCCCATGGTCCCTCCTGCCAAGCCCCCACCACCCCCCCGAATGATTGACGGCGGTCCAGTATACACAGTTAAGCAGCTACTGGCAGTCCGGAACAGAGGCAGAGGACGCCAGTTCCTGGTTGACTGGGAGGGCTACGGTCCGGAGGAGCGCTCCTGGATACCCTCCAGATTTATTGAGGACCCGGGCCTCATAGATGACTTTTACCGCCGCCATCCTCAGGAGCCTGGGCCGTCTGGTGCCGTCCCTAGAAGGGGGGGTACTGTCATGTCTCGTCGTAAATGTTAAGTTGTCACTCGTGTTGTCTTGTCCTGCACTTCCTGTTTTATTGTGAAATGACCCTTCCCTCTTGTTTCAGGCACCTTTGCTTCCTGCCCTTGTGTGTTTCCCGCCACAGTGATTGCCTTCCCCTGCCCTGATTGTTTCCACCTGTGCCCTGTTACCTCTCCTATATATTGTCTGTGTCTCCCCTTGTCCTGTGCCAGTTCGTCACGTCCCATGTGTCAGAGCCAGCGCCCAGCTCCAAGTACTACCAGGTTTTGTTCTCTCATGCTCAAGTTCCCAGTCTTGTTTTGTCGGCCTTTGCCTCGTTATTTTTCCTCGTAAGAGTGACTTTTTGTTTATTCCTCGTAAGAGTGATTTTTTGTATATTCCTCGTAAGAGTGACTTTTTGTTTATTCCTCGTAAGAGTGATTTTTTGTTTATTCCTCGTAAGAGTGATTTTTTGTTTATTCCTCGTAAGAGTGATTTTTTGTTTATTCCTCGTAAGAGTGATTTTTTGTTTATTCCTCGTCAGAGTGAATCTTTTGTACGGAACCATAATAAAGACCTTTTCTTTGATCGATCCGTGAAGAGTCGTGCATTTGGGTTCAGCCTCCGGCCCCGCCTTGTGTCAGTTACTTAGGTAACAGTACTGAAGTATTATCAGCTAAATGCACCTACAGTAACAAAAGTTAAATTACTCATTATCAGGTATATTACTTATTTTAGAGTTATTTAATTTATATAAAGTTCATATAAAGTATGAATTTAAACAAGATAAATGTAAATACAGACAGACAGACAGACATTGTGAGAAGAGTAATAACATCTGACTTCAAAGTAATACATCACTAGGATACACACTTTGTTATTCTATCAATCACATAAACATGACCTTTCCACTTTGCATCTTTCAAAATGCTGTTACTTAGGTAACAGTACTGAAGTATTATCAGCTAAATGCACCTACAGTAACAAAAGTTAAATTACTCATTATCAGGTATATTACTTATTTTAGAGTTATTTAATTTATATAAAGTTCATATAAAGTATGAATTTAAACAAGATAAATGTAAATACAGACAGACAGACAGACAGACATTGTGAGAAGAGTAATAACATCTGACTTCAAAGTAATACATCACTAGGATACACACTTTGTTATTCTATGAATCACATAAACATGACCTTTCCACTTTGCATCTTTCAAAATGCTGTTACTTAGGTAACAGTACTGAAGTATTATCAGCTAAATGCACCTACAGTAACAAAAGTTAAATTACTCATTATCAGGTATATTACTTATTTTAGAGTTATTTAATTTATATAAAGTTCATATAAAGTATGAATTTAAACAAGATAAATGTAAATACAGACAGACAGACAGACAGACAGACAGACAGACAGACAGACAAACAGACAGACATTGTGAGAAGAGTAATAACATCTGACTTCAAAGTAATACATCACTAGGATACACACTTTGTTATTCTATGAATCACATAAACATGACCTTTCCACTTTGCATCTTTCAAAATGCTGTTACTTAGGTAACAGTACTGAAGTATTATCAGCTAAATGCACCTACAGTAACAAAAGTTAAATTACTCATTATCAGGTATATTACTTATTTTAGAGTTATTTAATTTATATAAAGTTCATATAAAGTATGAATTTAAACAAGATAAATGTAAATACAGACAGACAGACAGACAGACAGACAGACAGACAGACAGACATTGATTGTGAGAAGAGTAATAACATCTGACTTCAAAGTAATACATCACTAGGATACACACTTTGTTATTCTATGAATCACATAAACATGACCTTTCGACTTTGCATCTTTCAAAATGCTGTTACTTAGGTAACAGTACTGAAGTATTATCAGCTAAATGCACCTACAGTAACAAAAGTTAAATTACTCATTATCAGGTATATTACTTATTTTAGAGTTATTTAATTTATATAAAGTTCATATAAAGTATGAATTTAAACAAGATAAATGTAAATACAGACAGACAGACAGACAGACAGACAGACAGACAGACAGACATTGTGAGAAGAGTAATAACATCTGACTTCAAAGTAATACATCACTAGGATACACACTTTGTTATTCTATGAATCACATAAACATGACCTTTCCACTTTGCATCTTTCAAAATGCTGTTACTTAGGTAACAGTACTGAAGTATTATCAGCTAAATGCACCTACAGTAACAAAAGTTAAATTACTCATTATCAGGTATATTACTTATTTTAGAGTTATTTAATTTATATCAAGTTCATATAAAGTATGAATTTAAACAAGATAAATGTAAATACAGACAGACAGACAGACAGACAGACAGACAGACAGACATTGTGAGAAGAGTAATAACATCTGACTTCAAAGTAATACATCACTAGGATACACACTTTGTTATTCTATGATTCACATAAACATGACCTTTCCACTTTGCATCTTTCAAAATGCTGTTACTTAGGTAACAGTACTGAAGTATTATCAGCTAAATGCACCTACAGTAACAAAAGTTAAATTACTCATTATCAGGTATATTACTTATTTTAGAGTTATTTAATTTATATAAAGTTCATATAAAGTATGAATTTAAACAAGATAAATGTAAATACAGACAGACAGACAGACAGACATTGATTGTGAGAAGAGTAATAACATCTGACTTCAAAGTAATACATCACTAGGATACACACTTTGTTATTCTATGAATCACATAAACATGACCTTTCCACTTTGCATCTTTCAAAATGCTGTTACTTAGGTAACAGTACTGAAGTATTATCAGCTAAATGCACCTACAGTAACAAAAGTTAAATTACTCATTATCAGGTATATTACTTATTTTAGAGTTATTTAATTTATATAAAGTTCATATAAAGTATGAATTTAAACAAGATAAATGTAAATACAGACAGACAGACAGACAGACAGACAGACAGACAGACAGACATTGATTGTGAGAAGAGTAATAACATCTGACTTCAAAGTAATACATCACTAGGATACACACTTTGTTATTCTATGAATCACATAAACATGACCTTTCCACTTTGCATCTTTCAAAATGCTGTTACTTAGGAAACAGTACTGAAGTATTATCAGCTAAATGCACCTACAGTAACAAAAGTTAAATTACTCATTATCAGGTATATTACTTATTTTAGAGTTATTTAATTTATATAAAGTTCATATAAAGTATGAATTTAAACAAGATAAATGTAAATACAGACAGACAGACAGACAGACAGACAGACAGACAGACAGACAGACAGACAGACAGACAGACAGACAGACAGACATTGTGAGAAGAGTAATAACATCTGACTTCAAAGTAATACATCACTAGGATACACACTTTGTTATTCTATGAATCACATAAACATGACCTTTCCACTTTGCATCTTTCAAAATGCTGTTACTTAGGTAACAGTACTGAAGTATTATCAGCTAAATGCACCTACAGTAACAAAAGTTAAATTACTCATTATCAGGTATATTACTTATTTTAGAGTTATTTAATTTATATAAAGTTCATACAAAGTATGAATTTAAACAAGATAAATGTAAATACAGACAGACAGACAGACAGACAGACAGACAGGCAGACAGACAGACAGACATTGTGAGAAGAGTAATAACATCTGACTTCAAAGTAATACATCACTAGGATACACACTTTGTTATTCTATGAATCACATAAACATGACCTTTCCACTTTGCATCTTTCAAAATGCTGTTACTTAGGTAACAGTACTGAAGTATTATCAGCTAAATGCACCTACAGTAACAAAAGTTAAATTACTCATTATCAGGTATATTACTTATTTTAGAGTTATTTAATTTATATAAAGTTCATATAAAGTATGAATTTAAACAAGATAAATGTAAATACAGACAGACAGACAGACAGACATTGTGAGAAGAGTAATAACATCTGACTTCAAAGTAATACATCACTAGGATACACACTTTGTTATTCTATGAATCACATAAACATGACCTTTCCACTTTGCATCTTTCAAAATGCTGTTACTTAGGTAACAGTACTGAAGTATTATCAGCTAAATGCACCTACAGTAACAAAAGTTAAATTACTCATTATCAGGTATATTACTTATTTTAGAGTTATTTAATTTATATAAAGTTCATATAAAGTATGAATTTAAACAAGATAAATGTAAATACAGACAGACAGACAGACAGACATTGTGAGAAGAGTAATAACATCTGACTTCAAAGTAATACATCACTAGGATACACACTTTGTTATTCTATGAATCACATAAACATGACCTTTCCACTTTGCATCTTTCAAAATGCTGTTACTTAGGTAACAGTACTGAAGTATTATCAGCTAAATGCACCTACAGTAACAAAAGGTAAATTACTCATTATCAGGTATATTACTTATTTTAGAGTTATTTAATTTATATAAAGTTCATATAAAGTATGAATTTAAACAAGATAAATGTAAATACAGACAGACAGACAGACAGACAGACAGACATTGTGAGAAGAGTAATAACATCTGACTTCAAAGTAATACATCACTAGGATACACACTTTGTTATTCTATGAATCACATAAACATGACCTTTCCACTTTGCATCTTTCAAAATGCTGTTACGTAGGTAACAGTACTGAAGTATTATCAGCTAAATGCACCTACAGTAACAAAAGTTAAATTACTCATTATCAGGTATATTACTTATTTTAGAGTTATTTAATTTATATAAAGTTCATATAAAGTATGAATTTAAACAAGATAAATGTAAATACAGACAGACAGACAGACAGACAGACAGACATTGTGAGAAGAGTAATAACATCTGACTTCAAAGTAATACATCACTAGGATACACACTTTGTTATTCTATGAATCACATAAACATGACCTTTCCACTTTGCATCTTTCAAAATGCTGTTACTTAGGTAACAGTACTGAAGTATTATCAGCTAAATGCACCTACAGTAACAAAAGTTAAATTACTCATTATCAGGTATATTACTTATTTTAGAGTTATTTAATTTATATAAAGTTCATATAAAGTATGAATTTAAACAAGATAAATGTAAATACAGACAGACAAACAGACAGACAGACAGACAGACATTGTGAGAAGAGTAATAACATCTGACTTCAAAGTAATACATCACTAGGATACACACTTTGTTATTCTATGAATCACATAAACATGACCTTTCCACTTTGCATCTTTCAAAATGCTGTTACTTAGGTAACAGTACTGAAGTATTATCAGCTAAATGCACCTACAGTAACAAAAGTTAAATTACTCATTATCAGGTATATTACTTATTTTAGAGTTATTTAATTTATATAAAGTTCATATAAAGTATGAATTTAAACAAGATAAATGTAAATACAGACAGACAGACAGACAGACAGACAGACATTGTGAGAAGAGTAATAACATCTGACTTCAAAGTAATACATCACTAGGATACACACTTTGTTATTCTATAAATCACATAAACATGACCTTTCAACTTTGCATCTTTCAAAATGCTGTTACTTAGGTAACAGTACTGAAGTATTATCAGCTAAATGCACCTACAGTAACAAAAGTTAAATTACTCATTATCAGGTATATTACTTATTTTAGAGTTATTTAATTTATATAAAGTTCATATAAAGTATGAATTTAAACAAGATAAATGTAAATACAGACAGACAGACGGACAGACAGACAGACAGACAGACAGACAGACATTGTG
This sequence comes from Eupleurogrammus muticus, assembly GCA_036785175.1. Classification (NCBI taxonomy): domain Eukaryota; kingdom Metazoa; phylum Chordata; class Actinopteri; order Scombriformes; family Trichiuridae; genus Eupleurogrammus; species Eupleurogrammus muticus. The sequence goes on along the minus strand of JAYKQN010000025.1, from coordinate 4,857,624 downwards.
AGAAGAGTAATAACATCTGACTTCAAAGTAATACATCACTAGGATACACACTTTGTTATTCTATGAATCACATAAACATGACCTTTCCACTTTGCATCTTTCAAAATGCTGTTACTTAGGTAACAGTACTGAAGTAGTATCAGCTAAATGCACCTACAGTAACAAAAGTTAAATTACTCATTATCAGGTATATTACTTATTTTAGAGTTATTTAATTTATATAAAGTTCATATAAAGTATGAATTTAAACAAAATAAATGTAAATACAGACAGACAGACAGACAGACAGACAGACAGACAGACAGACAGACAGACAGACAGACAGACATTGTTAGAAGAGTAATAACATCTGACTTCAAAGTAATACATCACTAGGATACACACTTTGTTATTCTATCAATCACATAAACATGACCTTTCCACTTTGCATCTTTCAAAATGCTGTTACTTAGGTAACAGTACTGAAGTATTATCAGCTAAATGCACCTACAGTAACAAAAGTTAAATTACTCATTATCAGGTATATTACTTATTTTAGAGTTATTTAATTTATATAAAGTTCATATAAAGTATGAATTTAAACAAGATAAATGTAAATACAGACATACAGACAGACAGACATTGTGAGAAGAGTAATAACATCTGACTTCAAAGTAATACATCACTAGGATACACACTTTGTTATTCTATGAATCACATAAACATGACCTTTCCACTTTGCATCTTTCAAAATGCTGTTACTTAGGTAACAGTACTGAAGTATTATCAGCTAAATGCACCTACAGTAACAAAAGTTAAATTACTCATTATCAGGTATATTACTTATTTTAGAGTTATTTAATTTATATAAAGTTCATATAAAGTATGAATTTAAACAAGATAAATGTAAATACAGACAGACAAACAGACAGACAGACAGACAGACATTGTGAGAAGAGTAATAACATCTGACTTCAAAGTAATACATCACTAGGATACACACTTTGTTATTCTATGAATCACATAAACATGACCTTTCCACTTTGCATCTTTCAAAATGCTGTTACTTAGGTAACAGTACTGAAGTATTATCAGCTAAATGCACCTACAGTAACAAAAGTTAAATTACTCATTATCAGGTATATTACTTATTTTAGAGTTATTTAATTTATATAAAGTTCATATAAAGTATGAATTTAAACAAGATAAATGTAAATACAGACAGACAAACAGACAGACAGACAGACAGACATTGTGAGAAGAGTAATAACATCTGACTTCAAAGTAATACATCACTAGGATACACACTTTGTTATTCTATGAATCACATAAACATGACCTTTCCACTTTGCATCTTTCAAAATGCTGTTACGTAGGTAACAGTACTGAAGTATTATCAGCTAAATGCACCTACAGTAACAAAAGTTAAATTACTCATTATCAGGTATATTACTTATTTTAGAGTTATTTAATTTATATAAAGTTCATATAAAGTATGAATTTAAACAAGATAAATGTAAATACAGACAGACAGACAGACAGACAGACAGACATTGTGAGAAGAGTAATAACATCTGACTTCAAAGTAATACATCACTAGGATACACACTTTGTTATTCTATGAATCACATAAACATGACCTTTCCACTTTGCATCTTTCAAAATGCTGTTACTTAGGTAACAGTACTGAAGTATTATCAGCTAAATGCACCTACAGTAACAAAAGTTAAATTACTCATTATCAGGTATATTACTTATTTTAGAGTTATTTAATTTATATAAAGTTCATATAAAGTATGAATTTAAACAAGATAAATGTAAATACAGACAGACAAACAGACAGACAGACAGACAGACATTGTGAGAAGAGTAATAACATCTGACTTCAAAGTAATACATCACTAGGATACACACTTTGTTATTCTATGAATCACATAAACATGACCTTTCCACTTTGCATCTTTCAAAATGCTGTTACTTAGGTAACAGTACTGAAGTATTATCAGCTAAATGCACCTACAGTAACAAAAGTTAAATTACTCATTATCAGGTATATTACTTATTTTAGAGTTATTTAATTTATATAAAGTTCATATAAAGTATGAATTTAAACAAGATAAATGTAAATACAGACAGACAGACAGACAGACAGACAGACATTGTGAGAAGAGTAATAACATCTGACTTCAAAGTAATACATCACTAGGATACACACTTTGTTATTCTATAAATCACATAAACATGACCTTTCAACTTTGCATCTTTCAAAATGCTGTTACTTAGGTAACAGTACTGAAGTATTATCAGCTAAATGCACCTACAGTAACAAAAGTTAAATTACTCATTATCAGGTATATTACTTATTTTAGAGTTATTTAATTTATATAAAGTTCATATAAAGTATGAATTTAAACAAGATAAATGTAAATACAGACAGACAGACGGACAGACAGACAGACAGACAGACAGACATTGTGAGAAGAGTAATAACATCTGACTTCAAAGTAATACATCACTAGGATACACACTTTGTTATTCTATGAATCACATAAACATGACCTTTCCACTTTGCATCTTTCAAAATGCTGTTACTTAGGTAACAGTACTGAAGTATTATCAGCTAAATGCACCTACAGTAACAAAAGTTAAATTACTCATTATCAGGTATATTACTTATTTTAGAGTTATTTAATTTATATAAAGTTCATATAAAGTATGAATTTAAACAAGATAAATGTAAATACAGACAGACAGACAGACAGACAGACATTGTGAGAAGAGTAATAACATCTGACTTCAAAGTAATACATCACTAGGATACACACTTTGTTATTCTATGAATCACATAAACATGACCTTTCCACTTTGCATCTTTCAAAATGCTGTTACTTAGGTAACAGTACTGAAGTATTATCAGCTAAATGCACCTACAGTAACAAAAGTTAAATTACTCATTATCAGGTATATTACTTATTTTAGAGTTATTTAATTTATATAAAGTTCATATAAAGTATGAATTTAAACAAGATAAATGTAAATACAGACATACAGACAGACAGACATTGTGAGAAGAGTAATAACATCTGACTTCAAAGTAATACATCACTAGGATACACACTTTGTTATTCTATGAATCACATAAACATGACCTTTCCACTTTGCATCTTTCAAAATGCTGTTACTTAGGTAACAGTACTGAAGTATTATCAGCTAAATGCACCTACAGTAACAAAAGTTAAATTACTCATTATCAGGTATATTACTTATTTTAGAGTTATTTAATTTATATAAAGTTCATATAAAGTATGAATTTAAACAAGATAAATGTAAATACAGACAGACAGACAGACAGACAGACAGACAGACAGACAGACAGACAGACATTGATTGTTAGAAGAGTAATAACATCTGACTTCAAAGTAATACATCACTAGGATACACACTTTGTTATTCTATGAATCACATAAACATGACCTTTCCACTTTGCATCTTTCAAAATGCTGTTACTTAGGTAACAGTACTGAAGTATTATCAGCTAAATGCACCTACAGTAACAAAAGTTAAATTACTCATTATCAGGTATATTACTTATTTTAGAGTTATTTAATTTATATAAAGTTCATATAAAGTATGAATTTAAACAAGATAAATGTAAATACAGACAGACAGACAGACAGACAGACAGACATTGTGAGAAGAGTAATAACATCTGACTTCAAAGTAATACATCACTAGGATACACACTTTGTTATTCTATGAATCACATAAACATGACCTTTCCACTTTGCATCTTTCAAAATGCTGTTACTTAGGTAACAGTACTGAAGTATTATCAGCTAAATGCACCTACAGTAACAAAAGTTAAATTACTCATTATCAGGTATATTACTTATTTTAGAGTTATTTAATTTATATAAAGTTCATATAAAGTATGAATTTAAACAAGATAAATGTAAATACAGACAGACAAACAGACAGACAGACAGACAGACATTGTGAGAAGAGTAATAACATCTGACTTCAAAGTAATACATCACTAGGATACACACTTTGTTATTCTATGAATCACATAAACATGACCTTTCCACTTTGCATCTTTCAAAATGCTGTTACGTAGGTAACAGTACTGAAGTATTATCAGCTAAATGCACCTACAGTAACAAAAGTTAAATTACTCATTATCAGGTATATTACTTATTTTAGAGTTATTTAATTTATATAAAGTTCATATAAAGTATGAATTTAAACAAGATAAATGTAAATACAGACAGACAGACAGACAGACAGACAGACATTGTGAGAAGAGTAATAACATCTGACTTCAAAGTAATACATCACTAGGATACACACTTTGTTATTCTATGAATCACATAAACATGACCTTTCCACTTTGCATCTTTCAAAATGCTGTTACTTAGGTAACAGTACTGAAGTATTATCAGCTAAATGCACCTACAGTAACAAAAGTTAAATTACTCATTATCAGGTATATTACTTATTTTAGAGTTATTTAATTTATATAAAGTTCATATAAAGTATGAATTTAAACAAGATAAATGTAAATACAGACAGACAAACAGACAGACAGACAGACAGACATTGTGAGAAGAGTAATAACATCTGACTTCAAAGTAATACATCACTAGGATACACACTTTGTTATTCTATGAATCACATAAACATGACCTTTCCACTTTGCATCTTTCAAAATGCTGTTACTTAGGTAACAGTACTGAAGTATTATCAGCTAAATGCACCTACAGTAACAAAAGTTAAATTACTCATTATCAGGTATATTACTTATTTTAGAGTTATTTAATTTATATAAAGTTCATATAAAGTATGAATTTAAACAAGATAAATGTAAATACAGACAGACAGACAGACAGACAGACAGACATTGTGAGAAGAGTAATAACATCTGACTTCAAAGTAATACATCACTAGGATACACACTTTGTTATTCTATAAATCACATAAACATGACCTTTCAACTTTGCATCTTTCAAAATGCTGTTACTTAGGTAACAGTACTGAAGTATTATCAGCTAAATGCACCTACAGTAACAAAAGTTAAATTACTCATTATCAGGTATATTACTTATTTTAGAGTTATTTAATTTATATAAAGTTCATATAAAGTATGAATTTAAACAAGATAAATGTAAATACAGACAGACAGACGGACAGACAGACAGACAGACAGACATTGTGAGAAGAGTAATAACATCTGACTTCAAAGTAATACATCACTAGGATACACACTTTGTTATTCTATGAATCACATAAACATGACCTTTCCACTTTGCATCTTTCAAAATGCTGTTACTTAGGTAACAGTACTGAAGTATTATCAGCTAAATGCACCTACAGTAACAAAAGTTAAATTACTCATTATCAGGTATATTACTTATTTTAGAGTTATTTAATTTATATAAAGTTCATATAAAGTATGAATTTAAACAAGATAAATGTAAATACAGACAGACAGACAGACAGACAGACATTGTGAGAAGAGTAATAACATCTGACTTCAAAGTAATACATCACTAGGATACACACTTTGTTATTCTATGAATCACATAAACATGACCTTTCCACTTTGCATCTTTCAAAATGCTGTTACTTAGGTAACAGTACTGAAGTATTATCAGCTAAATGCACCTACAGTAACAAAAGTTAAATTACTCATTATCAGGTATATTACTTATTTTAGAGTTATTTAATTTATATAAAGTTCATATAAAGTATGAATTTAAACAAGATAAATGTAAATACAGACATACAGACAGACAGACATTGTGAGAAGAGTAATAACATCTGACTTCAAAGTAATACATCACTAGGATACACACTTTGTTATTCTATGAATCACATAAACATGACCTTTCCACTTTGCATCTTTCAAAATGCTGTTACTTAGGTAACAGTACTGAAGTATTATCAGCTAAATGCACCTACAGTAACAAAAGTTAAATTACTCATTATCAGGTATATTACTTATTTTAGAGTTATTTAATTTATATAAAGTTCATATAAAGTATGAATTTAAACAAGATAAATGTAAATACAGACAGACAGACAGACAGACAGACAGACAGACAGACAGACAGACAGACATTGATTGTTAGAAGAGTAATAACATCTGACTTCAAAGTAATACATCACTAGGATACACACTTTGTTATTCTATGAATCACATAAACATGACCTTTCCACTTTGCATCTTTCAAAATGCTGTTACTTAGGTAACAGTACTGAAGTATTATCAGCTAAATGCACCTACAGTAACAAAAGTTAAATTACTCATTATCAGGTATATTACTTATTTTAGAGTTATTTAATTTATATAAAGTTCATATAAAGTATGAATTTAAACAAGATAAATGTAAATACAGACAGACAGACAGACAGACAGACAGACATTGTGAGAAGAGTAATAACATCTGACTTCAAAGTAATACATCACTAGGATACACACTTTGTTATTCTATGAATCACATAAACATGACCTTTCCACTTTGCATCTTTCAAAATGCTGTTACTTAGGTAACAGTACTGAAGTATTATCAGCTAAATGCACCTACAGTAACAAAAGTTAAATTACTCATTATCAGGTATATTACTTATTTTAGAGTTATTTAATTTATATAAAGTTCATATAAAGTATGAATTTAAACAAGATAAATGTAAATACAGACAGACAGACAGACAGACAGACATTGTGAGAAGAGTAATAACATCTGACTTCAAAGTAATACATCACTAGGATACACACTTTGTTATTCTATAAATCACATAAACATGACCTTTCCACTTTGCATCTTTCAAAATGCTGTTACTTAGGTAACAGTACTGAAGTAGTATCAGCTAAATGCACCTACAGTAACAAAAGTTAAATTACTCATTATCAGGTATATTACTTATTTTAGAGTTATTTAATTTATATAAAGTTCATATAAAGTATGAATTTAAACAAGATAAATGTAAATACAGACAGACAGACGGACAGACAGACAGACAGACAGACAGACATTGTGAGAAGAGTAATAACATCTGACTTCAAAGTAATACATCACTAGGATACACACTTTGTTATTCTATGAATCACATAAACATGACCTTTCCACTTTGCATCTTTCAAAATGCTGTGTGAGAAGGTGATGAGCCCTCCCCTTCTCACCTGGTTATAAGGGGGAACTGATTAGCAGAGAGAGAGTTTCCCCCCGGACATGTTTGGATGCAGGACGCGACGCGAGGCGTGTGGAGCTGCCTGTTTGGTCCACCTGGTGCGAGGTGGACTTTGCCTGCTGACGTGAGCGTGTTGGGTTTTTCTGTTTTTGTACCGCCGTCAATAAATGTTTTTTATTTAGTGAGTTCCGCTGCCTCCTGTCTCCACTTCTTTTTCCGGTTGCCCTGATCCCTTTTGTGGGGAGACCGCGTCGGTCGCTCACATTTGGTGGCAGCGGTGGGATCTGTGGCGCCGCCTGAGAAGCTGGAGAGAGGAGGTGGAACTCGCGGAGCGAGACGGTGGTTCGCGAGCGAGAGGATCGGCGGCGGTGTCGGCGAAGGAGTCGGCGAGACGATCAGCGAAAAGTGTCGGTGAGAGTGTTGGCGAGCGAGCCAGCGAGCAAGCCAGCGGAGACGGCTAGCGAGCCGCTAGCAGAGACGGCTAGCGAGGTGCTAGCGGGGACGGCTAGCGAGGTGCTAGCGGAAACGGCTAGCGGAAGTGCCCGGCGGAAGTGCCCGGCGGAAGTGCCCGGCGGAAGTGCCCGGCGGAAGTGCCCGGCGGAAGTGCCCGGCGGAAGTGCCCGGCGGAAGTGCCCGGCGGAGACAGTTAGCAAAGGACCCAACAGAGACGGTCAGCAAAGGAGCCAGCAGAGGCGGTCGGCGTGAGGAGCCGGCGGAGACGGTCGGCGTGAGGAGCCGGCGGAGACGGTCGGCGTGAGGAGCCGGCGGAGAGGGCTAGCGGAGGCGGCTAGCGGAGACGGTCAGCGAAGGAGCTGGCGGAAGTGCTAGCGAAAGGGCTAGCGGAAGTGCTGGCGGGGCTACGACCGGAAATGGAGTGTGGTCGAGCGAGCCCCAAGGCAGACACACCACGGTCGCGGACTTCTGTCTCGCCACCCCCGTTGGCGAGACTGCAGAAGGGGAGGGAAGTGTGAGAAGGTGATGAGCCCTCCCCTTCTCACCTGGTTATAAGGGGGAACTGATTAGCAGAGAGAGAGTTTCCCCCCGGACATGTTTGGATGCAGGACGCGACGCGAGGCGTGTGGAGCTGCCTGTTTGGTCCACCTGGTGCGAGGTGGACTTTGCCTGCTGACGTGAGCGTGTTGGGTTTTTCTGTTTTTGTACCGCCGTCAATAAATGTTTTTTATTTAGTGAGTTCCGCTGCCTCCTGTCTCCACTTCTTTTTCCGGTTGCCCTGATCCCTTTTGTGGGGAGACCGCGTCGGTCGCTCACATGCTGTTACTTAGGTAACAGTACTGAAGTATTATCAGCTAAATGCACCTACAGTAACAAAAGTTAAATTACTCATTATCAGGTATATTACTTATTTTAGAGTTATTTAATTTATATAAAGTTCATATAAAGTATGAATTTAAACAAGATAAATGTAAATACAGACAGACAGACAGACAGACAGACATTGTGAGAAGAGTAATAACATCTGACTTCAAAGTAATACATCACTAGGATACACACTTTGTTATTCTATGAATCACATAAACATGACCTTTCCACTTTGCATCTTTCAAAATGCTGTTACTTAGGTAACAGTACTGAAGTATTATCAGCTAAATGCACCTACAGTAACAAAAGTTAAATTACTCATTATCAGGTATATTACTTATTTTAGAGTTATTTAATTTATATAAAGTTCATATAAAGTATGAATTTAAACAAGATAAATGTAAATACAGACATACAGACAGACAGACATTGTGAGAAGAGTAATAACATCTGACTTCAAAGTAATACATCACTAGGATACACACTTTGTTATTCTATGAATCACATAAACATGACCTTTCCACTTTGCATCTTTCAAAATGCTGTTACTTAGGTAACAGTACTGAAGTATTATCAGCTAAATGCACCTACAGTAACAAAAGTTAAATTACTCATTATCAGGTATATTACTTATTTTAGAGTTATTTAATTTATATAAAGTTCATATAAAGTATGAATTTAAACAAGATAAATGTAAATACAGACAGACAGACAGACAGACAGACAGACATTGTGAGAAGAGTAATAACATCTGACTTCAAAGTAATACATCACTAGGATACACACTTTGTTATTCTATGAATCACATAAACATGACCTTTCCACTTTGCATCTTTCAAAATGCTGTTACTTAGGTAACAGTACTGAAGTATTATCAGCTAAATGCACCTACAGTAACAAAAGTTAAATTACTCATTATCAGGTATATTACTTATTTTAGAGTTATTTAATTTATATAAAGTTCATATAAAGTATGAATTTAAACAAGATAAATGTAAATACAGACAGACAGACAGACAGACAGACATTGTGAGAAGAGTAATAACATCTGACTTCAAAGTAATACATCACTAGGATACACACTTTGTTATTCTATAAATCACATAAACATGACCTTTCCACTTTGCATCTTTCAAAATGCTGTTACTTAGGTAACAGTACTGAAGTAGTATCAGCTAAATGCACCTACAGTAACAAAAGTTAAATTTCTCATTATCAGGTATATTACTTATTTTAGAGTTATTTAATTTATATAAAGTTCATATAAAGTATGAATTTAAACAAGATAAATGTAAATACAGACAGACAGACAGACAGACAGACAGACAGACAGACAGACATTGTGAGAAGAGTAATAACATCTGACTTCAAAGTAATACATCACTAGGATACACACTTTGTTATTCTATGAATCACATAAACATGACCTTTCCACTTTGCATCTTTCAAAATGCTGTTACTTAGGTAACAATACTGAAGTATTATCAGCTAAATGCACCTACAGTAACAAAAGTTAAATTACTCATTATCAGGTATATTACTTATTTTAGAGTTATTTAATTTATATAAAGTTCATATAAAGTATGAATTTAAACAAGATAAATGTAAATACAGACATACAGACAGACAGACATTGTGAGAAGAGTAATAACATCTGACTTCAAAGTAATACATCACTAGGATACACACTTTGTTATTCTATGAATCACATAAACATGACCTTTCCACTTTGCATCTTTCAAAATGCTGTTACTTAGGTAACAGTACTGAAGTATTATCAGCTAAATGCACCTACAGTAACAAAAGTTAAATTACTCATTATCAGGTATATTACTTATTTTAGAGTTATTTAATTTATATAAAGTTCATATAAAGTATGAATTTAAACAAGATAAATGTAAATACAGACAGACAGACAGACAGACAGACAGACATTGTGAGAAGAGTAATAACATCTGACTTCAAAGTAATACATCACTAGGATACACACTTTGTTATTCTATGAATCACATAAACATGACCTTTCCACTTTGCATCTTTCAAAATGCTGTTACTTAGGTAACAGTACTGAAGTATTATCAGCTAAATGCACCTACAGTAACAAAAGTTAAATTACTCATTATCAGGTATATTACTTATTTTAGAGTTATTTAATTTATATAAAGTTCATATAAAGTATGAATTTAAACAAGATAAATGTAAATACAGACAGACAGACAGACAGACAGACATTGTGAGAAGAGTAATAACATCTGACTTCAAAGTAATACATCACTAGGATACACACTTTGTTATTCTATAAATCACATAAACATGACCTTTCCACTTTGCATCTTTCAAAATGCTGTTACTTAGGTAACAGTACTGAAGTAGTATCAGCTAAATGCACCTACAGTAACAAAAGTTAAATTACTCATTATCAGGTATATTACTTATTTTAGAGTTATTTAATTTATATAAAGTTCATATAAAGTATGAATTTAAACAAGATAAATGTAAATACAGACAGACAGACAGACAGACAGACAGACAGACAGACAGACATTGTGAGAAGAGTAATAACATCTGACTTCAAAGTAATACATCACTAGGATACACACTTTGTTATTCTATGAATCACATAAACATGACCTTTCCACTTTGCATCTTTCAAAATGCTGTTACTTAGGTAACAATACTGAAGTATTATCAGCTAAATGCACCTACAGTAACAAAAGTTAAATTACTCATTATCAGGTATATTACTTATTTTAGAGTTATTTAATTTATATAAAGTTCATATAAAGTATGAATTTAAACAAGATAAATGTAAATACAGACAGACAGACAGACAGACAGACATTGTGAGAAGAGTAATAACATCTGACTTCAAAGTAATACATCACTAGGATACACACTTTGTTATTCTATGAATCACATAAACATGACCTTTCCACTTTGCATCTTTCAAAATGCTGTTACTTAGGTAACAGTACTGAAGTATTATCAGCTAAATGCACCTACAGTAACAAAAGTTAAATTACTCATTATCAGGTATATTACTTATTTTAGAGTTATTTAATTTATATAAAGTTCATATAAAGTATGAATTTAAACAAGATAAATGTAAATACAGACAGACAGACAGACAGACAGACAGACAGACAGACAGACATTGTGAGAAGAGTAATAACATCTGACTTCAAAGTAATACATCACTAGGATACACACTTTGTTATTCTATGAATCACATAAACATGACCTTTCCACTTTGCATCTTTCAAAATGCTGTTACTTAGGTAACAGTACTGAAGTATTATCAGCTAAATGCACCTACAGTAACAAAAGTTAAATTACTCATTATCAGGTATATTACTTATTTTAGAGTTATTTAACTTATATAAAGTTCATATAAAGTATGAATTTAAACAAGATAAATGTAAATACAGACAGACAGACAGACAGACAGACAGACATTGTGAGAAGAGTAATAACATCTGACTTCAAAGTAATACATCACTAGGATACACACTTTGTTATTCTATGAATCACATAAACATGACCTTTCCACTTTGCATCTTTCAAAATGCTGTTACTTAGGTAACAGTACTGAAGTATTATCAGCTAAATGCACCTACAGTAACAAAAGTTAAATTACTCATTATCAGGTATATTACTTATTTTAGAGTTATTTAATTTATATAAAGTTCATATAAAGTATGAATTTAAACAAGATAAATGTAAATACAGACAGACAGACAGACAGACAGACAGACAGACATTGTGAGAAGAGTAATAACATCTGACTTCAAAGTAATACATCACTAGGATACACACTTTGTTATTCTATGAATCACATAAACATGACCTTTCCACTTTGCATCTTTCAAAATGCTGTTACTTAGGTAACAGTACTGAAGTATTATCAGCTAAATGCACCTACAGTAACAAAAGTTAAATTACTCATTATCAGGTATATTACTTATTTTAGAGTTATTTAATTTATATAAAGTTCATATAAAGTATGAATTTAGACAAGATAAATGTAAATACAGACAGACAGACAAACAGACAGACAGACATTGTGAGAAGAGTAATAACATCTGACTTCAAAGTAATACATCACTAGGATACACACTTTGTTATTCTATGAATCACATAAACATGACCTTTCCACTTTGCATCTTTCAAAATGTTGTTACTTAGGTAACAGTACTGAAGTATTATCAGCTAAATGCACCTACAGTAACAAAAGTTAAATTACTCATTATCAGGTATATTACTTGTTTTAGAGTTATTTAATTTATATAAAGTTCATATAAAGTATGAATTTAAACAAGATAAATGTAAATACAGACAGACAGACAGACAGACATTGTGAGAAGAGTAATAACATCTGACTTCAAAGTAATACATCACTAGGATACACACTTTGTTATTCTATGAATCACATAAACATGACCTTTCCACTTTGCATCTTTCAAAATGCTGTTACTTAGGTAACAGTACTGAAGTATTATCAGCTAAATGCACCTACAGTAACAAAAGTTAAATTACTCATTATCAGGTATATTACTTATTTTAGAGTTATTTATTTATATAAAGTTCATATAAAGTATGGATTTAAACAAGATAAATGTAAATACAGACAGACAGACAGACAGACAGACAGACAGACATTGTGAGAAGAGTAATAACATCTGACTTCAAAGTAATACATCACTAGGATACACACTTTGTTATTCTATGAATCACATAAACATGACCTTTCCACTTTGCATCTTTCAAAATGCTGTTACTTAGGTAACAGTACTGAAGTATTATCAGCTAAATGCACCTACAGTAACAAAAGTTAAATTACTCATTATCAGGTATATTACTTATTTTAGAGTTATTTAATTTATATAAAGTTCATATAAAGTATGAATTTAAACAAGATAAATGTAAATACAGACAGACAGACAGACAGACAGACATTGTGAGAAGAGTAATAACATCTGACTTCAAAGTAATACATCACTAGGATACACACTTTGTTATTCTATGAATCACATAAACATGACCTTTCCACTTTGCATCTTTCAAAATGCTGTTACTTAGGTAACAGTACTGAAGTAGTATCAGCTAAATGCACCTACAGTAACAAAAGTTAAATTACTTATTATCAGGTATATTACTTATTTTAGAGTTATTTAATTTATATAAAGTTCATATAAAGTATGAATTTAAACAAGATAAATGTAAATACAGACAGACAGACAGACAGACAGACATTGTGAGAAGAGTAATAACATCTGACTTCAAAGTAATACATCACTAGGATACACACTTTGTTATTCTATGAATCACATAAACATGACCTTTCCACTTTGCATCTTTCAAAATGCTGTTACTTAGGTAACAGTACTGAAGTATTATCAGCTAAATGCACCTACAGTAACAAAAGTTAAATTACTCATTATCAGGTATATTACTTATTTTAGAGTTATTTAATTTATATAAAGTTCATATAAAGTATGAATTTAAACAAGATAAATGTAAATACAGACAGACAGACAGACAGACAGACAGACATTGTGAGAAGAGTAATAACATCTGACTTCAAAGTAATACATCACTAGGATACACACTTTGTTATTCTATGAATCACATAAACATGACCTTTCCACTTTGCATCTTTCAAAATGCTGTTACTTAGGTAACAGTACTGAAGTATTATCAGCTAAATGCACCTACAGTAACAAAAGTTAAATTACTCATTATCAGGTATATTACTTATTTTAGAGTTATTTAATTTATATAAAGTTCATATAAAGTATGAATTTAAACAAGATAAATGTAAATACAGACAGACAGACAGACAGACAGACAGACAGACATTGTGAGAAGAGTAATAACATCTGACTTCAAAGTAATACATCACTAGGATACACACTTTGTTATTCTATGAATCACATAAACATGACCTTTCCACTTTGCATCTTTCAAAATGCTGTTACTTAGGTAACAGTACTGAAGTATTATCAGCTAAATGCACCTACAGTAACAAAAGTTAAATTACTCATTATCAGGTATATTACTTATTTTAGAGTTATTTAATTTATATAAAGTTCATATAAAGTATGAATTAAACAAGATAAATGTAAATACAGACAGACAGACAGACAGACAGACAGACAGACAGACAGACAGACAGACAGACAGACAGACATTGTGAGAAGAGTAATAACATCTCACTTCAAAGTAATACATCACTAGGATACACACTTTGTTATTCTATGAATCACATAAACATGACCTTTCCACTTTGCATCTTTCAAAATGCTGTTACTTAGGTAACAGTACTGAAGTATTATCAGCTAAATGCACCTACAGTAACAAAAGTTAAATTACTCATTATCAGGTATATTACTTATTTTAGAGTTATTTAATTTATATAAAGTTCATATAAAGTATGAATTTAAACAAGATAAATGTAAATACAGACAGACAGACAGACAGACAGACAGACAGACATTGTGAGAAGAGTAATAACATCTGACTTCAAAGTAATACATCACTAGGATACACACTTTGTTATTCTATGAATCACATAAACATGACCTTTCCACTTTGCATCTTTCAAAATGCTGTTACTTAGGTAACAGTACTGAAGTATTATAAGCTAAATGCACCTACAGTAACAAAAGTTAAATTACTCATTATCAGGTATATTACTTATTTTAGAGTTATTTAATTTATATAAAGTTCATATAAAGTATGAATTTAAACAAGATAAATGTAAATACAGACAGACAGACAGACAGACAGACAGACAGACAGACAGACAGACAGACATTGTGAGAAGAGTAATAACATCTGACTTCAAAGTAATACATCACTAGGATACACACTTTGTTATTCTATGAATCACATAAACATGACCTTTCCACTTTGCATCTTTCAAAATGCTGTTACTTAGGTAACAGTACTGAAGTATTATCAGCTAAATGCACCTACAGTAACAAAAGTTAAATTACTCATTATCAGGTATATTACTTATTTTAGAGTTATTTAATTTATATAAAGTTCATATAAAGTATGAATTTAAACAAGATAAATGTAAATACAGACAGACAGACAGACAGACAGACAGACAGACAGACATTGTGAGAAGAGTAATAACATCTGACTTCAAAGTAATACATCACTAGGATACACACTTTGTTATTCTATGAATCACATAAACATGACCTTTCCACTTTGCATCTTTCAAAATGCTGTTACTTAGGTAACAGTACTGAAGTATTATCAGCTAAATGCACCTACAGTAACAAAAGTTAAATTACTCTTTATCAGGTATATTACTTATTTTAGAGTTATTTAATTTATATAAAGTTCATATAAAGTATGAATTTAAACAAGATAAATGTAAATACAGACAGACAGACAGACAGACAGACATTGTGAGAAGAGTAATAACATCTGACTTCAAAGTAATACATCACTAGGATACACACTTTGTTATTCTATGAATCACATAAACATGACCTTTCCACTTTGCATCTTTCAAAATGCTGTTACTTAGGTAACAGTACTGAAGTATTATAAGCTAAATGCACCTACAGTAACAAAAGTTAAATTACTCATTATCAGGTATATTACTTATTTTAGAGTTATTTAATTTATATAAAGTTCATATAAAGTATGAATTTAAACAAGATAAATGTAAATACAGACAGACAGACAGACAGACAGACAGACAGACAGACAGACAGACAGACAGACAGACAGACAGACAGACATTGTGAGAAGAGTAATAACATCTGACTTCAAAGTAATACATCACTAGGATACACACTTTGTTATTCTATGAATCACATAAACATGACCTTTCCACTTTGCATCTTTCAAAATGCTGTTACTTAGGTAACAGTACTGAAGTATTATCAGCTAAATGCACCTACAGTAACAAAAGTTAAATTACTCATTATCAGGTATATTACTTATTTTAGAGTTATTTAATTTATATAAAGTTCATATAAAGTATGAATTTAAACAAGATAAATGTAAATACAGACAGACAGACAGACAGACAGACAGACAGACATTGTGAGAAGAGTAATAACATCTGACTTCAAAGTAATACATCACTAGGATACACACTTTGTTATTCTATGAATCACATAAACATGACCTTTCCACTTTGCATCTTTCAAAATGCTGTTACTTAGGTAACAGTACTGAAGTATTATCAGCTAAATGCACCTACAGTAACAAAAGTTAAATTACTCATTATCAGGTATATTACTTATTTTAGAGTTATTTAATTTATATAAAGTTCATATAAAGTATGAATTTAAACAAGATAAATGTAAATACAGACAGACAGACAGACAGACAGACATTGTGAGAAGAGTAATAACATCTGACTTCAAAGTAATACATCACTAGGATACACACTTTGTTATTCTATGAATCACATAAACATGACCTTTCCACTTTGCATCTTTCAAAATGCTGTTACTTAGGTAACAGTACTGAAGTATTATCAGCTAAATGCACCTACAGTAACAAAAGTTAAATTACTCATTATCAGGTATATTACTTATTTTAGAGTTATTTAATTTATATAAAGTTCATATAAAGTATGAATTTAAACAAGATAAATGTAAATACAGACAGACAGACAGACAGACAGACATTGTGAGAAGAGTAATAACATCTGACTTCAAAGTAATACATCACTAGGATACACACTTTGTTATTCTATGAATCACATAAACATGACCTTTCCACTTTGCATCTTTCAAAATGCTGTTACTTAGGTAACAGTACTGAAGTATTATCAGCTAAATGCACCTACAGTAACAAAAGTTAAATTACTCATTATCAGGTATATTACTTATTTTAGAGTTATTTAATTTATATAAAGTTCATATAAAGTATGAATTTAAACAAGATAAATGTAAATACAGACAGACAGACAGACAGACAGACAGACATTGTGAGAAGAGTAATAACATCTGACTTCAAAGTAATACATCACTAGGATACACACTTTGTTATTCTATGAATCACATAAACATGACCTTTCCACTTTGCATCTTTCAAAATGCTATTACTTAGGTAACAGTACTGAAGTATTATCAGCTAAATGCACCTACAGTAACAAAAGTTAAATTACTCATTATCAGGTATATTACTTATTTTAGAGTTATTTAATTTATATAAAGTTCATATAAAGTATGAATTTAAACAAGATAAATGTAAATACAGACAGACAGACAGACAGACAGACAGACAGACAGACAGACAGACAGACATTGTGAGAAGAGTAATAACATCTGACTTCAAAGTAATACATCACTAGGATACACACTTTGTTATTCTATGAATCACATAAACATGACCTTTCCACTTTGCATCTTTCAAAATGCTGTTACTTAGGTAACAGTACTGAAGTATTATCAGCTAAATGCACCTACAGTAACAAAAGTTAAATTACTCATTATCAGGTATATTACTTATTTTAGAGTTATTTAATTTATATAAAGTTCATATAAAGTATGAATTTAAACAAGATAAATGTAAATACAGACAGACAGACAGACAGACAGACATTGTGAGAAGAGTAATAACATCTGACTTCAAAGTAATACATCACTAGGATACACACTTTGTTATTCTATGAATCACATAAACATGACCTTTCCACTTTGCATCTTTCAAAATGCTGTTACTTAGGTAACAGTACTGAAGTATTATCAGCTAAATGCACCTACAGTAACAAAAGTTAAATTACTCATTATCAGGTATATTACTTATTTTAGAGTTATTTAATTTATATAAAGTTCATATAAAGTATGAATTTAAACAAGATAAATGTAAATACAGACAGACAGACAGACAGACAGACAGACAGACAGACAGACATTGTGAGAAGAGTAATAACATCTGACTTCAAAGTAATACATCACTAGGATACACACTTTGTTATTCTATGAATCACATAAACATGACCTTTCCACTTTGCATCTTTCAAAATGCTGTTACTTAGGTAACAGTACTGAAGTATTATCAGCTAAATGCACCTACAGTAACAAAAGTTAAATTACTCATTATCAGGTATATTACTTATTTTAGAGTTATTTAATTTATATAAAGTTCATATAAAGTATGAATTTAAACAAGATAAATGTAAATACAGACAGACAGACAGACAGACAGACATTGTGAGAAGAGTAATAACATCTGACTTCAAAGTAATACATCACTAGGATACACACTTTGTTATTCTATGAATCACATAAACATGACCTTTCCACTTTGCATCTTTCAAAATGCTGTTACTTAGGTAACAGTACTGAAGTATTATCAGCTAAATGCACCTACAGTAACAAAAGTTAAATTACTCATTATCAGGTATATTACTTATTTTAGAGTTATTTAATTTATATAAAGTTCATATAAAGTATGAATTTAAACAAGATAAATGTAAATACAGACAGACAGACAGACAGACAGACATTGTGAGAAGAGTAATAACATCTGACTTCAAAGTAATACATCACTAGGATACACACTTTGTTATTCTATGAATCACATAAACATGACCTTTCCACTTTGCATCTTTCAAAATGCTGTTACTTAGGTAACAGTACTGAAGTATTATCAGCTAAATGCACCTACAGTAACAAAAGTTAAATTACTCATTATCAGGTATATTACTTATTTTAGAGTTATTTAATTTATATAAAGTTCATATAAAGTATGAATTTAAACAAGATAAATGTAAATACAGACAGACAGACAGACAGACAGACAGACATTGTGAGAAGAGTAATAACATCTGACTTCAAAGTAATACATCACTAGGATACACACTTTGTTATTCTATGAATCACATAAACATGACCTTTCCACTTTGCATCTTTCAAAATGCTATTACTTAGGTAACAGTACTGAAGTATTATCAGCTAAATGCACCTACAGTAACAAAAGTTAAATTACTCATTATCAGGTATATTACTTATTTTAGAGTTATTTAATTTATATAAAGTTCATATAAAGTATGAATTTAAACAAGATAAATGTAAATACAGACAGACAGACAGACAGACAGACAGACAGACAGACATTGTGAGAAGAGTAATAACATCTGACTTCAAAGTAATACATCACTAGGATACACACTTTGTTATTCTATGAATCACATAAACATGACCTTTCCACTTTGCATCTTTCAAAATGCTGTTACTTAGGTAACAGTACTGAAGTATTATCAGCTAAATGCACCTACAGTAACAAAAGTTAAATTACTCATTATCAGGTATATTACTTATTTTAGAGTTATTTAATTTATATAAAGTTCATATAAAGTATGAATTTAAACAAGATAAATGTAAATACAGACAGACAGACAGACAGACAGACATTGTGAGAAGAGTAATAACATCTGACTTCAAAGTAATACATCACTAGGATACACACTTTGTTATTCTATGAATCACATAAACATGACCTTTCCACTTTGCATCTTTCAAAATGCTGTTACTTAGGTAACAGTACTGAAGTATTATCAGCTAAATGCACCTACAGTAACAAAAGTTAAATTACTCATTATCAGGTATATTACTTATTTTAGAGTTATTTAATGTATATAAAGTTCATATAAAGTATGAATTTAAACAAGATAAATGTAAATACAGACAGACAGACAGACAGACAGACATTGTGAGAAGAGTAATAACATCTGACTTCAAAGTAATACATCACTAGGATACACACTTTGTTATTCTATGAATCACATAAACATGACCTTTCCACTTTGCATCTTTCAAAATGCTGTTACTTAGGTAACAGTACTGAAGTATTATCAGCTAAATGCACCTACAGTAACAAAAGTTAAATTACTCATTATCAGGTATATTACTTATTTCAGAGTTATTTAATTTATATAAAGTTCATATAAAGTATGAATTTAAACAAGATAAATGTAAATACAGACAGACAGACAGACAGACAGACATTGTGAGAAGAGTAATAACATCTGACTTCAAAGTAATACATCACTAGGATACACACTTTGTTATTCTATGAATCACATAAACATGACCTTTCCACTTTGCATCTTTCAAAATGCTGTTACTTAGGTAACAGTACTGAAGTATTATCAGCTAAATGCACCTACAGTAACAAAAGTTAAATTACTCATTATCAGGTATATTACTTATTTTAGAGTTATTTAATTTATATAAAGTTCATATAAAGTATGAATTTAAACAAGATAAATGTAAATACAGACAGACAGACAGACAGACAGACAGACATTGTGAGAAGAGTAATAACATCTGACTTCAAAGTAATACATCACTAGGATACACACTTTGTTATTCTATGAATCACATAAACATGACCTTCCCACTTTGCATCTTTCAAAATGCTGTTACTTAGGTAACAGTACTGAAGTATTATCAGCTAAATGCACCTACAGTAACAAAAGTTAAATTACTCATTATCAGGTATATTACTTATTTTAGAGTTATTTAATTTATATAAAGTTCATATAAAGTATGAATTTAAACAAGATAAATGTAAATACAGACAGACAGACAGACAGACAGACAGACAGACAGACATTGTGAGAAGAGTAATAACATCTGACTTCAAAGTAATACATCACTAGGATACACACTTTGTTATTCTATGAATCACATAAACATGACCTTTCCACTTTGCATCTTTCAAAATGCTGTTACTTAGGTAACAGTACTGAAGTATTATCAGCTAAATGCACCTACAGTAACAAAAGTTAAATTACTCATTATCAGGTATATTACTTATTTTAGAGTTATTTAATTTATATAAAGTTCATATAAAGTATGAATTAAACAAGATAAATGTAAATACAGACAGACAGACAGACAGACAGACAGACAGACAGACAGACAGACAGACATTGTGAGAAGAGTAATAACATCTGACTTCAAAGGAATACATCACTAGGATACACACTTTGTTATTCTATGAATCACATAAACATGACCTTTCCACTTTGCATCTTTCAAAATGCTGTTACTTAGGTAACAGTACTGAAGTATTATCAGCTAAATGCACCTACAGTAACAAAAGTTAAATTACTCATTATCAGGTATATTACTTATTTTAGAGTTATTTAATTTATATAAAGTTCATATAAAGTATGAATTTAAACAAGATAAATGTAAATACAGACAGACAGACAGACAGACAGACAGACAGACAGACACACAGACAGACATTGTGAGAAGAGTAATAACATCTGACTTCAAAGTAATACATCACTAGGATACACACTTTGTTATTCTATGAATCACATAAACATGACCTTTCTACTTTGCATCTTTCAAAATGCTGTTACTTAGGTAACAGTACTGAAGTATTATCAGCTAAATGCACCTACAGTAACAAAAGTTAAATTACTCATTATCAGGTATATTACTTATTTTAGAGTTATTTAATTTATATAAAGTTCATATAAAGTATGAATTTAAACAAGATAAATGTAAATACAGACAGACAGACAGACAGACAGACAGACAGACAGACAGACAGACATTGATTGTGAGAAGATTAATAACATCTGACTTCAAAGTAATACATCACTAGGATACACACTTTGTTATTCTATGAATCACATAAACATGACCTTTCCACTTTGCATCTTTCAAAATGCTATTACTTAGGTAACAGTACTGAAGTATTATCAGCTAAATGCACCTACAGTAACAAAAGTTAAATTACTCATTATCAGGTATATTACTTATTTTAGAGTTATTTAATTTATATAAAGTTTATATAAAGTATGAATTTAAACAAGATAAATGTAAATACAGACAGACAGACAGACAGACAGACAGACAGACAGACAGACAGACAGACAGACAGACAGACAGACAGACAGACATTGTGAGAAGAGTAATAACATCTGACTTCAAAGTAATACATCACTAGGATACACACTTTGTTATTCTATGAATCACATAAACATGACCTTTCCACTTTGCATCTTTCAAAATGCTGTTACTTAGGTAACAGTACTGAAGTATTATATCAGCTAAATGCACCTACAGTAACAAAAGTTAAATTACTCATTATCAGGTATATTACTTATTTTAGAGTTATTTAATTTATATAAAGTTCATATAAAGTATGAATTAAACAAGATAAATGTAAATACAGACAGACAGACAGACAGACAGACAGACAGACAGACAGACAGACATTGTGAGAAGAGTAATAACATCTGACTTCAAAGTAATACATCACTAGGATACACACTTTGTTATTCTATGAATCACATAAACATGACCTTTCCACTTTGCATCTTTCAAAATGCTGTTACTTAGGTAACAGTACTGAAGTATTATCAGCTAAATGCACCTACAGTAACAAAAGTTAAATTACTCATTATCAGGTATATTACTTATTTTAGAGTTATTTAATTTATATAAAGTTCATATAAAGTATGAATTTAAACAAGATAAATGTAAATACAGACAGACAGACAGACAGACAGACAGACAGACAGACAGACATTGTGAGAAGAGTAATAACATCTGACTTCAAAGTAATACATCACTAGGATACACACTTTGTTATTCTATGAATCACATAAACATGACCTTTCCACTTTGCATCTTTCAAAATGCTGTTACTTAGGTAACAGTACTGAAGTATTATCAGCTAAATGCACCTACAGTAACAAAAGTTAAATTACTCATTATCAGGTATATTACTTATTTTAGAGTTATTTAATTTATATAAAGTTCATATAAAGTATGGATTTAAACAAGATAAATGTAAATACAGACAGACAGACAGACAGACAGACAGACAGACAGACAGACAGACCGACAGACAGACAGACAGACATTGTGAGAAGAGTAATAACATCTGACTTCAAAGTAATACATCACTAGGATACACACTTTGTTATTCTATGAATCACATAAACATGACCTTTCCACTTTGCATCTTTCAAAATGCTGTTACTTAGGTAACAGTACTGAAGTATTATCAGCTAAATGCACCTACAGTAACAAAAGTTAAATTACTCATTATCAGGTATATTACTTATTTTAGAGTTATTTAATTTATATAAAGTTCATATAAAGTATGAATTTAAACAAGATAAATGTAAATACAGACAGACAGACAGACAGACAGACAGACAGACATTGTGAGAAGAGTAATAACATCTGACTTCAAAGTAATACATCACTAGGATACACACTTTGTTATTCTATGAATCACATAAACATGACCTTTCCACTTTGCATCTTTCAAAATGCTGTTACTTAGGTAACAGTACTGAAGTATTATCAGCTAAATGCACCTACAGTAACAAAAGGTAAATTACTCATTATCAGGTATATTACTTATTTTAGAGTTATTTAATTTATATAAAGTTCGTATAAAGTATGAATTTAAACAAGATAAATGTAAATACAGACAGACAGACAGACAGACAGACAGACAGACAGACAGACAGACAGACAGACAGACAGACAGACATTGTGAGAAGAGTAATAACATCTGACTTCAAAGTAATACATCACTAGGATACACACTTTGTTATTCTATGAATCACATAAACATGACCTTTCCACTTTGCATCTTTCAAAATGCTGTTACTTAGGTAACAGTACTGAAGTATTATAAGCTAAATGCACCTACAGTAACAAAAGTTAAATTACTCATTATCAGGTATATTACTTATTTTTGAGTTATTTAATTTATATAAAGTTCATATAAAGTATGAATTTAAACAAGATAAATGTAAATACAGACAGACAGACAGACAGACAGACAGACAGACAGACAGACAGACAGACAGACAGACAGACATTGTGAGAAGAGTAATAACATCTGACTTCAAAGTAATACATCACTAGGATACACACTTTGTTATTCTATGAATCACATAAACATGACCTTTCCACTTTGCATCTTTCAAAATGCTGTTACTTAGGTAACAGTACTGAAGTATTATCAGCTAAATGCACCTACAGTAACAAAAGTTAAATTACTCATTATCAGGTATATTACTTATTTTAGAGTTATTTAATTTATATAAAGTTCATATAAAGTATGAATTTAAACAAGATAAATGTAAATACAGACAGACAGACAGACAGACAGACAGACAGACAGACAGACATTGTGAGAAGAGTAATAACATCTGACTTCAAAGTAATACATCACTAGGATACACACTTTGTTATTCTATGAATCACATAAACATGACCTTTCCACTTTGCATCTTTCAAAATGCTGTTACTTAGGTAACAGTACTGAAGTATTATCAGCTAAATGCACCTACAGTAACAAAAGTTAAATTACTCATTATCAGGTATATTACTTATTTTAGAGTTATTTAATTTATATAAAGTTCATATAAAGTATGAATTTAAACAAGATAAATGTAAATACAGACAGACAGACAGACAGACAGACAGACAGACAGACAGACAGACAGACAGACAGACAGACAGACAGACAGACAGACATTGTGAGAAGAGTAATAACATCTGACTTCAAAGTAATACATCACTAGGATACACACTTTGTTATTCTATGAATCACATAAACATGACCTTTCCACTTTGCATCTTTCAAAATGCTGTTACTTAGGTAACAGTACTGAAGTATTATAAGCTAAATGCACCTACAGTAAAAAAAGTTAAATTACTCATTATCAGGTATATTACTTATTTTTGAGTTATTTAATTTATATAAAGTTCATATAAAGTATGAATTTAAACAAGATAAATGTAAATACAGACAGACAGACAGACAGACAGACAGACAGACAGACAGACAGACAGACAGACAGACAGACATTGTGAGAAGAGTAATAACATCTGACTTCAAAGTAATACATCACTAGGATACACACTTTGTTATTCTATGAATCACATAAACATGACCTTTCCACTTTGCATCTTTCAAAATGCTGTTACTTAGGTAACAGTACTGAAGTATTATCAGCTAAATGCACCTACAGTAACAAAAGTTAAATTACTCATTATCAGGTATATTACTTATTTTAGAGTTATTTAATTTATATAAAGTTCATATAAAGTATGAATTTAAACAAGATAAATGTAAATACAGACAGACAGACAGACAGACAGACAGACATTGTGAGAAGAGTAATAACATCTGACTTCAAAGTAATACATCACTAGTATACACACTTTGTTATTCTATGAATCACATAAACATGACCTTTCCACTTTGCATCTTTCAAAATGCTATTACTTAGGTAACAGTACTGAAGTATTATCAGCTAAATGCACCTACAGTAACAAAAGTTAAATTACTCATTATCAGGTATATTACTTATTTTAGAGTTATTTAATTTATATAAAGTTCATATAAAGTATGAATTTAAACAAGATAAATGTAAATACAGACAGACAGACAGACAGACAGACAGACAGACAGACAGACATTGTGAGAAGAGTAATAACATCTGACTTCAAAGTAATACATCACTAGGATACACACTTTGTTATTCTATGAATCACATAAACATGACCTTTCCACTTTGCATCTTTCAAAATGCTGTTACTTAGGTAACAGTACTGAAGTATTATCAGCTAAATGCACCTACAGTAACAAAAGTTAAATTACTCATTATCAGGTATATTACTTATTTTAGAGTTATTTAATTTATATAAAGTTCATATAAAGTATGAATTTAAACAAGATAAATGTAAATACAGACAGACAGACATTGTGAGAAGAGTAATAACATCTGACTTCAAAGTAATACATCACTAGGATACACACTTTGTTATTCTATGAATCACATAAACATGACCTTTCCACTTTGCATCTTTCAAAATGCTGTTACTTAGGTAACAGTACTGAAGTATTATCAGCTAAATGCACCTACAGTAACAAAAGTTAAATTACTCATTATCAGGTATATTACTTATTTTAGAGTTATTTAATTTATATAAAGTTCATATAAAGTATGAATTTAAACAAGATAAATGTAAATACAGACAGACAGACATTGTGAGAAGAGTAATAACATCTGACTTCAAAGTAATACATCACTAGGATACACACTTTGTTATTCTATGAATCACATAAACATGACCTTTCCACTTTGCATCTTTCAAAATGCTGTTACTTAGGTAACAGTACTGAAGTATTATCAGCTAAATGCACCTACAGTAACAAAAGTTAAATTACTCATTATCAGGTATATTACTTATTTTAGAGTTATTTAATTTATATAAAGTTCATATAAAGTATGAATTTAAACAAGATAAATGTAAATACAGACAGACAGACAGACAGACAGACATTGTGAGAAGAGTAATAACATCTGACTTCAAAGTAATACATCACTAGGATACACACTTTGTTATTCTATGAATCACATAAACATGACCTTTCCACTTTGCATCTTTCAAAATGCTGTTACTTAGGTAACAGTACTGAAGTATTATCAGCTAAATGCACCTACAGTAACAAAAGTTAAATTACTCATTATCATGTATATTACTTATTTTAGAGTTATTTAATTTATATAAAGTTCATATAAAGTATGAATTTAAACAAGATAAATGTAAATACAGACAGACAGACAGACAGACATTGTGAGAAGAGTAATAACATCTGACTTCAAAGTAATACATCACTAGGATACACACTTTGTTATTCTATGAATCACATAAACATGACCTTTCCACTTTGCATCTTTCAAAATGCTGTTACTTAGGTAACAGTACTGAAGTATTATCAGCTAAATGCACCTACAGTAACAAAAGGTAAATTACTCATTATCAGGTATATTACTTATTTTAGAGTTATTTAATTTATATAAAGTTCATATAAAGTATGAATTTAAACAAGATAAATGTAAATACAGACAGACAGACAGACAGACAGACATTGTGAGAAAAGTAATAACATCTGACTTCAAAGTAATACATCACTAGGATACACACTTTGTTATTCTATGAATCACATAAACATGACCTTTCCACTTTGCATCTTTCAAAATGCTGTTACTTAGGTAACAGTACTGAAGTATTATCAGCTAAATGCACCTACAGTAACAAAAGTTAAATTACTCATTATCAGGTATATTACTTATTTTAGGGTTAATTAATTTATATAAAGTTCATATAAAGTATGAATTTAAACAAGATAAATGTAAATACAGACAGACAGACAGACAGACATTGTGAGAAGAGTAATAACATCTGACTTCAAAGTAATACATCACTAGGATACACACTTTGTTATTCTATGAATCACATAAACATGACCTTTCCACTTTGCATCTTTCAAAATGCTGTTACTTAGGTAACAGTACTGAAGTATTATCAGCTAAATGCACCTACAGTAACAAAAGTTAAATTACTCATTATCAGGTATATTACTTATTTTAGAGTTATTTAAATTATATAAAGTTCATATAAAGTATGAATTTAAACAAGATAAATGTAAATACAGACAGACAGACAGACAGACAGACAGACAGACATTGTGAGAAGAGTAATAACATCTGACTTCAAAGTAATACATCACTAGGATACACACTTTGTTATTCTATGAATCACATAAACATGACCTTTCCACTTTGCATCTTTCAAAATGCTGTTACTTAGGTAACAGTACTGAAGTATTATCAGCTAAATGCACCTACAGTAACAAAAGTTAAATTACTCATTATCAGGTATATTACTTATTTTAGAGTTATTTAATTTATATAAAGTTCATATAAAGTATGAATTTAAACAAGATAAATGTAAATACAGACAGACAGACAGACAGACAGACAGACAGACAGACAGACAGACAGACAGACAGACATTGTGAGAAGAGTAATAACATCTGACTTCAAAGTAATACATCACTAGGATACACACTTTGTTATTCTATGAATCACATAAACATGACCTTTCCACTTTGCATCTTTCAAAATGCTGTTACTTAGGTAACAGTACTGAAGTATTATCAGCTAAATGCACCTACAGTAACAAAAGTTAAATTACTCATTATCAGGTATATTACTTATTTTAGAGTTATTTAATTTATATAAAGTTCATATAAAGTATGAATTTAAACAAGATAAATGTAAATACAGACAGACAGACAGACAGACAGACATTGTGAGAAGAGTAATAACATCTGACTTCAAAGTAATACATCACTAGGATACACACTTTGTTATTCTATGAATCACATAAACATGACCTTTCCACTTTGCACCTTTCAAAATGCTGTTACTTAGGTAACAGTACTGAAGTATTATCAGCTAAATGCACCTACAGTAACAAAAGGTAAATTACTCATTATCAGGTATATTACTTATTTTAGAGTTATTTAATTTATATAAAGTTCATATAAAGTATGAATTTAAACAAGATAAATGTAAATACAGACAGACAGACAGACAGACATTGTGAGAAGAGTAATAACATCTGACTTCAAAGTAATACATCACTAGGATACACACTTTGTTATTCTATGAATCACATAAACATGACCTTTCCACTTTGCATCTTTCAAAATGCTGTTACTTAGGTAACAGTACTGAAGTATTATCAGCTAAATGCACCTACAGTAACAAAAGGTAAATTACTCATTATCAGGTATATTACTTATTTTAGAGTTATTTAATTTATATAAAGTTCATATAAAGTATGAATTTAAACAAGATAAATGTAAATACAGACAGACAGACAGACAGACAGACAGACAGACAGACAGACAGACAGACAGACAGACAGACAGACAGACAGACAGACATTGTGAGAAGAGTAATAACATCTGACTTCAAAGTAATACATCACTAGGATACACACTTTGTTATTCTATGAATCACATAAACATGACCTTTCCACTTTGCATCTTTCAAAATGCTGTTACTTAGGTAACAGTACTGAAGTATTATCAGCTAAATGCACCTACAGTAACAAAAGTTAAATTACTCATTATCAGGTATATTACTTATTTTAGAGTTATTTAATTTATATAAAGGGCGGCACGGTGGAGCAGTGGGTAGTGCTGTTGCCTCACAGCAAGAAGGTCGCAGGTTCAAGACCTCCTTGGGCCTGGGTCTGGGACCTTTCTGTGTGGAGTTTGCATGTTCTCCCCGTGTCTGCGTGGGTTTTCACCGGGTACTCCGGCTTCCTCCCACAGTCCAAAAACATGCTCAGGTTAATTGGCAACTCTAAATTGCCCGTAGGTGTGAGTGTGTGAGTGAATGGTGTGTGTGCCCCACGATTGGCTGGCGACCATCTGGGGTGTATCCCTGCCTCTCGCCGTAACGCGCTGGGATAGGCTCCAGCAGACCCCTGCGACCCTAATGAGGAATAAGCAGGTATAGAAAATGACTGACTGACTGACTGAATTTATATAAAGTTCATATAAAGTATGAATTTAAACAAGATAAATGTAAATACAGACAGACAGACAGACAGACAGACAGACATTGTGAGAAGAGTAATAACATCTGACTTCAAAGTAATACATCACTAGGATACACACTTTGTTATTCTATGAATCACATAAACATGACCTTTCCACTTTGCATCTTTCAAAATGCTGTTACTTAGGTAACAGTACTGAAGTATTATCAGCTAAATGCACCTACAGTAACAAAAGTTAAATTACTCATTATCAGGTATATTACTTATTTTAGAGTTATTTAATTTATATAAAGTTCATATAAAGTATGAATTTAAACAAGATAAATGTAAATACAGACAGACAGACAGACAGACAGACAGACATTGTGAGAAGAGTAATAACATCTGACTTCAAAGTAATACATCACTAGGATACACACTTTGTTATTCTATCAATCACATAAACATGACCTTTCCACTTTGCATCTTTCAAAATGCTGTTACTTAGGTAACAGTACTGAAGTATTATCAGCTAAATGCACCTACAGTAACAAAAGTTAAATTACTCATTATCAGGTATATTACTTATTTTAGAGTTATTTAATTTATATAAAGTTCATATAAAGTATGAATTTAAACAAGATAAATGTAAATACAGACAGACAGACAGACAGACATTGTGAGAAGAGTAATAACATCTGACTTCAAAGTAATACATCACTAGGATACACACTTAGTTATTCTATGAATCACATAAACATGACCTTTCCACTTTGCATCTTTCAAAATGCTGTTACTTAGGTAACAGTACTGAAGTATTATCAGCTAAATGCACCTACAGTAACAAAAGTTAAATTACTCATTATCAGGTATATTACTTATTTTAGAGTTATTTAATTTATATAAAGTTCATATAAAGTATGAATTAAATAAGATAAATGTAAATACAGACAGACAGACAGACAGACAGACAGACAGACAGACAGACAGACAGACAGACAGACAGACAGACAGACAGACATTGTGAGAAGAGTAATAACATCTGACTTCAAAGTAATACATCACTAGGATACACACTTTGTTATTCTATGAATCACATAAACATGACCTTTCCACTTTGCATCTTTCAAAATGCTGTTACTTAGGTAACAGTACTGAAGTATTATCAGCTAAATGCACCTACAGTAACAAAAGTTAAATTACTCATTATCAGGTATATTACTTATTTTAGAGTTATTTAATTTATATAAAGTTCATATAAAGTATGAATTTAAACAAGATAAATGTAAATACAGACAGACAGACAGACAGACAGACAGACATTGATTGTGAGAAGAGTAATAACATCTGACTTCAAAGTAATACATCACTAGGATACACACTTTGTTATTCTATGAATCACATAAACATGACCTTTCCACTTTGCATCTTTCAAAATGCTGTTACTTAGGTAACAGTACTGAAGTATTATCAGCTAAATGCACCTACAGTAACAAAAGTTAAATTACTCATTATCAGGTATATTACTTATTTTAGAGTTATTTAATTTATATAAAGTTCATATAAAGTATGAATTTAAACAAGATAAATGTAAATACAGACAGACAGACAGACAGACAGACAGACAGACAGACAGACATTGTGAGAAGAGTAATAACATCTGACTTCAAAGTAATACATCACTAGGATACACACTTTGTTATTCTATGAATCACATAAACATGACCTTTCCACTTTGCATCTTTCAAAATGCTGTTACTTAGGTAACAGTACTGAAGTTTTATCAGCTAAATGCACCTACAGTAACAAAAGTTAAATTACTAATTATCAGGTATATTACTTATTTTAGAGTTATTTAATTTATATAAAGTTCATATAAAGTATGAATTTAAACAAGATAAATGTAAATACAGACAGACAGACATTGTGAGAAGAGTAATAACATCTGACTTCAAAGTAATACATCACTAGGATACACACTTTGTTATTCTATGAATCACATAAACATGACCTTTCCACTTTGCATCTTTAAAAATGCTGTTACTTAGGTAACAGTACTGAAGTATTATCAGCTAAATGCACCTACAGTAACAAAAGTTAAATTACTCATTATCAGGTATATTACTTATTTTAGAGTTATTTAATTTATATAAAGTTCATATAAAGTATGAATTTAAACAAGATAAATGTAAATACAGACAGACAGACAGACAGACAGACATTGTGAGAAGAGTAATAACATCTGACTTCAAAGTAATACATCACTAGGATACACACTTTGTTATTCTATGAATCACATAAACATGACCTTTCCACTTTGCATCTTTCAAAATGCTGTTACTTAGGTAACAGTACTGAAGTATTATCAGCTAAATGCACCTACAGTAACAAAAGTTAAATTACTCATTATCAGGTATATTACTTATTTTAGAGTTATTTAATGTATATAAAGTTCATATAAAGTATGAATTTAAACAAGATAAATGTAAATACAGACAGACAGACAGACAGACAGACATTGTGAGAAGAGTAATAACATCTGACTTCAAAGTAATACATCACTAGGATACACACTTTGTTATTCTATGAATCACATAAACATGACCTTTCCACTTTGCATCTTTCAAAATGCTGTTACTTAGGTAACAGTACTGAAGTATTATCAGCTAAATGCACCTACAGTAACAAAAGTTAAATTACTCATTATCAGGTATATTACTTATTTTAGAGTTATTTAATTTATATAAAGTTCATATAAAGTATGAATTAAATAAGATAAATGTAAATACAGACAGACAGACAGACAGACAGACAGACAGACAGACAGACAGACAGACAGACAGACAGACAGACATTGTGAGAAGAGTAATAACATCTGACTTCAAAGTAATACATCACTAGGATACACACTTTGTTATTCTATGAATCACATAAACATGACCTTTCCACTTTGCATCTTTCAAAATGCTGTTACTTAGGTAACAGTACTGAAGTATTATCAGCTAAATGCACCTACAGTAACAAAAGTTAAATTACTCATTATCAGGTATATTACTTATTTTAGAGTTATTTAATTTATATAAAGTTCATATAAAGTATGAATTTAAACAAGATAAATGTAAATACAGACAGACAGACAGACAGACAGACAGACATTGATTGTGAGAAGAGTAATAACATCTGACTTCAAAGTAATACATCACTAGGATACACACTTTGTTATTCTATGAATCACATAAACATGACCTTTCCACTTTGCATCTTTCAAAATGCTGTTACTTAGGTAACAGTACTGAAGTATTATCAGCTAAATGCACCTACAGTAACAAAAGTTAAATTACTCATTATCAGGTATATTACTTATTTTAGAGTTATTTAATTTATATAAAGTTCATATAAAGTATGAATTTAAACAAGATAAATGTAAATACAGACAGACAAACAGACAGACAGACAGACAGACAGACAGACATTGTGAGAAGAGTAATAACATCTGACTTCAAAGTAATACATCACTAGGATACACACTTTGTTATTCTATGAATCACATAAACATGACCTTTCCACTTTGCATCTTTCAAAATGCTGTTACTTAGGTAACAGTACTGAAGTTTTATCAGCTAAATGCACCTACAGTAACAAAAGTTAAATTACTAATTATCAGGTATATTACTTATTTTAGAGTTATTTAATTTATATAAAGTTCATATAAAGTATGAATTTAAACAAGATAAATGTAAATACAGACAGACAGACATTGTGAGAAGAGTAATAACATCTGACTTCAAAGTAATACATCACTAGGATACACACTTTGTTATTCTATGAATCACATAAACATGACCTTTCCACTTTGCATCTTTCAAAATGCTGTTACTTAGGTAACAGTACTGAAGTATTATCAGCTAAATGCACCTACAGTAACAAAAGTTAAATTACTCATTATCAGGTATATTACTTATTTTAGAGTTATTTAATTTATATAAAGTTCATATAAAGTATGAATTTAAACAAGATAAATGTAAATACAGACAGACAGACATTGTGAGAAGAGTAATAACATCTGACTTCAAAGTAATACATCACTAGGATACACACTTTGTTATTCTATGAATCACATAAACATGACCTTTCCACTTTGCATCTTTCAAAATGCTGTTACTTAGGTAACAGTACTGAAGTATTATCAGATAAATGCACCTACAGTAACAAAAGTTAAATTACTCATTATCAGGTATATTACTTATTTTAGAGTTATTTAATTTATATAAAGTTCATATAAAGTATGAATTTAAACAAGATAAATGTAAATACAGACAGACAGACAGACAGACAGACAGACAGACAGACAGACATTGTGAGAAGAGTAATAACATCTGACTTCAAAGTAATACATCACTAGGATACACACTTTGTTATTCTATGATTCACATAAACATGACCTTTCCACTTTGCATCTTTCAAAATGCTGTTACTTAGGTAACAGTACTGAAGTATTATAAGCTAAATGCACCTACAGTAACAAAAGTTAAATTACTCATTATCAGGTATATTACTTATTTTAGAGTTATTTAATTTATATAAAGTTCATATAAAGTATGAATTTAAACAAGATAAATGTAAATACAGACAGACAGACAGACAGACAGACAGACATTGTGAGAAGAGTAATAACATCTGACTTCAAAGTAATACATCACTAGGATACACACTTTGTTATTCTATGAATCACATAAACATGACCTTTCCACTTTGCATCTTTCAAAATGCTGTTACTTAGGTAACAGTACTGAAGTATTATCAGCTAAATGCACCTACAGTAACAAAAGTTAAATTACTCATTATCAGGTATATTACTTATTTTAGAGTTATTTAATTTATATAAAGTTCATATAAAGTATGAATTTAAACAAGATAAATGTAAATACAGACAGACAGACAGACAGACAGACAGACAGACAGACAGACAGACAGACAGACATTGATTGTGAGAAGAGTAATAACATCTGACTTCAAAGTAATACATCACTAGGATACACACTTTGTTATTCTATGAATCACATAAACATGACCTTTCCACTTTGCATCTTTCAAAATGCTGTTACTTAGGTAACAGTACTGAAGTATTGTAAGCTAAATGCACCTACAGTAACAAAAGTTAAATTACTCATTATCAGGTATATTACTTATTTTAGAGTTATTTAATTTATATAAAGTTCATATAAAGTATGAATTTAAACAAGATAAATGTAAATACAGACAGACAGACAGACAGACAGACATTGTGAGAAGAGTAATAACATCTGACTTCAAAGTAATACATCACTAGGATACACACTTTGTTATTCTATGAATCACATAAACATGACCTTTCCACTTTGCATCTTTCAAAATGCTGTTACTTAGGTAACAGTACTGAAGTATTATCAGCTAAATGCACCTACAGTAACAAAAGTTAAATTACTCATTATCAGGTATATTACTTATTTTAGAGTTATTTAATTTATATAAAGTTCATATAAAGTATGAATTTAAACAAGATAAATGTAAATACAGACAGACAGACAGACAGACAGACAGACATTGTGAGAAGAGTAATAACATCTGACTTCAAAGTAATACATCACTAGGATACACACTTTGTTATTCTATCAATCACATAAACATGACCTTTCCACTTTGCATCTTTCAAAATGCTGTTACTTAGGTAACAGTACTGAAGTATTATCAGCTAAATGCACCTACAGTAACAAAAGTTAAATTACTCATTATCAGGTATATTACTTATTTTAGAGTTATTTAATTTATATAAAGTTCATATAAAGTATGAATTTAAACAAGATAAATGTAAATACAGACAGACAGACAGACAGACATTGTGAGAAGAGTAATAACATCTGACTTCAAAGTAATACATCACTAGGATACACACTTAGTTATTCTATGAATCACATAAACATGACCTTTCCACTTTGCATCTTTCAAAATGCTGTTACTTAGGTAACAGTACTGAAGTATTATCAGCTAAATGCACCTACAGTAACAAAAGTTAAATTACTCATTATCAGGTATATTACTTATTTTAGAGTTATTTAATTTATATAAAGTTCATATAAAGTATGAATTAAATAAGATAAATGTAAATACAGACAGACAGACAGACAGACAGACAGACAGACAGACAGACAGACAGACAGACAGACAGACAGACATTGTGAGAAGAGTAATAACATCTGACTTCAAAGTAATACATCACTAGGATACACACTTTGTTATTCTATGAATCACATAAACATGACCTTTCCACTTTGCATCTTTCAAAATGCTGTTACTTAGGTAACAGTACTGAAGTATTATCAGCTAAATGCACCTACAGTAACAAAAGTTAAATTACTCATTATCAGGTATATTACTTATTTTAGAGTTATTTAATTTATATAAAGTTCATATAAAGTATGAATTTAAACAAGATAAATGTAAATACAGACAGACAGACAGACAGACAGACAGACATTGATTGTGAGAAGAGTAATAACATCTGACTTCAAAGTAATACATCACTAGGATACACACTTTGTTATTCTATGAATCACATAAACATGACCTTTCCACTTTGCATCTTTCAAAATGCTGTTACTTAGGTAACAGTACTGAAGTATTATCAGCTAAATGCACCTACAGTAACAAAAGTTAAATTACTCATTATCAGGTATATTACTTATTTTAGAGTTATTTAATTTATATAAAGTTCATATAAAGTATGAATTTAAACAAGATAAATGTAAATACAGACAGACAGACAGACAGACAGACAGACAGACAGACAGACATTGTGAGAAGAGTAATAACATCTGACTTCAAAGTAATACATCACTAGGATACACACTTTGTTATTCTATGAATCACATAAACATGACCTTTCCACTTTGCATCTTTCAAAATGCTGTTACTTAGGTAACAGTACTGAAGTTTTATCAGCTAAATGCACCTACAGTAACAAAAGTTAAATTACTAATTATCAGGTATATTACTTATTTTAGAGTTATTTAATTTATATAAAGTTCATATAAAGTATGAATTTAAACAAGATAAATGTAAATACAGACAGACAAACATTGTGAGAAGAGTAATAACATCTGACTTCAAAGTAATACATCACTAGGATACACACTTTGTTATTCTATGAATCACATAAACATGACCTTTCCACTTTGCATCTTTCAAAATGCTGTTACTTAGGTAACAGTACTGAAGTATTATCAGCTAAATGCACCTACAGTAACAAAAGTTAAATTACTCATTATCAGGTATATTACTTATTTTAGAGTTATTTAATTTATATAAAGTTCATATAAAGTATGAATTTAAACAAGATAAATGTAAATACAGACAGACAGACAGACAGACAGACATTGTGAGAAGAGTAATAACATCTGACTTCAAAGTAATACATCACTAGGATACACACTTTGTTATTCTATGAATCACATAAACATGACCTTTCCACTTTGCATCTTTCAAAATGCTGTTACTTAGGTAACAGTACTGAAGTATTATCAGCTAAATGCACCTACAGTAACAAAAGTTAAATTACTCATTATCAGGTATATTACTTATTTTAGAGTTATTTAATGTATATAAAGTTCATATAAAGTATGAATTTAAACAAGATAAATGTAAATACAGACAGACAGACAGACAGACAGACATTGTGAGAAGAGTAATAACATCTGACTTCAAAGTAATACATCACTAGGATACACACTTTGTTATTCTATGAATCACATAAACATGACCTTTCCACTTTGCATCTTTCAAAATGCTGTTACTTAGGTAACAGTACTGAAGTATTATCAGCTAAATGCACCTACAGTAACAAAAGTTAAATTACTCATTATCAGGTATATTACTTATTTTAGAGTTATTTAATTTATATAAAGTTCATATAAAGTATGAATTAAATAAGATAAATGTAAATACAGACAGACAGACAGACAGACAGACAGACAGACAGACAGACAGACAGACAGACAGACAGACAGACAGACAGACATTGTGAGAAGAGTAATAACATCTGACTTCAAAGTAATACATCACTAGGATACACACTTTGTTATTCTATGAATCACATAAACATGACCTTTCCACTTTGCATCTTTCAAAATGCTGTTACTTAGGTAACAGTACTGAAGTATTATCAGCTAAATGCACCTACAGTAACAAAAGTTAAATTACTCATTATCAGGTATATTACTTATTTTAGAGTTATTTAATTTATATAAAGTTCATATAAAGTATGAATTTAAACAAGATAAATGTAAATACAGACAGACAGACAGACAGACAGACAGACATTGATTGTGAGAAGAGTAATAACATCTGACTTCAAAGTAATACATCACTAGGATACACACTTTGTTATTCTATGAATCACATAAACATGACCTTTCCACTTTGCATCTTTCAAAATGCTGTTACTTAGGTAACAGTACTGAAGTATTATCAGCTAAATGCACCTACAGTAACAAAAGTTAAATTACTCATTATCAGGTATATTACTTATTTTAGAGTTATTTAATTTATATAAAGTTCATATAAAGTATGAATTTAAACAAGATAAATGTAAATACAGACAGACAGACAGACAGACAGACAGACAGACAGACAGACATTGTGAGAAGAGTAATAACATCTGACTTCAAAGTAATACATCACTAGGATACACACTTTGTTATTCTATGAATCACATAAACATGACCTTTCCACTTTGCATCTTTCAAAATGCTGTTACTTAGGTAACAGTACTGAAGTTTTATCAGCTAAATGCACCTACAGTAACAAAAGTTAAATTACTAATTATCAGGTATATTACTTATTTTAGAGTTATTTAATTTATATAAAGTTCATATAAAGTATGAATTTAAACAAGATAAATGTAAATACAGACAGACAGACATTGTGAGAAGAGTAATAACATCTGACTTCAAAGTAATACATCACTAGGATACACACTTTGTTATTCTATGAATCACATAAACATGACCTTTCCACTTTGCATCTTTCAAAATGCTGTTACTTAGGTAACAGTACTGAAGTATTATCAGCTAAATGCACCTACAGTAACAAAAGTTAAATTACTCATTATCAGGTATATTACTTATTTTAGAGTTATTTAATTTATATAAAGTTCATATAAAGTATGAATTTAAACAAGATAAATGTAAATACAGACAGACAGACATTGTGAGAAGAGTAATAACATCTGACTTCAAAGTAATACATCACTAGGATACACACTTTGTTATTCTATGAATCACATAAACATGACCTTTCCACTTTGCATCTTTCAAAATGCTGTTACTTAGGTAACAGTACTGAAGTATTATCAGATAAATGCACCTACAGTAACAAAAGTTAAATTACTCATTATCAGGTATATTACTTATTTTAGAGTTATTTAATTTATATAAAGTTCATATAAAGTATGAATTTAAACAAGATAAATGTAAATACAGACAGACAGACAGACAGACAGACAGACAGACAGACAGACATTGTGAGAAGAGTAATAACATCTGACTTCAAAGTAATACATCACTAGGATACACACTTTGTTATTCTATGAATCACATAAACATGACCTTTCCACTTTGCATCTTTCAAAATGCTGTTACTTAGGTAACAGTACTGAAGTATTATCAGCTAAATGCACCTACAGTAACAAAAGTTAAATTACTCATTATCAGGTATATTACTTATTTTAGAGTTATTTAATTTATATAAAGTTCATATAAAGTATGAATTTAAACAAGATAAATGTAAATACAGACAGACAGACAGACAGACAGACAGACAGACAGACAGACATTGTGAGAAGAGTAATAACATCTGACTTCAAAGTAATACATCACTAGGATACACACTTTGTTATTCTATGATTCACATAAACATGACCTTTCCACTTTGCATCTTTCAAAATGCTGTTACTTAGGTAACAGTACTGAAGTATTATCAGCTAAATGCACCTACAGTAACAAAAGTTAAATTACTCATTATCAGGTATATTACTTATTTTAGAGTTATTTAATTTATATAAAGTTCATATAAAGTATGAATTTAAACAAGATAAATGTAAATACAGACAGACAGACAGACAGACAGACAGACAGACAGACAGACAGACAGACAGACAGACAGACAGACAGACAGACATTGTGAGAAGAGTAATAACATCTGACTTCAAAGTAATACATCACTAGGATACACACTTTGTTATTCTATGAATCACATAAACATGACCTTTCCACTTTGCATCTTTCAAAATGCTGTTACTTAGGTAACAGTACTGAAGTATTATCAGCTAAATGCACCTACAGTAACAAAAGTTAAATTACTCATTATCAGGTATATTACTTATTTTAGAGTTATTTAATTTATATAAAGTTCATATAAAGTATGAATTTAAACAAGATAAATGTAAATACAGACAGACAGACAGACAGACAGACAGACAGACAGACAGACAGACATTGATTGTGAGAAGAGTAATAACATCTGACTTCAAAGTAATACATCACTAGGATACACACTTTGTTATTCTATGAATCACATAAACATGACCTTTCCACTTTGCATCTTTCAAAATGCTGTTACTTAGGTAACAGTACTGAAGTATTATAAGCTAAATGCACCTACAGTAACAAAAGTTAAATTACTCATTATCAGGTATATTACTTATTTTAGAGTTATTTAATTTATATAAAGTTCATATAAAGTATGAATTTAAACAAGATAAATGTAAATACAGACAGACAGACAGACAGACAGACAGACATTGTGAGAAGAGTAATAACATCTGACTTCAAAGTAATACATCACTAGGATACACACTTTGTTATTCTATGAATCACATAAACATGACCTTTCCACTTTGCATCTTTCAAAATGCTGTTACTTAGGTAACAGTACTGAAGTATTATCAGATAAATGCACCTACAGTATCAAAAGTTAAATTACTCATTATCAGGTATATTACTTATTTTAGAGTTATTTAATTTATATAAAGTTCATATAAAGTATGAATTTAAACAAGATAAATGTAAATACAGACAGACAGACAGACAGACAGACAGACAGACAGACAGACAGACAGACAGACAGACAGACATTGTGAGAAGAGTAATAACATCTGACTTCAAAGTAATACATCACTAGGATACACACTTTGTTATTCTATGAATCACATAAACATGACCTTTCCACTTTGCATCTTTCAAAATGCTGTTACTTAGGTAACAGTACTGAAGTATTATCAGCTAAATGCACCTACAGTAACAAAAGTTAAATTACTCATTATCAGGTATATTACTTATTTTAGAGTTATTTAATTTATATAAAGTTCATATAAAGTATGAATTTAAACAAGATAAATGTAAATACAGACAGACAGACAGACAGACAGACAGACAGACAGACAGACAGACAGACAGACATTGATTGTGAGAAGAGTAATAACATCTGACTTCAAAGTAATACATCACTAGGATACACACTTTGTTATTCTATGAATCACATAAACATGACCTTTCCACTTTGCATCTTTCAAAATGCTGTTACTTAGGTAACAGTACTGAAGTATTGTAAGCTAAATGCACCTACAGTAACAAAAGTTAAATTACTCATTATCAGGTATATTACTTATTTTAGAGTTATTTAATTTATATAAAGTTCATATAAAGTATGAATTTAAACAAGATAAATGTAAATACAGACAGACAGACAGACAGACAGACATTGTGAGAAGAGTAATAACATCTGACTTCAAAGTAATACATCACTAGGATACACACTTTGTTATTCTATGAATCACATAAACATGACCTTTCCACTTTGCATCTTTCAAAATGCTGTTACTTAGGTAACAGTACTGAAGTATTATCAGCTAAATGCACCTACAGTAACAAAAGTTAAATTACTCATTATCAGGTATATTACTTATTTTAGAGTTATTTAATTTATATAAAGTTCATATAAAGTATGAATTTAAACAAGATAAATGTAAATACAGACAGACAGACAGACAGACAGACATTGTAAGAAGAGTAATAACATCTGACTTCAAAGTAATACATCACTAGGATACACACTTTGTTATTCTATGAATCACATAAACATGACCTTTCCACTTTGCATCTTTCAAAATGCTGTTACTTAGGTAACAGTACTGAAGTATTATCAGCTAAATGCACCTACAGTAACAAAAGTTAAATTACTCATTATCATGTATATTACTTATTTTAGAGTTATTTAATTTATATAAAGTTCATATAAAGTATGAATTTAAACAAGATAAATGTAAATACAGACAGACAGACAGACAGACATTGTGAGAAGAGTAATAACATCTGACTTCAAAGTAATACATCACTAGGATACACACTTTGTTATTCTATGAATCACATAAACATGACCTTTCCACTTTGCATCTTTCAAAATGCTGTTACTTAGGTAACAGTACTGAAGTATTATCAGCTAAATGCACCTACAGTAACAAAAGGTAAATTACTCATTATCAGGTATATTACTTATTTTAGAGTTATTTAATTTATATAAAGTTCATATAAAGTATGAATTTAAACAAGATAAATGTAAATACAGACAGACAGACAGACAGACAGACATTGTGAGAAAAGTAATAACATCTGACTTCAAAGTAATACATCACTAGGATACACACTTAGTTATTCTATGAATCACATAAACATGACCTTTCCACTTTGCATCTTTCAAAATGCTGTTACTTAGGTAACAGTACTGAAGTATTATCAGCTAAATGCACCTACAGTAACAAAAGTTAAATTACTCATTATCAGGTATATTACTTATTTTAGAGTTATTTAATTTATATAAAGTTCATATAAAGTATGAATTAAATAAGATAAATGTAAATACAGACAGACAGACAGACAGACAGACAGACAGACAGACAGACAGACAGACAGACAGACAGACAGACAGACAGACATTGTGAGAAGAGTAATAACATCTGACTTCAAAGTAATACATCACTAGGATACACACTTTGTTATTCTATGAATCACATAAACATGACCTTTCCACTTTGCATCTTTCAAAATGCTGTTACTTAGGTAACAGTACTGAAGTATTATCAGCTAAATGCACCTACAGTAACAAAAGTTAAATTACTCATTATCAGGTATATTACTTATTTTAGAGTTATTTAATTTATATAAAGTTCATATAAAGTATGAATTTAAACAAGATAAATGTAAATACAGACAGACAGACAGACAGACAGACAGACAGACAGACAGACATTGTGAGAAGAGTAATAACATCTGACTTCAAAGTAATACATCACTAGGATACACACTTTGTTATTCTATGAATCACATAAACATGACCTTTCCACTTTGCATCTTTCAAAATGCTGTTACTTAGGTAACAGTACTGAAGTATTATCAGCTAAATGCACCTACAGTAACAAAAGTTAAATTACTCATTATCAGGTATATTACTTATTTTAGAGTTATTTAACTTATATAAAGTTCATATAAAGTATGAATTTAAACAAGATAAATGTAAATACAGACAGACAGACAGACAGACAGACAGACATTGTGAGAAGAGTAATAACATCTGACTTCAAAGTAATACATCACTAGGATACACACTTTGTTATTCTATGAATCACATAAACATGACCTTTCCACTTTGCATCTTTCAAAATGCTGTTACTTAGGTAACAGTACTGAAGTATTATCAGCTAAATGCACCTACAGTAACAAAAGTTAAATTACTCATTATCATGTATATTACTTATTTTAGAGTTATTTAATTTATATAAAGTTCATATAAAGTATGAATTTAAACAAGATAAATGTAAATACAGACAGACAGACAGACAGACATTGTGAGAAGAGTAATAACATCTGACTTCAAAGTAATACATCACTAGGATACACACTTTGTTATTCTATGAATCACATAAACATGACCTTTCCACTTTGCATCTTTCAAAATGCTGTTACTTAGGTAACAGTACTGAAGTATTATCAGCTAAATGCACCTACAGTAACAAAAGGTAAATTACTCATTATCAGGTATATTACTTATTTTAGAGTTATTTAATTTATATAAAGTTCATATAAAGTATGAATTTAAACAAGATAAATGTAAATACAGACAGACAGACAGACAGACAGACATTGTGAGAAAAGTAATAACATCTGACTTCAAAGTAATACATCACTAGGATACACACTTAGTTATTCTATGAATCACATAAACATGACCTTTCCACTTTGCATCTTTCAAAATGCTGTTACTTAGGTAACAGTACTGAAGTATTATCAGCTAAATGCACCT
This sequence comes from Eupleurogrammus muticus, assembly GCA_036785175.1. Lineage (NCBI taxonomy): Eukaryota > Metazoa > Chordata > Actinopteri > Scombriformes > Trichiuridae > Eupleurogrammus > Eupleurogrammus muticus. Next base: position 4,813,363 of record JAYKQN010000025.1, on the reverse strand, counting down.
ACAGTAACAAAAGTTAAATTACTCATTATCAGGTATATTACTTATTTTAGAGTTATTTAATTTATATAAAGTTCATATAAAGTATGAATTAAATAAGATAAATGTAAATACAGACAGACAGACAGACAGACAGACAGACAGACAGACAGACAGACAGACAGACAGACAGACAGACAGACAGACATTGTGAGAAGAGTAATAACATCTGACTTCAAAGTAATACATCACTAGGATACACACTTTGTTATTCTATGAATCACATAAACATGACCTTTCCACTTTGCATCTTTCAAAATGCTGTTACTTAGGTAACAGTACTGAAGTATTATCAGCTAAATGCACCTACAGTAACAAAAGTTAAATTACTCATTATCAGGTATATTACTTATTTTAGAGTTATTTAATTTATATAAAGTTCATATAAAGTATGAATTTAAACAAGATAAATGTAAATACAGACAGACAGACAGACAGACAGACAGACATTGATTGTGAGAAGAGTAATAACATCTGACTTCAAAGTAATACATCACTAGGATACACACTTTGTTATTCTATGAATCACATAAACATGACCTTTCCACTTTGCATCTTTCAAAATGCTGTTACTTAGGTAACAGTACTGAAGTATTATCAGCTAAATGCACCTACAGTAACAAAAGTTAAATTACTCATTATCAGGTATATTACTTATTTTAGAGTTATTTAATTTATATAAAGTTCATATAAAGTATGAATTTAAACAAGATAAATGTAAATACAGACAGACAGACAGACAGACAGACAGACAGACATTGTGAGAAGAGTAATAACATCTGACTTCAAAGTAATACATCACTAGGATACACACTTTGTTATTCTATGAATCACATAAACATGACCTTTCCACTTTGCATCTTTCAAAATGCTGTTACTTAGGTAACAGTACTGAAGTTTTATCAGCTAAATGCACCTACAGTAACAAAAGTTAAATTACTAATTATCAGGTATATTACTTATTTTAGAGTTATTTAATTTATATAAAGTTCATATAAAGTATGAATTTAAACAAGATAAATGTAAATACAGACAGACAGACATTGTGAGAAGAGTAATAACATCTGACTTCAAAGTAATACATCACTAGGATACACACTTTGTTATTCTATGAATCACATAAACATGACCTTTCCACTTTGCATCTTTCAAAATGCTGTTACTTAGGTAACAGTACTGAAGTATTATCAGCTAAATGCACCTACAGTAACAAAAGTTAAATTACTCATTATCAGGTATATTACTTATTTTAGAGTTATTTAATTTATATAAAGTTCATATAAAGTATGAATTTAAACAAGATAAATGTAAATACAGACAGACAGACATTGTGAGAAGAGTAATAACATCTGACTTCAAAGTAATACATCACTAGGATACACACTTTGTTATTCTATGAATCACATAAACATGACCTTTCCACTTTGCATCTTTCAAAATGCTGTTACTTAGGTAACAGTACTGAAGTATTATCAGATAAATGCACCTACAGTAACAAAAGTTAAATTACTCATTATCAGGTATATTACTTATTTTAGAGTTATTTAATTTATATAAAGTTCATATAAAGTATGAATTTAAACAAGATAAATGTAAATACAGACAGACAGACAGACAGACAGACAGACAGACAGACAGACATTGTGAGAAGAGTAATAACATCTGACTTCAAAGTAATACATCACTAGGATACACACTTTGTTATTCTATGAATCACATAAACATGACCTTTCCACTTTGCATCTTTCAAAATGCTGTTACTTAGGTAACAGTACTGAAGTATTATCAGCTAAATGCACCTACAGTAACAAAAGTTAAATTACTCATTATCAGGTATATTACTTATTTTAGAGTTATTTAATTTATATAAAGTTCATATAAAGTATGAATTTAAACAAGATAAATGTAAATACAGACAGACAGACAGACAGACAGACAGACAGACAGACAGACATTGTGAGAAGAGTAATAACATCTGACTTCAAAGTAATACATCACTAGGATACACACTTTGTTATTCTATGATTCACATAAACATGACCTTTCCACTTTGCATCTTTCAAAATGCTGTTACTTAGGTAACAGTACTGAAGTATTATCAGCTAAATGCACCTACAGTAACAAAAGTTAAATTACTCATTATCAGGTATATTACTTATTTTAGAGTTATTTAATTTATATAAAGTTCATATAAAGTATGAATTTAAACAAGATAAATGTAAATACAGACAGACAGACAGACAGACAGACAGACAGACAGACAGACAGACAGACAGACAGACAGACATTGTGAGAAGAGTAATAACATCTGACTTCAAAGTAATACATCACTAGGATACACACTTTGTTATTCTATGAATCACATAAACATGACCTTTCCACTTTGCATCTTTCAAAATGCTGTTACTTAGGTAACAGTACTGAAGTATTATCAGCTAAATGCACCTACAGTAACAAAAGTTAAATTACTCATTATCAGGTATATTACTTATTTTAGAGTTATTTAATTTATATAAAGTTCATATAAAGTATGAATTTAAACAAGATAAATGTAAATACAGACAGACAGACAGACAGACAGACAGACAGACAGACAGACAGACATTGATTGTGAGAAGAGTAATAACATCTGACTTCAAAGTAATACATCACTAGGATACACACTTTGTTATTCTATGAATCACATAAACATGACCTTTCCACTTTGCATCTTTCAAAATGCTGTTACTTAGGTAACAGTACTGAAGTATTATAAGCTAAATGCACCTACAGTAACAAAAGTTAAATTACTCATTATCAGGTATATTACTTATTTTAGAGTTATTTAATTTATATAAAGTTCATATAAAGTATGAATTTAAACAAGATAAATGTAAATACAGACAGACAGACAGACAGACAGACAGACATTGTGAGAAGAGTAATAACATCTGACTTCAAAGTAATACATCACTAGGATACACACTTTGTTATTCTATGAATCACATAAACATGACCTTTCCACTTTGCATCTTTCAAAATGCTGTTACTTAGGTAACAGTACTGAAGTATTATCAGATAAATGCACCTACAGTATCAAAAGTTAAATTACTCATTATCAGGTATATTACTTATTTTAGAGTTATTTAATTTATATAAAGTTCATATAAAGTATGAATTTAAACAAGATAAATGTAAATACAGACAGACAGACAGACAGACAGACAGACAGACAGACAGACAGACAGACAGACAGACAGACAGACAGACATTGTGAGAAGAGTAATAACATCTGACTTCAAAGTAATACATCACTAGGATACACACTTTGTTATTCTATGAATCACATAAACATGACCTTTCCACTTTGCATCTTTCAAAATGCTGTTACTTAGGTAACAGTACTGAAGTATTATCAGCTAAATGCACCTACAGTAACAAAAGTTAAATTACTCATTATCAGGTATATTACTTATTTTAGAGTTATTTAATTTATATAAAGTTCATATAAAGTATGAATTTAAACAAGATAAATGTAAATACAGACAGACAGACAGACAGACAGACATTGTGAGAAGAGTAATAACATCTGTCTTCAAAGTAATACATCACTAGGATACACACTTTGTTATTCTATGAATCACATAAACATGACCTTTCCACTTTGCATCTTTCAAAATGCTGTTACTTAGGTAACAGTACTGAAGTATTATCAGCTAAATGCACCTACAGTAACAAAAGTTAAATTACTCATTATCAGGTATATTACTTATTTTAGAGTTATTTAATTTATATAAAGTTCATATAAAGTATGAATTTAAACAAGATAAATGTAAATACAGACAGACAGACAGACAGACAGACAGACAGACAGACAGACATTGTGAGAAGAGTAATAACATCTGACTTCAAAGTAATACATCACTAGGATACACACTTTGTTATTCTATGAATCACATAAACATGACCTTTCCACTTTGCATCTTTCAAAATGCTGTTACTTAGGTAACAGTACTGAAGTATTATCAGCTAAATGCACCTACAGTAACAAAAGTTAAATTACTCATTATCAGGTATATTACTTATTTTAGAGTTATTTATGTAGGAGCCATTCCCTGAATTAATTTACTTTGCCATTTTCTTAATACATGAATTCTTGTATTTCTGTGAGCATGTGCCCCCTACAGGCGAAGTTCACCATAAATTGGGAGGCTACCTGGAGGAGGCGTGGCTGACTGGGAGCACAGAGCCTTTGACCTGCGTTGTCTACGTTGTCTGCGTTGTCCGCATTGTCCGCTGACTCACCTGCTGCTAGAAACCTTTGTTGCACATCTATGTTGATTTGCCCATTCTGTCTTTGTTTTATACGGCTACAGGAGCCTATTTTATTTGTGTTTGATCAATTAAGAAACTAAAGGAAATATCTGTCAACTTACAGCCTTGTCTGTCTTTTTTGGAATTGCGGACTTTGGTCGGGCAGACACGCAGCGTCACAGGGTATCAGTCACCACCACAAAGGGACAAAACAAATGGAGTTTTAAAAACAGGAAAATTTGTCATTACATTAGTCAAAGGCTACTCTCTGGATATTGGAACTTGTGGATTACTCGGAGTATTGGACTCACGAGCGCAGAGAGGAACAAAGGATTGGAACGCCAAAAACGTGCACCTGAAAATGACGGTAGGACGCATCTAATTAATTGTTTGAGCTGGATCTCGTTCATGGAAAGGAGTGAAACGAATGCATTCGTTTGATTAGAAGCTCGTTTGATTTGGGACTGTTTTTTGAGACAAGCGAATGAACTTTCCAATTTGTTTTAATCAAGAAGAAAGGATATTGTAAAAAAAAAAAAAAAGGCGCTGTTTTACGCGCGGCTTTATTTTCATGAATTCTCAGTTTCACAAGGTTTATTTGAACGGAAAAAACGCTTTGACTCTATAAAGACAAGAATTACACAAAGACACGTTTAAGTTGAAAGAACATGGCTGATTCGGATATTGATGCAGCGTCGCATACTGATGTGGAGGAACTTGCGGCGATAGAGCAGGCTTCTCAAACAGAGGGTAATTTACGCATCAGAAGGAGGATAAAATTGGGACAGTTAACACGTCGGATGAACATTGTCAAAAAAATGCTGCATGATGAATCAAATGTTGAAACAGTTAAAACTACTATGCAAAAATACAGAGAGTTAATGGAAGAACTTGAGATTATTCAAAGCGAATATCAATACGCACTTAATGAAGAAGAGCGTAAAACAGACCACGAGGCGTGGTATGCACCAAAAAGAGAAAACCAACAAGCATTCGTGAATTGTGTGGATAAGTGGCTGGCTAAGCACGAAACGGACGATATAACCCCAGGGGATAGCGCGTCTAAAAGTCCTGCAGGATCAAGGGTTTCACGCACTTCTTCTGATTTGAGGCGCGCAGAAGCGGAGTCCGCTGCGCTTAAGGTTAAATTGGCTGCACTTAAAGAACAACATTCCATTGAACAAGAAGAAGAAGAGTTAAAGAAAAGACAAGAAAAACTGAGGAAACAAAAGGAAATGTTACGTTTATCTAGCGCATTGGACGCAGCTAATGCAAAAGTTGCTGTATTATCTAGCCCTAGAAGTGACACTGCAGCAGACGCAATGAATGAGTATTTAGAATCATCGAAATTACAAACCATTGGAAAGGAAATTAGTGTGCTACAACCTGCAAAGCAAACAGCAAATGGTAGTGTTAAATCCAAAGTGCATGCTACTAACCCTGTGGCTTTACCCCCTCCTACAACAGTAGACCTACAGCAGCCTTTACCTCCAACTTTGACCGATGCACAAAGGGTTCAACCCAGCCATACATACCAGCCACCAGCCAGACGAACGCTTGCACAGCCACAAACTGTACATGTAAGTAATCAAACCCATCCACAGCCACAGCCCCGTACCCCATCGGACCCTGCGCAATCTTTACAACCAAGGCAGCGCCCTCAACCTGCTGCCCCACCTGGTGGTGTGCCAGTAGCACCCCCTCAAAGTAATACTCAGCTGTACAATATTTTACAAAGGCAAAATGACATCACCACCGCTCTTATAAAACAGCAAGACCAGTCCAATCTACCACGAAAGGAGATAAAAGTATTCAATAATGATCCAATCGAGTACAGGTCATTTATCAGTTCATTTGAACATGTGATCGAAAGTAAAATTGAACATGCCAAAGACAAACTGTACTATCTTGAGCAGTACACCTCAGGTCAGTCCAAGGAGCTGGTCAGAACTTGCCTCTTTTTAGATCCAGACACAGGGTTTGCAAAGGCAATAGAACTGCTCCAGGAAAATTTTGGAAATGAATATCAAATTTCAAGCGCATACATTACCAAAGCATTGGCATGGAACCCCATTAAGGTGGAAGATGCCCAAAATCTGAAATCATATGCACTGTATCTCAGAGGATGTTTGAATGCCATGAATAACATTGCCTACATGGATGAATTGGACCTGTCGTCTAACCTCAAGCTGTTGGTCGGCAAATTGCCGTATAGATTAAGAGAAAGGTGGAGAGTGGAGGCATGCACACTACAAGAAACAACAAAGCGGAGAGCCACATTCAGAAATTTAGTTGAATTTATTGAAAGGCAGGTGAAAATCATTACAGACCCTGTATTTGGTGATCTACAAACCTCTCTTCTCAGCAGTGCCTCCAGCAGGAGTACAAGGCCTACAGACTCAAGATCTATGTCAAAATCAAAATTCACCAATGCTGCAACTGTTGATGTTAAGCCTTCCTCTTCAATGCACCAAAGCAGCCCCTCAGCAGTCCACACGAAGCCATTCTGTGTGTTCTGCTCAGGTGACCATTTACTTGGCACCTGCCCTCGATTCAAAAGGAAATTGCATACAGAGAAAATCTCGTTTTTAAAAGACAGAGGAATATGCTTTGCATGTCTCATTTCAGGCCACATGAGCAAAGAATGCACCCAACGCCAGTCATGCACAATCTGCGGGAAGCTACACCATACAGCACTGCACATTGGAAAAATGGAACTAAACAAGGGAAAGCAAGATGCAGTGGGGGTGCCAAGTGATCAGAGCACCAAGCCAGCTCCCCTCTCTGCATGTGGTCGTATTGGGGCCGGCGATGAGCAGTGTATCATGTCCATTGTACCTGTACAGGTAAAATCAAACAAAGGCAACACTATAGTCAAAACGTATGCATTTCTTGACCCCGGCAGCACTGCCACCTTTTGCACAGATGCGTTAAAGCGACGGCTTAATGTGCAAGGAAAGAAAACCAATATTCTGTTACGTACACTGGGACAAGAAAGGAGTGTGTCCACACATTTGATTACTGGATTGGAAGTTGGTGGACTTAATGACAGTACATTTATAGCTCTCCCAGAAACTTACACACAAATTAAAATTCCTGTGACAAAAAGAAACATTCCAAACCAAAATGATGTGTCAAAATGGCCTTACCTTAAAGAAGTAAAGATAGCCACCATCGATGCAGACATAGGGCTGCTCATAGGCATAAATGTCCCCAAGGCAATGGAACCCTGGCAAATCGTAAATAGCCAGGGAGAGGGCCCATATGCCGTCAAAACATTGTTGGGCTGGATTATAAATGGTCCACTAAGAGAGGAAACTCAAAATACACCGTTCCACACTGTTAACAGGATCTCGGTGCACAACCTGCATGAAATGTTGATTTCACAGTACAATGCTGATTTCAGTGAAAATGCCTTTGATGAAGTGAAAGAGCTGTCAATTGAGGATAAGCGCTTTCTGCAAATTGCTGATGACTCTGCCAAAATTGTGGATGGACATTACTGTTTGAAGCTACCCTTTAAAAGTGACAAATCTCTGCTACCCAATAACCATTCTGTTGCAGAACAACGACTGGAGAACCTGAAAAGGAAATTCAATAAAAACAAAGCATTTAAAGAAGAATATGTGACATTCATGTCACATGTGATTAACAAAGGATATGCAGAAATGGTGCCAGGACAGCAAACGAAAACGGAAGGATGTGTATGGTATTTGCCCCATCACGGGGTCTATCACCCAAGAAAAGGAACCTTAAGAGTCGTTTTTGATTGCGGTGCATCTTTTTGTGGCAAATCATTAAATGCAGAATTGTTAAAAGGGCCTGATTTAACAAACAATCTTGTGAGTGTGCTCAACAGATTCCGGCAGGAGCCAGTTGGACTGATTGCCGACATTACCGCCATGTTCCACCAGGTGAAGGTGGCCGAGTGCGATGTTGATTTCCTCAGGTTCCTATGGTGGCCAGAGGGAGATGTGACCCAACCGCCTGTGGAGTACAGAATGACCGTCCATCTCTTTGGGGCTACATCATCCCCCAGCTGTGCAAGTTACGCACTTAGAAAAACAGCCACAGACAACAAAGAACACTTCAGACCCGAGGTAATAGACACAATTATGAACAATTTTTATGTTGATGACCTGTTAAAATCGGAAGCAACAGCAGAGGGTGCAATTCAGCTCGTCAAAGATGTCACAGCACTCTGTCAGAGAGGAGGGTTCCACCTGTCCAAATGGGCCACAAACAGCAGAGAAGTACTGGCATCTATTCCTGTACAGGACCGAGTAAAAGAAATGATGGAACTCAATCTCGACAAAGATAAACTCCCAACTGAAACGGCACTTGGCCTACAATGGTGCATAGACAGTGACAACTTTACCTTTAATGTACAACCAAAATCACAGCCACTTACAAGAAGGGGAATGTTATCAATGGTCTACTCAATCTATGACCCCCTTGGCTTCTTAACACCATTCACATTAACAGCAAAGTTGTTGTTGCAGGAGCTGTGTAAGATTAACCTGGGCTGGGACGAGGAGGTACCACCACACATCCGCGAGCAGTGGTCAAAGTGGTCAACTGGCTTCACACTGATGTCCAACTTCAAAGTGCAACGGTGCTTTAAGATTGTGGGATTCGGGGTGGTGACACAGGCACAGCTACACCATTTTGCGGATGCAAGTGAACAAGGCTATGGAACCGCATCTTACCTAAGGCTTCGGAACGGCCAGAACAACATCCACGTCACATTGGTGATGGGAAAAGGACGCGTGGCACCACTTAAGAGGATGACAATTCCAAGGATGGAACTTGCTGCTGCTGTGCTGGCTACAAAGGTGGATAAAATGCTCAAAGCTAGCTTGCAGCTAAACCTGGATAGGTCTGTGTTCTGGACCGACAGCCAGTCTGTAATAAAGTACATAGCCAATGAGCACTCTAGGTTCAAAACCTTCGTCGCCAACAGAGTTTCAGCTATTAGAGATGTAAGTAAGTTATCCCAATGGAACTACATTGACTCTAAATCCAACCCGGCTGACGATGTCACCAGGGGACAAAGTGCAGCAAAGTTCCTAAGCAACAAACGATGGCTTCATGGACCAGACATTCTGTGGGAGGCTAAGCAGAAATGGCTGGTGGAAGTCCAGCCAAACACACCTCTTGCACCAGATGACCCTGAAGTGAAAACGCACATAGTGAGTACAACATTACACCACACTACAGAAGAAAATGCAACACATACACTCATGACACATTTCTCGGATTGGACAAAACTAAGAGTTACTGTTTCTTGGTTCCTAAAAGTAAAAGAAACTTTGAGAAAATTGGCTCAAATCAGAAAGCAAGGCAAAATCATAACAAGGAACATGTTGAACAAACCAGACTACAAAATTGGTGGCCAACAAGTGAATGTGCAAGACTTAAAGGAAGCTGAAATTGCCATTGCTCGCTATGTCCAATCACAACATTACCCAGATGAGCTTAAAAGCCTTGCCACAAAAAGTGCTGAAGTGAAAAGAGAAAGTACACTGTACAGACTTGATCCCACTCTAATAGGTGGTGTAATCAGAGTAGGTGGCCGGCTGAAAAGAATGTCAATAGGAGAAGAAAGAAAATATCCCATCATCATGCCTAAGAATACACACGTCTCCACACTGATCTTGGAGCATGTGCATAGGATAACCAGGCATGGGGGAAGAAATCATATGCTATCTGAACTTCACAAGAGGTATTGGATTAGCAATGCAAATTCTGCAGCCAGAAAAATTCTGTCCAAGTGCGTTGTTTGCAGACGATACAGGGCTCGAGCTGGAGAACAGAAGATGTCCGACTTACCCCAAGAGAGACTCCAACCTGACCTGCCTCCCTTCACCAACACTGGCGTGGACTATTTTGGTCCATTTGAGGTAAAGAGAGGAAGATCACTGGTAAAAAGGTATGGCGTACTCTTCACCTGCATGACGAGCAGAGCCATTCACATTGAGGTAGCCAACTCATTAGACACCAGTTCATGCATTAATGCTTTAAGACGCTTTATCTGTAGAAGAGGACAAGTAAAGCACCTTCGTTCAGATAATGGTACCAATTTTGTTGGTGCAAAGGCAGAACTGCAAAAGGCCTTCTCAACAATTGACACAAACAAAGTGCATAGCACACTGAGAACAATGGGCATAGAGTGGACATTCAATCCGCCAGGTGCATCCCATCATGGAGGAATATGGGAAAGGCTCATAAGGTCAATAAGACAAGTCCTCTGCTCTGTCCTGACACAACAAATGTTAGATGACGAGGGCCTGCAAACTGTCTTTTGCGAAGTTGAAGCAATCCTGAATAGTCGTCCCCTCACCACAGTCACCCATGACCCACAGGACTTAACCCCACTAACACCCAACGACCTTCTGCTCCTTAAAGCCAGGCCAATTCTCCCTCCTGGGACATTCGAGAAGAGTGACCAATATACCAGACGCCGCTGGAGACAAGCACAATACCTGGCAAACATCTTCTGGAGACGCTGGACGTTGGAGTATCTACCCTTACTCTAAGAACGTCAAAAATGGAACACAAAGAAAAGAAACTTTCAGTGTGGTGATGTTGTGTTAGTGGTGGATCCAACTGCCCCAAGAAGTTCCTGGATTCTGGGAAGAATCACAGAAGTCTATCTAGACAAAAAAGGGATGGTGAGAACCGCAAAAATCAAGACTCGAACCAACATAATACAAAGGCCAATCACCAAACTATGTCTGATGTTGGAGGGAGAAGAAACATAGAACATGGATAATAAAAAAAAAAAAAAAAAAAAAAAAAAAAACTTGAGTAATTTAAATTATTTAGTTAAATTTTTGAAAATTATTGCATAACGAATTATTGGGCTCCTACTTGTATGTAATTTGTAATTGTTTAGTCTGTGCCAAACAATTAGGAGCCGGTTATGTAGGAGCCATTCCCTGAATTAATTTACTTTGCCATTTTCTTAATACATGAATTCTTGTATTTCTGTGAGCATGTGCCCCCTACAGGCGAAGTTCACCATAAATTGGGAGGCTACCTGGAGGAGGCGTGGCTGACTGGGAGCACAGAGCCTTTGACCTGCGTTGTCTGCGTTGTCCGCTGACTCACCTGCTGCTAGAAACCTTTGTTGCACATCTATGTTGATTTGCCCATTCTGTCTTTGTTTTATACGGCTACAGGAGCCTATTTTATTTGTGTTTGATCAATTAAGAAACTAAAGGAAATATCTGTCAACTTACAGCCTTGTCTGTCTTTTTTGGAATTGCGGACTTTGGTCGGGCAGACACGCAGCGTCACAGGGTATCAGTCACCACCACAAAGGGACAAAACAAATGGAGTTTTAAAAACAGGAAAATTTGTCACTACAACCACAAACACAGAAAGTGCAGAAACTGCGCTCTTGGTGGGGCTGTTTCTGTTGAGTCGGACTTCTCACTAAATTCAGCACTCACCAGACATCAGTCTGATGAGAAATGACCGAAGGGAGATGCATAAAAAGCCTGCCTGAATCGTGAAAGACGCGTTATCGGGGAAAACCGGCAAACGTCAAGTCCTGTGTGGTTAACCTTGACGCCACATCCTTCATTTCATGCTGAGATTATAGTTTGTCATCTCACCCGGCTAAACAGCCTTTTAAAGTAACATTTAAGGGATGCTTAATATGTCACGACACATCAGTGATCTCCACACTGTGGAGTCAAAGAAGATACTTGTAAGCAACTGGACAACTTCTTCTTAGCCTAAAGACCTTTTTACCACCTATCCAGGAGGCTTCTTCAGTTCTGGCTTGATGCTGAAACCAGGAGCTTATATCTCTGGATCACTGGGTGAAACTGTAAACAACACTCTCATAACAATGGTCGCATAAGTCACACTTCAAGGTGTGAAGTGGAGTGAGAGTTGTTGTGGTTACATGACCCAGAGAATAAGTTCTGCTCTGATGGTGAGGAGCAGTTAAATTTCCTGGGATGAGATCTCAAAGCAGGATGGTATGTAGCAGAAAGATTATGACGTAACCCACCTCCTCTGTTCAAAGTCGGTCTTTCTAAATGGACATAGATGACCTCCTTCACTCCCCTCCACACTGTGGAATATGTACAGACAGAAAGTATAGAAAATTAAGATTGCAATAAAAAAAAGAGGAAGCCTGGGTCTGACGATTTTTATTTTCTTCAATCTGGCTGGCTAGGGGTTCCCTGGTGGTCTAGTGGCTAGGATTCGGCGCTCTCACCGCCGCGGCCCGGGTTCGATTCCCGGTCAGGGAATGCTTGACAGGCTGTGGAAGTTTAGTCTGCTAATGTAGATGTTACCCCCTGCTACTGAAAGTAGTGAAACTTTGAGCAGGCGAATCCAGTTTGACAACCACTGGTCTCTTTTGAGGCATGTTGGCATTATATTAAAGGCCTGTTAACTACCTTTCCTGCTCATTTGTGAGTAAACGGCAAGAAAGGCACTGCTGTCCCATCTTGTCATTTTGCCCCTCGTGGGCTGCTCGACATGCAGTAAAGAGGTGTAAACACATAAGAGCGGATTTTCATGAGGCCAAAACAGAGCTCAAGCCACTCTGCCACGCATTAGCAGAGAATGGTTTCGATCCATCGACCTCTGGGTTATGGGCCCAGCACGCTTCCTCTGCGCCACTCTGCTGTCCCTTTCAATGCCGTTGGGACATAAAACCCAAAACCCGTGCTTTAGGGGGGCAGCGCCTTATAAATCGGGCCACTGAGGCTTTCCCAACAGGCAGGTTGAACACTTCCGTTGGCTCCAATAAAGCAACGCTGTGCAAAGCCAAAATAGTGTCACTTACATTCAGACACGTGCAAACGCAGACGAGGTGGCCGAGTGGTTAAGGCGATGGACTGCTAATCCATTGTGCTCTGCACGCATGGGTTCGAATCCCATCCTCGTCGAGTGCAGGTACCTTTGGTCGTGTTCACATGGCAAAAAGATAGCTGAGTCTGTTATAACTACTCTCCTCGAACGCTGTAAGCATCAAGCAGTCATTGTCACATGTTGTGAGAGACGACTGAAAAGGGTGTGCATATCATTGAACATGGCAAGTTGTGTTCACTGCGGGAGGTTTCCAACTGAATACTCGTGCAAATGTGACAACCAGACTTGTAATCATTACCACAAACACAGAAAGTGCAGAAACTGCGCTCTTGGTGGGGCTGTTTCTGTTGAGTCGGACTTCTCACTAAATTCAGCACTCACCAGACATCAGTCTAATGAGAAATGACCGAAGGGAGATGCATAAAAAGCCTGCCTGAATCGTGAAAGACGCGTTATCAGGGAAAACCGGCAAACGCCAAGTCCTGTGTGGTTAACCTTGACGCCACATCCTTCATTTCATGCTGAGATTATAGTTTGTCATCTCACCCGGCTAAACAGCCTTTTAAAGTAACATTTAAGGGATGCTTGATATGTCACGACACATCAGTGATCTCCACACTGTGGAGTCAAAGAAGATACTTGTAAGCAACTGGACTACTTCTTCTTAGCCTAAAGACCTTTTTACCACCTATCCAGGAGGCTTCTTCAGTTCTGGCTTGATGCTGAAACCAGGAGCTTATATCTCTGGATCACTGGGTGAAACTGTAAACAACACTCTCATAACAATGGTCGCATAAGTCACACTTCAAGGTGTGAAGTGGAGTGAGAGTCGTTGTGGTTACATGACCCAGAGAATAAGTTCTGCTCTGATGGTGAGGAGCAGTTAAATTTCCTGGGATGAGATCTCAAAGCAGGATGGTATGTAGCAGAAAGATTATGACGTAACCCACCTCCTCTGTTCAAAGTCTGCCTTTCTAAATGGACATAGATGACCTCCTTCACTCCCCTCCACACTGTGGAATATGTACAGACAGAAAGTATAGAAAATTAAGATTGCAATAAAAAAAAGAGGAAGCCTGGGTCTGACGATTTTTATTTTCTTCAATCTGGCTGACTAGGGGTTCCCTGGTGGTCTAGTGGCTAGGATTCGGCGCTCTCACTGCCGCGTCCCGGGTTCGATTCCCGGTCAGGGAATGCTTGACAGGCTGTGGAAGTTTAGTCTGCTAATGTAGATGTTACCCCCTGCTACTGAAAGTAGTGAAACTTTGAGCAGGCGAATCCAGTTTGACAACCACTGGTCTCTTTTGAGGCATGTTGGCATTATATTAAAGGCCTGTTAACTACCTTTCCTGCTCATTTGTGAGTAAACGGCAAGAAAGGCACTGCTGTCCCATCTTGTCATTTTGCCCCTCGTGGGCTGCTCGACATGCAGTAAAGAGGTGTAAACACATAAGAGTGGATTTTCATGAGGCCAAAACAGAGCTCAAGCCACTCTGCCACGCATCAGCAGAGAATGGTTTCGATCCATCAACCTCTGGGTTATGGGCCCAGCACGCTTCCTCTGCGCCACTCTGCTGTCCCTTTCAATGCCGTTGGGACATAAAACCCAAAACCTGTGCTTTAGGGGGGCAGCGCCTTATAAATCGGGCCACTGAGGCTTTCCCAACAGGCAGGTTGAACACTTCCGTTGGCTCCAATAAAGCAACGCTGTGCAAAGCCAAAATAGTGTCACTTACATTCAGACACGTGCAAACGCAGACGAGGTGGCCGAGTGGTTAAGGCGATGGACTGCTAATCCATTGTGCTCTGCACGCATGGGTTCGAATCCCATCCTCGTCGAGTGCAGGTACCTTTGGTCGTGTTCACATGGCAAAAAGATAGCTGAGTCTGTTATAACTACTCTCCTCGAACGCTGTAAGCATCAAGCAGTCATTGTCACATGTTGTGAGAGACGACTGAAAAGGGTGTGCATATCATTGAACATGGCAAGTTGTGTTCACTGCGGGAGGTTTCCAACTGAATACTCGTGCAAATGTGACAACCAGACTTGTAATCATTACCACAAACACAGAAAGTGCAGAAACTGCGCTCTTGGTGGGGCTGTTTCTGTTGAGTCGGACTTCTCACTAAATTCAGCACTCACCAGACATCAGTCTAATGAGAAATGACCGAAGGGAGATGCATAAAAAGCCTGCCTGAATCGTGAAAGACGCGTTATCAGGGAAAACCGGCAAACGCCAAGTCCTGTGTGGTTAACCTTGACGCCACATCCTTCATTTCATGCTGAGATTATAGTTTGTCATCTCACCCGGCTAAACAGCCTTTTAAAGTAACATTTAAGGGATGCTTGATATGTCACGAAACATCAGTGATCTCCACACTGTGGAGTCAAAGAAGATACTTGTAAGCAACTGGACTACTTCTTCTTAGCCTAAAGACCTTTTTACCACCTATCCAGGAGGCTTCTTCAGTTCTGGCTTGATGCTGAAACCAGGAGCTTATATCTCTGGATCACTGGGTGAAACTGTAAACAACACTCTCATAACAATGGTCGCATAAGTCACACTTCAAGGTGTGAAGTGGAGTGAGAGTCGTTGTGGTTACATGACCCAGAGAATAAGTTCTGCTCTGATGGTGAGGAGCAGTTAAATTTCCTGGGATGAGATCTCAAAGCAGGATGGTATGTAGCAGAAAGATTATGACGTAACCCACCTCCTCTGTTCAAAGTCTGCCTTTCTAAATGGACATAGATGACCTCCTTCACTCCCCTCCACACTGTGGAATATGTACAGACAGAAAGTATAGAAAATTAAGATTGCAATAAAAAAAAGAGGAAGCCTGGGTCTGACGATTTTTATTTTTCTTCAATCTGGCTGACTAGGGGTTCCCTGGTGGTCTAGTGGCTAGGATTCGGCGCTCTCACTGCCGCGTCCCGGGTTCGATTCCCGGTCAGGGAATGCTTGACAGGCTGTGGAAGTTTAGTCTGCTAATGTAGATGTTACCCCCTGCTACTGAAAGTAGTGAAACTTTGAGCAGGCGAATCCAGTTTGACAACCACTGGTCTCTTTTGAGGCATGTTGGCATTATATTAAAGGCCTGTTAACTACCTTTCCTGCTCATTTGTGAGTAAACGGCAAGAAAGGCACTGCTGTCCCATCTTGTCATTTTGCCCCTCGTGGGCTGCTCGACATGCAGTAAAGAGGTGTAAACACATAAGAGTGGATTTTCATGAGGCCAAAACAGAGCTCAAGCCACTCTGCCACGCATCAGCAGAGAATGGTTTCGATCCATCAACCTCTGGGTTATGGGCCCAGCACGCTTCCTCTGCGCCACTCTGCTGTCCCTTTCAATGCCGTTGGGACATAAAACCCAAAACCTGTGCTTTAGGGGGGCAGCGCCTTATAAATCGGGCCACTGAGGCTTTCCCAACAGGCAGGTTGAACACTTCCGTTGGCTCCAATAAAGCAACGCTGTGCAAAGCCAAAATAGTGTCACTTACATTCAGACACGTGCAAACGCAGACGAGGTGGCCGAGTGGTTAAGGCGATGGACTGCTAATCCATTGTGCTCTGCACGCATGGGTTCGAATCCCATCCTCGTCGAGTGCAGGTACCTTTGGTCGTGTTCACATGGCAAAAAGATAGCTGAGTCTGTTATAACTACTCTCCTCGAACGCTGTAAGCATCAAGCAGTCATTGTCACATGTTGTGAGAGACGACTGAAAAGGGTGTGCATATCATTGAACATGGCAAGTTGTGTTCACTGCGGGAGGTTTCCAACTGAATACTCGTGCAAATGTGACAACCAGACTTGTAATCATTACCACAAACGCAGAAACTGCGCTCTTGGTGGGGCTGTTTCTGTTGAGTCGGACTTCTCACTAAATTCAGCACTCACCAGACATCAGTCTAATGAGAAATGACCGAAGGGAGATGCATAAAAAGCCTGCCTGAATCGTGAAAGACGCGTTATCAGGGAAAACCGGCAAACGCCAAGTCCTGTGTGGTTAACCTTGACGCCACATCCTTCATTTCATGCTGAGATTATAGTTTGTCATCTCACCCGGCTAAACAGCCTTTTAAAGTAACATTTAAGGGATGCTTGATATGTCACGACACATCAGTGATCTCCACACTGTGGAGTCAAAGAAGATACTTGTAAGCAACTGGACTACTTCTTCTTAGCCTAAAGACCTTTTTACCACCTATCCAGGAGGCTTCTTCAGTTCTGGCTTGATGCTGAAACCAGGAGCTTATATCTCTGGATCACTGGGTGAAACTGTAAACAACACTCTCATAACAATGGTCGCATAAGTCACACTTCAAGGTGTGAAGTGGAGTGAGAGTCGTTGTGGTTACATGACCCAGAGAATAAGTTCTGCTCTGATGGTGAGGAGCAGTTAAATTTCCTGGGATGAGATCTCAAAGCAGGATGGTATGTAGCAGAAAGATTATGACGTAACCCACCTCCTCTGTTCAAAGTCTGCCTTTCTAAATGGACATAGATGACCTCCTTCACTCCCCTCCACACTGTGGAATATGTACAGACAGAAAGTATAGAAAATTAAGATTGCAATAAAAAAAAGAGGAAGCCTGGGTCTGACGATTTTTATTTTCTTCAATCTGGCTGACTAGGGGTTCCCTGGTGGTCTAGTGGCTAGGATTCGGCGCTCTCACTGCCGCGTCCCGGGTTCGATTCCCGGTCAGGGAATGCTTGACAGGCTGTGGAAGTTTAGTCTGCTAATGTAGATGTTACCCCCTGCTACTGAAAGTAGTGAAACTTTGAGCAGGCGAATCCAGTTTGACAACCACTGGTCTCTTTTGAGGCATGTTGGCATTATATTAAAGGCCTGTTAACTACCTTTCCTGCTCATTTGTGAGTAAACGGCAAGAAAGGCACTGCTGTCCCATCTTGTCATTTTGCCCCTCGTGGGCTGCTCGACATGCAGTAAAGAGGTGTAAACACATAAGAGTGGATTTTCATGAGGCCAAAACAGAGCTCAAGCCACTCTGCCACGCATCAGCAGAGAATGGTTTCGATCCATCAACCTCTGGGTTATGGGCCCAGCACGCTTCCTCTGCGCCACTCTGCTGTCCCTTTCAATGCCGTTGGGACATAAAACCCAAAACCTGTGCTTTAGGGGGGCAGCGCCTTATAAATCGGGCCACTGAGGCTTTCCCAACAGGCAGGTTGAACACTTCCGTTGGCTCCAATAAAGCAACGCTGTGCAAAGCCAAAATAGTGTCACTTACATTCAGACACGTGCAAACGCAGACGAGGTGGCCGAGTGGTTAAGGCGATGGACTGCTAATCCATTGTGCTCTGCACGCATGGGTTCGAATCCCATCCTCGTCGAGTGCAGGTACCTTTGGTCGTGTTCACATGGCAAAAAGATAGCTGAGTCTGTTATAACTACTCTCCTCGAACGCTGTAAGCATCAAGCAGTCATTGTCACATGTTGTGAGAGACGACTGAAAAGGGTGTGCATATCATTGAACATGGCAAGTTGTGTTCACTGCGGGAGGTTTCCAACTGAATACTCGTGCAAATGTGACAACCAGACTTGTAATCATTACCACAAACACAGAAAGTGCAGAAACTGCGCTCTTGGTGGGGCTGTTTCTGTTGAGTCGGACTTCTCACTAAATTCAGCACTCACCAGACATCAGTCTAATGAGAAATGACCGAAGGGAGATGCATAAAAAGCCTGCCTGAATCGTGAAAGACGCGTTATCAGGGAAAACCGGCAAACGCCAAGTCCTGTGTGGTTAACCTTGACGCCACATCCTTCATTTCATGCTGAGATTATAGTTTGTCATCTCACCCGGCTAAACAGCCTTTTAAAGTAACATTTAAGGGATGCTTGATATGTCACGAAACATCAGTGATCTCCACACTGTGGAGTCAAAGAAGATACTTGTAAGCAACTGGACTACTTCTTCTTAGCCTAAAGACCTTTTTACCACCTATCCAGGAGGCTTCTTCAGTTCTGGCTTGATGCTGAAACCAGGAGCTTATATCTCTGGATCACTGGGTGAAACTGTAAACAACACTCTCATAACAATGGTCGCATAAGTCACACTTCAAGGTGTGAAGTGGAGTGAGAGTCGTTGTGGTTACATGACCCAGAGAATAAGTTCTGCTCTGATGGTGAGGAGCAGTTAAATTTCCTGGGATGAGATCTCAAAGCAGGATGGTATGTAGCAGAAAGATTATGACGTAACCCACCTCCTCTGTTCAAAGTCTGCCTTTCTAAATGGACATAGATGACCTCCTTCACTCCCCTCCACACTGTGGAATATGTACAGACAGAAAGTATAGAAAATTAAGATTGCAATAAAAAAAAGAGGAAGCCTGGGTCTGACGATTTTTATTTTTCTTCAATCTGGCTGACTAGGGGTTCCCTGGTGGTCTAGTGGCTAGGATTCGGCGCTCTCACTGCCGCGTCCCGGGTTCGATTCCCGGTCAGGGAATGCTTGACAGGCTGTGGAAGTTTAGTCTGCTAATGTAGATGTTACCCCCTGCTACTGAAAGTAGTGAAACTTTGAGCAGGCGAATCCAGTTTGACAACCACTGGTCTCTTTTGAGGCATGTTGGCATTATATTAAAGGCCTGTTAACTACCTTTCCTGCTCATTTGTGAGTAAACGGCAAGAAAGGCACTGCTGTCCCATCTTGTCATTTTGCCCCTCGTGGGCTGCTCGACATGCAGTAAAGAGGTGTAAACACATAAGAGTGGATTTTCATGAGGCCAAAACAGAGCTCAAGCCACTCTGCCACGCATCAGCAGAGAATGGTTTCGATCCATCAACCTCTGGGTTATGGGCCCAGCACGCTTCCTCTGCGCCACTCTGCTGTCCCTTTCAATGCCGTTGGGACATAAAACCCAAAACCTGTGCTTTAGGGGGGCAGCGCCTTATAAATCGGGCCACTGAGGCTTTCCCAACAGGCAGGTTGAACACTTCCGTTGGCTCCAATAAAGCAACGCTGTGCAAAGCCAAAATAGTGTCACTTACATTCAGACACGTGCAAACGCAGACGAGGTGGCCGAGTGGTTAAGGCGATGGACTGCTAATCCATTGTGCTCTGCACGCATGGGTTCGAATCCCATCCTCGTCGAGTGCAGGTACCTTTGGTTGTGTTCACATGGCAAAAAGTCTGAGTCTGTTATAACTACTCTCCTCGAACGCTGTGAGCATCAAGCAGTCATTGTCACATGTTGTGAGAGACGACTGAAAAGGGTGTGCATATCATTGAACATGTCAAGTTGTGTTCACTGCGGGAGGTTTCCAACTGAAAACTCGTGCAAATGTGACAACCAGACTTGTAATCATTACCAGAAACACAGAACGTGCAGAAACTGCGCTCTTGGTGGGGCTGTTTCTCTCTGTTAACTACCTTTCCTGCTCATTTGTGAGTAAACGGCAAGAAAGGCACTGCTGTCCCATCTTGTCATTTTGCCCCTCGTGGGCTGCTCGACATGCAGTAAAGAGGTGTAAACACATAAGAGCGGATTTTCATGAGGCCAAAACAGAGCTCAAGCCACTCTGCCACGCATTAGGAGAGAATGGTTTCGCCCCTCGTGGGCTGCTCGACATGCAGTAAAGAGGTGTAAACACATAAGAGCGGATTTTCATGAGGCCAAAACAGAGCTCAAGCCACTCTGCCACGCATTAGCAGAGAATGGTTTCGATCCATCGACCTCTGGGTTATGGGCCCAGCACGCTTCCTCTGCGCCACTCTGCTGTCCCTTTCAATGCCGTTGGGACATAAAACCCAAAACCCGTGCTTTAGGGGGGCAGCGCCTTATAAATCGGGCCACTGAGGCTTTCCCAACAGGCAGGTTGAACACTTCCGTTGGCTCCAATAAAGCAACGCTGTGCAAAGCCAAAATAGTGTCACTTACATTCAGACACGTGCAAACGCAGACGAGGTGGCCGAGTGGTTAAGGCGATGGACTGCTAATCCATTGTGCTCTGCACGCATGGGTTCGAATCCCA
Organism: Eupleurogrammus muticus; assembly: GCA_036785175.1. NCBI lineage: Eukaryota > Metazoa > Chordata > Actinopteri > Scombriformes > Trichiuridae > Eupleurogrammus > Eupleurogrammus muticus. The sequence continues at coordinate 4,792,197 of JAYKQN010000025.1, read as the reverse complement.
TCCTCGTCGAGTGCAGGTACCTTTGGTCGTGTTCACATGGCAAAAAGATAGCTGAGTCTGTTATAACTACTCTCCTCGAACGCTGTAAGCATCAAGCAGTCATTGTCACATGTTGTGAGAGACGACTGAAAAGGGTGTGCATATCATTGAACATGGCAAGTTGTGTTCACTGCGGGAGGTTTCCAACTGAATACTCGTGCAAATGTGACAACCAGACTTGTAATCATTACCAGAAAGTGCAGAAACTGCGCTCTTGGTGGGGCTGTTTCTGTTGAGTCGGACTTCTCACTAAATTCAGCACTCACCAGACGTCAGTCTGATGAGAAATGACCGAAGGGAGATGCACAAAAAGCCTGCCTGAATCGTGAAAGACGCGTTATCAGGGAAAACCGGCAAACGTCAAGTCCTGTGTGGTTAACCTTGACGCCACATCCTTCATTTCATGCTGAGATTATAGTTTGTCATCTCACCCGGCTAAACAGCCTTTTAAAGTAACATTTAAGGGATGCTTAATATGTCACGACACATCCGTGATCTCCACACTGTGGAGTCAAAGAAGATACTTGTAAGCAACTGGACTACTTCTTCTTAGCTTAAAGACCTTTTTACCACCTATCCAGGAGGCTTCTTCAGTTCTGGCTTGATGCTGAAACCAGGAGCTCATATCTCTGGATCACTGGGTGAAACTGTAAACAACACTCTCATAACAATGGTCGCATAAGTCACACTTCAAGGTGTGAAGTGGAGTGAGAGTCGTTGTGGTTACATGACCCAGAGAATAAGTTCTGCTCTGATGGTGAGGAGCAGTTAAATTTCCTGGGATGAGATCTCAAAGCAGGATGGTATGTAGCAGAAAGATTATGACGTAACCCACCTCTTCTGTTCAAAGTCTGTCTTTCTAAATGGACATAGATGACCTCCTTCACTCCCCTCCACACTGTGGAATATGTACAGACAGAAAGTATAGAAAATTAAGATTGCAATAAAAAAAAGAGGAAGCCTGGGTCTGACGATTTTTATTTTCTTCAATCTGGCTGGCTAGGGGTTCCCTGGTGGTCTAGTGGCTAGGATTCGGCGCTCTCACCGCCGCGGCCCGGGTTCGATTCCCGGTCAGGGAATGCTTGACAGGCTGTGGAAGTTTAGTCTGCTAATGTAGATGTTACCCCCTGCTACTGAAAGTAGTGAAACTTTGAGCAGGCGAATCCAGTTTGACAACCACTGGTCTCTTTTGAGGCATGTTGGCATTATATTAAAGGCCTGTTAACTACCTTTCCTGCTCATTTGTGAGTAAACGGCAAGAAAGGCACTGCTGTCCCATCTTGTCATTTTGCCCCTCGTGGGCTGCTCGACATGCAGTAAAGAGGTGTGTAAACATAAGAGCGGATTTTCATGAGGCCAAAACAGAGCTCAAGCCACTCTGCCACGCATTAGCAGAGAATGGTTTCGATCCATCGACCTCTGGGTTATGGGCCCAGCACGCTTCCTCTGCGCCACTCTGCTGTCCCTTTCAATGCCGTTGGGACATAAAACCCAAAACCTGTGCTTTAGGGGGGCAGCGCCTTATAAATCGGGCCACTGAGGCTTTCCCACGGGCAGGTTGAACACTTCCGTTGGCTCCAATAAAGCAACGCTGTGCAAAGCCAAAATAGTGTCACTTACATTCAGACACGTGCAAACGCAGACGAGGTGGCCGAGTGGTTAAGGCGATGGACTGCTAATCCATTGTGCTCTGCATGCATGGGTTCGAATCCCATCCTCGTCGAGTGCAGGTACCTTTGGTCGTGTTCACATGGCAAAAAGATAGCTGAGTCTGTTATAACTACTCTCCTCGAACGCTGTAAGCATCAAGCAGTCATTGTCACATGTTGTGAGAGACGACTGAAAAGGGTGTGCATATCATTGAACATGGCAAGTTGTGTTCACTGCGGGAGGTTTCCAACTGAAAACTCGTGCAAATGTGACAACCAGACTTGTAATCATTACCAGAAACACAGAACGTGCAGAAACTGCGCTCTTGGTGGGGCTGTTTCTCTCTGTTAACTAGCTTTCCTGCTTATTTGTGAGTAAACGGCAAGAAAGGCACTGCTGTCCCATCTTGTCATTTTGCCCCTCGTGGGCTGCTCGACATGCAGTAAAGAGGTGTAAACACATAAGAGCGGATTTTCATGAGGCCAAAACAGAGCTCAAGCCACTCTGCCACGCATTAGCAGAGAATGGTTTCGATCCATCGACCTCTGGGTTATGGGCCCAGCACGCTTCCTCTGCGCCACTCTGCTGTCCCTTTCAATGCCGTTGGGACATAAAACCCAAAACCCGTGCTTTAGGGGGGCAGCGCCTTATAAATCGGGCCACTGAGGCTTTCCCAACAGGCAGGTTGAACACTTCCGTTGGCTCCAATAAAGCAACGCTGTGCAAAGCCAAAATAGTGTCACTTACATTCAGACACGTGCAACCGCAGACGAGGTGGCCGAGTGGTTAAGGCGATGGACTGCTAATCCATTGTGCTCTGCACGCATGGGTTCGAATCCCATCCTCGTCGAGTGCAGGTACCTTTGGTCGTGTTCACATGGCAAAAAGATAGCTGAGTCTGTTATAACTACTCTCCTCGAACGCTGTAAGCATCAAGCAGTCATTGTCACATGTTGTGAGAGACGATTGAAAAGGGTGTTCATATCATTGAACATGGCAAGTTGTGTTCACTGCGGGAGGTTTCCAAGTGAATACTCGTGCAAATGTGACAACCAGACTTGTAATCATTACCACAAACACAGAAAGTGCAGAAACTGCGCTCTTGGTGGGGCTGTTTCTGTTGAGTCGGACTTCTCACTAAATTCAGCACTCACCAGACATCAGTCTGATGAGAAATGACCGAAGGGAGATGCATAAAAAGCCTGCCTGAATCGTGAAAGACGCGTTATCGGGGAAAACCGGCAAACGTCAAGTCCTGTGTGGTTAACCTTGACGCCACATCCTTCATTTCATGCTGAGATTATAGTTTGTCATCTCACCCGGCTAAACAGCCTTTTAAAGTAACATTTAAGGGATGCTTAATATGTCACGACACATCAGTGATCTCCACACTGTGGAGTCAAAGAAGATACTTGTAAGCAACTGGACTACTTCTTCTTAGCCTAAAGACCTTTTTACCACCTATCCAGGAGGCTTCTTCAGTTCTGGCTTGATGCTGAAACCAGGAGCTTATATCTCTGGATCACTGGGTGAAACTGTAAACAACACTCTCATAACAATGGTCGCATAAGTCACACTTCAAGGTGTGAAGTGGAGTGAGAGTCGTTGTGGTTACATGACCCAGAGAATAAGTTCTGCTCTGATGGTGAGGAGCAGTTAAATTTCCTGGGATTAGATCTCAAAGCAGGATGGTATGTAGCAGAAAGATTATGACGTAACCCACCTCCTCTGTTCAAAGTCTGCCTTTCTAAATGGACATAGATGACCTCCTTCACTCCCCTCCACACTGTGGAATATGTACAGACAGAAAGTATAGAAAATTAAGATTGCAATAAAAAAAAGAGGAAGCCTGGGTCTGACGATTTTTATTTTCTTCAATCTGGCTGGCTAGGGGTTCCCTGGTGGTCTAGTGGCTAGGATTCGGCGCTCTCACCGCCGCGGCCCGGGTTCGATTCCCGGTCAGGGAATGCTTGACAGGCTGTGGAAGTTTAGTCTGCTAATGTAGATGTTACCCCCTGCTACTGAAAGTAGTGAAACTTTGAGCAGGCGAATCCAGTTTGACAACCACTGGTCTCTTTTGAGGCATGTTGGCATTATATTAAAGGCCTGTTAACTACCTTTCCTGCTCATTTGTGAGTAAACGGCAAGAAAGGCACTGCTGTCCCATCTTGTCATTTTGCCCCTCGTGGGCTGCTCGACATGCAGTAAAGAGGTGTAAACACATAAGAGCGGATTTTCATGAGGCCAAAACAGAGCTCAAGCCACTCTGCCACGCATTAGCAGAGAATGGTTTCGATCCATCGACCTCTGGGTTATGGGCCCAGCACGCTTCCTCTGCGCCACTCTGCTGTCCCTTTCAATGCCGTTGGGACATAAAACCCAAAACCCGTGCTTTAGGGGGGCAGCGCCTTATAAATCGGGCCACTGAGGCTTTCCCAACAGGCAGGTTGAACACTTCCGTTGGCTCCAATAAAGCAACGCTGTGCAAAGCCAAAATAGTGTCACTTACATTCAGACACGTGCAAACGCAGACGAGGTGGCCGAGTGGTTAAGGTGATGGACTGCTAATCCATTGTGCTCTGCACGCATGGGTTCGAATCCCATCCTCGTCGAGTGCAGGTAGCTTTGGTCGTGTTCACATGGCAAAAAGATAGCTGAGTCTGTTATAACTACTCTCCTCGAACGCTGTAAGCATCAAGCAGTCATTGTCACATGTTGTGAGAGACGACTGAAAAGGGTGTGCATATCATTGAACATGGCAAGTTGTGTTCACTGCGGGAGGTTTCCAACTGAAAACTCATGCAAATGTGACAACCAGACTTGTAATCATTACAATGTGCAGAAACTGCACTCTTGGTGGGGCTGTTTCTCCCTGTTAACTACCTTTCCTGCTCATTTGTGAGTAAACGGCAAGAAAGGCACTGCTGTCCCATCTTGTCATTTTGCCCCTCGTGGGCTGCTCGACATGCAGTAAAGAGGTGTAAACACATAAGAGCGGATTTTCATGAGGCCAAAACAGAGCTCAAGCCACTCTGCCACGCATTAGCAGAGAATGGTTTCGATCCATCGACCTCTGGGTTATGGGCCCAGCACGCTTCCTCTGCGCCACTCTGCTGTCCCTTTCAATGCCGTTGGGACATAAAACCCAAAACCCGTGCTTTAGGGGGGCAGCGCCTTATAAATCGGGCCACTGAGGCTTTCCCATCAGGCAGGTTGAACACTTCCGTTGGCTCCAGAGGTGGCCGAGTGGTTAAGGCGATGGACTGCTAATCCATTGTACTCTGCACGCATGGGTTCGAATCCCATCCTCGTCGAGTGCAGGTACCTTTGGTCGTGTTCACATGGCAAAAAGATAGCTGAGTCTGTTATAACTACTCCCCTCGAACGCTGTAAGCATCAAGCAGTCATTGTCACATGTTGTGAGAGACGACTGAAAAGGGTGTGCATATCATTGAACATGGCAAGTTGTGTTCACTGCGGGAGGTTTCCAACTGAATACTTGTGCAAATGTGACAACCAGACTTGTAATCATTACCACAAACACAGAAAGTGCAGAAACTGCGCTCTTGGTGGGGCTGTTTCTGTTGAGTCGGACTTCTCACTAAATTCAGCACTTCAGAAAGAAATGACCGAAGGGAGATGCATAAAAAGCCTGCCTGAATCGTGAAAGACGCGTTATCAGGGAAAACCGGCAAACGTCAAGTCCTGTGTGGTTAACCTTGACGCCACATCCTTCATTTCATGCTGAGATTATAGTTTGTCATCTCACCCGGCTAAACAGCCTTTTAAAGTAACATTTAAGGGATGCTTAATATGTCACGACACATCAGTGATCTCCACACTGTGGAGTCAAAGAAGATACTTGTAAGCAACTGGACTACTTCTTCTTAGCTTAAAGACCTTTTTACCACCTATCCAGGAGGCTTCTTCAGTTCTGGCTTGATGCTGAAACCAGGAGCTTATATCTCTGGATCACTGGGTGAAACTGTAAACAACACTCTCATAACAATGGTCGCATAAGTCACACTTCAAGGTGTGAAGTGGAGTGAGAGTCGTTGTGGTTACATGACCCAGAGAATAAGTTCTGCTCTGATGGTGAGGAGCAGTTAAATTTCCTGGGATGAGATCTCAAAGCAGGATGGTATGTAGCAGAAAGATTATGACGTAACCCACCTCCACTGTTCAAAGTCTGCCTTTCTAAATGGACATAGATGACCTCCTTCACTCCCCTCCACACTGTGGAATATGTACACACAGAAAGTATAGAAAATTAAGATTGCAATAAAAAAAGAGGAAGCCTGGGTCTGACGATTTTTATTTTCTTCAATCTGGCTGGCTAGGGGTTCCCTGGCCCTCGTTCCCCTCGAACGCTGTAAGCATCAAGCAGTCATTGTCACATGTTGTGAGAGACGACTGAAAAGGGTGTGCATATCATTGAACATGGCAAGTTGTGTTCACTGCGGGAGGTTTCCAACTGAAAACTCGTGCAAATGTGACAACCAGACTTGTAATCATTACCAGAAACACAGAACGTGCAGAAACTGCGCTCTTGGTGGGGCTGTTTCTCTCTGTTAACTACCTTTCCTGCTCATTTGTGAGTAAACGGCAAGAAAGGCACTGCTGTCCCATCTTGTCATTTTGCCCCTCGTGGGCTGCTCGACATGCAGTAAAGAGGTGTAAACACATAAGAGCGGATTTTCATGAGGCCAAAACAGAGCTCAAGCCACTCTGCCACGCATTAGCAGAGAATGGTTTCGATCCATCGACCTCTGGGTTATGGGCCCAGCAGGCTTCCTCTGCGCCACTCTGCTGTCCCTTTCAATGCCGTTGGGACATAAAACCCAAAACCCGTGCTTTAGGGGGGCAGCGCCTTATAAATGGGGCCACTGAGGCTTTCCCAACAGGCAGGTTGAACACTTCCGTTGGCTCCAATAAAGCAACGCTGTGCAAAGCCAAAATAGTGTCACTTACATTCAGACACGTGCAAACGCAGACGAGGTGGCCGAGTGGTTAAGGCGATGGACTGCTAATCCCTTGTGCTCTGCACGCATGGGTTCGAATCCCATCCTCGTCGAGTGCAGGTACCTTTGGTCGTGTTCACATGGCAAAAAGATAGCTGAGTCTGTTATAACTACTCTCCTCGAACGCTGTAAGCATCAAGCAGTCATTGTCACATGTTGTGAGAGACGACTGAAAAGGGTGTGCATATCATTGAACATGGCAAGTTGTGTTCACTGCGGGAGGTTTCCAACTGAATACTCGTGCAAATGTGACAACCAGACTTGTAATCATTACCACAAACACAGAAAGTGCAGAAACTGCGCTCTTGGTGGGGCTGTTTCTGTTGAGTCGGACTTCTCACTAAATTCAGCACTCACCAGACATCAGTCTGATGAGAAATGACCGAAGGGAGATGCATAAAAAGCCTGCCTGAATCGTGAAAGACGCGTTATCAGGGAAAACCGGCAAACGTCAAGTCCTGTGTGGTTAACCTTGACGCCACATCCTTCATTTCATGCTGAGATTATAGTTTGTCATCTCACCCGGCTAAACAGCCTTTTAAAGTAACATTTAAGGGATGCTTAATATGTCACGACACATCAGTGATCTCCACACTGTGGAGTCAAAGAAGATACTTGTAAGCAACTGGACTACTTCTTCTTAGCTTAAAGACCTTTTTACCACCTATCCAGGAGGCTTCTTCAGTTCTGGCTTGATGCTGAAACCAGGAGCTTATATCTCTGGATCACTGGGTGAAACTGTAAACAACACTCTCATAACAATGGTCGCATAAGTCACACTTTAAGGTGTGAAGTGGAGTGAGAGTCGTTGTGGTTACATGACCCAGAGAATAAGTTCTGCTCTGATGGTGAGGAGCAGTTAAATTTCCTGGGATGAGATCTCAAAGCAGGATGGTATGTAGCAGAAAGATTATGACGTAACCCACCTCCTCTGTTCAAAGTCTGCCTTTCTAAATGGACATAGATGACCTCCTTCACTCCCCTCCACACTGTGGAATATGTACAGACAGAAAGTATAGAAAATTAAGATTGCAATAAAAAAAAGAGGAAGCCTGGGTCTGACGATTTTTATTTTCTTCAATCTGGCTGGCTAGGGGTTCCCTGGTGGTCTAGTGGCTAGGATTCGGCGCTCTCACCGCCGCGGCCTGGGTTCGATTCCCGGTCAGGGAATGCTTGACAGGCTGTGGAAGTTTAGTCTGCTAATGTAGATGTTACCCCCTGCTACTGAAAGTAGTGAAACTTTGAGCAGGCGAATCCAGTTTGACAACCACTGGTCTCTTATGAGGCATGTTGGCATTATATTAAAGGCCTGTTAACTACCTTTCCTGCTCATTTGTGAGTTAACGGCAAGAAAGGCACTGCTGTCCCATCTTGTCATTTTGCCCCTCGTGGGCTGCTCGACATGCAGTAAAGAGGTGTAAACACATAAGAGCGGATTTCCAAAATAGTGTCACTTACATTCAGACACGTGCAAACGCCGACGAGGTGGCCGAGTGGTTAAGGCGATGGACTGCTAATCCATTGTGCTCTGCACGCATGGGTTCGAGTCCCATCCTCGTCGAGTGCAGGTACCTTTGGTCGTGTTCACATGGCAAAAAGATAGCTGAGTCTGTTATAACTACTCTCCTCGAACGCTGTAAGCATCAAGCAGTCATTGTCGCATGTTGTGAGAGACGACTGAAAAGGGTGTGCATATCATTGAACATGGCAAGTTGTGTTCACTGCGGGAGGTTTCCAACTGAATACTCGTGCAAATGTGACAACCAGACTTGTAATCATTACCACAAACACAGAAAGTGCAGAAACTGCGCTCTTGGTGGGGCTGTTTCTGTTGAGTCGGACTTCTTGCTAAATTCAGCACTCACCAGACATCAGTCTGATGAGAAATGACCGAAGGGAGATGCATAAAAAGCCTGCCTGAATCGTGAAAGACGAGGGAAAACCGGCAAACGTCAAGTCCTGTGTGGTTAACCTTGACGCCACATCCTTCATTTCATGCTGAGATTATAGTTTGTCATCTCACCCGGCTAAACAGCTTTTTAAAGTAACATTTAAGGGATGCTTAATATGTCAAAGTCAAAGTCAAAGTCAAAGTCAAAGTCAATTTTATTGTCAATTTCTTCACATGTACTTGACATACAAAGGAATCGAAATTGCGTTTCTCACTATCCTATGCGTTTACATGTACAACAACATCAAAGTGCAGGTGCGCAAGACGAGACAATCCTAAACTACGATACAACAACAATGGTAAAGTGCTAAACTAAAAACTAGAAACAAACAAACATGTATGACAGGACAAGACATGAGTACCCCAAGACAAGACATAAGTAGTATAGTGGAAGGACAAGTTCAACAAGATAAAACAAAACAAAACAGTACTGATTGTCCCAGTTATGTGCATTATGAGGTAGTTGTTGTAATGTAATGACTAGTGCAATAACTATATATATAAATATAAATATACAAGCAGCAGGTGTGTGCAAATTTTTGCATGTGCAGAGTCAATTTAGGTGGGTGGGTGTGTGTGTGTGTGGGGGGGGGGGGGGCAGTCCAGTGACCTAGTGCAGAGTAGATTTAGGTGTGTGTGTGTGGGGGGGGGGCAGTGTGTGTGTGTGTGTGTGTGTGTGTGTGTGTGGAGGGAACAGTCCAGTGTGTGTGTGTGTGTGTGTGTGGGGGGGGGGGGGGGGGGGGGGGGGGACCAGTCCAGTGTGTGTGTGTGTGTGTGTGGGGGGGGGGGGGGGGGCAGTGTGTGTGTGTGTGGGGGGGGAACAGTCCCGTGACTGGGGGGGGGGGCAGTCCAGTGACCTAGGTCACCAGCCCGGTGTTCCTTCTGGCTGGGGCTGGGGGTGAGAGGGAGGAGGGGAGAGAGTTCAGCAGTTTCGTGGGTGGGGAGGGGAGAGAGTTCAGCAGTCTCACGGCCTGGTGGAAGAAGCTGTTCGTGAGTCTGGTGGTGCGGGAGCGGAGGCTCCTGTACCTCTTTCCGGAGGGCAGGAGGCTGAACAGACTGTGTGCAGGGTGACTTCTATCGTTGGCAATTGTGATGGCTTTGCGGCTGAGGCGGGTGGTGTAAAGATCTTGCAGGGAGGGTAGTGGTACACCGATTATCCTTTCAGCTGTTCTCACGATGCGTTGCAGAGCGTTCCTGTTGTAGTCAGTGCAGCTCCCGCCCCACACGGTGATGCAGGATGCTTTCGATGGTTCCTCTGTAGAATGTCGTCATGATGGGTGGCGGGGCACTTGCCCGCTTCAGTTTACGCAGGAAGTAGAGACGCTGCTGTGCTTTCTTGGCCAGTGATGCGGTGTTGGTGGTCCAGGAGAGGTCATCACTGATGTGCACCCCCAGGAACTTGGTGCTGCTCACCCTCTCCACTGCAGCACCGTCGATGATCAAAGGGGGGTGTTGGGTGTGACCTCTCTGGAAGCTGACAACAATCTCTTTGGTCTTGCTGATGTTTAGCAGGAGGTTGTTGTCTTTGCACCATCTGGTCAGAAGCTCTACCTCTTTCCTGTAGTGGGTCTCGTCGCCGTTAGTGATGAGGCCCACCAGTGTTGTGTCATCGGCAAACTTCACAAGGTGGTTGGAGCTGTGGGTTGGTGTGCAGTCATGTGTCAGGAGGGTGAAGAGGAGGGGGCTGAGCACACAGCCTTGTGGGGCCCCTGTGTTAAGGATAATCCTGTCTGAGAAGTTGTTGCCAACACGCACCGCTTGAGGCCTCTGGCTGAGAAAATCCAGCAGCCAGTTGCAGAGTGAGGTGCTGAGGCCCAGTTTGTCCAGTTTGCAGATGAGTTGTTGTGGTATTATGGTGTTGAACGCTGAGCTGAAGTCTAAGAACAGCATTCTCACATACGAGTCTTTCTTGTCCAGGTGGGTGAGTGCTGGGTGGAGGGCAGAGCAAATTGCATCGTCTGTGGATCGCTTTGCCCTGTAAGCGAACTGGTAAGGGTCCAGGCTGGGGGGCAGGATGGATTTTATGTGTGACAGGACTAGTCGTTCAAAGCACTTCATGATAATGGGTGTCAGTGCCACAGGACGATAGTCGTTGAAGCAGGATGGGGAGGATTTCTTAGGCACAGGAATGATGGTGGCAGTTTTGAAGCCTGAAGGCACAATGGCTTGCCTCAGGGAGGTGTTGAAGATGTCTGTAAAAACATCTGTCAGCTCCTCTGCACAGTCTTTCAGCACCCTACCAGAGATGTTGTCTGGACCCTCTGCTTTCCAGATGTTGACAGCAGAGAGTGTTCTCCTCACGCTGGTAGCAGACAGGCACAGGGGCTGGTCTTGCAGAGGTGGTGGGGTTTTCTGTGGGTGGGTGGTGTTCTGGTCCTCAAAGCGTGCGAAGAAACTGTTCAGGCTGTTGAGCAGAGTGATGTCGCTCTCGCATCTTTGTGGTGCAGGTTTGTAATCTGTGATGGCCTGAATGCCCTGCCATAGGCTCTGTGCATTCTTGCTGTCCTTGAAGTGGGAGGTTATCTTGTTTGTGTACTCTTTTTTCGCCTTCCTGATGCCACGGGACAGGTTGGCTCTCGCTGTTCTCAGAGCTGATGCATCCCCAGCTTTGAAGGCCTTGTCTCTCGCCCTCAACAACCTATGGACGTCTCCTGTCAGCCATGGCTTCCGGTTGGCCCGCATGGTGATCCTCTTGATGTGGGTCACGTCGTCTGTGCATTTGGTGATGTAGGAGGTCACTGTGTCTGTATATTCTTCAATATCTGTGATGCCGTTGTAGGTGGCTGCTTCCTTAAACATTTCCCAGTCTGTTGTCTCAAAGCAGTCCTGTAAGGCTAAGGTCGCCTCCTGTGGCCACACCCTTATTTCTTTCAGAACCGGTTTGATGACTTTCACTTTCGGTCTGTATGCAGGCATTAACATAATGGTGAGGTGATCGGAGGCGCCGATGTGGGGGAGGGGTGTGGCTTTGTATGCTCCTTTGTGCTGGGTGTAAACACAGTCCAAAGTGTTGTGTCCTCTTGTTGGAAAGTGGATTTGTTGATGAAACTTGGGAAGAACAGTTTTGAGATCAGCATGGTTGAAATCTCCAGCGAGGATGATGAAACCGTCTGGTTGTGCTGTTTGTTGTTCACTGATAGCCTGGTACAGTTCGTTCAGCGCCGCACTTCTGTTGCTGTTGTTAGTTGGGGGGATATAAGTAGCGACCAGCAGGATCAAACTTATCTCCCTCGGCAAATAGAAGGGGCGACATTTCACGATCATGAACTCCGCCAGAGGTGAGCAGTGTTTGTATACTACAGTGGCATCCCGGCACCACGCGTCGCGGATGTAAACACACACGCCCCCACCGTGCGTCTTCCCTCCCTCTACGAGAGCCCTGTCGGATCTGTAGCATGTTAGCTGCTCCAGCTGTATCGCGGAGTCCGGAATGTTATTATTAAGCCAAGTTTCAGTAAAAACTAACACACAACAGTCACTCACTTTTCGGTTTGCTGATCTCAGGAGTCGTATATCATCCATTTTATTGTCCAGTGATCGTACGTTAGCCAGAAGGATAGATGGTATGGCTGGGCGAGTTGGCTTAGCCTCTAGCCTAGCCCGGACACCTCCGCGCTTGCCCCGCTTCCTCGTCCTGGCGCACCGCTTCCGACGCTTCCTTTCCGGGGGAGGGGTAGCCGGCAAGTCCGGTGAGTTAGCAGGCCAGCGTAGCAGTCCTAGTTCCGTAAGCGAGTTCTCCAGTTTTGTGTCCAAAACTTTGCAAATCTTGCTTCTTCGGATGTGTAGAAAAAACTGTCGACTGTACACGTATTCCGACGTGGACTGGCAGAAAAAAACTTCGGACAAACACATGTTTGACGAACAAAACAACGCATTGTCGGGAGAGCGAGAGGCCGCTGCGTCTGCACGCGCCGCCGTCTACTGCAGTCACGACACATCAGTGATCTCCACACTGTGGAGTCAAAGAAGATACTTGTAAGCAACTGGACTACTTCTTCTTAGCTTAAAGACCTTTTTACCACCTATCCAGGAGGCTTCTTCAGTTCTGGCTTGATGCTGAAACCAGGAGCTTATATCTCTGGATCACTGGGTGAAACTGTAAACAACACTCTCATAACAATGGTCGCATAAGTCACACTTCAAGGTGTGAAGTGGAGTGAGAGTTGTTGTGGTTACATGACCCAGAGAATAAGTTCTGCTCTGATGGTGAGGAGCAGTTAAATTTCCTGGGATGAGATCTCAAAGCAGGATGGTATGTAGCAGAAAGATTATGACGTAACCCACCTCCTCTGTTCAAAGTCGGTCTTTCTAAATGGACATAGATGACCTCCTTCACTCCCCTCCACACTGTGGAATATGTAAAGACAGAAAGTATAGAAAATTAAGATTGCAATAAAAAAAAGAGGAAGCCTGGGTCTGACGATTTTTATTTTCTTCAATCTGGCTGGCTAGGGGTTCCCTGGTGGTCTAGTGGCTAGGATTCGGCGCTCTCACCGCCGCGGCCCGGGTTCGATTCCCGGTCAGGGAATGCTTGACAGGCTGTGGAAGTTTAGACTGCTAATGTAGATGTTACCCCCTGCTACTGAAAGTAGTGAAACTTTGAGCAGGCTATTCCAGTTTGACAACCACTGGTCTCTTTTGAGGCATGTTGGCATTATATTAAAGGCCTGTTAACTACAATTTCCTGCTCATTTGTGAGTAAACGGCAAGAAAGGCACTGCTGTCCCATCTTGTCATTTTGCCCCTCGTGGGCTGCTCGACATGCAGTAAAGAGGTGTAAACACATAAGAGCGGATTTTCATGAGGCCAAAACAGAGCTCAAGCCACTCTGCCACGCATTAGCAGAGGATGGTTTCGATCCATCGACCTCTGGGTTATGGGCCCAGCACACTTCCTCTGCGCCACTCTGCTGTCCCTTTCAATGCCGTTTGGACATGAACCCAAAACCCGTGCTTTAGGGGGGCAGCGCCTTATAAATGGGGCCACTGAGGCTTTCCCAACAGGCAGGTTGAACACTTCCGTTGGCTCCAATAAAGCAACGCTGTGCAAAGCCAAAATAGTGTCACTTACATTCAGACACGTGCAAACGCAGACGAGGTGGCCGAGTGGTTAAGGCGATGGACTGCTAATCCATTGTGCTCTGCACGCATGGGTTCGAATCCCATCCTCGTCGAGTGCAGGTACCTTTGGTCGTGTTCACATGGCAAAAAGATAGCTGAGTCTGTTATAACTACTCTCCTCGAACGCTGTAAGCATCAAGCAGTCATTGTCACATGTTGTGAGAGACGACTGAAAAGGGTGTGCATATCATTGAACATGGCAAGTTGTGTTCACTGCGGGAGGTTTCCAACTGAATACTCGTGCAAATGTGACAACCAGACTTGTAATCATTACCACAAACACAGAAAGTGCAGAAACTGCGCTCTTGGTGGGGCTGTTTCTGTTGAGTCGGACTTCTCGCTAAATTCAGCACTCACCAGACATCAGTCTGATGAGAAATGACCGAAGGGAGATGCATAAAAAGCCTGCCTGAATCGTGAAAGACGCGTTATCAGGGAAAACCGGCAAACGTCAAGTCGGGTTTTGGGTTAACCTTGACGCCACATCCTTCATTTCACGCCACATCCTTCATTTCATGCTGAGATTATAGTTTGTCATCTCACCCGGCTAAACAGCCTTTTAAAGTAACATTTAAGGGATGCTTAATATGTCACGACACATCAGTGATCTCCACACTGTGGAGTCAAAGAAGATACTTGTAAGCAACTGGACTACTTCTTCTTAGCTTAAAGACCTTTTTACCACCTATCCAGGAGGCTTCTTCAGTTCTGGCTTGATGCTGAAACCAGGAGCTTATATCTCTGGATCACTGGGTGAAACTGTAAACAACACTCTCATAACAATGGTCACATAAGTCACACTTCAAGGTGTGAAGTGGAGTGAGAGTCGTTGTGGTTACATGACCCAGAGAATAAGTTCTGCTCTGATGGTGAGGAGCAGTTAAATTTCCTGGGATGAGATCTCAAAGCAGGATGGTATGTAGCAGAAAGATTATGACGTAACCCACCTCCTCTGTTCAAAGTCTGTCTTTCTAAATGGACATAGATGACCTCCTTCACTCCCCTCCACACTGTGGAATATGTACAGACAGAAAGTATAGAAAATTAGGATTGCAATAAAAAAAAGAGGAAGCCTGGGTCTGACGATTTTTATTTTCTTCAATCTGGCTAGCTAGGGGTTCCCTGGTGGTCTAGTGGCTAGGATTCAGCGCTCTCACCGCCGCGGCCCGGGTTCGATTCCCGGTCAGGGAATGCTTGACAGGCTGTGGAAGTTTAGACTGCTAATGTAGATGTTACCCCCTGCTACTGAAAGTAGTGAAACTTTGAGCAGGCGAATCCAGTTTGACAACCACTGGTCTCTTTTGAGGCATGTTGGCATTATATTAAAGGCCTGTTAACTACCTTTCCTGCTCATTTGTGAGTAAACGGCAAGAAAGGCACTGCTGTCCCATCTTGTCATTTTGCCCCTCGTGGGCTGCTCGACATGCAGTAAAGAGGTGTAAACACATAAGAGCGGATTTTCATGAGGCCAAAACAGAGCTCAAGCCACTCTGCCACGCATTAGCAGAGGATGGTTTCGATCCATCGACCTCTGGGTTATGGGCCCAGCACGCTTCCTCTGCGCCACTCTGCTGTCCCTTGCAATGCCGTTGGGACATAAAACCCAAAACCCGTGCTTTAGGGGGGCAGCGCCTTATAAATGGGGCCACTGAGGCTTTCCCAACAGGCAGGTTGAACACTTCCGTTGGCTCCAATAAAGCAACGCTGTGCAAAGCCAAAATAGTGTCACTTACATTCAGACACGTGCAAACGCAGACGAGGTGGCCGAGTGGTTAAGGCGATGGACTGCTAATCCATTGTGCTCTGCACGCATGGGTTCGAATCCCATTCTCGTCGAGTGCAGGTACCTTTGGTCGTGTTCACATGGCAAAAAGATAGCTGAGTCTGTTATAACTACTCTCCTCGAACGCTGTAAGCATCAAGCAGTCATTGTCACATGTTGTGAGAGACGACTGAAAAGGGTGTGCATATCATTGAACATGGCAAGTTGTGTTCACTGCGGGAGGTTTCCAACTGAATACTCGTGCAAATGTGACAACCAGACTTGTAATCATTACCCCAAACACAGAAAGTGCAGAAACTGCGCTCTTGGTGGGGCTGTTTCTGTTGAGTCGGACTTCTTGCTAAATTCAGCACTCACCAGACATCAGTCTGATGAGAAATGACCGAAGGGAGATGCATAAAAAGCCTGCCTGAATCGTGAAAGACGCGTTATCAGGGAAAACCGGCAAACGTCAAGTCGGGTTTTGGGTTAACCTTGACGCCACATCCTTCATTTCACGCCACATCCTTCATTTCATGCTGAGATTATAGTTTGTCATCTCACCCGGCTAAACAGCCTTTTAAAGTAACATTTAAGGGATGCTTAATATGTCACGACACATCAGTGATCTCCACACTGTGGAGTCAAAGAAGATACTTGTAAGCAACTGGACTACTTCTTCTTAGCTTAAAGACCTTTTTACCACCTATCCAGGAGGCTTCTTCAGTTCTGGCTTGATGCTGAAACCAGGAGCTTATATCTCTGGATCACTGGGTGAAACTGTAAACAACACTCTCATAACAATGGTCGCATAAGTCACACTTCAAGGTGTGAAGTGGAGTGAGAGTTGTTGTGGTTACATGACCCAGAGAATAAGTTCTGCTCTGATGGTGAGGAGCAGTTAAATTTCCTGGGATGAGATCTCAAAGCAGGATGGTATGTAGCAGAAAGATTATGACGTAACCCACCTCCTCTGTTCAAAGTCGGTCTTTCTAAATGGACATAGATGACCTCCTTCACTCCCCTCCACACTGTGGAATATGTAAAGACAGAAAGTATAGAAAATTAAGATTGCAATAAAAAAAAGAGGAAGCCTGGGTCTGACGATTTTTATTTTCTTCAATCTGGCTGGCTAGGGGTTCCCTGGTGGTCTAGTGGCTAGGATTCGGCGCTCTCACCGCCGCGGCCCGGGTTCGATTCCCGGTCAGGGAATGCTTGACAGGCTGTGGAAGTTTAGACTGCTAATGTAGATGTTACCCCCTGCTACTGAAAGTAGTGAAACTTTGAGCAGGCTATTCCAGTTTGACAACCACTGGTCTCTTTTGAGGCATGTTGGCATTATATTAAAGGCCTGTTAACTACAATTTCCTGCTCATTTGTGAGTAAACGGCAAGAAAGGCACTGCTGTCCCATCTTGTCATTTTGCCCCTCGTGGGCTGCTCGACATGCAGTAAAGAGGTGTAAACACATAAGAGCGGATTTTCATGAGGCCAAAACAGAGCTCAAGCCACTCTGCCACGCATTAGCAGAGGATGGTTTCGATCCATCGACCTCTGGGTTATGGGCCCAGCACACTTCCTCTGCGCCACTCTGCTGTCCCTTTCAATGCCGTTTGGACATGAACCCAAAACCCGTGCTTTAGGGGGGCAGCGCCTTATAAATGGGGCCACTGAGGCTTTCCCAACAGGCAGGTTGAACACTTCCGTTGGCTCCAATAAAGCAACGCTGTGCAAAGCCAAAATAGTGTCACTTACATTCAGACACGTGCAAACGCAGACGAGGTGGCCGAGTGGTTAAGGCGATGGACTGCTAATCCATTGTGCTCTGCACGCATGGGTTCGAATCCCATCCTCGTCGAGTGCAGGTACCTTTGGTCGTGTTCACATGGCAAAAAGATAGCTGAGTCTGTTATAACTACTCTCCTCGAACGCTGTAAGCATCAAGCAGTCATTGTCACATGTTGTGAGAGACGACTGAAAAGGGTGTGCATATCATTGAACATGGCAAGTTGTGTTCACTGCGGGAGGTTTCCAACTGAATACTCGTGCAAATGTGACAACCAGACTTGTAAT
Organism: Eupleurogrammus muticus; assembly: GCA_036785175.1. Lineage (NCBI taxonomy): Eukaryota > Metazoa > Chordata > Actinopteri > Scombriformes > Trichiuridae > Eupleurogrammus > Eupleurogrammus muticus. Next base: position 4,774,582 of record JAYKQN010000025.1, on the reverse strand, counting down.
CATTACCACAAACACAGAAAGTGCAGAAACTGCGCTCTTGGTGGGGCTGTTTCTGTTGAGTCGGACTTCTCGCTAAATTCAGCACTCACCAGACATCAGTCTGATGAGAAATGACCGAAGGGAGATGCATAAAAAGCCTGCCTGAATCGTGAAAGACGCGTTATCAGGGAAAACCGGCAAACGTCAAGTCGGGTTTTGGGTTAACCTTGACGCCACATCCTTCATTTCACGCCACATCCTTCATTTCATGCTGAGATTATAGTTTGTCATCTCACCCGGCTAAACAGCCTTTTAAAGTAACATTTAAGGGATGCTTAATATGTCACGACACATCAGTGATCTCCACACTGTGGAGTCAAAGAAGATACTTGTAAGCAACTGGACTACTTCTTCTTAGCTTAAAGACCTTTTTACCACCTATCCAGGAGGCTTCTTCAGTTCTGGCTTGATGCTGAAACCAGGAGCTTATATCTCTGGATCACTGGGTGAAACTGTAAACAACACTCTCATAACAATGGTCACATAAGTCACACTTCAAGGTGTGAAGTGGAGTGAGAGTCGTTGTGGTTACATGACCCAGAGAATAAGTTCTGCTCTGATGGTGAGGAGCAGTTAAATTTCCTGGGATGAGATCTCAAAGCAGGATGGTATGTAGCAGAAAGATTATGACGTAACCCACCTCCTCTGTTCAAAGTCTGTCTTTCTAAATGGACATAGATGACCTCCTTCACTCCCCTCCACACTGTGGAATATGTACAGACAGAAAGTATAGAAAATTAGGATTGCAATAAAAAAAAGAGGAAGCCTGGGTCTGACGATTTTTATTTTCTTCAATCTGGCTAGCTAGGGGTTCCCTGGTGGTCTAGTGGCTAGGATTCAGCGCTCTCACCGCCGCGGCCCGGGTTCGATTCCCGGTCAGGGAATGCTTGACAGGCTGTGGAAGTTTAGACTGCTAATGTAGATGTTACCCCCTGCTACTGAAAGTAGTGAAACTTTGAGCAGGCGAATCCAGTTTGACAACCACTGGTCTCTTTTGAGGCATGTTGGCATTATATTAAAGGCCTGTTAACTACCTTTCCTGCTCATTTGTGAGTAAACGGCAAGAAAGGCACTGCTGTCCCATCTTGTCATTTTGCCCCTCGTGGGCTGCTCGACATGCAGTAAAGAGGTGTAAACACATAAGAGCGGATTTTCATGAGGCCAAAACAGAGCTCAAGCCACTCTGCCACGCATTAGCAGAGGATGGTTTCGATCCATCGACCTCTGGGTTATGGGCCCAGCACGCTTCCTCTGCGCCACTCTGCTGTCCCTTGCAATGCCGTTGGGACATAAAACCCAAAACCCGTGCTTTAGGGGGGCAGCGCCTTATAAATGGGGCCACTGAGGCTTTCCCAACAGGCAGGTTGAACACTTCCGTTGGCTCCAATAAAGCAACGCTGTGCAAAGCCAAAATAGTGTCACTTACATTCAGACACGTGCAAACGCAGACGAGGTGGCCGAGTGGTTAAGGCGATGGACTGCTAATCCATTGTGCTCTGCACGCATGGGTTCGAATCCCATTCTCGTCGAGTGCAGGTACCTTTGGTCGTGTTCACATGGCAAAAAGATAGCTGAGTCTGTTATAACTACTCTCCTCGAACGCTGTAAGCATCAAGCAGTCATTGTCACATGTTGTGAGAGACGACTGAAAAGGGTGTGCATATCATTGAACATGGCAAGTTGTGTTCACTGCGGGAGGTTTCCAACTGAATACTCGTGCAAATGTGACAACCAGACTTGTAATCATTACCCCAAACACAGAAAGTGCAGAAACTGCGCTCTTGGTGGGGCTGTTTCTGTTGAGTCGGACTTCTTGCTAAATTCAGCACTCACCAGACATCAGTCTGATGAGAAATGACCGAAGGGAGATGCATAAAAAGCCTGCCTGAATCGTGAAAGACGCGTTATCAGGGAAAACCGGCAAACGTCAAGTCGGGTTTTGGGTTAACCTTGACGCCACATCCTTCATTTCACGCCACATCCTTCATTTCATGCTGAGATTATAGTTTGTCATCTCACCCGGCTAAACAGCCTTTTAAAGTAACATTTAAGGGATGCTTAATATGTCACGACACATCAGTGATCTCCACACTGTGGAGTCAAAGAAGATACTTGTAAGCAACTGGACTACTTCTTCTTAGCTTAAAGACCTTTTTACCACCTATCCAGGAGGCTTCTTCAGTTCTGGCTTGATGCTGAAACCAGGAGCTTATATCTCTGGATCACTGGGTGAAACTGTAAACAACACTCTCATAACAATGGTCGCATAAGTCACACTTCAAGGTGTGAAGTGGAGTGAGAGTCGTTGTGGTTACATGACCCAGAGAATAAGTTCTGCTCTGATGGTGAGGAGCAGTTAAATTTCCTGGGATGAGATCTCAAAGCAGGATGGTATGTAGCAGAAAGATTATGACGTAACCCACCTCCTCTGTTCAAAGTGGGTCTTTCTAAATGGACATAGATGACCTCCTTCACTCCCCTCCACACTGTGGAATATGTAAAGACAGAAAGTATAGAAAATTAAGATTGCAATAAAAAAGAGGAAGCCTGGGTCTGACGATTTTTATTTTCTTCAATCTGGCTGGCTAGGGGTTCCCTGGTGGTCTAGTGGCTAGGATTCGGTGCTCTCACCGCCGCGGCCCGGGTTCGATTCCCGGTCAGGGAATGCTTGAAGTTTGGCTGTGGAAGTTTAGACTGCTAATGTAGATGTTACCCCCTGCTACTGAAAGTAGTGAAACTTTGAGCAGGCGAATCCAGTTTGACAACCACTGGTCTCTTTTGAGGCATGTTGGGATTATATTAAAGGCCTGTTAACTAACTTTCCTGCTCATTTGTGAGTAAACGGCAAGAAAGGCACTGCTGTCCCATCTTGTCATTTTGCCCCTCGTGGGCTGCTCGACATGCAGTAAAGAGGTGTAAACACATAAGAGCGGATTTTCATGAGGCCAAAACAGAGCTCAAGCCACTCTGCCACGCATTAGCAGAGAATGGTTTCGATCCATCGACCTCTGGGTTATGGGCCCAGCACGCTTCCTCTGCGCCACTCTGCTGTCCCTTTCAATGCCGTTGGGACATAAAACCCAAAACCTGTGCTTTAGGGGGGCAGCGCCTTATAAATCGGGCCACTGAGGCTTTCCCAACAGGCAGGTTGAACACTTCCGTTGGCTCCAATAAAGCAACGCTGTGCAAAGCCAAAATAGTGTCACTTACATTCAGACACGTGCAAACGCAGACGAGGTGGCCGAGTGGTTAAGGCGATGGACTGCTAATCCATTGTGCTCTGCACGCATGGGTTTGAATCCCATCCTCGTCGAGTGCAGGTACCTTTGGTCGTGTTCACATGGCAAAAAGATAGCTGAGTCTGTTATAACTACTCTCCTCGAACGCTGTAAGCATCAAGCAGTCGTTGTCACATGTTGTGAGAGACGACTGAAAAGGGTGTGCATATCATTGAACATGGCAAGTTGTGTTCACTGCGGGAGGTTTCCAACTGAAAATTGTGCAAATGTGACAACCAGACTTGTAATCATTACCAGAAACACAGGACGTGCAGAAACTGCGCTCTTGGTGGGGCTGTTTCTCTCTGTTAACTACCTTTCCTGCTCATTTGTGAGTAAACGGCAAGAAAGGCACTGCTGTCCCATCTTGTCATTTTGCCCCTCGTGGGCTGCTCGACATGCAGTAAAGAGGTGTAAACACATAAGAGCGGATTTTCATGAGGCCAAAACAGAGCTCAAGCCACTCTGCCACGCATTAGCAGAGGATGGTTTCGATCCATCGACCTCTGGGTTATGGGCCCAGCACGCTTCCTCTGCGCCACTCTGCTGTCCCTTTCAATGCCGTTTGGACATGAACCCAAAACCCGTGCTTTAGGGGGGCAGCGCCTTATAAATGGGGCCACTGAGGCTTTCCCAACAGGCAGGTTGAACACTTCCGTTGGCTCCAATAAAGCAACGCTGTGCAAAGCCAAAATAGTGTCACTTACATTCAGACACATGCAAACGCAGACGAGGTGGCCGAGTGGTTAAGGCGATGGACTGCTAATCCATTGTGCTCTGCACGCATGGGTTCGAATCCCATCCTCGTCGAGTGCAGGTACCTTTGGTCGTGTTCACATGGCAAAAAGATAGCTGAGTCTGTTATAACTACTCTCCTCGAACGCTGTAAGCATCAAGCAGTCATTGTCACATGTTGTGAGAGACGACTGAAAAGGGTGTGCATATCATTGAACATGGCAAGTTGTGTTCACTGCGGGAGGTTTCCAACTGAATACTCGTGCAAATGTGACAACCAGACTTGTAATCATTACCACAAACACAGAAAGTGCAGAAACTGCGCTCTTGGTGGGGCTGTTTCTGTTGAGTCGGACTTCTTGCTAAATTCAGCACTCACCAGACATCAGTCTGATGAGAAATGACCGAAGGGAGATGCATAAAAAGCCTGCCTGAATCGTGAAAGACGCGTTATCAGGGAAAACCGGCAAACGTCAAGTCGGGTTTTGGGTTAACCTTGACGCCACATCCTTCATTTCACGCCACATCCTTCATTTCATGCTGAGATTATAGTTTGTCATCTCACCCGGCTAAACAGCCTTTTAAAGTAACATTTAAGGGATGCTTAATATGTCACGACACATCAGTGATCTCCACACTGTGGAGTCAAAGAAGATACTTGTAAGCAACTGGACTACTTCTTCTTAGCTTAAAGACCTTTTTACCACCTATCCAGGAGGCTTCTTCAGTTCTGGCTTGATGCTGAAACCAGGAGCTTATATCTCTGGATCACTGGGTGAAACTGTAAACAACACTCTCATAACAATGGTCGCATAAGTCACACTTCAAGGTGTGAAGTGGAGTGAGAGTCGTTGTGGTTACATGACCCAGAGAATAAGTTCTGCTCTGATGGTGAGGAGCAGTTAAATTTCCTGGGATGAGATCTCAAAGCAGGATGGTATGTAGCAGAAAGATTATGACGTAACCCACCTCCTCTGTTCAAAGTGGGTCTTTCTAAATGGACATAGATGACCTCCTTCACTCCCCTCCACACTGTGGAATATGTAAAGACAGAAAGTATAGAAAATTAAGATTGCAATAAAAAAAAGAGGAAGCCTGGGTCTGACGATTTTTATTTTCTTCAATCTGGCTGGCTAGGGGTTCCCTGGTGGTCTAGTGGCTAGGATTCAGCGCTCTCACCGCCGCGGCCCGGGTTCGATTCCCGGTCAGGGAATGCTTGACAGGCTGTGGAAGTTTAGACTGCTAATGTAGATGTTACCCCCTGCTACTGAAAGTAGTGAAACTTTGAGCAGGCGAATCCAGTTTGACAACCACTGGTCTCTTTTGAGGCATGTTGGCATTATATTAAAGGCCTGTTAACTACCTTTCCTGCTCATTTGTGAGTAAACGGCAAGAAAGGCACTGCTGTCCCATCTTGTCATTTTGCCCCTCGTGGGCTGCTCGACATGCAGTAAAGAGGTGTAAACACATAAGAGCGGATTTTCATGAGGCCAAAACAGAGCTCAAGCCACTCTGCCACGCATTAGCAGAAGATGGTTTCGATCCATCGACCTCTGGGTTATGGGCCCAGCACGCTTCCTCTGCGCCACTCTGCTGTCCCTTTCAATGCCGTTTGGACATGAACCCAAAACCCGTGCTTTAGGGGGGCAGCGCCTTATAAATGGGGCCACTGAGGCTTTCCCAACAGGCAGGTTGAACACTTCCGTTGGCTCCAATAAAGCAACGCTGTGCAAAGCCAAAATAGTGTCACTTACATTCAGACACGTGCAAACGCAGACGAGGTGGCCGAGTGGTTAAGGCGATGGACTGCTAATCCATTGTGCTCTGCACGCATGGGTTCGAATCCCATCCTCGTCGAGTGCAGGTACCTTTGGTCGTGTTCACATGGCAAAAAGATAGCTGAGTCTGTTATAACTACTCTCCTCGAACGCTGTAAGCATCAAGCAGTCATTGTCACATGTTGTGAGAGACGACTGAAAAGGGTGTGCATATCATTGAACATGGCAAGTTGTGTTCACTGCGGGAGGTTTCCAACTGAATACTTGTGCAAATGTGACAACCAGACTTGTAATCATTACCACAAACACAGAAAGTGCAGAAACTGCGCTCTTGGTGGGGCTGTTTCTGTTGAGTCAGACTTCTTGCTAAATTCAGCACTCACCAGACATCAGTCTGATGAGAAATGACCGAAGGGAGATGCATAAAAAGCCTGCCTGAATCGTGAAAGACGCGTTATCAGGGAAAACCGGCAAACGTCAAGTCGGGTTTTGGGTTAACCTTGACGCCACATCCTTCATTTCACGCCACATCCTTCATTTCATGCTGAGATTATAGTTTGTCATCTCACCCGGCTAAACAGCCTTTTAAAGTAACATTTAAGGGATGCTTAATATGTCACGACACATCAGTGATCTCCACACTGTGGAGTCAAAGAAGATACTTGTAAGCAACTGGACTACTTCTTCTTAGCTTAAAGACCTTTTTACCACCTATCCAGGAGGCTTCTTCAGTTCTGGCTTGATGCTGAAACCAGGAGCTTATATCTCTGGATCACTGGGTGAAACTGTAAACAACACTCTCATAACAATGGTCGCATAAGTCACACTTCAAGGTGTGAAGTGGAGTGAGAGTCGTTGTGGTTACATGACCCAGAGAATAAGTTCTGCTCTGATGGTGAGGAGCAGTTAAATTTCCTGGGATGAGATCTCAAAGCAGGATGGTATGTAGCAGAAAGATTATGACGTAACCCACCTCCTCTGTTCAAAGTCGGTCTTTCTAAATGGACATAGATGACCTCCTTCACTCCCCTCCACACTGTGGAATATGTAAAGACAGAAAGTATAGAAAATTAAGATTGCAATAAAAAAAAGAGGAAGCCTGGGTCTGACGATTTTTATTTTCTTCAATCTGGCTGGCTAGGGGTTCCCTGGTGGTCTAGTGGCTAGGATTCGGCGCTCTCACCGCCGCGGCCCGGGTTCGATTCCCGGTCAGGGAATGCTTGACAGGCTGTGGAAGTTTAGACTGCTAATGTAGATGTTACCCCCTGCTACTGAAAGTAGTGAAACTTTGAGCAGGCTAATCCAGTTTGACAACCACTGGTCTCTTTTGAGGCATGTTGGCATTATATTAAAGGCCTGTTAACTACCTTTCCTGCTCATTTGTGAGTAAACGGCAAGAAAGGCACTGCTGTCCCATCTTGTCATTTTGCCCCTCGTGGGCTGCTCGACATGCAGTAAAGAGGTGTAAACACATAAGAGCGGATTTTCATGAGGCCAAAACAGAGCTCAAGCCACTCTGCCACGCATTAGCAGAGAATGGTTTCGATCCATCGACCTCTGGGTTATGGGCCCAGCACGATTCCTCTGCGCCACTCTGCTGTCCCTTTCAATGCCGTTGGGACATAAAACCCAAAACCCGTGCTTTAGGGGGGCAGCGCCTTATAAATGGGGCCACTGAGGCTTTCCCAACAGGCAGGTTGAACACTTCCGTTGGCTCCAATAAAGCAACGCTGTGCAAAGCCAAAATAGTGTCACTTACATTCAGACACGTGCAAACGCAGACGAGGTGGCCGAGTGGTTAAGGCGATGGACTGCTAATCCATTGTGCTCTGCACGCATGGGTTCGAATCCCATCCTCGTCGAGTGCAGGTACCTTTGGTCGTGTTCACATGGCAAAAAGATAGCTGAGTCTGTTATAACTACTCTCCTCGAACGCTGTAAGCATCAAGCAGTCATTGTCACATGTTGTGAGAGATGACTGAAAAGGGTGTGCATATCATTGAACATGGCAAGTTGTGTTCACTGCGGGAGGTTTCCAACTGAATACTCGTGCAAATGTGACAACCAGACTTGTAATCATTACCACAAACACAGAAAGTGCAGAAACTGCGCTCTTGGTGGGGCTGTTTCTGTTGAGTCGGACTTCTTGCTAAATTCAGCACTCACCAGACATCAGTCTGATGAGAAATGACCGAAGGGAGATGCATAAAAAGCCTGCCTGAATCGTGAAAGACGCGTTATCAGGGAAAACCGGCAAACGTCAAGTCGGGTTTTGGGTTAACCTTGACGCCACATCCTTCATTTCACGCCACATCCTTCATTTCATGCTGAGATTATAGTTTGTCATCTCACCCGGCTAAACAGCCTTTTAAAGTAACATTTAAGGGATGCTTAATATGTCATGACACATCAGTGATCTCCACACTGTGGAGTCAAAGAAGATACTTGTAAGCAACTGGACTACTTCTTCTTAGCTTAAAGACCTTTTTACCACCTATCCAGGAGGCTTCTTCAGTTCTGGCTTGATGCTGAAACCAGGAGCTTATATCTCTGGATCACTGGGTGAAACTGTAAACAACACTCTCATAACAATGGTCGCATAAGTCACACTTCAAGGTGTGAAGTGGAGTGAGAGTCGTTGTGGTTACATGACCCAGAGAATAAGTTCTGCTCTGATGGTGAGGAGCAGTTAAATTTCCTGGGATGAGATCTCAAAGCAGGATGGTATGTAGCAGAAAGATTATGACGTAACCCACCTCCTCTGTTCAAAGTGGGTCTTTCTAAATGGACATAGATGACCTCCTTCACTCCCCTCCACACTGTGGAATATGTAAAGACAGAAAGTATAGAAAATTAAGATTGCAATAAAAAAAAGAGGAAGCCTGGGTCTGACGATTTTTATTTTCTTCAATCTGGCTGGCTAGGGGTTCCCTGGTGGTCTAGTGGCTAGGATTCAGCGCTCTCACCACCGCGGCCCGGGTTCGATTCCCGGTCAGGGAATGCTTGACAGGCTGTGGAAGTTTAGACTGCTAATGTAGATGTTACCCCCTGCTACTGAAAGTAGTGAAACTTTGAGCAGGCTAATCCAGTTTGACAACCACTGGTCTCTTTTGAGGCATGTTGGCATTATATTAAAGGCCTGTACAACCAGACTTGTAATCATTACCAGAAACACAGAACGTGCAGAAACTGCGCTCTTGGTGGGGCTGTTTCTGTTGAGTCGGACTTCTTGCTAAATTCAGCACTCACCAGACATCAGTCTGATGAGAAATGACCGAAGGGAGATGCATAAAAAGCCTGCCTGAATCGTGAAAGACGCGTTATCAGGGAAAACCGGCAAACGTCAAGTCGGGTTTTGGGTTAACCTTGACGCCACATCCTTCATTTCACGCCACATCCTTCATTTCATGCTGAGATTATAGTTTGTCATCTCACCCGGCTAAACAGCCTTTTAAAGTAACATTTAAGGGATGCTTAATATGTCACGACACATCAGTGATCTCCACACTGTGGAGTCAAAGAAGATACTTGTAAGCAACTGGACTACTTCTTCTTAGCTTAAAGACTTTTTTACCACCTATCCAGGAGGCTTCTTCAGTTCTGGCTTGATGCTGAAACCAGGAGCTTATATCTCTGGATCACTGGGTGAAACTGTAAACAACACTCTCATAACAATGGTCGCATAAGTCACACTTCAAGGTGTGAAGTGGAGTGAGAGTCGTTGTGGTTACATGACCCAGAGAATAAGTTCTGCTCTGATGGTGAGGAGCAGTTAAATTTCCTGGGATGAGATCTCAAAGCAGGATGGTATGTAGCAGAAAGATTATGACGTAACCCACCTCCTCTGTTCAAAGTCGGTCTTTCTAAATGGACATAGATGACCTCCTTCACTCCCCTCCACACTGTGGAATATGTACAGACAGAAAGTATAGAAAATTAAGATTGCAATAAAAAAAAGAGGAAGCCTGGGTCTGACGATTTTTATTTTCTTCAATCTGGCTAGCTAGGGGTTCCCTGGTGGTCTAGTGGCTAGGATTCGGCGCTCTCACCGCTGCGGCCCGGGTTCGATTCCCGGTCAGGGAATGCTTAACAGGCTGTGGAAGTTTAGTCTGCTGATGTAGATGTTACCCCCTGCTACTGAAAGTAGTGAAACTTTGAGCAGGCGAATCCAGTTTGACAACCACTGGTCTCTTTTGAGGCATGTTGGCATTATATTAAAGGCCTGTTAACTACCTTTCCTGCTCATTTGTGAGTAAACGGCAAGAAAGGCACTGCTGTCCCATCTTGTCATTTTGCCCCTCGTGGGCTGCTCGACATGCAGTAAAGAGGTGTAAACACATAAGAGCGGATTTTCATGAGGCCAAAACAGAGCACAAGCCACTCTGCCACGCATTAGCAGAGGATGGTTTCGATCCATCGACCTCTGGGTTATGGGCCCAGCACGCTTCCTCTGCGCCACTCTGCTGTCCCTTTCAATGCCGTTTGGACATGAACCCAAAACCCGTGCTTTAGGGGGGCAGCGCCTTATAAATGGGGCCACTGAGGCTTTCCCAACAGGCAGGTTGAACACTTCCGTTGGCTCCAATAAAGCAACGCTGTGCAAAGCCAAAATAGTGTCACTTACATTCAGACACGTGCAAACGCAGACGAGGTGGCCGAGTGGTTAAGGCGATGGACTGCTAATCCATTGTGCTCTGCACGCATGGGTTCGAATCCCATCCTCGTCGAGTGCAGGTACCTTTGGTCGTGTTCACATGGCAAAAAGATAGCTGAGTCTGTTATAACTACTCTCCTCGAACGCTGTAAGCATCAAGCAGTCATTGTCACATGTTGTGAGAGACGACTGAAAAGGGTGTGCATATCATTGAACATGGCAAGTTGTGTTCACTGCGGGAGGTTTCCAACTGAATACTCGTGCAAATGTGACAACCAGACTTGTAATCATTACCACAAACACAGAAAGTGCAGAAACTGTGCTCTTGGTGGGGCTGTTTCTCTCTGTTAACTACCTTTCCTGCTCATTTGTGAGTAAACGGCAAGAAAGGCACTGCTGTCCCATCTTGTCATTTTGCCCCTCATGGGCTGCTCGACATGCAGTAAAGAGGTGTAAACACATAAGAGCGGATTTTCATGAGGCCAAAACAGAGCTCAAGCCACTCTGCCACGCATTAGCAGAGGATGGTTTCGATCCATCGACCTCTGGGTTATGGGCCCAGCACGCTTCCTCTGCGCCACTCTGCTATCCCTTTCAATGCCGTTGGGACATAAAACCCCAAACCCATGCTTTAGGGGGGCAGCGCCTTATAAATGGGGCCACTGAGGCTTTCCCAACAGGCAGGTTGAACACTTCCGTTGGCTCCAATAAAGCAACGCTGTGCAAAGCCAAAATAGTGTCACTTACATTCAGACACGTGCAAACGCAGACGAGGTGGCCGAGTGGTTAAGGCGATGGACTGCTAATCCATTGTGCTCTGCACGCATGGGTTCGAATCCCATCCTCGTCGAGTGCAGGTACCTTTGGTCGTGTTCACATGGCAAAAAGATAGCTGAGTCTGTTATAACTACTCTCCTCGAACGCTGTAAGCATCAAGCAGTCATTGTCACATGTTGTGAGAGACGACTGAAAAGGGTGTGCATATCATTGAACATGGCAAGTTGTGTTCACTGCGGGAGGTTTCCAACTGAATACTCGTGCAAATGTGACAACCAGACTTGTAATCATTACCACAAACACAGAAAGTGCAGAAACTGCGCTCTTGGTGGGGCTGTTTCTGTTGAGTCGGACTTCTCACTAAATTCAGCACTCACCAGACATCAGTCTGATGAGAAATGACCGAAGGGAGATGCATAAAAAGCCTGCCTGAATCGTGAAAGACGCGTTATCAGGGAAAACCGGCAAACGTCAAGTCCTGTGTGGTTAACCTTGACGCCACATCCTTCATTTCATGCTGAGATTATAGTTTGTCATCTCACCCGGCTAAACAGCCTTTTAAAGTAACATTTAAGGGATGCTTAATATGTCACGACACATCAGTGATCTCCACACTGTGGAGTCAAAGAAGATACTTGTAAGCAACTGGACTACTTCTTCTTAGCTTAAAGACCTTTTTACCACCTATCCAGGAGGCTTCTTCAGTTCTGGCTTGATGCTGAAACCAGGAGCTTATATCTCTGGATCACTGGGTGAAACTGTAAACAACACTCTCATAACAATGGTCGCATAAGTCACACTTCAAGGTGTGAAGTGGAGTGAGAGTCGTTGTGGTTACATGACCCAGAGAATAAGTTCTGCTCTGATGGTGAGGAGCAGTTAAATTTCCTGGGATGAGATCTCAAAGCAGGATGGTATGTAGCAGAAAGATTGCGACGTAACCCACCTCCTCTGTTCAAAGTCTGTCTTTCTAAATGGACATAGATGACCTCCTTCACTCCCCTCCACACTGTGGAATATGTACAGACAGAAAGTATAGAAAATTAAGATTGCAATAAAAAAAAGAGGAAGCCTGGGTCTGACGATTTTTATTTTCTTCAATCTGGCAAGCTAGGGGTTCCCTGGTGGTCTAGTGGCTAGGATTCGGCGCTCTCACCGCCGCGGCCCGGGTTCGATTCCCGGTCAGGGAATGCTTGACAGGCTGTGGAAGTTTAGTCTGCTAATGTAGATGTTACCCCCTGCTACTGAAAGTAGTGAAACTTTGAGCAGGCGAATCCAGTTTGACAACCACTGGTCTCTTTTGAGGCATGTTGGCATTATATTAAAGGCCTGTTAACTACCTTTCCTGCTCAATTGTGAGTAAACGGCAAGAAAGGCACTGCTGTCCCATCTTGTCATTTTGCCCCTCGTGGGCTGCTCGACATGCAGTAAAGAGGTGTAAACACATAAGAGCAGATTTTCATGAGGCCAAAACAGAGCTCAAGCCACTCTGCCACGCATTAGCAGAGGATGGTTTCGATCCATCGACCTCTGGGTTATGGGCCCAGCACGCTTCCTCTGCGCCACTCTGCTGTCCCTTTCAATGCCGTTGGGACATAAAACCCAAAACCCGTGCTTTAGGGGGGCAGCGCCTTATAAATCGGGCCACTGAGGCTTTCCCAACAGGCAGGTTGAACACTTCCGTTGGCTCCAATAAAGCAACGCTGTGCAAAGCCAAAATAGTGTCACTTACATTCAGACACATGCAAACGCAGACGAGGTGGCCGAGTGGTTAAGGCGATGGACTGCTAATCCATTGTGCTCTGCACGCATGGGTTCGAATCCCATCCTCGTCGAGTGCAGGTACCTTTGGTCGTGTTCACATGGCAAAAAGATAGCTGAGTCTGTTATAACTACTCTCCTCGAACGCTGTAAGCATCAAGCAGTCATTGTCACATGTTGTGAGAGACGACTGAAAAGGGTGTGCATATCATTGAACATGGCAAGTTGTGTTCACTGCGGGAGGTTTCCAACTGAAAACTCGTGCAAATGTGACAACCAGACTTGTAATCATTACCACAAACACAGAAAGTGCAGAAACTGCGCTCTTGGTGGGGCTGTTTCTGTTGAGTCGGACTTCTTGCTAAATTCAGCACTCACCAGACATCAGTCTGATGAGAAATGACCGAAGGGAGATGCATAAAAAGCCTGCCTGAATCGTGAAAGACGCGTTATCAGGGAAAACCGGCAAACGTCAAGTCGGGTTTTGGGTTAACCTTGACGCCACATCCTTCATTTCACGCCACATCCTTCATTTCATGCTGAGATTATAGTTTGTCATCTCACCCGGCTAAACAGCCTTTTAAAGTAACATTTAAGGGATGCTTAATATGTCACGACACATCAGTGATCTCCACACTGTGGAGTCAAAGAAGATACTTGTAAGCAACTGGACTACTTCTTCTTAGCTTAAAGACCTTTTTACCACCTATCCAGGAGGCTTCTTCAGTTCTGGCTTGATGCTGAAACCAGGAGCTTATATCTCTGGATCACTGGGTGAAACTGTAAACAACACTCTCATAACAATGGTCGCATAAGTCACACTTCAAGGTGTGAAGTGGAGTGAGAGTCGTTGTGGTTACATGACCCAGAGAATAAGTTCTGCTCTGATGGTGAGGAGCAGTTAAATTTCCTGGGATGAGATCTCAAAGCAGGATGGTATGTAGCAGAAAGATTATGACGTAACCCACCTCCTCTGTTCAAAGTGGGTCTTTCTAAATGGACATAGATGACCTCCTTCACTCCCCTCCACACTGTGGAATATGTAAAGACAGAAAGTATAGAAAATTAAGATTGCAATAAAAAAAAGAGGAAGCCTGGGTCTGACGATTTTTATTTTCTTCAATCTGGCGTGCTAGGGGTTCCCTGGTGGTCTAGTGGCTAGGATTCGGCGCTCTCACCGCCGCGGCCCGGGTTCGATTCCCGGTCAGGGAATGCTTGACAGGCTGTGGAAGTTTAGTCTGCTAATGTAGACGTTACCCCCTGCTACTGAAAGTAGTGAAACTTTGAGCAGGCGAATCCAGTTTGACAACCACTGGTCTCTTTTGAGGCATGTTGGCATTATATTAAAGGCCTGTTAACTACCTTTCCTGCTCATTTGTGAGTAAACGGCAAGAAAGGCACTGCTGTCCCATCTTGTCATTTTGCCCCTCGTGGGCTGCTCGACATGCAGTAAAGAGGTGTAAACACATAAGAGCGGATTTTCATGAGGCCAAAACAGAGCTCAAGCCACTCTGCCACGCATTAGCAGAGGGTGGTTTCGATCCATCGACCTCTGGGTTATGGGCCCAGCACGCTTCCTCTGCACCACTCTGCTGTCCCTTTCAATGCCGTTGGGACATAAAACCCAAAACCCGTGCTTTAGGGGGGCAGCGCCTTATAAATCGGGCCACTGAGGCTTTCCCAACAGGCAGGTTGAACACTTCCGTTGGCTCCAATAAAGCAACGCTGTGCAAAGCCAAAATAGTGTCACTTACATTCAGACACGTGCAAACGCAGACGAGGTGGCCGAGTGGTTAAGGCGATGGACTGCTAATCCATTGTGCTCTGCACGCATGGGTTCGAATCCCATCCTCGTCGAGTGCAGGTACCTTTGGTCGTGTTCACATGGCAAAAAGATAGCTGAGTCTGTTATAACTACTCTCCTCGAACGCTGTAAGCATCAAGCAGTCATTGTCACATGTTGTGAGAGACGACTGAAAAGGGTGTGCATATCATTGAACATGGCAAGTTGTATTCACTGCGGGAGGTTTCCAACTGAATACTCGTGCAAATGTGACAACCAGACTTGTAATCATTACCAGAAACACAGGACGTGCAGAAACTGTGCTCTTGGTGGGGCTGTTTCTCTCTGTTAACTACCTTTCCTGCTCATTTGTGAGTAAACGGCAAGAAAGGCACTGCTGTCCCATCTTGTCATTTTGCCCCTCGTGGGCTGCTCGACATGCAGTAAAGAGGTGTAAACACATAAGAGCGGATTTTCATGAGGCCAAAACAGAGCTCAAGCCACTCTGCCACGCATTAGCAGAGGATGGTTTCGATCCATCGACCTCTGGGTTATGGGCCCAGCACGCTTCCTCTGCGCCACTCTGCTGTCCCTTTCAATGCCGTTTGGACATGAACCCAAAACCCGTGCTTTAGGGGGGCAGCGCCTTATAAATGGGGCCACTGAGGCTTTCCCAACAGGCAGGTTGAACACTTCCGTTGGCTCCAATAAAGCAACGCTGTGCAAAGCCAAAATAGTGTCACTTACATTCAGACACGTGCAAACGCAGACGAGGTGGCCGAGTGGTTAAGGCGATGGACTGCTAATCCATTGTGCTCTGCACGCATGGGTTCGAATCCCATCCTCGTCGAGTGCAGGTACCTTTGGTCGTGTTCACATGGCAAAAAGATAGCTGAGTCTGTTATAACTACTCTCCTCGAACGCTGTAAGCATCAAGCAGTCATTGTCACATGTTGTGAGAGACGACTGAAAAGGGTGTGCATATCATTGAACATGGCAAGTTGTGTTCACTGCGGGAGGTTTCCAACTGAATACTTGTGCAAATGTGACAACCAGACTTGTAATCATTACCACAAACACAGAAAGTGCAGAAACTGCGCTCTTGGTGGGGCTGTTTCTGTTGAGTCGGACTTCTTGCTAAATTCAGCACTCACCAGACATCAGTCTGATGAGAAATGACCGAAGGGAGATGCATAAAAAGCCTGCCTGAATCGTGAAAGACGCGTTATCAGGGAAAACCGGCAAACGTCAAGTCGGGTTTTGGGTTAACCTTGACGCCACATCCTTCATTTCACGCCACATCCTTCATTTCATGCTGAGATTATAGTTTGTCATCTCACCCGGCTAAACAGCCTTTTAAAGTAACATTTAAGGGATGCTTAATATGTCACGACACATCAGTGATCTCCACACTGTGGAGTCAAAGAAGATACTTGTAAGCAACTGGACTACTTCTTCTTAGCTTAAAGACCTTTTTACCACCTATCCAGGAGGCTTCTTCAGTTCTGGCTTGATGCTGAAACCAGGAGCTTATATCTCTGGATCACTGGGTGAAACTGTAAACAACACTCTCATAACAATGGTTGCATAAGTCACACTTCAAGGTGTGAAGTGGAGTGAGAGTCGTTGTGGTTACATGACCCAGAGAATAAGTTCTGCTCTGATGGTGAGGAGCAGTTAAATTTCCTGGGATGAGATCTCAAAGCAGGATGGTATGTAGCAGAAAGATTATGACGTAACCCACCTCCTCTGTTCAAAGTCTGTCTTTCTAAATGGACATAGATGACCTCCTTCACTCCCCTCCACACTGTGGAATATGTACAGACAGAAAGTATAGAAAATTAAGATTGCAATAAAAAAAAGAGGAAGCCTGGGTCTGACGATTTTTATTTTCTTCAATCTGGCTGGCTAGGGGTTCCCTGGTGGTCTAGTGGCTAGGATTCGGCGCTCTCGCCGCCGCGGCCCGGGTTCGATTCCCGGTCAGGGAATGCTTGACAGGCTGTGGAAGTTTAGACTGCTAATGTAGATGTTACCCCCTGCTACTGAAAGTAGTGAAACTTTGAGCAGGCTAATCCAGTTTGACAACCACTGGTCTCTTTTGAGGCATGTTGGCATTATATTAAAGGCCTGTTAACTACCTTTCCTGCTCATTTGTGAGTAAACGGCAAGAAAGGCACTGCTGTCCCATCTTGTCATTTTGCCCCTCGTGGGCTGCTCGACATGCAGTAAAGAGGTGTAAACACATAAGAGCGGATTTTCATGAGGCCAAAACAGAGCTCAAGCCACTCTGCCACACATTAGCAGAGGATGGTTTCGATCCATCGACCTCTGGGTTATGGGCCCAGCACGCTTCCTCTGCGCCACTCTGCTGTCCCTTTCAATGCCGTTTGGACATGAACCCAAAACCCGTGCTTTAGGGGGGCAGCGCCTTATAAATGGGGCCACTGAGGCTTTCCCAACAGGCAGGTTGAACACTTCCGTTGGCTCCAATAAAGCAACGCTGTGCAAAGCCAAAATAGTGTCACTTACATTCAGACACGTGCAAACGCAGACGAGGTGGCCGAGTGGTTAAGGCGATGGACTGCTAATCCATTGTGCTCTGCACGCATGGGTTCGAATCCCATCCTCGTCGAGTGCAGGTACCTTTGGTCGTGTTCACATGGCAAAAAGATAGCTGAGTCTGTTATAACTACTCTCCTCGAACGCTGTAAGCATCAAGCAGTCATTGTCACATGTTGTGAGAGACGACTGAAAAGGGTGTGCATATCATTGAACATGGCAAGTTGTGTTCACTGCGGGAGGTTTCCAACTGAATACTTGTGCAAATGTGACAACCAGACTTGTAATCATTACCACAAACACAGAAAGTGCAGAAACTGCGCTCTTGGTGGGGCTGTTTCTGTTGAGTCGGACTTCTTGCTAAATTCAGCACTCACCAGACATCAGTCTGATGAGAAATGACCGAAGGGAGATGCATAAAAAGCCTGCCTGAATCGTGAAAGACGCGTTATCAGGGAAAACCGGCAAACGTCAAGTCGGGTTTTGGGTTAACCTTGACGCCACATCCTTCATTTCACGCCACATCCTTCATTTCATGCTGAGATTATAGTTTGTCATCTCACCCGGCTAAACAGCCTTTTAAAGTAACATTTAAGGGATGCTTAATATGTCACGACACATCAGTGATCTCCACACTGTGGAGTCAAAGAAGATACTTGTAAGCAACTGGACTACTTCTTCTTAGCTTAAAGACCTTTTTACCACCTATCCAGGAGGCTTCTTCAGTTCTGGCTTGATGCTGAAACCAGGAGCTTATATCTCTGGATCACTGGGTGAAACTGTAAACAACACTCTCATAACAATGGTCGCATAAGTCACACTTCAAGGTGTGAAGTGGAGTGAGAGTCGTTGTGGTTACATGACCCAGAGAATAAGTTCTGCTCTGATGGTGAGGAGCAGTTAAATTTCCTGGGATGAGATCTCAAAGCAGGATGGTATGTAGCAGAAAGATTATGACGTAACCCACCTCCTCTGTTCAAAGTGGGTCTTTCTAAATGGACATAGATGACCTCCTTCACTCCCCTCCACACTGTGGAATATGTAAAGACAGAAAGTATAGAAAATTAAGATTGCAATAAAAAAAAGAGGAAGCCTGGGTCTGACGATTTTTATTTTCTTCAATCTGGCTGGCTAGGGGTTCCCTGGTGGTCTAGTGGCTAGGATTCGGCGCTCTCACCGCCGCGGCCCGGGTTCGATTCCCGGTCAGGGAATGCTTGACAGGCTGTGGAAGTTTAGACTGCTAATGTAGATGTTACCCCTTGCTACTGAAAGTAGTGAAACTTTGAGCAGGCTAATCCAGTTTGACAACCACTGGTCTCTTTTGAGGCATGTTGGCATTATATTAAAGGCCTGTTAACTACCTTTACCTGCTCATTTGTGAGTAAACGGCAAGAAAGGCACTGCTGTCCCATCTTGTCATTTTGCCCCTCGTGGGCTGCTCGACATGCAGTAAAGAGGTGTAAACACATAAGAGCGGATTTTCATGAGGCCAAAACAGAGCTCAAGCCACTCTGCCACGCATTAGCAGAGGATGGTTTCGATCCATCGACCTCTGGGTTATGGGCCCAGCACGCTTCCTCTGCGCCACTCTGCTGTCCCTTTCAATGCCGTTGGGACATAAAACCCAAAACCCGTGCTTTAGGGGGGCAGCGCCTTATAAATCGGGCCACTGAGGCTTTCCCAACAGGCAGGTTGAACACTTCCGTTGGCTCCAATAAAGCAACGCTGTGCAAAGCCAAAATAGTGTCACTTACATTCAGACACGTGCAAACGCAGACGAGGTGGCCGAGTGGTTAAGGCGATGGACTGCTAATCCATTGTGCTCTGCACGCATGGGTTCGAATCCCATCCTCGTCGAGTGCAGGTACCTTTGGTCGTGTTCACATGGCAAAAAGATAGCTGAGTCTGTTATAACTACTCTCCTCGAACGCTGTAAGCATCAAGCAGTCATTGTCACATGTTGTGAGAGACGACTGAAAAGGGTGTGCATATCATTGAACATGTCAAGTTGTGTTCACTGTGGGAGGTTTCCAACTGAAAACTCGTGCAAATGTGACAACCAGACTTGTAATCATTACCAGAAACACAGGACGTGCAGAAACTGTGCTCTTGGTGGGGCTGTTTCTCTCTGTTAACTACCTTTCCTGCTCATTTGTGAGTAAACGGCAAGAAAGGCACTGCTGTCCCATCTTGTCATTTTGCCCCTCGTGGGCTGCTCGACATGCAGTAAAGAGGTGTAAACACATAAGAGCGGATTTTCATGAGGCCAAACCAGAGCTCAAGCCACTCTGCCACACATTAGCAGAGGATGGTTTCGATCCATCGACCTCTGGGTTATGGGCCCAGCACGCTTCCTCTGCGCCACTCTGCTGTCCCTTTCAATGCCGTTTGGACATGAACCCAAAACCCGTGCTTTAGGGGGGCAGCGCCTTATAAATGGGGCCACTGAGGCTTTCCCAACAGGCAGGTTGAACACTTCCGTTGGCTCCAATAAAGCAACGCTGTGCAAAGCCAAAATAGTGTCACTTACATTCAGACACGTGCAAACGCAGACGAGGTGGCCGAGTGGTTAAGGCGATGGACTGCTAATCCATTGTGCTCTGCACGCATGGGTTCGAATCCCATCCTCGTCGAGTGCAGGTACCTTTGGTCGTGTTCACATGGCAAAAAGATAGCTGAGTCTGTTATAACTACTCTCCTCGAACGCTGTAAGCATCAAGCAGTCATTGTCACATGTTGTGAGAGACGACTGAAAAGGGTGTGCATATCATTGAACATGGCAAGTTGTGTTCACTGCGGGAGGTTTCCAACTGAATACTTGTGCAAATGTGACAACCAGACTTGTAATCATTACCACAAACACAGAAAGTGCAGAAACTGCGCTCTTGGTGGGGCTGTTTCTGTTGAGTCGGACTTCTTGCTAAATTCAGCACTCACCAGACATCAGTCTGATGAGAAATGACCGAAGGGAGATGCATAAAAAGCCTGCCTGAATCGTGAAAGACGCGTTATCAGGGAAAACCGGCAAACGTCAAGTCGGGTTTTGGGTTAACCTTGACGCCACATCCTTCATTTCACGCCACATCCTTCATTTCATGCTGAGATTATAGTTTGTCATCTCACCCGGCTAAACAGCCTTTTAAAGTAACATTTAAGGGATGCTTAATATGTCACAACACATCAGTGATCTCCACACTGTGGAGTCAAAGAAGATACTTGTAAGCAACTGGACTACTTCTTCTTAGCTTAAAGACCTTTTTACCACCTATCCAGGAGGCTTCTTCAGTTCTGGCTTGATGCTGAAACCAGGAGCTTATATCTCTGGATCACTGGGTGAAACTGTAAACAACACTCTCATAACAATGGTCGCATAAGTCACACTTCAAGGTGTGAAGTGGAGTGAGAGTCGTTGTGGTTACATGACCCAGAGAATAAGTTCTGCTCTGATGGTGAGGAGCAGTTAAATTTCCTGGGATGAGATCTCAAAGCAGGATGGTATGTAGCAGAAAGATTATGACGTAACCCACCTCCTCTGTTCAAAGTGGGTCTTTCTAAATGGACATAGATGACCTCCTTCACTCCCCTCCACACTGTGGAATATGTAAAGACAGAAAGTATAGAAAATTAAGATTGCAATAAAAAAAAGAGGAAGCCTGGGTCTGACGATTTTTATTTTCTTCAATCTGGCTGGCTAGGGGTTCCCTGGTGGTCTAGTGGCTAGGATTCGGCGCTCTCACCGCCGCGGCCCGGGTTCGATTCCCGGTCAGGGAATGCTTGACAGGCTGTGGAAGTTTAGACTGCTAATGTAGATGTTACCCCCTGCTACTGAAAGTAGTGAAACTTTGAGCAGGCTAATCCAGTTTGACAACCACTGGTCTCTTTTGAGGCATGTTGGCATTATATTAAAGGCCTGTTAACTACCTTTCCTGCTCATTTGTGAGTAAACGGCAAGAAAGGCACTGCTGTCCCATCTTGTCATTTTGCCCCTCGTGGGCTGCTCGACATGCAGTAAAGAGGTGTAAACACATAAGAGCGGATTTTCATGAGGCCAAAACAGAGCTCAAGCCACTCTGCCACGCATTAGCAGAGGATGGTTTCGATCCATCGACCTCTGGGTTATGGGCCCAGCACGCTTCCTCTGCGCCACTCTGCTGTCCCTTTCAATGCCGTTTGGACATGAACCCAAAACCCGTGCTTTAGGGGGGCAGCGCCTTATAAATGGGGCCACTGAGGCTTTCCCAACAGGCAGGTTGAACACTTCCGTTGGCTCCAATAAAGCAACGCTGTGCAAAGCCAAAATAGTGTCACTTACATTCAGACACGTGCAAACGCAGACGAGGTGGCCGAGTGGTTAAGGCGATGGACTGCTAATCCATTGTGCTCTGCACGCATGGGTTCGAATCCCATCCTCGTCGAGTGCAGGTACCTTTGGTCGTGTTCACATGGCAAAAAGATAGCTGAGTCTGTTATAACTACTCTCCTCGAACGCTGTAAGCATCAAGCAGTCATTGTCACATGTTGTGAGAGACGACTGAAAAGGGTGTGCATATCATTGAACATGGCAAGTTGTGTTCACTGCGGGAGGTTTCCAACTGAATACTCGTGCAAATGTGACAACCAGACTTGTAATCATTACCACAAACACAGAAAGTGCAGAAACTGCGCTCTTGGTGGGGCTGTTTCTGTTGAGTCAGACTTCTTGCTAAATTCAGCACTCACCAGACATCAGTCTGATGAGAAATGACCGAAGGGAGATGCATAAAAAGCCTGCCTGAATCGTGAAAGACGCGTTATCAGGGAAAACCGGCAAACGTCAAGTCGGGTTTTGGGTTAACCTTGACGCCACATCCTTCATTTCACGCCACATCCTTCATTTCATGCTGAGATTATAGTTTGTCATCTCACCCGGCTAAACAGCCTTTTAAAGTAACATTTAAGGGATGCTTAATATGTCACGACACATCAGTGATCTCCACACTGTGGAGTCAAAGAAGATACTTGTAAGCAACTGGACTACTTCTTCTTAGCTTAAAGACCTTTTTACCACCTATCCAGGAGGCTTCTTCAGTTCTGGCTTGATGCTGAAACCAGGAGCTTATATCTCTGGATCACTGGGTGAAACTGTAAACAACACTCTCATAACAATGGTCGCATAAGTCACACTTCAAGGTGTGAAGTGGAGTGAGAGTCGTTGTGGTTACATGACCCAGAGAATAAGTTCTGCTCTGATGGTGAGGAGCAGTTAAATTTCCTGGGATGAGATCTCAAAGCAGGATGGTATGTAGCAGAAAGATTATGACGTAACCCACCTCCTCTGTTCAAAGTGGGTCTTTCTAAATGGACATAGATGACCTCCTTCACTCCCCTCCACACTGTGGAATATGTAAAGACAGAAAGTATAGAAAATTAAGATTGCAATAAAAAAAAGAGGAAGCCTGGGTCTGACGATTTTTATTTTCTTCAATCTGGCTGGCTAGGGGTTCCCTGGTGGTCTAGTGGCTAGGATTCGGCGCTCTCACCGCCGCGGCCCGGGTTCGATTCCCGGTCAGGGAATGCTTGACAGGCTGTGGAAGTTTAGACTGCTAATGTAGATGTTACCCCCTGCTACTGAAAGTAGTGAAACTTTGAGCAGGCTAATCCAGTTTGACAACCACTGGTCTCTTTTGAGGCATGTTGGCATTATATTAAAGGCCTGTTAACTACCTTTCCTGCTCATTTGTGAGTAAACGGCAAGAAAGGCACTGCTGTCCCATCTTGTCATTTTGCCCCTCGTGGGCTGCTCGACATGCAGTAAAGAGGTGTAAACACATAAGAGCAGATTTTCATGAGGCCAAAACAGAGCTCAAGCCACTCTGCCACGCATTAGCAGAGGATGGTTTCGATCCATCGACCTCTGGGTTATGGGCCCAGCACGCTTCCTCTGCGCCACTCTGCTGTCCCTTTCAATGCCGTTTGGACATGAACCCAAAACCCGTGCTTTAGGGGGGCAGCGCCTTATAAATGGGGCCACTGAGGCTTTCCCAACAGGCAGGTTGAACACTTCCGTTGGCTCCAATAAAGCAACGCTGTGCAAAGCCAAAATAGTGTCACTTACATTCAGACACGTGCAAACGCAGACGAGGTGGCCGAGTGGTTAAGGCGATGGACTGCTAATCCATTGTGCTCTGCACGCATGGGTTCGAATCCCATCCTCGTCGAGTGCAGGTACCTTTGGTCGTGTTCACATGGCAAAAAGATAGCTGAGTCTTTTATAACTACTCTCCTCGAACGCTGTAAGCATCAAGCAGTCATTGTCACATGTTGTGAGAGACGACTGAAAAGGGTGTGCATATCATTGAACATGGCAAGTTGTGTTCACTGCGGGAGGTTTCCAACTGAATACTTGTGCAAATGTGACAGCCGGACTTGTAATCATTACCACAAACACAGAAAGTGCAGAAACTGCGCTCTTGGTGGGGCTGTTTCTGTTGAGTCGGACTTCTTGCTAAATTCAGCACTCACCAGACATCAGTCTGATGAGAAATGACCGAAGGGAGATGCATAAAAAGCCTGCCTGAATCGTGAAAGACGCGTTATCAGGGAAAACCGGCAAACGTCAAGTCGGGTTTTGGGTTAACCTTGACGCCACATCCTTCATTTCACGCCACATCCTTCATTTCATGCTGAGATTATAGTTTGTCATCTCACCCGGCTAAACAGCCTTTTAAAGTAACATTTAAGGGATGCTTAATATGTCACGACACATCAGTGATCTCCACACTGTGGAGTCAAAGAAGATACTTGTAAGCAACTGGACTACTTCTTCTTAGCTTAAAGACCTTTTTACCACCTATCCAGGAGGCTTCTTCAGTTCTGGCTTGATGCTGAAACCAGGAGCTTATATCTCTGGATCACTGGGTGAAACTGTAAACAACACTCTCATAACAATGGTCGCATAAGTCACACTTCAAGGTGTGAAGTGGAGTGAGAGTCGTTGTGGTTACATGACCCAGAGAATAAGTTCTGCTCTGATGGTGAGGAGCAGTTAAATTTCCTGGGATGAGATCTCAAAGCAGGATGGTATGTAGCAGAAAGATTATGACGTAACCCACCTCCTCTGTTCAAAGTGGGTCTTTCTAAATGGACATAGATGACCTCCTTCACTCCCCTCCACACTGTGGAATATGTAAAGACAGAAAGTATAGAAAATTAAGATTGCAATAAAAAAAAGAGGAAGCCTGGGTCTGACGATTTTTATTTTCTTCAATCTGGCTGGCTAGGGGTTCCCTGGTGGTCTAGTGGCTAGGATTCGGCGCTCTCACCGCCGCGGCCCGGGTTCGATTCCCGGTCAGGGAATGCTTGACAGGCTGTGGAAGTTTAGACTGCTAATGTAGATGTTACCCCCTGCTACTGAAAGTAGTGAAACTTTGAGCAGGCTAATCCAGTTTGACAACCACTGGTCTCTTTTGAGGCATGTTGGCATTATATTAAAGGCCTGTTAACTACCTTTCCTGCTCATTTGTGAGTAAACGGCAAGAAAGGCACTGCTGTCCCATCTTGTCATTTTGCCCCTCGTGGGCTGCTCGACATGCAGTAAAGAGGTGTAAACACATAAGAGCGGATTTTCATGAGGCCAAAACAGACCTCAAGCCACTCTGCCACGCATTAGCAGAGGATGGTTTCGATCCATCGACCTCTGGGTTATGGGCCCAGCACGCTTCCTCTGCGCCACTCTGCTGTCCCTTTCAATGCCGTTTGGACATGAACCCAAAACCCGTGCTTTAGGGGGGCAGCGCCTTATAAATGGGGCCACTGAGGCTTTCCCAACAGGCAGGTTGAACACTTCCGTTGGCTCCAATAAAGCAACGCTGTGCAAAGCCAAAATAGTGTCACTTACATTCAGACACGTGCAAACGCAGACGAGGTGGCCGAGTGGTTAAGGCGATGGACTGCTAATCCATTGTGCTCTGCACGCATGGGTTCGAATCCCATCCTCGTCGAGTGCAGGTACCTTTGGTCGTGTTCACATGGCAAAAAGATAGCTGAGTCTGTTATAACTACTCTCCTCGAACGCTGTAAGCATCAAGCAGTCATTGTCACATGTTGTGAGAGACGACTGAAAAGGGTGTGCATATCATTGAACATGGCAAGTTGTGTTCACTGCGGGAGGTTTCCAACTGAATACTCGTGCAAATGTGACAACCAGACTTGTAATCATTACCACAAACACAGAAAGTGCAGAAACTGCGCTCTTGGTGGGGCTGTTTCTGTTGAGTCGGACTTCTTGCTAAAATTCAGCACTCACCAGACATCAGTCTGATGAGAAATGACCGAAGGGAGATGCATAAAAAGCCTGCCTGAATCGTGAAAGACGCGTTATCAGGGAAAACCGGCAAACGTCAAGTCGGGTTTTGGGTTAACCTTGACGCCACCTCCTTCATTTCACGCCACATCCTTCATTTCATGCTGAGATTATAGTTTGTCATCTCACCCGGCTAAACAGCCTTTTAAAGTAACATTTAAGGGATGCTTAATATGTCACGACACATCAGTGATCTCCACACTGTGGAGTCAAAGAAGATACTTGTAAGCAACTGGACTACTTCTTCTTAGCTTAAAGACCTTTTTACCACCTATCCAGGAGGCTTCTTCAGTTCTGGCTTGATGCTGAAACCAGGAGCTTATATCTCTGGATCACTGGGTGAAACTGTAAACAACACTCTCATAACAATGGTCGCATAAGTCACACTTCAAGGTGTGAAGTGGAGTGAGAGTCGTTGTGGTTACATGACCCAGAGAATAAGTTCTGCTCTGATGGTGAGGAGCAGTTAAATTTCCTGGGATGAGATCTCAAAGCAGGATGGTATGTAGCAGAAAGATTATGACGTAACCCACCTCCTCTGTTCAAAGTGGGTCTTTCTAAATGGACATAGATGACCTCCTTCACTCCCCTCCACACTGTGGAATATGTAAAGACAGAAAGTATAGAAAATTAAGATTGCAATAAAAAAAAGAGGAAGCCTGGGTCTGACGATTTTTATTTTCTTCAATCTGGCTGGCTAGGGGTTCCCTGGTGGTCTAGTGGCTAGGATTCGGCGCTCTCACCGCCGCGGCCCGGGTTCGATTCCCGGTCAGGGAATGCTTGACAGGCTGTGGAAGTTTAGACTGCTAATGTAGATGTTACCCTCTGCTACTGAAAGTAGCTAAACTTTGAGCAGGCTAATCCAGTTTGACAACCACTGGTCTCTTTTGAGGCATGTTGGCATTATATTAAAGGCCTGTTAACTACCTTTCCTGCTCATTTGTGAGTAAACGGCAAGAAAGGCACTGCTGTCCCATCTTGTCATTTTGCCCCTCGTGGGCTGCTCGACATGCAGTAAAGAGGTGTAAACACATAAGAGCGGATTTTCATGAGGCCAAAACAGAGCTCAAGCCACTCTGCCACGCATTAGCAGAGGATGGTTTCGATCCATCGACCTCTGGGTTATGGGCCCAGCACGCTTCCTCTGCGCCACTCTGCTGTCCCTTTCAATGCCGTTTGGACATGAACCCAAAACCCGTGCTTTAGGGGGGCAGCGCCTTATAAATGGGGCCACTGAGGCTTTCCCAACAGGCAGGTTGAACACTTCCGTTGGCTCCAATAAAGCAACGCTGTGCAAAGCCAAAATAGTGTCACTTACATTCAGACACGTGCAAACGCAGACGAGGTGGCCGAGTGGTTAAGGCGATGGACTGCTAATCCATTGTGCTCTGCACGCATGGGTTCGAATCCCATCCTCGTCGAGTGCAGGTACCTTTGGTCGTGTTCACATGGCAAAAAGATAGCTGAGTCTGTTATAACTACTCTCCTCGAACGCTGTAAGCATCAAGCAGTCATTGTCACATGTTGTGAGAGACGACTGAAAAGGGTGTGCATATCATTGAACATGTCAAGTTGTGTTCACTGCGGGAGGTTTCCAACTGAATACTCGTGCAAATGTGACAACCAGACTTGTAATCATTACCACAAACACAGAAAGTGCAGAAACTGCGCTCTTGGTGGGGCTGTTTCTGTTGAGTCGGACTTCTTGCTAAATTCAGCACTCACCAGACATCAGTCTGATGAGAAATGACCGAAGGGAGATGCATAAAAAGCCTGCCTGAATCGTGAAAGACGCGTTATCAGGGAAAACCGGCAAACGTCAAGTCGGGTTTTGGGTTAACCTTGACGCCACATCCTTCATTTCACGCCACATCCTTCATTTCATGCTGAGATTATAGTTTGTCATCTCACCCGGCTAAACAGCCTTTTAAAGTAACATTTAAGGGATGCTTAATATGTCACGACACATCAGTGATCTCCACACTGTGGAGTCAAAGAAGATACTTGTAAGCAACTGGACTACTTCTTCTTAGCTTAAAGACCTTTTTACCACCTATCCAGGAGGCTTCTTCAGTTCTGGCTTGATGCTGAAACCAGGAGCTTATATCTCTGGATCACTGGGTGAAACTGTAAACAACACTCTCATAACAATGGTCGCATAAGTCACACTTCAAGGTGTGAAGTGGAGTGAGAGTCGTTGTGGTTACATGACCCAGAGAATAAGTTCTGCTCTGATGGTGAGGAGCAGTTAAATTTCCTGGGATGAGATCTCAAAGCAGGATGGTATGTAGCAGAAAGATTATGACGTAACCCACCTCCTCTGTTCAAAGTGGGTCTTTCTAAATGGACATAGATGACCTCCTTCACTCCCCTCCACACTGTGGAATATGTAAAGACAGAAAGTATAGAAAATTAAGATTGCAATAAAAAAAAGAGGAAGCCTGGGTCTGACGATTTTTATTTTCTTCAATCTGGCTGGCTAGGGGTTCCCTGGTGGTCTAGTGGCTAGGATTTGGCGCTCTCACCGCCGCGGCCCGGGTTCGATTCCCGGTCAGGGAATGCTTGACAGGCTGTGGAAGTTTAGACTGCTAATGTAGATGTTACCTCCTGCTACTGAAAGTAGTGAAACTTTGAGCAGGCTAATCCAGTTTGACAACCACTGGTCTCTTTTGAGGCATGTTGGCATTATATTAAAGGCCTGTTAACTACCTTTCCTGCTCATTTGTGAGTAAACGGCAAGAAAGGCACTGCTGTCCCATCTTGTCATTTTGCCCCTCGTGGGCTGCTCGACATGCAGTAAAGAGGTGTAAACACATAAGAGCGGATTTTCATGAGGCCAAAACAGAGCTCAAGCCACTCTGCCACGCATTAGCAGAGGATGGTTTCGATCCATCGACCTCTGGGTTATGGGCCCAGCACGCTTCCTCTGCGCCACTCTGCTGTCCCTTTCAATGCCGTTTGGACATGAACCCAAAACCCGTGCTTTAGGGGGGCAGCGCCTTATAAATGGGGCCACTGAGGCTTTCCCAACAGGCAGGTTGAACACTTCCGTTGGCTCCAATAAAGCAACGCTGTGCAAAGCCAAAATAGTGTCACTTACATTCAGACACGTGCAAACGCAGACGAGGTGGCCGAGTGGTTAAGGCGATGGACTGCTAATCCATTGTGCTCTGCACGCATGGGTTCGAATCCCATCCTCGTCGAGTGCAGGTACCTTTGGTCGTGTTCACATGGCAAAAAGATAGCTGAGTCTGTTATAACTACTCTCCTCGAACGCTGTAAGCATCAAGCAGTCATTGTCACATGTTGTGAGAGACGACTGAAAAGGGTGTGCATATCATTGAACATGGCAAGTTGTGTTCACTGCGGGAGGTTTCCAACTGAATACTCGTGCAAATGTGACAACCAGACTTGTAATCATTACCACAAACACAGAAAGTGCAGAAACTGCGCTCTTGGTGGGGCTGTTTCTGTTGAGTCGGACTTCTTGCTAAATTCAGCACTCACCAGACATCAGTCTGATGAGAAATGACCGAAGGGAGATGCATAAAAAGCCTGCCTGAATCGTGAAAGACGCGTTATCAGGGAAAACCGGCAAACGTCAAGTCGGGTTTTGGGTTAACCTTGACGCCACATCCTTCATTTCACGCCACATCCTTCATTTCATGCTGAGATTATAGTTTGTCATCTCACCCGGCTAAACAGCCTTTTAAAGTAACATTTAAGGGATGCTTAATATGTCACGACACATCAGTGATCTCCACACTGTGGAGTCAAAGAAGATACTTGTAAGCAACTGGACTACTTCTTCTTAGCTTAAAGACCTTTTTACCACCTATCCAGGAGGCTTCTTCAGTTCTGGCTTGATGCTGAAACCAGGAGCTTATATCTCTGGATCACTGGGTGAAACTGTAAACAACACTCTCATAACAATGGTCGCATAAGTCACACTTCAAGGTGTGAAGTGGGGTGAGAGTCGTTGTGGTTACATGACCCAGAGAATAAGTTCTGCTCTGATGGTGAGGAGCAGTTAAATTTCCTGGGATGAGATCTCAAAGCAGGATGGTATGTAGCAGAAAGATTATGACGTAACCCACCTCCTCTGTTCAAAGTGGGTCTTTCTAAATGGACATAGATGACCTCCTTCACTCCCCTCCACACTGTGGAATATGTAAAGACAGAAAGTATAGAAAATTAAGATTGCAATAAAAAAAAGAGGAAGCCTGGGTCTGACGATTTTTATTTTCTTCAATCTGGCTGGCTAGGGGTTCCCTGGTGGTCTAGTGGCTAGGATTTGGCGCTCTCACCGCCGCGGCCCGGGTTCGATTCCCGGTCAGGGAATGCTTGACAGGCTGTGGAAGTTTAGACTGCTAATGTAGATGTTACCTCCTGCTACTGAAAGTAGTGAAACTTTGAGCAGGCTAATCCAGTTTGACAACCACTGGTCTCTTTTGAGGCATGTTGGCATTATATTAAAGGCCTGTTAACTACCTTTCCTGCTCATTTGTGAGTAAACGGCAAGAAAGGCACTGCTGTCCCATCTTGTCATTTTGCCCCTCGTGGGCTGCTCGACATGCAGTAAAGAGGTGTAAACACATAAGAGCGGATTTTCATGAGGCCAAAACAGAGCTCAAGCCACTCTGCCACGCATTAGCAGAGGATGGTTTCGATCCATCGACCTCTGGGTTATGGGCCCAGCACGCTTCCTCTGCGCCACTCTGCTGTCCCTTTCAATGCCGTTTGGACATGAACCCAAAACCCGTGCTTTAGGGGGGCAGCGCCTTATAAATGGGGCCACTGAGGCTTTCCCAACAGGCAGGTTGAACACTTCCGTTGGCTCCAATAAAGCAACGCTGTGCAAAGCCAAAATAGTGTCACTTACATTCAGACACGTGCAAACGCAGACGAGGTGGCCGAGTGGTTAAGGCGATGGACTGCTAATCCATTGTGCTCTGCACGCATGGGTTCGAATCCCATCCTCGTCGAGTGCAGGTACCTTTGGTCGTGTTCACATGGCAAAAAGATAGCTGAGTCTGTTATAACTACTCTCCTCGAACGCTGTAAGCATCAAGCAGTCATTGTCACATGTTGTGAGCGACGACTAAAAAGGGTGTGCATATCATTGAACATGGCAAGTTGTGTTCACTGCGGGAGGTTTCCAACTGAATACTTGTGCAAATGTGACAACCAGACTTGTAATCATTACCACAAACACAGAAAGTGCAGAAACTGCGCTCTTGGTGGGGCTGTTTCTGTTGAGTCGGACTTCTTGCTAAATTCAGCACTCACCAGACATCAGTCTGATGAGAAATGACCGAAGGGAGATGCATAAAAAGCCTGCCTGAATCGTGAAAGACGCGTTATCAGGGAAAACCGGCAAACGTCAAGTCGGGTTTTGGGTTAACCTTGACGCCACATCCTTCATTTCACGCCACATCCTTCATTTCATGCTGAGATTATAGTTTGTCATCTCACCCGGCTAAACAGCCTTTTAAAGTAACATTTAAGGGATGCTTAATATGTCACGACACATCAGTGATCTCCACACTGTGGAGTCAAAGAAGATACTTGTAAGCAACTGGACTACTTCTTCTTAGCTTAAAGACCTTTTTACCACCTATCCAGGAGGCTTCTTCAGTTCTGGCTTGATGCTGAAACCAGGAGCTTATATCTCTGGATCACTGGGTGAAACTGTAAACAACACTCTCATAACAATGGTCGCATAAGTCACACTTCAAGGTGTGAAGTGGAGTGAGAGTCGTTGTGGTTACATGACCCAGAGAATAAGTTCTGCTCTGATGGTGAGGAGCAGTTAAATTTCCTGGGATGAGATCTCAAAGCAGGATGGTATGTAGCAGAAAGATTATGACGTAACCCACCTCCTCTGTTCAAAGTGGGTCTTTCTAAATGGACATAGATGACCTCCTTCACTCCCCTCCACACTGTGGAATATGTAAAGACAGAAAGTATAGAAAATTAAGATTGCAATAAAAAAAGAGGAAGCCTGGGTCTGACGATTTTTATTTTCTTCAATCTGGCTGGCTAGGGGTTCCCTGGTGGTCTAGTGGCTAGGATTCGGCGCTCTCACCGCCGCGGCCCGGGTTCGATTCCCGGTCAGGGAATGCTTGACAGGCTGTGGAAGTTTAGACTGCTAATGTAGATGTTACCCCCTGCTACTGAAAGTAGCTAAACTTTGAGCAGGCTAATCCAGTTTGACAACCACTGGTCTCTTTTGAGGCATGTTGGCATTATATTAAAGGCCTGTTAACTACCTTTCCTGCTCATTTGTGAGTAAACGGCAAGAAAGGCACTGCTGTCCCATCTTGTCATTTTGCCCCTCGTGGGCTGCTCGACATGCAGTAAAGAGGTGTAAACACATAAGAGCGGATTTTCATGAGGCCAAAACAGAGCTCAAGCCACTCTGCCACGCATTAGCAGAGGATGGTTTCGATCCATCGACCTCTGGGTTATGGGCCCAGCACGCTTCCTCTGCGCCACTCTGCTGTCCCTTTCAATGCCGTTTGGACATGAACCCAAAACCCGTGCTTTAGGGGGGCAGCGCCTTATAAATGGGGCCACTGAGGCTTTCCCAACAGGCAGGTTGAACACTTCCGTTGGCTCCAATAAAGCAACGCTGTGCAAAGCCAAAATAGTGTCACTTACATTCAGACACGTGCAAACGCAGACGAGGTGGCCGAGTGGTTAAGGCGATGGACTGCTAATCCATTGTGCTCTGCACGCATGGGTTCGAATCCCATCCTCGTCGAGTGCAGGTACCTTTGGTCGTGTTCACATGGCAAAAAGATAGCTGAGTCTGTTATAACTACTCTCCTCGAACGCTGTAAGCATCAAGCAGTCATTGTCACATGTTGTGAGAGACGACTGAAAAGGGTGTGCATATCATTGAACATGGCAAGTTGTGTTCACTGCGGGAGGTTTCCAACTGAATACTCGTGCAAATGTGACAACCAGACTTGTAATCATTACCACAAACACAGAAAGTGCAGAAACTGCGCTCTTGGTGGGGCTGTTTCTGTTGAGTCGGACTTCTTGCTAAATTCAGCACTCACCAGACATCAGTCTGATGAGAAATGACCGAAGGGAGATGCATAAAAAGCCTGCCTGAATCGTGAAAGACGCGTTATCAGGGAAAACCGGCAAACGTCAAGTCGGGTTTTGGGTTAACCTTGACGCCACATCCTTCATTTCACGCCACATCCTTCATTTCATGCTGAGATTATAGTTTGTCATCTCACCCGGCTAAACAGCCTTTTAAAGTAACATTTAAGGGATGCTTAATATGTCACGACACATCAGTGATCTCCACACTGTGGAGTCAAAGAAGATACTTGTAAGCAACTGGACTACTTCTTCTTAGCTTAAAGACCTTTTTACCACCTATCCAGGAGGCTTCTTCAGTTCTGGCTTGATGCTGAAACCAGGAGCTTATATCTCTGGATCACTGGGTGAAACTGTAAACAACACTCTCATAACAATGGTCGCATAAGTCACACTTCAAGGTGTGAAGTGGAGTGAGAGTCGTTGTGGTTACATGACCCAGAGAATAAGTTCTGCTCTGATGGTGAGGAGCAGTTAAATTTCCTGGGATGAGATCTCAAAGCAGGATGGTATGTAGCAGAAAGATTATGACGTAACCCACCTCCTCTGTTCAAAGTGGGTCTTTCTAAATGGACATAGATGACCTCCTTCACTCCCCTCCACACTGTGGAATATGTAAAGACAGAAAGTATAGAAAATTAAGATTGCAATAAAAAAAAGAGGAAGCCTGGGTCTGACGATTTTTATTTTCTTCAATCTGGCTGGCTAGGGGTTCCCTGGTGGTCTAGTGGCTAGGATTCGGCGCTCTCACCGCCGCGGCCCGGGTTCGATTCCCGGTCAGGGAATGCTTGACAGGCTGTGGAAGTTTAGACTGCTAATGTAGATGTTACCTCCTGCTACTGAAAGTAGTGAAACTTTGAGCAGGCTAATCCAGTTTGACAACCACTGGTCTCTTTTGAGGCATGTTGGCATTATATTAAAGGCCTGTTAACTACCTTTCCTGCTCATTTGTGAGTAAACGGCAAGAAAGGCACTGCTGTCCCATCTTGTCATTTTGCCCCTCGTGGGCTGCTCGACATGCAGTAAAGAGGTGTAAACACATAAGAGCGGATTTTCATGAGGCCAAAACAGAGCTCAAGCCACTCTGCCACGCATTAGCAGAGGATGGTTTCGATCCATCGACCTCTGGGTTATGGGCCCAGCACGCTTCCTCTGCACCACTCTGCTGTCCCTTTCAATGCCGTTTGGACATGAACCCAAAACCCGTGCTTTAGGGGGGCAGCGCCTTATAAATCGGGCCACTGAGGCTTTCCCAACAGGCAGGTTGAACACTTTCGTTGGCTCCAATAAAGCAACGCTGTGCAAAGCCAAAATAGTGTCACTTACATTCAGACACGTGCAAACGCAGACGAGGTGGCCGAGTGGTTAAGGCGATGGACTGCTAATCCATTGTGCTCTGCACGCATGGGTTCGAATCCCATCCTCGTCGAGTGCAGGTACCTTTGGTCGTGTTCACATGGCAAAAAGATAGCTGAGTCTGTTATAACTACTCTCCTCGAACGCTGTAAGCATCAAGCAGTCATTGTCACATGTTGTGAGAGACGACTGAAAAGGGTGTGCATATCATTGAACATGGCAAGTTGTGTTCACTGCGGGAGGTTTCCAACTGAATACTCGTGCAAATGTGACAACCAGACTTGTAATCATTACCACAAACACAGAAAGTGCAGAAACTGCGCTCTTGGTGGGGCTGTTTCTGTTGAGTCTGACTTCTTGCTAAATTCAGCACTCACCAGACATCAGTCTGATGAGAAATGACCGAAGGGAGATGCATAAAAAGCCTGCCTGAATCGTGAAAGACGCGTTATCAGGGAAAACCGGCAAACGTCAAGTCGGGTTTTGGGTTAACCTTGACACCACATCCTTCATTTCACGCCACATCCTTCATTTCATGCTGAGATTATAGTTTGTCATCTCACCCGGCTAAACAGCCTTTTAAAGTAACATTTAAGGGATGCTTAATATGTCACGACACATCAGTGATCTCCACACTGTGGAGTCAAAGAAGATACTTGTAAGCAACTGGACTACTTCTTCTTAGCTTAAAGACCTTTTTACCACCTATCCAGGAGGCTTCTTCAGTTCTGGCTTGATGCTGAAACCAGGAGCTTATATCTCTGGATCACTGGGTGAAACTGTAAACAACACTCTCGTAACAATGGTCGCATAAGTCACACTTCAAGGTGTGAAGTGGAGTGAGAGTCGTTGTGGTTACATGACCCAGAGAATAAGTTCTGCTCTGATGGTGAGGAGCAGTTAAATTTCCTGGGATGAGATCTCAAAGCAGGATGGTATGTAGCAGAAAGATTATGACGTAACCCACCTCCTCTGTTCAAAGTGGGTCTTTCTAAATGGACATAGATGACCTCCTTCACTCCCCTCCACACTGTGGAATATGTAAAGACAGAAAGTATAGAAAATTAAGATTGCAATAAAAAAAAGAGGAAGCCTGGGTCTGACGATTTTTATTTTCTTCAATCTGGCTGGCTAGGGGTTCCCTGGTGGTCTAGTGGCTAGGATTTGGCGCTCTCACCGCCGCGGCCCGGGTTCGATTCCCGGTCAGGGAATGCTTGACAGGCTGTGGAAGTTTAGACTGCTAATGTAGATGTTACCTCCTGCTACTGAAAGTAGTGAAACTTTGAGCAGGCTAATCCAGTTTGACAACCACTGGTCTCTTTTGAGGCATGTTGGCATTATATTAAAGGCCTGTTAACTACCTTTCCTGCTCATTTGTGAGTAAACGGCAAGAAAGGCACTGCTGTCCCATCTTGTCATTTTGCCCCTCGTGGGCTGCTCGACATGCAGTAAAGAGGTGTAAACACATAAGAGCGGATTTTCATGAGGCCAAAACAGAGCTCAAGCCACTCTGCCACGCATTAGCAGAGGATGGTTTCGATCCATCGACCTCTGGGTTATGGGCCCAGCACGCTTCCTCTGCGCCACTCTGCTGTCCCTTTCAAAGCCGTTGGGACATAAAACCCAAAACCCGTGCTTTAGGGGGGCAGCGCCTTATAAATCGGGCCACTGAGGCTTTCCCAACAGGCAGGTTGAACACTTTCGTTGGCTCCAATAAAGCAACGCTGTGCAAAGCCAAAATAGTGTCACTTACATTCAGACACGTGCAAACGCAGACGAGGTGGCCGAGTGGTTAAGGCGATGGACTGCTAATCCATTGTGCTCTGCACGCATGGGTTCGAATCCCATCCTCGTCGAGTGCAGGTACCTTTGGTCGTGTTCACATGGCAAAAAGATAGCTGAGTCTGTTATAACTACTCTCCTCGAACGCTGTAAGCATCAAGCAGTCATTGTCACATGTTGTGAGAGACGACTGAAAAGGGTGTGCATATCATTGAACATGGCAAGTTGTGTTCACTGCGGGAGGTTTCCAACTGAATACTCGTGCAAATGTGACAACCAGACTTGTAATCATTACCACAAACACAGAAAGTGCAGAAACTGCGCTCTTGGTGGGGCTGTTTCTCTCTGTTAACTACCTTTCCTGCTCATTTGTGAGTAAACGGCAAGAAAGGCACTGCTGTCCCATCTTGTCATTTTGCCCCTCGTGGGCTGCTCGACATGCAGTAAAGAGGTGTAAACACATAAGAGCGGATTTTCATGAGGCCAAAACAAAGCTCAAGCCACTCTGCCACGCATTAGCAGAGAATGGTTTCGATCCATCGACCTCTGGGTTATGGGCCCAGCACGCTTCCTCTGCGCCACTCTGCTGTCCCTTTCAATGCCGTTGGGACATAAAACCCAAAACCCGTGCTTTAGGGGGGCAGCGCCTTATAAATCGGGCCACTGAGGCTTTCCCAACAGGCAGGTTGAACACTTTCGTTGGCTCCAATAAAGCAACGCTGTGCAAAGCCAAAATAGTGTCACTTACATTCAGACACGTGCAAACGCAGGCGAGGTGGCCGAGTGGTTAAGGCGATGGACTGCTAATCCATTGTGCTCTGCACGCATGGGTTCGAATCCCATCCTCGTCGAGTGCAGGTACCTTTGGTCGTGTTCACATGGCAAAAAGATAGCTGAGTCTGTTATAACTACTCTCCTCGAACGCTGTAAGCATCAAGCAGTCATTGTCACATGTTGTGAGAGACGACTGAAAAGGGTGTGCATATCATTGAACATGGCAAGTTGTGTTCACTGCGGGAGGTTTCCAACTGAATACTCGTGCAAACTACCTTTCCTGCTCATTTGTGAGTAAACGGCAAGAAAGGTACTGCTGTCCCATCTTGTCATTTTGCCCCTCGTGGGCTGCTCGACATGCAGTAAAGAGGTGTAAACACATAAGAGCGGATTTTCATGAGGCCAAAACAGAGCTCAAGCCACTCTGCCACGCATTAGCAGAGGATGGTTTCGATCCATCGACCTCTGGGTTATGGGCCCAGCACGCTTCCTCTGCGCCACTCTGCTGTCCCTTTCAATGCCGTTGGGACATAAAACCCAAAACCCGTGCTTTAGGGGGGCAGCGCCTTATAAATCGGGCCACTGAGGCTTTCCCAACAGGCAGGTTGAACACTTTCGTTGGCTCCAATAAAGCAACGCTGTGCAAAGCCAAAATAGTGTCACTTACATTCAGACACGTGCAAACGCAGGCGAGGTGGCCGAGTGGTTAAGGCGATGGACTGCTAATCCATTGTGCTCTGCACGCATGGGTTCGAATCCCATCCTCGTCGAGTGCAGGTACCTTTGGTCGTGTTCACATGGCAAAAAGATAGCTGAGTCTGTTATAACTACTCTCCTCGAACGCTGTAAGCATCAAGCAGTCATTGTCACATGTTGTGAGAGACGACTGAAAAGGGTGTGCATATCATTGAACATGGCAAGTTGTGTTCACTGCGGGAGGTTTCCAACTGAATACTCGTGCAAATGTGACAACCAGACTTGTAATCATTACCACAAACACAGAAAGTGCAGAAACTGCGCTCTTGGTGGGGCTGTTTCTGTTGAGTCGGACTTCTTGCTAAATTCAGCACTCACCAGACATCAGTCTGATGAGAAATGACCGAAGGGAGATGCATAAAAAGCCTGCCTGAATCGTGAAAGACGCGTTATCAGGGAAAACCGGCAAACGTCAAGTCGGGTTTTGGGTTAACCTTGACGCCACATCCTTCATTTCACGCCACATCCTTCATTTCATGCTGAGATTATAGTTTGTCATCTCACCCGGCTAAACAGCCTTTTAAAGTAACATTTAAGGGATGCTTAATATGTCACGACACATCAGTGATCTCCACACTGTGGAGTCAAAGAAGATACTTGTAAGCAACTGGACTACTTCTTCTTAGCTTAAAGACCTTTTTACCACCTATCCAGGAGGCTTCTTCAGTTCTGGCTTGATGCTGAAACCAGGAGCTTATATATCTGGATCACTGGGTGAAACTGTAAACAACACTCTCATAACAATGGTCGCATAAGTCACACTTCAAGGTGTGAAGTGGAGTGAGAGTCGTTGTGGTTACATGACCCAGAGAATAAGTTCTGCTCTGATGGTGAGGAGCAGTTAAATTTCCTGGGATGAGATCTCAAAGCAGGATGGTATGTAGCAGAAAGATTATGACGTAACCCACCTCCTCTGTTCAAAGTGGGTCTTTCTAAATGGACATAGATGACCTCCTTCACTCCCCTCCACACTGTGGAATATGTAAAGACAGAAAGTATAGAAAATTAAGATTGCAATAAAAAAAAGAGGAAGCCTGGGTCTGACGATTTTTATTTTCTTCAATCTGGCTGACTAGGGGTTCCCTGGTGGTCTAGTGGCTAGGATTCGGCGCTCTCACCGCTGCGGCCCGGGTTCGATTCCCGGTCAGGGAATGCTTGACAGGCTGTGGAAGTTTAGACTGCTAATGTAGATGTTACCCCCTGCTACTGAAAGTAGTGAAACTTTGAGCAGGCTAATCCAGTTTGACAACCACTGGTCTCTTTTGAGGCATGTTGGCATTATATTAAAGGCCTGTTAACTACCTTTCCTGCTCATTTGTGAGTAAACGGCAAGAAAGGTACTGCTGTCCCATCTTGTCATTTTGCCCCTCGTGGGCTGCTCGACATGCAGTAAAGAGGTGTAAACACATAAGAGCGGATTTTCATGAGGCCAAAACAGAGCTCAAGCCACTCTGCCACGCATTAGCAGAGGATGGTTTC
The DNA here is from genome assembly GCA_036785175.1 of Eupleurogrammus muticus. Classification (NCBI taxonomy): domain Eukaryota; kingdom Metazoa; phylum Chordata; class Actinopteri; order Scombriformes; family Trichiuridae; genus Eupleurogrammus; species Eupleurogrammus muticus. Next base: position 4,735,611 of record JAYKQN010000025.1, on the reverse strand, counting down.
GATCCATCGACCTCTGGGTTATGGGCCCAGCACGCTTCCTCTGCGCCACTCTGCTGTCCCTTTCAATGCCGTTTGGACATGAACCCAAAACCCGTGCTTTAGGGGGGCAGCGCCTTATAAATGGGGCCACTGAGGCTTTCCCAACAGGCAGGTTGAACACTTCCGTTGGCTCCAATAAAGCAACGCTGTGCAAAGCCAAAATAGTGTCACTTACATTCAGACACGTGCAAACGCAGACGAGGTGGCCGAGTGGTTAAGGCGATGGACTGCTAATCCATTGTGCTCTGCACGCATGGGTTCGAATCCCATCCTCGTCGAGTGCAGGTACCTTTGGTCGTGTTCACATGGCAAAAAGATAGCTGAGTCTTTTATAACTACTCTCCTCGAACGCTGTAAGCATCAAGCAGTCATTGTCACATGTTGTGAGAGACGACTGAAAAGGGTGTGCATATCATTGAACATGGCAAGTTGTGTTCACTGCGGGAGGTTTCCAACTGAATACTCGTGCAAATGTGACAACCAGACTTGTAATCATTACCACAAACACAGAAAGTGCAGAAACTGCGCTCTTGGTGGGGCTGTTTCTGTTGAGTCGGACTTCTTGCTAAATTCAGCACTCACCAGACATCAGTCTGATGAGAAATGACCGAAGGGAGATGCATAAAAAGCCTGCCTGAATCCTGAAAGACGCGTTATCAGGGAAAACCGGCAAACGTCAAGTCGGGTTTTGGGTTAACCTTGACGCCACATCCTTCATTTCACGCCACATCCTTCATTTCATGCTGAGATTATAGTTTGTCATCTCACCCGGCTAAACAGCCTTTTAAAGTAACATTTAAGGGATGCTTAATATGTCACGACACATCAGTGATCTCCACACTGTGGAGTCAAAGAAGATACTTGTAAGCAACTGGACTACTTCTTCTTAGCTTAAAGACCTTTTTACCACCTATCCAGGAGGCTTCTTCAGTTCTGGCTTGATGCTGAAACCAGGAGCTTATATCTCTGGATCACTGGGTGAAACTGTAAACAACACTCTCATAACAATGGTCGCATAAGTCACACTTCAAGGTGTGAAGTGGAGTGAGAGTCGTTGTGGTTACATGACCCAGAGAATAAGTTCTGCTCTGATGGTGAGGAGCAGTTAAATTTCCTGGGATGAGATCTCAAAGCAGGATGGTATGTAGCAGAAAGATTATGACGTAACCCACCTCCTCTGTTCAAAGTGGGTCTTTCTAAATGGACATAGATGACCTCCTTCACTCCCCTCCACACTGTGGAATATGTAAAGACAGAAAGTATAGAAAATTAAGATTGCAAAAAAAAAAAGAGGAAGCCTGGGTCTGACGATTTTTATTTTCTTCAATCTGGCTGGCTAGGGGTTCCCTGGTGGTCTAGTGGCTAGGATTTGGCGCTCTCACCGCCGCGGCCCGGGTTCGATTCCCGGTCAGGGAATGCTTGACAGGCTGTGGAAGTTTAGACTGCTAATGTAGATGTTACCTCCTGCTACTGAAAGTAGTGAAACTTTGAGCAGGCTAATCCAGTTTGACAACCACTGGTCTCTTTTGAGGCATGTTGGCATTATATTAAAGGCCTGTTAACTACCTTTCCTGCTCATTTGTGAGTAAACGGCAAGAAAGGCACTGCTGTCCCATCTTGTCATTTTGCCCCTCGTGGGCTGCTCGACATGCAGTAAAGAGGTGTAAACACATAAGAGCGGATTTTCATGAGGCCAAAACAGAGCTCAAGCCACTCTGCCACGCATTAGCAGAGGATGGTTTCGATCCATCGACCTCTGGGTTATGGGCCCAGCACGCTTCCTCTGCGCCACTCTGCTGTCCCTTTCAATGCCGTTTGGACATGAACCCAAAACCCGTGCTTTAGGGGGGCAGCGCCTTATAAATGGGGCCACTGAGGCTTTCCCAACAGGCAGGTTGAACACTTCCGTTGGCTCCAATAAAGCAACGCTGTGCAAAGCCAAAATAGTGTCACTTACATTCAGACCCGTGCAAACGCAGACGAGGTGGCCGAGTGGTTAAGGCGATGGACTGCTAATCCATTGTGCTCTGCACGCATGGGTTCGAATCCCATCCTCGTCGAGTGCAGGTACCTTTGGTCGTGTTCACATGGCAAAAAGATAGCTGAGTCTGTTATAACTACTCTCCTCGAACGCTGTAAGCATCAAGCAGTCATTGTCACATGTTGTGAGAGACGACTGAAAAGGGTGTGCATATCATTGAACATGGCAAGTTGTGTTCACTGCGGGAGGTTTCCAACTGAATACTCGTGCAAATGTGACAACCAGACTTGTAATCATTACCACAAACACAGAAAGTGCAGAAACTGCGCTCTTGGTGGGGCTGTTTCTGTTGAGTCGGACTTCTTGCTAAATTCAGCACTCACCAGACATCAGTCTGATGAGAAATGACCGAAGGGAGATGCATAAAAAGCCTGCCTGAATCGTGAAAGACGCGTTATCAGGGAAAACCGGCAAACGTCAAGTCGGGTTTTGGGTTAACCTTGACGCCACATCCTTCATTTCACGCCACATCCTTCATTTCATGCTGAGATTATAGTTTGTCATCTCACCCGGCTAAACAGCCTTTTAAAGTAACATTTAAGGGATGCTTAATATGTCACGACACATCAGTGATCTCCACACTGTGGAGTCAAAGAAGATACTTGTAAGCAACTGGACTACTTCTTCTTAGCTTAAAGACCTTTTTACCACCTATCCAGGAGGCTTCTTCAGTTCTGGCTTGATGCTGAAACCAGGAGCTTATATATCTGGATCACTGGGTGAAACTGTAAACAACACTCTCATAACAATGGTCGCATAAGTCACACTTCAAGGTGTGAAGTGGAGTGAGAGTCGTTGTGGTTACATGACCCAGAGAATAAGTTCTGCTCTGATGGTGAGGAGCAGTTAAATTTCCTGGGATGAGATCTCAAAGCAGGATGGTATGTAGCAGAAAGATTATGACGTAACCCACCTCCTCTGTTCAAAGTGGGTCTTTCTAAATGGACATAGATGACCTCCTTCACTCCCCTCCACACTGTGGAATATGTAAAGACAGAAAGTATAGAAAATTAAGATTGCAATAAAAAAAAGAGGAAGCCTGGGTCTGACGATTTTTATTTTCTTCAATCTGGCTGGCTAGGGGTTCCCTGGTGGTCTAGTGGCTAGGATTTGGCGCTCTCACCGCCGCGGCCCGGGTTCGATTCCCGGTCAGGGAATGCTTGACAGGCTGTGGAAGTTTAGACTGCTAATGTAGATGTTACCCCCTGCTACTGAAAGTAGTGAAACTTTGAGCAGGCTAATCCAGTTTGACAACCACTGGTCTCTTTTGAGGCATGTTGGCATTATATTAAAGGCCTGTTAACTACCTTTCCTGCTCATTTGTGAGTAAACGGCAAGAAAGGCACTGCTGTCCCATCTTGTCATTTTGCCCCTCGTGGGCTGCTCGACATGCAGTAAAGAGGTGTAAACACATAAGAGCGGATTTTCATGAGGCCAAAACAGAGCTCAAGCCACTCTGCCACGCATTAGCAGAGGATGGTTTTGATCCATCGACCTCTGGGTTATGGGCCCAGCACGCTCCCTCTGCGCCACTCTGCTGTCCCTTTCAATGCCGTTTGGACATGAACCCAAAACCCGTGCTTTAGGGGGGCAGCGCCTTATAAATGGGGCCACTGAGGCTTTCCCAACAGGCAGGTTGAACACTTCCGTTGGCTCCAATAAAGCAACGCTGTGCAAAGCCAAAATAGTGTCACTTACACTATTTTGGCCGAGTGGTTAAGGCGATGGACTGCTAATCCATTGTGCTCTGCACGCATGGGTTCGAATCCCATCCTCGTCGAGTGCAGGTACCTTTGGTCGTGTTCACATGGCAAAAAGATAGCTAAGTCTGTTATAACTACTCTCCTCGAACGCTGTAAGCATCAAGCAGTCATTGTCACATGTTGTGAGAGACGACTGAAAAGGGTGTGCATATCATTGAACATGGCAAGTTGTGTTCACTGCGGGAGGTTTCCAACTGAATACTCGTGCAAATGTGACAACCAGACTTGTAATCATTACCACAAACACAGAAAGTGCAGAAACTGCGCTCTTGGTGGGGCTGTTTCTCTCTGTTAACTACCTTTCCTGCTCATTTGTGAGTAAACGGCAAGAAAGGCACTGCTGTCCCATCTTGTCATTTTGCCCCTCGTGGGCTGCTCGACATGCAGTAAAGAGGTGTAAACACATAAGAGCGGATTTTCATGAGGCCAAAACAGAGCTCAAGCCACTCTGCCACGCATTAGCAGAGGATGGTTTCGATCCATCGACCTCTGGGTTATGGGCCCAGCACGCTCCCTCTGCGCCACTCTGCTGTCCCTTTCAATGCCGTTTGGACATGAACCCAAAACCCGTGCTTTAGGGGGGCAGCGCCTTATAAATGGGGCCACTGAGGCTTTCCCAACAGGCAGGTTGAACACTTCCGTCGGCTCCAATAAAGCAACGCTGTGCAAAGCCAAAATAGTGTCACTTACATTCAGACACGTGCAAACGCAGACGAGGTGGCCGAGTGGTTAAGGCGATGGACTGCTAATCCATTGTGCTCTGCACGCATGGGTTCGAATCCCATCCTCGTCGAGTGCAGGTACCTTTGGTCGTGTTCACATGGCAAAAAGATAGCTGAGTCTGTTATAACTACTCTCCTCGAACGCTGTAAGCATCAAGCAGTCATTGTCACATGTTGTGAGAGACGACTGAAAAGGGTGTGCATATCATTGAACATGGCAAGTTGTGTTCACTGCGGGAGGTTTCCAACTGAATACTTGTGCAAATGTGACAACCAGACTTGTAATCATTACCACAAACACAGAAAGTGCAGAAACTGCGCTCTTGGTGGGGCTGTTTCTGTTGAGTCGGACTTCTTGCTAAATTCAGCACTCACCAGACATCAGTCTGATGAGAAATGACCGAAGGGAGATGCATAAAAAGCCTGCCTGAATCGTGAAAGACGCGTTATCAGGGAAAACCGGCAAACGTCAAGTCGGGTTTTGGGTTAACCTTGACGCCACATCCTTCATTTCACGCCACATCCTTCATTTCATGCTGAGATTATAGTTTGTCATCTCACCCGGCTAAACAGCCTTTTAAAGTAACATTTAAGGGATGCTTAATATGTCACGACACATCAGTGATCTCCACACTGTGGAGTCAAAGAAGATACTTGTAAGCAACTGGACTACTTCTTCTTAGCTTAAAGACCTTTTTACCACCTATCCAGGAGGCTTCTTCAGTTCTGGCTTGATGCTGAAACCAGGAGCTTATATCTCTGGATCACTGGGTGAAACTGTAAACAACACTCTCATAACAATGGTCGCATAAGTCACACTTCAAGGTGTGAAGTGGAGTGAGAGTCGTTGTGGTTACATGACCCAGAGAATAAGTTCTGCTCTGATGGTGAGGAGCAGTTAAATTTCCTGGGATGAGATCTCAAAGCAGGATGGTATGTAGCAGAAAGATTATGACGTAACCCACCTCCTCTGTTCAAAGTGGGTCTTTCTAAATGGACATAGATGACCTCCTTCACTCCCCTCCACACTGTGGAATATGTAAAGACAGAAAGTATAGAAAATTAAGATTGCAATAAAAAAAAGAGGAAGCCTGGGTCTGACGATTTTTATTTTCTTCAATCTGGCTGGCTAGGGGTTCCCTGGTGGTCTAGTGGCTAGGATTCGGCGCTCTCACTGCCGCGGCCCGGGTTCGATTCCCGGTCAGGGAATGCTTGACAGGCTGTGGAAGTTTAGACTGCTAATGTAGATGTTACCCCCTGCTACTGAAAGTAGCAGGCTAATCCAGTTTGACAACCACTGGTCTCTTTTGAGGCATGTTGGCATTATATTAAAGGCCTGTTAACTACCTTTCCTGCTCATTTGTGAGTAAACGGCAAGAAAGGCACTGCTGTCCCATCTTGTCATTTTGCCCCTCGTGGGCTGCTCGACATGCAGTAAAGAGGTGTAAACACATAAGAGCGGATTTTCATGAGGCCAAAACAGAGCTCAAGCCACTCTGCCACGCATTAGCAGAGGATGGTTTCGATCCATCGACCTCTGGGTTATGGGCCCAGCACGCTTCCTCTGCGCCACTCTGCTGTCCCTTTCAATGCCGTTTGGACATGAACCCAAAACCCGTGCTTTAGGGGGGCAGCGCCTTATAAATGGGGCCACTGAGGCTTTCCCAACAGGCAGGTTGAACACTTCCGTTGGCTCCAATAAAGCAACGCTGTGCAAAGCCAAAATAGTGTCACTTACATTCAGACACGTGCAAACGCAGACGAGGTGGCCGAGTGGTTAAGGCGATGGACTGCTAATCCATTGTGCTCTGCACGCATGGGTTCGAATCCCATCCTCGTCGAGTGCAGGTACCTTTGGTCGTGTTCACATGGCAAAAAGATAGCTGAGTCTGTTATAACTACTCTCCTCGAACGCTGTAAGCATCAAGCAGTCATTGTCACATGTTGTGAGAGACGACTGAAAAGGGTGTGCATATCATTGAACATGGCAAGTTGTGTTCACTGCGGGAGGTTTCCAACTGAATACTCGTGCAAATGTGACAACCAGACTTGTAATCATTACCACAAACACAGAAAGTGCAGAAACTGCGCTCTTGGTGGGGCTGTTTCTGTTGAGTCGGACTTCTTGCTAAAATTCAGCACTCACCAGACATCAGTCTGATGAGAAATGACCGAAGGGAGATGCATAAAAAGCCTGCCTGAATCGTGAAAGACGCGTTATCAGGGAAAACCGGCAAACGTCAAGTCGGGTTTTGGGTTAACCTTGACGCCACATCCTTCATTTCACGCCACATCCTTCATTTCATGCTGAGATTATAGTTTGTCATCTCACCCGGCTAAACAGCCTTTTAAAGTAACATTTAAGGGATGCTTAATATGTCACGACACAACAGTGATCTCCACACTGTGGAGTCAAAGAAGATACTTGTAAGCAACTGGACTACTTCTTCTTAGCTTAAAGACCTTTTTACCACCTATCCAGGAGGCTTCTTCAGTTCTGGCTTGATGCTGAAACCAGGAGCTTATATCTCTGGATCACTGGGTGAAACTGTAAACAACACTCTCATAACAATGGTCGCATAAGTCACACTTCAAGGTGTGAAGTGGAGTGAGAGTCGTTGTGGTTACATGACCCAGAGAATAAGTTCTGCTCTGATGGTGAGGAGCAGTTAAATTTCCTGGGATGAGATCTCAAAGCAGGATGGTATGTAGCAGAAAGATTATGACGTAACCCACCTCCTCTGTTCAAAGTGGGTCTTTCTAAATGGACATAGATGACCTCCTTCACTCCCCTCCACACTGTGGAATATGTAAAGACAGAAAGTATAGAAAATTAAGATTGCAATAAAAAAAAGAGGAAGCCTGGGTCTGACGATTTTTATTTTCTTCAATCTGGCTGGCTAGGGGTTCCCTGGTGGTCTAGTGGCTAGGATTTGGCGCTCTCACCGCTGCGGCCCGGGTTCGATTCCCGGTCAGGGAATGCTTGACAGGCTGTGGAAGTTTAGACTGCTAATGTAGATGTTACCCCCTGCTACTGAAAGTAGTGAAACTTTGAGCAGGCTAATCCAGTTTGACAACCACTGGTCTCTTTTGAGGCATGTTGGCATTATATTAAAGGCCTGTTAACTACCTTTCCTGCTCATTTGTGAGTAAACGGCAAGAAAGGCACTGCTGTCCCATCTTGTCATTTTGCCCCTCGTGGGCTGCTCGACATGCAGTAAAGAGGTGTAAACACATAAGAGCGGATTTTCATGAGGCCAAAACAGAGCTCAAGCCACTCTGCCACGCATTAGCAGAGGATGGTTTTGATCCATCGACCTCTGGGTTATGGGCCCAGCACGCTCCCTCTGCGCCACTCTGCTGTCCCTTTCAATGCCGTTTGGACATGAACCCAAAACCCGTGCTTTAGGGGGGCAGCGCCTTATAAATGGGGCCACTGAGGCTTTCCCAACAGGCAGGTTGAACACTTCCGTTGGCTCCAATAAAGCAACGCTGTGCAAAGCCAAAATAGTGTCACTTACACTATTTTGGCCGAGTGGTTAAGGCGATGGACTGCTAATCCATTGTGCTCTGCACGCATGGGTTCGAATCCCATCCTCGTCGAGTGCAGGTACCTTTGGTCGTGTTCACATGGCAAAAAGATAGCTGAGTCTGTTATAACTACTCTCCTCGAACGCTGTAAGCATCAAGCAGTCATTGTCACATGTTGTGAGAGACGACTGAAAAGGGTGTGCATATCATTGAACATGGCAAGTTGTGTTCACTGCGGGAGGTTTCCAACTGAATACTCGTGCAAATGTGACAACCAGACTTGTAATCATTACCACAAACACAGAAAGTGCAGAAACTGCGCTCTTGGTGGGGCTGTTTCTCTCTGTTAACTACCTTTCCTGCTCATTTGTGAGTAAACGGCAAGAAAGGCACTGCTGTCCCATCTTGTCATTTTGCCCCTCGTGGGCTGCTCGACATGCAGTAAAGAGGTGTAAACACATAAGAGCGGATTTTCATGAGGCCAAAACAGAGCTCAAGCCACTCTGCCACGCATTAGCAGAGGATGGTTTCGATCCATCGACCTCTGGGTTATGGGCCCAGCACGCTCCCTCTGCGCCACTCTGCTGTCCCTTTCAATGCCGTTTGGACATGAACCCAAAACCCGTGCTTTAGGGGGGCAGCGCCTTATAAATGGGGCCACTGAGGCTTTCCCAACAGGCAGGTTGAACACTTCCGTCGGCTCCAATAAAGCAACGCTGTGCAAAGCCAAAATAGTGTCACTTACATTCAGACACGTGCAAACGCAGACGAGGTGGCCGAGTGGTTAAGGCGATGGACTGCTAATCCATTGTGCTCTGCACGCATGGGTTCGAATCCCATCCTCGTCGAGTGCAGGTACCTTTGGTCGTGTTCACATGGCAAAAAGATAGCTGAGGCTGTTATAACTACTCTCCTCGAACGCTGTAAGCATCAAGCAGTCATTGTCACATGTTGTGAGAGACGACTGAAAAGGGTGTGCATATCATTGAACATGGCAAGTTGTGTTCACTGCGGGAGGTTTCCAACTGAATACTTGTGCAAATGTGACAACCAGACTTGTAATCATTACCACAAACACAGAAAGTGCAGAAACTGCGCTCTTGGTGGGGCTGTTTCTGTTGAGTCGGACTTCTTGCTAAATTCAGCACTCACCAGACATCAGTCTGATGAGAAATGACCGAAGGGAGATGCATAAAAAGCCTGCCTGAATCGTGAAAGACGCGTTATCAGGGAAAACCGGCAAACGTCAAGTCGGGTTTTGGGTTAACCTTGACGCCACATCCTTCATTTCACGCCACATCCTTCATTTCATGCTGAGATTATAGTTTGTCATCTCACCCGGCTAAACAGCCTTTTAAAGTAACATTTAAGGGATGCTTAATATGTCACGACACATCAGTGATCTCCACACTGTGGAGTCAAAGAAGATACTTGTAAGCAACTGGACTACTTCTTCTTAGCTTAAAGACCTTTTTACCACCTATCCAGGAGGCTTCTTCAGTTCTGGCTTGATGCTGAAACCAGGAGCTTATATCTCTGGATCACTGGGTGAAACTGTAAACAACACTCTCATAACAATGGTCGCATAAGTCACACTTCAAGGTGTGAAGTGGAGTGAGAGTCGTTGTGGTTACATGACCCAGAGAATAAGTTCTGCTCTGATGGTGAGGAGCAGTTAAATTTCCTGGGATGAGATCTCAAAGCAGGATGGTATGTAGCAGAAAGATTATGACGTAACCCACCTCCTCTGTTCAAAGTGGGTCTTTCTAAATGGACATAGATGACCTCCTTCACTCCCCTCCACACTGTGGAATATGTAAAGACAGAAAGTATAGAAAATTAAGATTGCAATAAAAAAAAGAGGAAGCCTGGGTCTGACGATTTTTATTTTCTTCAATCTGGCTGGCTAGGGGTTCCCTGGTGGTCTAGTGGCTAGGATTCGGCGCTCTCACCGCCGCGGCCCGGGTTCGATTCCCGGTCAGGGAATGCTTGACAGGCTGTGGAAGTTTAGACTGCTAATGTAGATGTTACCCCCTGCTACTGAAAGTAGTGAAACTTTGAGCAGGCTAATCCAGTTTGACAACCACTGGTCTCTTTTGAGGCATGTTGGCATTATATTAAAGGCCTGTTAACTACCTTTCCTGCTCATTTGTGAGTAAACGGCAAGAAAGGCACTGCTGTCCCATCTTGTCATTTTGCCCCTCGTGGGCTGCTCGACATGCAGTAAAGAGGTGTAAACACATAAGAGCGGATTTTCATGAGGCCAAAACAGAGCTCAAGCCACTCTGCCACGCATTAGCAGAGGATGGTTTCGATCCATCGACCTCTGGGTTATGGGCCCAGCACGCTTCCTCTGCGCCACTCTGCTGTCCCTTTCAATGCCGTTTGGACATGAACCCAAAACCCGTGCTTTAGGGGGGCAGCGCCTTATAAATGGGGCCACTGAGGCTTTCCTAACAGGCAGGTTGAACACTTCCGTTGGCTCCAATAAAGCAACGCTGTGCAAAGCCAAAATAGTGTCACTTACATTCAGACACGTGCAAACGCAGACGAGGTGGCCGAGTGGTTAAGGCGATGGACTGCTAATACATTGTGCTCTGCACGCATGGGTTCGAATCCCATCCTCGTCGAGTGCAGGTACCTTTGGTCGTGTTCACATGGCAAAAAGATAGCTGAGTCTGTTATAACTACTCTCCTCGAACGCTGTAAGCATCAAGCAGTCATTGTCACATGTTGTGAGAGACGACTGAAAAGGGTGTGCATATCATTGAACATGGCAAGTTGTGTTCACTGCGGGAGGTTTCCAACTGAATACTCGTGCAAATGTGACAACCAGACTTGTAATCATTACCACAAACACAGAAAGTGCAGAAACTGCGCTCTTGGTGGGGCTGTTTCTGTTGAGTCGGACTTCTTGCTAAAATTCAGCACTCACCAGACATCAGTCTGATGAGAAATGACCGAAGGGAGATGCATAAAAAGCCTGCCTGAATCGTGAAAGACGCGTTATCAGGGAAAACCGGCAAACGTCAAGTCGGGTTTTGGGTTAACCTTGACGCCACATCCTTCATTTCACGCCACATCCTTCATTTCATGCTGAGATTATAGTTTGTCATCTCACCCGGCTAAACAGCCTTTTAAAGTAACATTTAAGGGATGCTTAATATGTCACGACACAACAGTGATCTCCACACTGTGGAGTCAAAGAAGATACTTGTAAGCAACTGGACTACTTCTTCTTAGCTTAAAGACCTTTTTACCACCTATCCAGGAGGCTTCTTCAGTTCTGGCTTGATGCTGAAACCAGGAGCTTATATCTCTGGATCACTGGGTGAAACTGTAAACAACACTCTCATAACAATGGTCGCATAAGTCACACTTCAAGGTGTGAAGTGGAGTGAGAGTCGTTGTGGTTACATGACCCAGAGAATAAGTTCTGCTCTGATGGTGAGGAGCAGTTAAATTTCCTGGGATGAGATCTCAAAGCAGGATGGTATGTAGCAGAAAGATTATGACGTAACCCACCTCCTCTGTTCAAAGTGGGTCTTTCTAAATGGACATAGATGACCTCCTTCACTCCCCTCCACACTGTGGAATATGTAAAGACAGAAAGTATAGAAAATTAAGATTGCAATAAAAAAAAGAGGAAGCCTGGGTCTGACGATTTTTATTTTCTTCAATCAGGCTGGCTAGGGGTTCCCTGGTGGTCTAGTGGCTAGGATTCGGCGCTCTCACCGCCGCGGCCCGGGTTCGATTCCCGGTCAGGGAATGCTTGACAGGCTGTGGAAGTTTAGACTGCTAATGTAGATGTTACCCCCTGCTACTGAAAGTAGTGAAACTTGGAGCAGGCTAATCCAGTTTGACAACCACTGGTCTCTTTTGAGGCATGTTGGCATTATATTAAAGGCCTGTTAACTACCTTTCCTGCTCATTTGTGAGTAAACGGCAAGAAAGGCACTGCTGTCCCATCTTGTCATTTTGCCCCTCGTGGGCTGCTCGACATGCAGTAAAGAGGTGTAAACACATAAGAGCGGATTTTCATGAGGCCAAAACAGAGCTCAAGCCACTCTGCCACGCATTAGCAGAGGATGGTTTCGATCCATCGACCTCTGGGTTATGGGCCCAGCACGCTTCCTCTGCGCCACTCTGCTGTCCCTTTCAATGCCGTTTGGACATGAACCCAAAACCCGTGCTTTAGGGGGGCAGCGCCTTATAAATGGGGCCACTGAGGCTTTCCCAACAGGCAGGTTGAACACTTCCGTTGGCTCCAATAAAGCAACGCTGTGCAAAGCCAAAATAGTGTCACTTACATTCAGACACGTGCAAACGCAGACGAGGTGGCCGAGTGGTTAAGGCGATGGACTGCTAATCCATTGTGCTCTGCACGCATGGGTTCGAATCCCATCCTCGTCGAGTGCAGGTACCTTTGGTCGTGTTCACATGGCAAAAAGATAGCTGAGTCTGTTATAACTACTCTCCTCGAACGCTGTAAGCATCAAGCAGTCATTGTCACATGTTGTGAGAGACGACTGAAAAGGGTGTGCATATCATTGAACATGGCAAGTTGTGTTCACTGCGGGAGGTTTCCAACTGAATACTCGTGCAAATGTGACAACCAGACTTGTAATCATTACCACAAACACAGAAAGTGCAGAAACTGCGCTCTTGGTGGGGCTGTTTCTGTTGAGTCGGACTTCTTGCTAAATTCAGCACTCACCAGACATCAGTCTGATGAGAAATGACCGAAGGGAGATGCATAAAAAGCCTGCCTGAATCGTGAAAGACGCGTTATCAGGGAAAACCGGCAAACGTCAAGTCGGGTTTTGGGTTAACCTTGACGCCACATCCTTCATTTCACGCCACATCCTTCATTTCATGCTGAGATTATAGTTTGTCATCTCACCCGGCTAAACAGCCTTTTAAAGTAACATTTAAGGGATGCTTAATATGTCACGACACATCAGTGATCTCCACACTGTGGAGTCAAAGAAGATACTTGTAAGCAACTGGACTACTTCTTCTTAGCTTAAAGACCTTTTTACCACCTATCCAGGAGGCTTCTTCAGTTCTGGCTTGATGCTGAAACCAGGAGCTTATATCTCTGGATCACTGGGTGAAACTGTAAACAACACTCTCATAACAATGGTCGCATAAGTCACACTTCAAGGTGTGAAGTGGAGTGAGAGTCGTTGTGGTTACATGACCCAGAGAATAAGTTCTGCTCTGATGGTGAGGAGCAGTTAAATTTCCTGGGATGAGATCTCAAAGCAGGATGGTATGTAGCAGAAAGATTATGACGTAACCCACCTCCTCTGTTCAAAGTGGGTCTTTCTAAATGGACATAGATGACCTCCTTCACTCCCCTCCACACTGTGGAATATGTAAAGACAGAAAGTATAGAAAATTAAGATTGCAATAAAAAAAAGAGGAAGCCTGGGTCTGACGATTTTTATTTTCTTCAATCTGGCTGGCAAGGGGTTCCCTGGTGGTCTAGTGGCTAGGATTCGGCGCTCTCACCGCTGCGGCCCGGGTTCGATTCCCGGTCAGGGAATGCTTGACAGGCTGTGGAAGTTTAGACTGCTAATGTAGATGTTACCCCCTGCTACTGAAAGTAGTGAAACTTTGAGCAGGCTAATCCAGTTTGACAACCACTGGTCTCTTTTGAGGCATGTTGGCATTATATTAAAGGCCTGTTAACTACCTTTCCTGCTCATTTGTGAGTAAGAAAGGCACTGCTGTCCCATCTTGTCATTTTGCCCCTCGTGGGCTGCTCGACATGCAGTAAAGAGGTGTAAACACATAAGAGCGGATTTTCATGAGGCCAAAACAGAGCTCAAGCCACTCTGCCACGCATTAGCAGAGGATGGTTTCGATCCATCGACCTCTGGGTTATGGGCCCAGCACGCTTCCTCTGCACCACTCTGCTGTCCCTTTAAATGCCGTTTGGACATGAACCCAAAACCCGTGCTTTAGGGGGGCAGCGCCTTATAAATGGGGCCACTGAGGCTTTCCCAACAGGCAGGTTGAACACTTCCGTTGGCTCCAATAAAGCAACGCTGTGCAAAGCCAAAATAGTGTCACTTACATTCAGACACGTGCAAACGCAGACGAGGTGGCCGAGTGGTTAAGGCGATGGACTGCTAATCCATTGTGCTCTGCACGCATGGGTTCGAATCCCATCCTCGTCGAGTGCAGGTACCTTTGGTCGTGTTCACATGGCAAAAAGATAGCTGAGTCTGTTATAACTACTCTCCTCGAACGCTGTAAGCATCAAGCAGTCATTGTCACATGTTGTGAGAGACGACTGAAAAGGGTGTGCATATCATTGAACATGGCAAGTTGTGTTCACTGCGGGAGGTTTCCAACTGAATACTCGTGCAAATGTGACAACCAGACTTGTAATCATTACCACAAACACAGAAAGTGCAGAAACTGCGCTCTTGGTGGGGCTGTTTCTGTTGAGTCGGACTTCTTGCTAAATTCAGCACTCACCAGACATCAGTCTGATGAGAAATGACCGAAGGGAGATGCATAAAAAGCCTGCCTGAATCGTGAAAGACGCGTTATCAGGGAAAACCGGCAAACGTCAAGTCGGGTTTTGGGTTAACCTTGACGCCACATCCTTCATTTCACGCCACATCCTTCATTTCATGCTGAGATTATAGTTTGTCATCTCACCCGGCTAAACAGCCTTTTAAAGTAACATTTAAGGGATGCTTAATATGTCACGACACATCAGTGATCTCCACACTGTGGAGTCAAAGAAGATACTTGTAAGCAACTGGACTACTTCTTCTTAGCTTAAAGACCTTTTTACCACCTATCCAGGAGGCTTCTTCAGTTCTGGCTTGATGCTGAAACCAGGAGCTTATATCTCTGGATCACTGGGTGAAACTGTAAACAACACTCTCATAACAATGGTCGCATAAGTCACACTTCAAGGTGTGAAGTGGAGTGAGAGTCGTTGTGGTTACATGACCCAGAGAATAAGTTCTGCTCTGATGGTGAGGAGCAGTTAAATTTCCTGGGATGAGATCTCAAAGCAGGATGGTATGTAGCAGAAAGATTATGACGTAACCCACCTCCTCTGTTCAAAGTGGGTCTTTCTAAATGGACATAGATGACCTCCTTCACTCCCCTCCACACTGTGGAATATGTAAAGACAGAAAGTATAGAAAATTAAGATTGCAATAAAAAAAAGAGGAAGCCTGGGTCTGACGATTTTTATTTTCTTCAATCTGGCTGGCAAGGGGTTCCCTGGTGGTCTAGTGGCTAGGATTTGGCGCTCTCACCGCCGCGGCCCGGGTTCGATTCCCGGTCAGGGAATGCTTGACAGGCTGTGGAAGTTTAGACTGCTAATGTAGATGTTACCTCCTGCTACTGAAAGTAGTGAAACTTTGAGCAGGCTAATCCAGTTTGACAACCACTGGTCTCTTTTGAGGCATGTTGGCATTATATTAAAGGCCTGTTAACTACCTTTCCTGCTCATTTGTGAGTAAACGGCAAGAAAGGCACTGCTGTCCCATCTTGTCATTTTGCCCCTCGTGGGCTGCTCGACATGCAGTAAAGAGGTGTAAACACATAAGAGCGGATTTTCATGAGGCCAAAACAGAGCTCAAGCCACTCTGCCACGCATTAGCAGAGGATGGTTTCGATCCATCGACCTCTGGGTTATGGGCCCAGCACGCTTCCTCTGCGCCACTCTGCTGTCCCTTTCAATGCCGTTGGGACATAAAACCCAAAACCCGTGCTTTAGGGGGGCAGCGCCTTATAAATCGGGCCACTGAGGCTTTCCCAACAGGCAGGTTGAACACTTTCGTTGGCTCCAATAAAGCAACGCTGTGCAAAGCCAAAATAGTGTCACTTACATTCAGACACGTGCAAACGCAGACGAGGTGGCCGAGTGGTTAAGGCGATGGACTGCTAATCCATTGTGCTCTGCACGCATGGGTTCGAATCCCATCCTCGTCGAGTGCAGGTACCTTTGGTCGTGTTCACATGGCAAAAAGATAGCTGAGTCTGTTATAACTACTCTCCTCGAACGCTGTAAGCATCAAGCAGTCATTGTCATATGTTGTGAGAGACGACTGAAAAGGGTGTGCATATCATTGAACATGGCAAGTTGTGTTCACTGCGGGAGGTTTCCAACTGAATACTCGTGCAAATGTGACAACCAGACTTGTAATCATTACCACAAACACAGAAAGTGCAGAAACTGCGCTCTTGGTGGGGCTGTTTCTCTCTGTTAACTACCTTTCCTGCTCATTTGTGAGTAAACGGCAAGAAAGGCACTGCTGTCCCATCTTGTCATTTTGCCCCTCGTGGGCTGCTCGACATGCAGTAAAGAGGTGTAAACACATAAGAGCGGATTTTCATGAGGCCAAAACAAAGCTCAAGCCACTCTGCCACGCATTAGCAGAGAATGGTTTCGATCCATCGACCTCTGGGTTATGGGCCCAGCACGCTTCCTCTGCGCCACTCTGCTGTCCCTTTCAATGCCGTTGGGACATAAAACCCAAAACCCGTGCTTTAGGGGGGCAGCGCCTTATAAATCGGGCCACTGAGGCTTTCCCAACAGGCAGGTTGAACACTTTCGTTGGCTCCAATAAAGCAACGCTGTGCAAAGCCAAAATAGTGTCACTTACATTCAGACACGTGCAAACGCAGACGAGGTGGCCGAGTGGTTAAGGCGATGGACTGCTAATCCATTGTGCTCTGCACGCATGGGTTCGAATCCCATCCTCGTCGAGTGCAGGTACCTTTGGTCGTGTTCACATGGCAAAAAGATAGCTGAGTCTGTTATAACTACTCTCCTCGAACGCTGTAAGCATCAAGCAGTCATTGTCACATGTTGTGAGAGACGACTGAAAAGGGTGTGCATATCATTGAACATGGCAAGTTGTGTTCACTGCGGGAGGTTTCCAACTGAATACTCGTGCAAATGTGACAACCAGACTTGTAATCATTACCACAAACACAGAAAGTGCAGAAACTGCGCTCTTGGTGGGGCTGTTTCTGTTGAGTCGGACTTCTTGCTAAATTCAGCACTCACCAGACATCAGTCTGATGAGAAATGACCGAAGGGAGATGCATAAAAAGCCTGCCTGAATCGTGAAAGACGCGTTATCAGGGAAAACCGGCAAACGTCAAGTCGGGTTTTGGGTTAACCTTGACGCCACATCCTTCATTTCACGCCACATCCTTCATTTCATGCTGAGATTATAGTTTGTCATCTCACCCGGCTAAACAGCCTTTTAAAGTAACATTTAAGGGATGCTTAATATGTCACGACACATCAGTGATCTCCACACTGTGGAGTCAAAGAAGATACTTGTAAGCAACTGGACTACTTCTTCTTAGCTTAAAGACCTTTTTACCACCTATCCAGGAGGCTTCTTCAGTTCTGGCTTGATGCTGAAACCAGGAGCTTATATATCTGGATCACTGGGTGAAACTGTAAACAACACTCTCATAACAATGGTCGCATAAGTCACACTTCAAGGTGTGAAGTGGAGTGAGAGTCGTTGTGGTTACATGACCCAGAGAATAAGTTCTGCTCTGATGGTGAGGAGCAGTTAAATTTCCTGGGATGAGATCTCAAAGCAGGATGGTATGTAGCAGAAAGATTATGACGTAACCCACCTCCTCTGTTCAAAGTGGGTCTTTCTAAATGGACATAGATGACCTCCTTCACTCCCCTCCACACTGTGGAATATGTAAAGACAGAAAGTATAGAAAATTAAGATTGCAATAAAAAAAAGAGGAAGCCTGGGTCTGACGATTTTTATTTTCTTCAATCTGGCTGGCTAGGGGTTCCCTGGTGGTCTAGTGGCTAGGATTCGGCGCTCTCACCGCTGCGGCCCGGGTTCGATTCCCGGTCAGGGAATGCTTGACAGGCTGTGGAAGTTTAGACTGCTAATGTAGATGTTACCCCCTGCTACTGAAAGTAGTGAAACTTTGAGCAGGCTAATCCAGTTTGACAACCACTGGTCTCTTTTGAGGCATGTTGGCATTATATTAAAGGCCTGTTAACTACCTTTCCTGCTCATTTGTGAGTAAACGGCAAGAAAGGTACTGCTGTCCCATCTTGTCATTTTGCCCCTCGTGGGCTGCTCGACATGCAGTAAAGAGGTGTAAACACATAAGAGCGGATTTTCATGAGGCCAAAACAGAGCTCAAGCCACTCTGCCACGCATTAGCAGAGGATGGTTTCGATCCATCGACCTCTGGGTTATGGGCCCAGCACGCTTCCTCTGCGCCACTCTGCTGTCCCTTTCAATGCCGTTTGGACATGAACCCAAAACCCGTGCTTTAGGGGGGCAGCGCCTTATAAATGGGGCCACTGAGGCTTTCCCAACAGGCAGGTTGAACACTTCCGTTGGCTCCAATAAAGCAACGCTGTGCAAAGCCAAAATAGTGTCACTTACATTCAGACACGTGCAAACGCAGACGAGGTGGCCGAGTGGTTAAGGCGATGGACTGCTAATCCATTGTGCTCTGCACGCATGGGTTCGAATCCCATCCTCGTCGAGTGCAGGTACCTTTGGTCGTGTTCACATGGCAAAAAGATAGCTGAGTCTGTTATAACTACTCTCCTCGAACGCTGTAAGCATCAAGCAGTCATTGTCACATGTTGTGAGAGACGACTGAAAAGGGTGTGCATATCATTGAACATGGCAAGTTGTGTTCACTGCGGGAGGTTTCCAACTGAATACTCGTGCAAATGTGACAACCAGACTTGTAATCATTACCACAAACACAGAAAGTGCAGAAACTGCGCTCTTGGTGGGGCTGTTTCTGTTGAGTCGGACTTCTTGCTAAATTCAGCACTCACCAGACATCAGTCTGATGAGAAATGACCGAAGGGAGATGCATAAAAAGCCTGCCTGAATCGTGAAAGACGCGTTATCAGGGAAAACCGGCAAACGTCAAGTCGGGTTTTGGGTTAACCTTGACGCCACATCCTTCATTTCACGCCACATCCTTCATTTCATGCTGAGATTATAGTTTGTCATCTCACCCGGCTAAACAGCCTTTTAAATTAACATTTAAGGGATGCTTAATATGTCACGACACATCAGTGATCTCCACACTGTGGAGTCAAAGAAGATACTTGTAAGCAACTGGACTACTTCTTCTTAGCTTAAAGACCTTTTTACCACCTATCCAGGAGGCTTCTTCAGTTCTGGCTTGATGCTGAAACCAGGAGCTTATATCTCTGGATCACTGGGTGAAACTGTAAACAACACTCTCATAACAATGGTCGCATAAGTCACACTTCAAGGTGTGAAGTGGAGTGAGAGTCGTTGTGGTTACATGACCCAGAGAATAAGTTCTGCTCTGATGGTGAGGAGCAGTTAAATTTCCTGGGATGAGATCTCAAAGCAGGATGGTATGTAGCAGAAAGATTATGACGTAACCCACCTCCTCTGTTCAAAGTGGGTCTTTCTAAATGGACATAGATGACCTCCTTCACTCCCCTCCACACTGTGGAATATGTAAAGACAGAAAGTATAGAAAATTAAGATTGCAATAAAAAAAAGAGGAAGCCTGGGTCTGACGATTTTTATTTTCTTCAATCTGGCTGGCTAGGGGTTCCCTGGTGGTCTAGTGGCTAGGATTTGGCGCTCTCACCGCCGCGGCCCGGGTTCGATTCCCGGTCAGGGAATGCTTGACAGGCTGTGGAAGTTTAGACTGCTAATGTAGATGTTACCCCCTGCTACTGAAAGTAGTGAAACTTTGAGCAGGCTAATCCAGTTTGACAACCACTGGTCTCTTTTGAGGCATGTTGGCATTATATTAAAGGCCTGTTAACTACCTTTCCTGCTCATTTGTGAGTAAACGGCAAGAAAGGCACTGCTGTCCCATCTTGTCATTTTGCCCCTCGTGGGCTGCTCGACATGCAGTAAAGAGGTGTAAACACATAAGAGCGGATTTTCATGAGGCCAAAACAGAGCTCAAGCCACTCTGCCACGCATTAGCAGAGGATGGTTTTGATCCATCGACCTCTGGGTTATGGGCCCAGCACGCTCCCTCTGCGCCACTCTGCTGTCCCTTTCAATGCCGTTTGGACATGAACCCAAAACCCGTGCTTTAGGGGGGCAGCGCCTTATAAATGGGGCCACTGAGGCTTTCCCAACAGGCAGGTTGAACACTTCCGTTGGCTCCAATAAAGCAACGCTGTGCAAAGCCAAAATAGTGTCACTTACACTATTTTGGCCGAGTGGTTAAGGCGATGGACTGCTAATCCATTGTGCTCTGCACGCATGGGTTCGAATCCCATCCTCGTCGAGTGCAGGTACCTTTGGTCGTGTTCACATGGCAAAAAGATAGCTGAGTCTGTTATAACTACTCTCCTCGAACGCTGTAAGCATCAAGCAGTCATTGTCACATGTTGTGAGAGACGACTGAAAAGGGTGTGCATATCATTGAACATGGCAAGTTGTGTTCACTGCGGGAGGTTTCCAACTGAATACTCGTGCAAATGTGACAACCAGACTTGTAATCATTACCACAAACACAGAAAGTGCAGAAACTGCGCTCTTGGTGGGGCTGTTTCTCTCTGTTAACTACCTTTCCTGCTCATTTGTGAGTAAACGGCAAGAAAGGCACTGCTGTCCCATCTTGTCATTTTGCCCCTCGTGGGCTGCTCGACATGCAGTAAAGAGGTGTAAACACATAAGAGCGGATTTTCATGAGGCCAAAACAGAGCTCAAGCCACTCTGCCACGCATTAGCAGAGGATGGTTTCGATCCATCGACCTCTGGGTTATGGGCCCAGCACGCTCCCTCTGCGCCACTCTGCTGTCCCTTTCAATGCCGTTTGGACATGAACCCAAAACCCGTGCTTTAGGGGGGCAGCGCCTTATAAATGGGGCCACTGAGGCTTTCCCAACAGGCAGGTTGAACACTTCCGTCGGCTCCAATAAAGCAACGCTGTGCAAAGCCAAAATAGTGTCACTTACATTCAGACACGTGCAAACGCAGACGAGGTGGCCGAGTGGTTAAGGCGATGGACTGCTAATCCATTGTGCTCTGCACGCATGGGTTCAAATCCCATCCTCGTCGAGTGCAGGTACCTTTGGTCGTGTTCACATGGCAAAAAGATAGCTGAGTCTGTTATAACTACTCTCCTCGAACGCTGTAAGCATCAAGCAGTCATTGTCACATGTTGTGAGAGACGACTGAAAAGGGTGTGCATATCATTGAACATGGCAAGTTGTGTTCACTGCGGGAGGTTTCCAACTGAATACTTGTGCAAATGTGACAACCAGACTTGTAATCATTACCACAAACACAGAAAGTGCAGAAACTGCGCTCTTGGTGGGGCTGTTTCTGTTGAGTCGGACTTCTTGCTAAATTCAGCACTCACCAGACATCAGTCTGATGAGAAATGACCGAAGGGAGATGCATAAAAAGCCTGCCTGAATCGTGAAAGACGCGTTATCAGGGAAAACCGGCAAACGTCAAGTCGGGTTTTGGGTTAACCTTGACGCCACATCCTTCATTTCACGCCACATCCTTCATTTCATGCTGAGATTATAGTTTGTCATCTCACCCGGCTAAACAGCCTTTTAAAGTAACATTTAAGGGATGCTTAATATGTCACGACACATCAGTGATCTCCACACTGTGGAGTCAAAGAAGATACTTGTAAGCAACTGGACTACTTCTTCTTAGCTTAAAGACCTTTTTACCACCTATCCAGGAGGCTTCTTCAGTTCTGGCTTGATGCTGAAACCAGGAGCTTATATCTCTGGATCACTGGGTGAAACTGTAAACAACACTCTCATAACAATGGTCGCATAAGTCACACTTCAAGGTGTGAAGTGGAGTGAGAGTCGTTGTGGTTACATGACCCAGAGAATAAGTTCTGCTCTGATGGTGAGGAGCAGTTAAATTTCCTGGGATGAGATCTCAAAGCAGGATGGTATGTAGCAGAAAGATTATGACGTAACCCACCTCCTCTGTTCAAAGTGGGTCTTTCTAAATGGACATAGATGACCTCCTTCACTCCCCTCCACACTGTGGAATATGTAAAGACAGAAAGTATAGAAAATTAAGATTGCAATAAAAAAAAGAGGAAGCCTGGGTCTGACGATTTTTATTTTCTTCAATCTGGCTGGCTAGGGGTTCCCTGGTGGTCTAGTGGCTAGGATTCGGCGCTCTCACCGCCGCGGCCCGGGTTCGATTCCCGGTCAGGGAATGCTTGACAGGCTGTGGAAGTTTAGACTGCTAATGTAGATGTTACCCCCTGCTACTGAAAGTAGTGAAACTTTGAGCAGGCTAATCCAGTTTGACAACCACTGGTCTCTTTTGAGGCATGTTGGCATTATATTAAAGGCCTGTTAACTACCTTTCCTGCTCATTTGTGAGTAAACGGCAAGAAAGGCACTGCTGTCCCATCTTGTCATTTTGCCCCTCGTGGGCTGCTCGACATGCAGTAAAGAGGTGTAAACACATAAGAGCGGATTTTCATGAGGCCAAAACAGAGCTCAAGCCACTCTGCCACGCATTAGCAGAGGATGGTTTCAATCCATCGACCTCTGGGTTATGGGCCCAGCACGCTTCCTCTGCGCCACTCTGCTGTCCCTTTCAATGCCGTTTGGACATGAACCCAAAACCCGTGCTTTAGGGGGGCAGCGCCTTATAAATGGGGCCACTGAGGCTTTCCCAACAGGCAGGTTGAACACTTCCGTTGGCTCCAATAAAGCAACGCTGTGCAAAGCCAAAATAGTGTCACTTACATTCAGACACGTGCAAACGCAGACGAGGTGGCCGAGTGGTTAAGGCGATGGACTGCTAATCCATTGTGCTCTGCACGCATGGGTTCGAATCCCATCCTCGTCGAGTGCAGGTACCTTTGGTCGTGTTCACATGGCAAAAAGATAGCTGAGTCTGTTATAACTACTCTCCTCGAACGCTGTAAGCATCAAGCAGTCATTGTCACATGTTGTGAGAGACGACTGAAAAGGGTGTGCATATCATTGAACATGGCAAGTTGTGTTCACTGCGGGAGGTTTCCAACTGAATACTCGTGCAAATGTGACAACCAGACTTGTAATCATTACCACAAACACAGAAAGTGCAGAAACTGCGCTCTTGGTGGGGCTGTTTCTGTTGAGTCGGACTTCTTGCTAAAATTCAGCACTCACCAGACATCAGTCTGATGAGAAATGACCGAAGGGAGATGCATAAAAAGCCTGCCTGAATCGTGAAAGACGCGTTATCAGGGAAAACCGGCAAACGTCAAGTCGGGTTTTGGGTTAACCTTGACGCCACATCCTTCATTTCACGCCACATCCTTCATTTCATGCTGAGATTATAGTTTGTCATCTCACCCGGCTAAACAGCCTTTTAAAGTAACATTTAAGGGATGCTTAATATGTCACGACACAACAGTGATCTCCACACTGTGGAGTCAAAGAAGATACTTGTAAGCAACTGGACTACTTCTTCTTAGCTTAAAGACCTTTTTACCACCTATCCAGGAGGCTTCTTCAGTTCTGGCTTGATGCTGAAACCAGGAGCTTATATCTCTGGATCACTGGGTGAAACTGTAAACAACACTCTCATAACAATGGTCGCATAAGTCACACTTCAAGGTGTGAAGTGGAGTGAGAGTCGTTGTGGTTACATGACCCAGAGAATAAGTTCTGCTCTGATGGTGAGGAGCAGTTAAATTTCCTGGGATGAGATCTCAAAGCAGGATGGTATGTAGCAGAAAGATTATGACGTAACCCACCTCCTCTGTTCAAAGTGGGTCTTTCTAAATGGACATAGATGACCTCCTTCACTCCCCTCCACACTGTGGAATATGTAAAGACAGAAAGTATAGAAAATTAAGATTGCAATAAAAAAAAGAGGAAGCCTGGGTCTGACGATTTTTATTTTCTTCAATCTGGCTGGCTAGGGGTTCCCTGGTGGTCTAGTGGCTAGGATTCGGCGCTCTCACCGCCGCGGCCCGGGTTCGATTCCCGGTCAGGGAATGCTTGACAGGCTGTGGAAGTTTAGACTGCTAATGTAGATGTTACCCCCTGCTACTGAAAGTAGTGAAACTTTGAGCAGGCTAATCCAGTTTGACAACCACTGGTCTCTTTTGAGGCATGTTGGCATTATATTAAAGGCCTGTTAACTACCTTTCCTGCTCATTTGTGAGTAAACGGCAAGAAAGGCACTGCTGTCCCATCTTGTCATTTTGCCCCTCGTGGGCTGCTCGACATGCAGTAAAGAGGTGTAAACACATAAGAGCGGATTTTCATGAGGCCAAAACAGAGCTCAAGCCACTCTGCCACGCATTAGCAGAGGATGGTTTCGATCCATCGACCTCTGGGTTATGGGCCCAGCACGCTTCCTCTGCGCCACTCTGCTGTCCCTTTCAATGCCGTTTGGACATGAACCCAAAACCCGTGCTTTAGGGGGGCAGCGCCTTATAAATGGGGCCACTGAGGCTTTCCCAACAGGCAGGTTGAACACTTCCGTTGGCTCCAATAAAGCAACGCTGTGCAAAGCCAAAATAGTGTCACTTACATTCAGACACGTGCAAACGCAGACGAGGTGGCCGAGTGGTTAAGGTGATGGACTGCTAATCCATTGTGCTCTGCACGCATGGGTTCGAATCCCATCCTCGTCGAGTGCAGGTACCTTTGGTCGTGTTCACATGGCAAAAAGATAGCTGAGTCTGTTATAACTACTCTCCTCGAACGCTGTAAGCATCAAGCAGTCATTGTCACATGTTGTGAGAGACGACTGAAAAGGGTGTGCATATCATTGAACATGGCAAGTTGTGTTCACTGCGGGAGGTTTCCAACTGAATACTTGTGCAAATGTGACAACCAGACTTGTAATCATTACCACAAACACAGAAAGTGCAGAAACTGCGCTCTTGGTGGGGCTGTTTCTGTTGAGTCGGACTTCTTGCTAAATTCAGCACTCACCAGACATCAGTCTGATGAGAAATGACCGAAGGGAGATGCATAAAAAGCCTGCCTGAATCGTGAAAGACGCGTTATCAGGGAAAACCGGCAAACGTCAAGTCGGGTTTTGGGTTAACCTTGACGCCACATCCTTCATTTCACGCCACATCCTTCATTTCATGCTGAGATTATAGTTTGTCATCTCACCCGGCTAAACAGCCTTTTAAAGTAACATTTAAGGGATGCTTAATATGTCACGACACATCAGTGATCTCCACACTGTGGAGTCAAAGAAGATACTTGTAAGCAACTGGACTACTTCTTCTTAGCTTAAAGACCTTTTTACCACCTATCCAGGAGGCTTCTTCAGTTCTGGCTTGATGCTGAAACCAGGAGCTTATATCTCTGGATCACTGGGTGAAACTGTAAACAACACTCTCATAACAATGGTCGCATAAGTCACACTTCAAGGTGTGAAGTGGAGTGAGAGTCGTTGTGGTTACATGACCCAGAGAATAAGTTCTGCTCTGATGGTGAGGAGCAGTTAAATTTCCTGGGATGAGATCTCAAAGCAGGATGGTATGTAGCAGAAAGATTATGACGTAACCCACCTCCTCTGTTCAAAGTGGGTCTTTCTAAATGGACATAGATGACCTCCTTCACTCCCCTCCACACTGTGGAATATGTAAAGACAGAAAGTATAGAAAATTAAGATTGCAATAAAAAAAAGAGGAAGCCTGGGTCTGACGATTTTTATTTTCTTCAATCTGGCTGGCTAGGGGTTCCCTGGTGGTCTAGTGGCTAGGATTCGGCGCTCTCACCGCCGCGGCCCCGGTTCGATTCCCGGTCAGGGAATGCTTGACAGGCTGTGGAAGTTTAGACTGCTAATGTAGATGTTACCCCCTGCTACTGAAAGTAGTGAAACTTTGAGCAGGCTAATCCAGTTTGACAACCACTGGTCTCTTTTGAGGCATGTTGGCATTATATTAAAGGCCTGTTAACTACCTTTCCTGCTCATTTGTGAGTAAACGGCAAGAAAGGCACTGCTGTCCCATCTTGTCATTTTGCCCCTCGTGGGCTGCTCGACATGCAGTAAAGAGGTGTAAACACATAAGAGCGGATTTTCATGAGGCCAAAACAGAGCTCAAGCCACTCTGCCACGCATTAGCAGAGGATGGTTTCGATCCATCGACCTCTGGGTTATGGGCCCAGCACGCTTCCTCTGCGCCACTCTGCTGTCCCTTTCAATGCCGTTTGGACATGAACCCAAAACCCGTGCTTTAGGGGGGCAGCGCCTTATAAATGGGGCCACTGAGGCTTTCCCAACAGGCAGGTTGAACACTTCCGTTGGCTCCAATAAAGCAACGCTGTGCAAAGCCAAAATAGTGTCACTTACATTCAGACACGTGCAAACGCAGACGAGGTGGCCGAGTGGTTAAGGCGATGGACTGCTAATCCATTGTGCTCTGCACGCATGGGTTCGAATCCCATCCTCGTCGAGTGCAGGTACCTTTGGTCGTGTTCACATGGCAAAAAGATAGCTGAGTCTGTTATAACTACTCTCCTCGAACGCTGTAAGCATCAAGCAGTCATTGTCACATGTTGTGAGAGACGACTGAAAAGGGTGTGCATATCATTGAACATGGCAAGTTGTGTTCACTGCGGGAGGTTTCCAACTGAATACTCGTGCAAATGTGACAACCAGACTTGTAATCATTACCACAAACACAGAAAGTGCAGAAACTGCGCTCTTGGTGGGGCTGTTTCTGTTGAGTCGGACTTCTTGCTAAATTCAGCACTCACCAGACATCAGTCTGATGAGAAATGACCGAAGGGAGATGCATAAAAAGCCTGCCTGAATCGTGAAAGACGCGTTATCAGGGAAAACCGGCAAACGTCAAGTCGGGTTTTGGGTTAACCTTGACGCCACATCCTTCATTTCACGCCACATCCTTCATTTCATGCTGAGATTATAGTTTGTCATCTCACCCGGCTAAACAGCCTTTTAAAGTAACATTTAAGGGATGCTTAATATGTCACGACACATCAGTGATCTCCACACTGTGGAGTCAAAGAAGATACTTGTAAGCAACTGGACTACTTCTTCTTAGCTTAAAGACCTTTTTACCACCTATCCAGGAGGCTTCATCAGTTCTGGCTTGATGCTGAAACCAGGAGCTTATATCTCTGGATCACTGGGTGAAACTGTAAACAACACTCTCATAACAATGGTCGCATAAGTCACACTTCAAGGTGTGAAGTGGAGTGAGAGTCGTTGTGGTTACATGACCCAGAGAATAAGTTCTGCTCTGATGGTGAGGAGCAGTTAAATTTCCTGGGATGAGATCTCAAAGCAGGATGGTATGTAGCAGAAAGATTATGACGTAACCCACCTCCTCTGTTCAAAGTGGGTCTTTCTAAATGGACATAGATGACCTCCTTCACTCCCCTCCACACTGTGGAATATGTAAAGACAGAAAGTATAGAAAATTAAGATTGCAATAAAAAAAAGAGGAAGGACATGAACCCAAAACCCGTGCTTTAGGGGGGCAGCGCCTTATAAATGGGGCCACTGAGGCTTTCCCAACAGGCAGGTTGAACACTTCCGTTGGCTCCAATAAAGCAACGCTGTGCAAAGCCAAAATAGTGTCACTTACATTCAGACACGTGCAAACGCAGACGAGGTGGCCGAGTGGTTAAGGCGATGGACTGCTAATCCATTGTGCTCTGCACGCATGGGTTCGAATCCCATCCTCGTCGAGTGCAGGTACCTTTGGTCGTGTTCACATGGCAAAAAGATAGCTGAGTCTGTTATAACTACTCTCCTCGAACGCTGTAAGCATCAAGCAGTCATTGTCACATGTTGTGAGAGACGACTGAAAAGGGTGTGCATATCATTGAACATGGCAAGTTGTGTTCACTGCGGGAGGTTTCCAACTGAATACTCGTGCAAATGTGACAACCAGACTTGTAATCATTACCACAAACACAGAAAGTGCAGAAACTGCGCTCTTGGTGGGGCTGTTTCTCTCTGTTAACTACCTTTCCTGCTCATTTGTGAGTAAACGGCAAGAAAGGCACTGCTGTCCCATCTTGTCATTTTGCCCCTCGTGGGCTGCTCGACATGCAGTAAAGAGGTGTAAACACATAAGAGCGGATTTTCATGAGGCCAAAACAGAGCTCAAGCCACTCTGCCACGCATTAGCAGAGAATGGTTTCGATCCATCGACCTCTGGGTTATGGGCCCAGCACGCTTCCTCTGCGCCACTCTGCTGTCCCTTTCAATGCCGTTGGGACATAAAACCCAAAACCCGTGCTTTAGGGGGGCAGCGCCTTATAAATCGGGCCACTGAGGCTTTCCCAACAGGCAGGTTGAACACTTTCGTTGGCTCCAATAAAGCAACGCTGTGCAAAGCCAAAATAGTGTCACTTACATTCAGACACGTGCAAACGCAGACGAGGTGGCCGAGTGGTTAAGGCGATGGACTGCTAATCCATTGTGCTCTGCACGCATGGGTTCGAATCCCATCCTCGTCGAGTGCAGGTACCTTTGGTCGTGTTCACATGGCAAAAAGATAGCTGAGTCTGTTATAACTACTCTCCTCGAACGCTGTAAGCATCAAGCAGTCATTGTAACATGTTGTGAGAGACGACTGAAAAGGGTGTGCATATCATTGAACATGGCAAGTTGTGTTCACTGCGGGAGGTTTCCAACTGAATACTCGTGCAAATGTGACAACCAGACTTGTAATCATTACCACAAACACAGAAAGTGCAGAAACTGCGCTCTTGGTGGCGCTGTTTCTCTCTGTTAACTACCTTTCCTGCTCATTTGTGAGTAAACGGCAAGAAAGGCACTGCTGTCCCATCTTGTCATTTTGCCCCTCGTGGGCTGCTCGACATGCAGTAAAGAGGTGTAAACACATAAGAGCGGATTTTCATGAGGCCAAAACAGAGCTCAAGCCACTCTGCCACGCATTAGCAGAGGATGGTTTCGATCCATCGACCTCTGGGTTATGGGCCCAGCACGCTTCCTCTGCGCCACTCTGCTGTCCCTTTCAATGCCGTTTGGACATGAACCCAAAACCCGTGCTTTAGGGGGGCAGCGCCTTATAAATGGGGCCACTGAGGCTTTCCCAACAGGCAGGTTGAACACTTCCGTTGGCTCCAATAAAGCAACGCTGTGCAAAGCCAAAATAGTGTCACTTACATTCAGACACGTGCAAACGCAGACGAGGTGGCCGAGTGGTTAAGGCGATGGACTGCTAATCCATTGTGCTCTGCACGCATGGGTTCGAATCCCATCCTCGTCGAGTGCAGGTACCTTTGGTCGTGTTCACATGGCAAAAAGATAGCTGAGTCTGTTATAACTACTCTCCTCGAACGCTGTAAGCATCAAGCAGTCATTGTCACATGTTGTGAGAGACGACTGAAAAGGGTGTGCATATCATTGAACATGGCAAGTTGTGTTCACTGCGGGAGGTTTCCAACTGAATACTTGTGCAAATGTGACAACCAGACTTGTAATCATTACCACAAACACAGAAAGTGCAGAAACTGCGCTCTTGGTGGGGCTGTTTCTGTTGAGTCGGACTTCTTGCTAAATTCAGCACTCACCAGACATCAGTCTGATGAGAAATGACCGAAGGGAGATGCATAAAAAGCCTGCCTGAATCGTGAAAGACGCGTTATCAGGGAAAACCGGCAAACGTCAAGTCGGGTTTTGGGTTAACCTTGACGCCACATCCTTCATTTCACGCCACATCCTTCATTTCATGCTGAGATTATAGTTTGTCATCTCACCCGGCTAAACAGCCTTTTAAAGTAACATTTAAGGGATGCTTAATATGTCACGACACATCAGTGATCTCCACACTGTGGAGTCAAAGAAGATACTTGTAAGCAACTGGACTACTTCTTCTTAGCTTAAAGACCTTTTTACCACCTATCCAGGAGGCTTCTTCAGTTCTGGCTTGATGCTGAAACCAGGAGCTTATATCTCTGGATCACTGGGTGAAACTGTAAACAACACTCTCATAACAATGGTCGCATAAGTCACACTTCAAGGTGTGAAGTGGAGTGAGAGTCGTTGTGGTTACATGACCCAGAGAATAAGTTCTGCTCTGATGGTGAGGAGCAGTTAAATTTCCTGGGATGAGATCTCAAAGCAGGATGGTATGTAGCAGAAAGATTATGACGTAACCCACCTCTTCTGTTCAAAGTCTGTCTTTCTAAATGGACATAGATGACCTCCTTCACTCCCCTCCACACTGTGGAATATGTACAGACAGAAAGTATAGAAAATTAAGATTGCAATAAAAAAAAGAGGAAGCCTGGGTCTGACGATTTTTATTTTCTTCAATCTGGCTGGCTAGGGGTTCCCTGGTGGTCTAGTGGCTAGGATTCGGCGCTCTCACCGCCGCGGCCCGGGTTCGATTCCCGGTCAGGGAATGCTTGACAGGCTGTGGAAGTTTAGACTGCTAATGTAGATGTTACCCCCTGCTACTGAAAGTAGTGAAACTTTGAGCAGGCTAATCCAGTTTGACAACCACTGGTCTCTTTTGAGGCATGTTGGCATTATATTAAAGGCCTGTTAACTACCTTTCCTGCTCATTTGTGAGTAAACGGCAAGAAAGGCACTGCTGTCCCATCTTGTCATTTTGCCCCTCGTGGGCTGCTCGACATGCAGTAAAGAGGTGTAAACACATAAGAGCGGATTTTCATGAGGCCAAAACAGAGCTCAAGCCACTCTGCCACGCATTAGCAGAGGATGGTTTTGATCCATCGACCTCTGGGTTATGGGCCCAGCACGCTTCCTCTGCGCCACTCTGCTGTCCCTTTCAATGCCGTTTGGACATGAACCCAAAACCCGTGCTTTAGGGGGGCAGCGCCTTATAAATGGGGCCACTGAGGCTTTCCCAACAGGCAGGTTGAACACTTCCGTTGGCTCCAATAAAGCAACGCTGTGCAAAGCCAAAATAGTGTCACTTACATTCAGACACGTGCAAACGCAGACGAGGTGGCCGAGTGGTTAAGGCGATGGACTGCTAATCCATTGTGCTCTGCACGCATGGGTTCGAATCCCATCCTCGTCGAGTGCAGGTACCTTTGGTCGTGTTCACATGGCAAAAAGATAGCTGAGTCTGTTATAACTACTCTCCTCGAACGCTGTAAGCATCAAGCAGTCATTGTCACATGTTGTGAGAGACGACTGAAAAGGGTGTGCATATCATTGAACATGGCAAGTTGTGTTTACTGCGGGAGGTTTCCAACTGAATACTTGTGCAAATGTGACAACCAGACTTGTAATCATTACCACAAACACAGAAAGTGCAGAAACTGCGCTCTTGGTGGGGCTGTTTCTGTTGAGTCGGACTTCTTGCTAAATTCAGCACTCACCAGACATCAGTCTGATGAGAAATGACCGAAGGGAGATGCATAAAAAGCCTGCCTGAATCGTGAAAGACGCGTTATCAGGGAAAACCGGCAAACGTCAAGTCGGGTTTTGGGTTAACCTTGACGCCACATCCTTCATTTCACGCCACATCCTTCATTTCATGCTGAGATTATAGTTTGTCATCTCACCCGGCTAAACAGCCTTTTAAAGTAACATTTAAGGGATGCTTAATATGTCACGACACATCAGTGATCTCCACACTGTGGAGTCAAAGAAGATACTTGTAAGCAACTGGACTACTTCTTCTTAGCTTAAAGACCTTTTTACCACCTATCCAGGAGGCTTCTTCAGTTCTGGCTTGATGCTGAAACCAGGAGCTTATATCTCTGGATCACTGGGTGAAACTGTAAACAACACTCTCATAACAATGGTCGCATAAGTCACACTTCAAGGTGTGAAGTGGAGTGAGAGTCGTTGTGGTTACATGACCCAGAGAATAAGTTCTGCTCTGATGGTGAGGAGCAGTTAAATTTCCTGGGATGAGATCTCAAAGCAGGATGGTATGTAGCAGAAAGATTATGACGTAACCCACCTCCTCTGTTCAAAGTGGGTCTTTCTAAATGGACATAGATGACCTCCTTCACTCCCCTCCACACTGTGGAATATGTAAAGACAGAAAGTATAGAAAATTAAGATTGCAATAAAAAAAAGAGGAAGCCTGGGTCTGACGATTTTTATTTTCTTCAATCTGGCTGGCTAGGGGTTCCCTGGTGGTCTAGTGGCTAGGATTCGGCGCTCTCACCGCTGCGGCCCGGGTTCGATTCCCGGTCAGGGAATGCTTGACAGGCTGTGGAAGTTTAGACTGCTAATGTAGATGTTACCCCCTGCTACTGAAAGTAGTGAAACTTTGAGCAGGCTAATCCAGTTTGACAACCACTGGTCTCTTTTGAGGCATGTTGGCATTATATTAAAGGCCTGTTAACTACCTTTCCTGCTCATTTGTGAGTAAACGGCAAGAAAGGCACTGCTGTCCCATCTTGTCATTTTGCCCCTCGTGGGCTGCTCGACATGCAGTAAAGAGGTGTAAACACATAAGAGCGGATTTTCATGAGGCCAAAACAGAGCTCAAGCCACTCTGCCACGCATTAGCAGAGGATGGTTTCGATCCATCGACCTCTGGGTTATGGGCCCAGCACGCTTCCTCTGCGCCACTCTGCTGTCCCTTTCAATGCCGTTTGGACATGAACCCAAAACCCGTGCTTTAGGGGGGCAGCGCCTTATAAATGGGGCCACTGAGGCTTTCCCAACAGGCAGGTTGAACACTTCCGTTGGCTCCAATAAAGCAACGCTGTGCAAAGCCAAAATAGTGTCACTTACATTCAGACACGTGCAAACGCAGACGAGGTGGCCGAGTGGTTAAGGCGATGGACTGCTAATCCATTGTGCTCTGCACGCATGGGTTCGAATCCCATCCTCGTCGAGTGCAGGTACCTTTGGTCGTGTTCACATGGCAAAAAGATAGCTGAGTCTGTTATAACTACTCTCCTCGAACGCTGTAAGCATCAAGCAGTCATTGTCACATGTTGTGAGAGACGACTGAAAAGGGTGTGCATATCATTGAACATGGCAAGTTGTGTTCACTGCGGGAGGTTTCCAACTGAATACTCGTGCAAATGTGACAACCAGACTTGTAATCATTACCACAAACACAGAAAGTGCAGAAACTGCGCTCTTGGTGGGGCTGTTTCTGTTGAGTCGGACTTCTTGCTAAAATTCAGCACTCACCAGACATCAGTCTGATGAGAAATGACCGAAGGGAGATGCATAAAAAGCCTGCCTGAATCGTGAAAGACGCGTTATCAGGGAAAACCGGCAAACGTCAAGTCGGGTTTTGGGTTAACCTTGACGCCACATCCTTCATTTCACGCCACATCCTTCATTTCATGCTGAGATTATAGTTTGTCATCTCACCCGGCTAAACAGCCTTTTAAAGTAACATTTAAGGGATGCTTAATATGTCACGACACATCAGTGATCTCCACACTGTGGAGTCAAAGAAGATACTTGTAAGCAACTGGACTACTTCTTCTTAGCTTAAAGACCTTTTTACCACCTATCCAGGAGGCTTCTTCAGTTCTGGCTTGATGCTGAAACCAGGAGCTTATATCTCTGGATCACTGGGTGAAACTGTAAACAACACTCTCATAACAATGGTCGCATAAGTCACACTTCAAGGTGTGAAGTGGAGTGAGAGTCGTTGTGGTTACATGACCCAGAGAATAAGTTCTGCTCTGATGGTGAGGAGCAGTTAAATTTCCTGGGATGAGATCTCAAAGCATGTTCTCCCCGTGTCTGCGTGGGTTTTCACCGGGTACTCCGGCTTCCTCCCACAATACAAAACATGCTCAGGTTAATTGGCAACTCTAAATTGCCCATAGGTGTGAGTGTGTGAGTGAATGGTGTGTGAATGGTGTGTGTGCCCCACGATTGGCTGGCGACCATCTGGGGTGTATCCCTGCCTCTCGCCATAAATGCGCTGGGATAGGCTCCAGCAGACCCCTGCAACCCTGAAAAGGAATAAGCGGGATAGAAAATGGATGGATGGATGGGTGGATGGAGATCTCAAAGCAGGATGGTATGTAGCAGAAAGATTATGACGTAACCCACCTCCTCTGTTCAAAGTGGGTCTTTCTAAATGGACATAGATGACCTCCTTCACTCCCCTCCACACTGTGGAATATGTAAAGACAGAAAGTATAGAAAATTAAGATTGCAATAAAAAAAAGAGGAAGCCTGGGTCTGACGATTTTTATTTTCTTCAATCTGGCTGGCTAGGGGTTCCCTGGTGGTCTAGTGGCTAGGATTCGGCGCTCTCACCGCCGCGGCCCGGGTTCGATTCCCGGTCAGGGAATGCTTGACAGGCTGTGGAAGTTTAGACTGCTAATGTAGATGTTACCCCCTGCTACTGAAAGTAGTGAAACTTTGAGCAGGCTAATCCAGTTTGACAACCACTGGTCTCTTTTGAGGCATGTTGGCATTATATTAAAGGCCTGTTAACTACCTTTCCTG
Source organism: Eupleurogrammus muticus (assembly GCA_036785175.1). Taxonomy (NCBI): domain Eukaryota; kingdom Metazoa; phylum Chordata; class Actinopteri; order Scombriformes; family Trichiuridae; genus Eupleurogrammus; species Eupleurogrammus muticus. The sequence goes on along the minus strand of JAYKQN010000025.1, from coordinate 4,701,134 downwards.
CTCATTTGTGAGTAAACGGCAAGAAAGGCACTGCTGTCCCATCTTGTCATTTTGCCCCTCGTGGGCTGCTCGACATGCAGTAAAGAGGTGTAAACACATAAGAGCGGATTTTCATGAGGCCAAAACAGAGCTCAAGCCACTCTGCCACGCATTAGCAGAGGATGGTTTCGATCCATCGACCTCTGGGTTATGGGCCCAGCACGCTTCCTCTGCGCCACTCTGCTGTCCCTTTCAATGCCGTTTGGACATGAACCCAAAACCCGTGCTTTAGGGGGGCAGCGCCTTATAAATGGGGCCACTGAGGCTTTCCCAACAGGCAGGTTGAACACTTCCGTTGGCTCCAATAAAGCAACGCTGTGCAAAGCCAAAATAGTGTCACTTACATTCAGACACGTGCAAACGCAGACGAGGTGGCCGAGTGGTTAAGGCGATGGACTGCTAATCCATTGTGCTCTGCACGCATGGGTTCGAATCCCATCCTCGTGGAGTGCAGGTACCTTTGGTCGTGTTCACATGGCAAAAAGATAGCTGAGTCTGTTATAACTACTCTCCTCGAACGCTGTAAGCATCAAGCAGTCATTGTCACATGTTGTGAGAGACGACTGAAAAGGGTGTGCATATCATTGAACATGGCAAGTTGTGTTCACTGCGGGAGGTTTCCAACTGAATACTCGTGCAAATGTGACAACCAGACTTGTAATCATTACCACAAACACAGAAAGTGCAGAAACTGCGCTCTTGGTGGGGCTGTTTCTGTTGAGTCGGACTTCTTGCTAAAATTCAGCACTCACCAGACATCAGTCTGATGAGAAATGACCGAAGGGAGATGCATAAAAAGCCTGCCTGAATCGTGAAAGACGCGTTATCAGGGAAAACCGGCAAACGTCAAGTCGGGTTTTGGGTTAACCTTGACGCCACATCCTTCATTTCACGCCACATCCTTCATTTCATGCTGAGATTATAGTTTGTCATCTCACCCGGCTAAACAGCCTTTTAAAGTAACATTTAAGGGATGCTTAATATGTCACGACACATCAGTGATCTCCACACTGTGGAGTCAAAGAAGATACTTGTAAGCAACTGGACTACTTCTTCTTAGCTTAAAGACCTTTTTACCACCTATCCAGGAGGCTTCTTCAGTTCTGGCTTGATGCTGAAACCAGGAGCTTATATCTCTGGATCACTGGGTGAAACTGTAAACAACACTCTCATAACAATGGTCGCATAAGTCACACTTCAAGGTGTGAAGTGGAGTGAGAGTCGTTGTGGTTACATGACCCAGAGAATAAGTTCTGCTCTGATGGTGAGGAGCAGTTAAATTTCCTGGGATGAGATCTCAAAGCAGGATGGTATGTAGCAGAAAGATTATGACGTAACCCACCTCCTCTGTTCAAAGTGGGTCTTTCTAAATGGACATAGATGACCTCCTTCACTCCCCTCCACACTGTGGAATATGTAAAGACAGAAAGTATAGAAAATTAAGATTGCAATAAAAAAAAGAGGAAGCCTGGGTCTGACGATTTTTATTTTCTTCAATCTGGCTGGCTAGGGGTTCCCTGGTGGTCTAGTGGCTAGGATTCGGCGCTCTCACCGCCGCGGCCCCGGTTCGATTCCCGGTCAGGGAATGCTTGACAGGCTGTGGAAGTTTAGACTGCTAATGTAGATGTTACCCCCTGCTACTGAAAGTAGTGAAACTTTGAGCAGGCTAATCCAGTTTGACAACCACTGGTCTCTTTTGAGGCATGTTGGCATTATATTAAAGGCCTGTTAACTACCTTTCCTGCTCATTTGTGAGTAAACGGCAAGAAAGGCACTGCTGTCCCATCTTGTCATTTTGCCCCTCGTGGGCTGCTCGACATGCAGTAAAGAGGTGTAAACACATAAGAGCGGATTTTCATGAGGCCAAAACAGAGCTCAAGCCACTCTGCCACGCATTAGCAGAGGATGGTTTCGATCCATCGACCTCTGGGTTATGGGCCCAGCACGCTTCCTCTGCGCCACTCTGCTGTCCCTTTCAATGCCGTTTGGACATGAACCCAAAACCCGTGCTTTAGGGGGGCAGCGCCTTATAAATGGGGCCACTGAGGCTTTCCCAACAGGCAGGTTGAACACTTCCGTTGGCTCCAATAAAGCAACGCTGTGCAAAGCCAAAATAGTGTCACTTACATTCAGACACGTGCAAACGCAGACGAGGTGGCCGAGTGGTTAAGGTGATGGACTGCTAATCCATTGTGCTCTGCACGCATGGGTTCGAATCCCATCCTCGTCGAGTGCAGGTACCTTTGGTCGTGTTCACATGGCAAAAAGATAGCTGAGTCTGTTATAACTACTCTCCTCGAACGCTGTAAGCATCAAGCAGTCATTGTCACATGTTGTGAGAGACGACTGAAAAGGGTGTGCATATCATTGAACATGGCAAGTTGTGTTCACTGCGGGAGGTTTCCAACTGAATACTCGTGCAAATGTGACAACCAGACTTGTAATCATTACCACAAACACAGAAAGTGCAGAAACTGCGCTCTTGGTGGGGCTGTTTCTGTTGAGTCGGACTTCTTGCTAAATTCAGCACTCACCAGACATCAGTCTGATGAGAAATGACCGAAGGGAGATGCATAAAAAGCCTGCCTGAATCGTGAAAGACGCGTTATCAGGGAAAACCGGCAAACGTCAAGTCGGGTTTTGGGTTAACCTTGACGCCACATCCTTCATTTCACGCCACATCCTTCATTTCATGCTGAGATTATAGTTTGTCATCTCACCCGGCTAAACAGCCTTTTAAAGTAACATTTAAGGGATGCTTAATATGTCACGACACATCAGTGATCTCCACACTGTGGAGTCAAAGAAGATACTTGTAAGCAACTGGACTACTTCTTCTTAGCTTAAAGACCTTTTTACCACCTATCCAGGAGGCTTCTTCAGTTCTGGCTTGATGCTGAAACCAGGAGCTTATATCTCTGGATCACTGGGTGAAACTGTAAACAACACTCTCATAACAATGGTCGCATAAGTCACACTTCAAGGTGTGAAGTGGAGTGAGAGTCGTTGTGGTTACATGACCCAGAGAATAAGTTCTGCTCTGATGGTGAGGAGCAGTTAAATTTCCTGGGATGAGATCTCAAAGCAGGATGGTATGTAGCAGAAAGATTATGACGTAACCCACCTCCTCTGTTCAAAGTGGGTCTTTCTAAATGGACATAGATGACCTCCTTCACTCCCCTCCACACTGTGGAATATGTAAAGACAGAAAGTATAGAAAATTAAGATTGCAATAAAAAAAAGAGGAAGCCTGGGTCTGACGATTTTTATTTTCTTCAATCTGGCTGGCTAGGGGTTCCCTGGTGGTCTAGTGGCTAGGATTCGGCGCTCTCACCGCCGCGGCCCCGGTTCGATTCCCGGTCAGGGAATGCTTGACAGGCTGTGGAAGTTTAGACTGCTAATGTAGATGTTACCCCCTGCTACTGAAAGTAGTGAAACTTTGAGCAGGCTAATCCAGTTTGACAACCACTGGTCTCTTTTGAGGCATGTTGGCATTATATTAAAGGCCTGTTAACTACCTTTCCTGCTCATTTGTGAGTAAACGGCAAGAAAGGCACTGCTGTCCCATCTTGTCATTTTGCCCCTCGTGGGCTGCTCGACATGCAGTAAAGAGGTGTAAACACATAAGAGCGGATTTTCATGAGGCCAAAACAGAGCTCAAGCCACTCTGCCACGCATTAGCAGAGGATGGTTTCGATCCATCGACCTCTGGGTTATGGGCCCAGCACGCTTCCTCTGCGCCACTCTGCTGTCCCTTTCAATGCCGTTTGGACATGAACCCAAAACCCGTGCTTTAGGGGGGCAGCGCCTTATAAATGGGGCCACTGAGGCTTTCCCAACAGGCAGGTTGAACACTTCCGTTGGCTCCAATAAAGCAACGCTGTGCAAAGCCAAAATAGTGTCACTTACATTCAGACACGTGCAAACGCAGACGAGGTGGCCGAGTGGTTAAGGCGATGGACTGCTAATCCATTGTGCTCTGCACGCATGGGTTCGAATCCCATCCTCGTCGAGTGCAGGTACCTTTGGTCGTGTTCACATGGCAAAAAGATAGCTGAGTCTGTTATAACTACTCTCCTCGAACGCTGTAAGCATCAAGCAGTCATTGTCACATGTTGTGAGAGACGACTGAAAAGGGTGTGCATATCATTGAACATGGCAAGTTGTGTTCACTGCGGGAGGTTTCCAACTGAATACTCGTGCAAATGTGACAACCAGACTTGTAATCATTACCACAAACACAGAAAGTGCAGAAACTGCGCTCTTGGTGGGGCTGTTTCTGTTGAGTCGGACTTCTTGCTAAATTCAGCACTCACCAGACATCAGTCTGATGAGAAATGACCGAAGGGAGATGCATAAAAAGCCTGCCTGAATCGTGAAAGACGCGTTATCAGGGAAAACCGGCAAACGTCAAGTCGGGTTTTGGGTTAACCTTGACGCCACATCCTTCATTTCACGCCACATCCTTCATTTCATGCTGAGATTATAGTTTGTCATCTCACCCGGCTAAACAGCCTTTTAAAGTAACATTTAAGGGATGCTTAATATGTCACGACACATCAGTGATCTCCACACTGTGGAGTCAAAGAAGATACTTGTAAGCAACTGGACTACTTCTTCTTAGCTTAAAGACCTTTTTACCACCTATCCAGGAGGCTTCTTCAGTTCTGGCTTGATGCTGAAACCAGGAGCTTATATCTCTGGATCACTGGGTGAAACTGTAAACAACACTCTCATAACAATGGTCGCATAAATCACACTTCAAGGTGTGAAGTGGAGTGAGAGTCGTTGTGGTTACATGACCCAGAGAATAAGTTCTGCTCTGATGGTGAGGAGCAGTTAAATTTCCTGGGATGAGATCTCAAAGCAGGATGGTATGTAGCAGAAAGATTATGACGTAACCCACCTCCTCTGTTCAAAGTGGGTCTTTCTAAATGGACATAGATGACCTCCTTCACTCCCCTCCACACTGTGGAATATGTAAAGACAGAAAGTATAGAAAATTAAGATTGCAATAAAAAAAAGAGGAAGCCTGGGTCTGACGATTTTTATTTTCTTCAATCTGGCTGGCTAGGGGTTCCCTGGTGGTCTAGTGGCTAGGATTCGGCGCTCTCACCGCCGCGGCCCGGGTTCGATTCCCGGTCAGGGAATGCTTGACAGGCTGTGGAAGTTTAGACTGCTAATGTAGATGTTACCCCCTGCTACTGACAGCAGTGAAACTTTGAGCAGGCTAATCCAGTTTGACAACCACTGGTCTCTTTTGAGGCATGTTGGCATTATATTAAAGGCCTGTTAACTACCTTTCCTGCTCATTTGTGAGTAAACGGCAAGAAAGGCACTGCTGTCCCATCTTGTCATTTTGCCCCTCGTGGGCTGCTCGACATGCAGTAAAGAGGTGTAAACACATAAGAGCGGATTTTCATGAGGCCAAAACAGAGCTCAAGCCACTCTGCCACGCATTAGCAGAGGATGGTTTCGATCCATCGACCTCTGGGTTATGGGCCCAGCACGCTTCCTCTGCGCCACTCTGCTGTCCCTTTCAATGCCGTTTGGACATGAACCCAAAACCCGTGCTTTAGGGGGGCAGCGCCTTATAAATGGGGCCACTGAGGCTTTCCCAACAGGCAGGTTGAACACTTCCGTTGGCTCCAATAAAGCAACGCTGTGCAAAGCCAAAATAGTGTCACTTACATTCAGACACGTGCAAACGCAGACGAGGTGGCCGAGTGGTTAAGGCGATGGACTGCTAATCCATTGTGCTCTGCACGCATGGGTTCGAATCCCATCCTCGTCGAGTGCAGGTACCTTTGGTCGTGTTCACATGGCAAAAAGATAGCTGAGTCTGTTATAACTACTCTCCTCGAACGCTGTAAGCATCAAGCAGTCATTGTCACATGTTGTGAGAGACGACTGAAAAGGGTGTGCATATCATTGAACATGGCAAGTTGTGTTCACTGCGGGAGGTTTCCAACTGAATACTCGTGCAAATGTGACAACCAGACTTGTAATCATTACCACAAACACAGAAAGTGCAGAAACTGCGCTCTTGGTGGGGCTGTTTCTGTTGAGTCGGACTTCTTGCTAAAATTCAGCACTCACCAGACATCAGTCTGATGAGAAATGACCGAAGGGAGATGCATAAAAAGCCTGCCTGAATCGTGAAAGACGCGTTATCAGGGAAAACCGGCAAACGTCAAGTCGGGTTTTGGGTTAACCTTGACGCCACATCCTTCATTTCACGCCACATCCTTCATTTCATGCTGAGATTATAGTTTGTCATCTCACCCGGCTAAACAGCCTTTTAAAGTAACATTTAAGGGATGCTTAATATGTCACGACACAACAGTGATCTCCACACTGTGGAGTCAAAGAAGATACTTGTAAGCAACTGGACTACTTCTTCTTAGCTTAAAGACCTTTTTACCACCTATCCAGGAGGCTTCTTCAGTTCTGGCTTGATGCTGAAACCAGGAGCTTATATCTCTGGATCACTGGGTGAAACTGTAAACAACACTCTCATAACAATGGTCGCATAAGTCACACTTCAAGGTGTGAAGTGGAGTGAGAGTCGTTGTGGTTACATGACCCAGAGAATAAGTTCTGCTCTGATGGTGAGGAGCAGTTAAATTTCCTGGGATGAGATCTCAAAGCAGGATGGTATGTAGCAGAAAGATTATGACGTAACCCACCTCCTCTGTTCAAAGTGGGTCTTTCTAAATGGACATAGATGACCTCCTTCACTCCCCTCCACACTGTGGAATATGTAAAGACAGAAAGTATAGAAAATTAAGATTGCAATAAAAAAAAGAGGAAGCCTGGGTCTGACGATTTTTATTTTCTTCAATCTGGCTGGCTAGGGGTTCCCTGGTGGTCTAGTGGCTAGGATTCGGCGCTCTCACCGCCGCGGCCCGGGTTCGATTCCCGGTCAGGGAATGCTTGACAGGCTGTGGAAGTTTAGACTGCTAATGTAGATGTTACCCCCTGCTACTGAAAGTAGTGAAACTTTGAGCAGGCTAATCCAGTTTGACAACCACTGGTCTCTTTTGAGGCATGTTGGCATTATATTAAAGGCCTGTTAACTACCTTTCCTGCTCATTTGTGAGTAAACGGCAAGAAAGGCACTGCTGTCCCATCTTGTCATTTTGCCCCTCGTGGGCTGCTCGACATGCAGTAAAGAGGTGTAAACACATAAGAGCGGATTTTCATGAGGCCAAAACAGAGCTCAAGCCACTCTGCCACGCATTAGCAGAGGATGGTTTCGATCCATCGACCTCTGGGTTATGGGCCCAGCACGCTTCCTCTGCGCCACTCTGCTGTCCCTTTCAATGCCGTTTGGACATGAACCCAAAACCCGTGCTTTAGGGGGGCAGCGCCTTATAAATGGGGCCACTGAGGCTTTCCCAACAGGCAGGTTGAACACTTCCGTTGGCTCCAATAAAGCAACGCTGTGCAAAGCCAAAATAGTGTCACTTACATTCAGACACGTGCAAACGCAGACGAGGTGGCCGAGTGGTTAAGGTGATGGACTGCTAATCCATTGTGCTCTGCACGCATGGGTTCGAATCCCATCCTCGTCGAGTGCAGGTACCTTTGGTCGTGTTCACATGGCAAAAAGATAGCTGAGTCTGTTATAACTACTCTCCTCGAACGCTGTAAGCATCAAGCAGTCATTGTCACATGTTGTGAGAGACGACTGAAAAGGGTGTGCATATCATTGAACATGGCAAGTTGTGTTCACTGCGGGAGGTTTCCAACTGAATACTTGTGCAAATGTGACAACCAGACTTGTAATCATTACCACAAACACAGAAAGTGCAGAAACTGCGCTCTTGGTGGGGCTGTTTCTGTTGAGTCGGACTTCTTGCTAAATTCAGCACTCACCAGACATCAGTCTGATGAGAAATGACCGAAGGGAGATGCATAAAAAGCCTGCCTGAATCGTGAAAGACGCGTTATCAGGGAAAACCGGCAAACGTCAAGTCGGGTTTTGGGTTAACCTTGACGCCACATCCTTCATTTCACGCCACATCCTTCATTTCATGCTGAGATTATAGTTTGTCATCTCACCCGGCTAAACAGCCTTTTAAAGTAACATTTAAGGGATGCTTAATATGTCACGACACATCAGTGATCTCCACACTGTGGAGTCAAAGAAGATACTTGTAAGCAACTGGACTACTTCTTCTTAGCTTAAAGACCTTTTTACCACCTATCCAGGAGGCTTCTTCAGTTCTGGCTTGATGCTGAAACCAGGAGCTTATATCTCTGGATCACTGGGTGAAACTGTAAACAACACTCTCATAACAATGGTCGCATAAGTCACACTTCAAGGTGTGAAGTGGAGTGAGAGTCGTTGTGGTTACATGACCCAGAGAATAAGTTCTGCTCTGATGGTGAGGAGCAGTTAAATTTCCTGGGATGAGATCTCAAAGCATGTTCTCCCCGTGTCTGCGTGGGTTTTCACCGGGTACTCCGGCTTCCTCCCACAATACAAAACATGCTCAGGTTAATTGGCAACTCTAAATTGCCCATAGGTGTGAGTGTGTGAGTGAATGGTGTGTGAATGGTGTGTGTGCCCCACGATTGGCTGGCGACCATCTGGGGTGTATCCCTGCCTCTCGCCATAAATGCGCTGGGATAGGCTCCAGCAGACCCCTGCGACCCTGAAAAGGAATAAGCGGGATAGAAAATGGATGGATGGATGGGTGGATGGAGATCTCAAAGCAGGATGGTATGTAGCAGAAAGATTATGACGTAACCCACCTCTTCTGTTCAAAGTCTGTCTTTCTAAATGGACATAGATGACCTCCTTCACTCCCCTCCACACTGTGGAATATGTACAGACAGAAAGTATAGAAAATTAAGATTGCAATAAAAAAAAGAGGAAGCCTGGGTCTGACGATTTTTATTTTCTTCAATCTGGCTGGCTAGGGGTTCCCTGGTGGTCTAGTGGCTAGGATTCGGCGCTCTCACCGCCGCGGCCCGGGTTCGATTCCCGGTCAGGGAATGCTTGACAGGCTGTGGAAGTTTAGACTGCTAATGTAGATGTTACCCCCTGCTACTGAAAGTAGTGAAACTTTGAGCAGGCTAATCCAGTTTGACAACCACTGGTCTCTTTTGAGGCATGTTGGCATTATATTAAAGGCCTGTTAACTACCTTTCCTGCTCATTTGTGAGTAAACGGCAAGAAAGGCACTGCTGTCCCATCTTGTCATTTTGCCCCTCGTGGGCTGCTCGACATGCAGTAAAGAGGTGTAAACACATAAGAGCGGATTTTCATGAGGCCAAAACAGAGCTCAAGCCACTCTGCCACGCATTAGCAGAGAATGGTTTCGATCCATCGACCTCTGGGTTATGGGCCCAGCACGCTTCCTCTGCGCCACTCTGCTGTCCCTTTCAATGCCGTTGGGACATAAAACCCAAAACCCGTGCTTTAGGGGGGCAGCGCCTTATAAATCGGGCCACTGAGGCTTTCCCAACAGGCAGGTTGAACACTTTCGTTGGCTCCAATAAAGCAACGCTGTGCAAAGCCAAAATAGTGTCACTTACATTCAGACACGTGCAAACGCAGACGAGGTGGCCGAGTGGTTAAGGCGATGGACTGCTAATCCATTGTGCTCTGCACGCATGGGTTCGAATCCCATCCTCGTCGAGTGCAGGTACCTTTGGTCGTGTTCACATGGCAAAAAGATAGCTGAGTCTGTTATAACTACTCTCCTCGAACGCTGTAAGCATCAAGCAGTCATTGTCACATGTTGTGAGAGATGACTGAAAAGGGTGTGCATATCATTGAACATGGCAAGTTGTGTTCACTGCGGGAGGTTTCCAACTGAATACTCGTGCAAATGTGACAACCAGACTTGTAATCATTACCACAAACACAGAAAGTGCAGAAACTGCGCTCTTGGTGGGGCTGTTTCTCTCTGTTAACTACCTTTCCTGCTCATTTGTGAGTAAACGGCAAGAAAGGCACTGCTGTCCCATCTTGTCATTTTGCCCCTCGTGGGCTGCTCGACATGCAGTAAAGAGGTGTAAACACATAAGAGCGGATTTTCATGAGGCCAAAACAGAGCTCAAGCCACTCTGCCACGCATTAGCAGAGAATGGTTTCGATCCATCGACCTCTGGGTTATGGGCCCAGCACGCTTCCTCTGCGCCACTCTGCTGTCCCTTTCAATGCCGTTGGGACATAAAACCCAAAACCCGTGCTTTAGGGGGGCAGCGCCTTATAAATCGGGCCACTGAGGCTTTCCCAACAGGCAGGTTGAACACTTTCGTTGGCTCCAATAAAGCAACGCTGTGCAAAGCCAAAATAGTGTCACTTACATTCAGACACGTGCAAACGCAGACGAGGTGGCCGAGTGGTTAAGGCGATGGACTGCTAATCCATTGTGCTCTGCACGCATGGGTTCGAATCCCATCCTCGTCGAGTGCAGGTACCTTTGGTCGTGTTCACATGGCAAAAAGATAGCTGAGTCTGTTATAACTACTCTCCTCGAACGCTGTAAGCATCAAGCAGTCATTGTCACATGTTGTGAGAGACGACTGAAAAGGGTGTGCATATCATTGAACATGGCAAGTTGTGATCACTGCGGGAGGTTTCCAACTGAATACTCGTGCAAATGTGACAACCAGACTTGTAATCATTACCACAAACACAGAAAGTGCAGAAACTGCGCTCTTGGTGGCGCTGTTTCTCTCTGTTAACTACCTTTCCTGCTCATTTGTGAGTAAACGGCAAGAAAGGCACTGCTGTCCCATCTTGTCATTTTGCCCCTCGTGGGCTGCTCGACATGCAGTAAAGAGGTGTAAACACATAAGAGCGGATTTTCATGAGGCCAAAACAGAGCTCAAGCCACTCTGCCACGCATTAGCAGAGGATGGTTTCGATCCATCGACCTCTGGGTTATGGGCCCAGCACGCTTCCTCTGCGCCACTCTGCTGCCCCTTTCAATGCCGTTTGGACATGAACCCAAAACCCGTGCTTTAGGGGGGCAGCGCCTTATAAATGGGGCCACTGAGGCTTTCCCAACAGGCAGGTTGAACACTTCCGTTGGCTCCAATAAAGCAACGCTGTGCAAAGCCAAAATAGTGTCACTTACATTCAGACACGTGCAAACGCAGACGAGGTGGCCGAGTGGTTAAGGCGATGGACTGCTAATCCATTGTGCTCTGCACGCATGGGTTCGAATCCCATCCTCGTGGAGTGCAGGTACCTTTGGTCGTGTTCACATGGCAAAAAGATAGCTGAGTCTGTTATAACTACTCTCCTCGAACGCTGTAAGCATCAAGCAGTCATTGTCACATGTTGTGAGAGACGACTGAAAAGGGTGTGCATATCATTGAACATGGCAAGTTGTGTTCACTGCGGGAGGTTTCCAACTGAATACTTGTGCAAATGTGACAACCAGACTTGTAATCATTACCACAAACACAGAAAGTGCAGAAACTGCGCTCTTGGTGGGGCTGTTTCTGTTGAGTCGGACTTCTTGCTAAATTCAGCACTCACCAGACATCAGTCTGATGAGAAATGACCGAAGGGAGATGCATAAAAAGCCTGCCTGAATCGTGAAAGACGCGTTATCAGGGAAAACCGGCAAACGTCAAGTCGGGTTTTGGGTTAACCTTGACGCCACATCCTTCATTTCACGCCACATCCTTCATTTCATGCTGAGATTATAGTTTGTCATCTCACCCGGCTAAACAGCCTTTTAAAGTAACATTTAAGGGATGCTTAATATGTCATGACACATCAGTGATCTCCACACTGTGGAGTCAAAGAAGATACTTGTAAGCAACTGGACTACTTCTTCTTAGCTTAAAGACCTTTTTACCACCTATCCAGGAGGCTTCTTCAGTTCTGGCTTGATGCTGAAACCAGGAGCTTATATCTCTGGATCACTGGGTGAAACTGTAAACAACACTCTCATAACAATGGTCGCATAAGTCACACTTCAAGGTGTGAAGTGGAGTGAGAGTCGTTGTGGTTACATGACCCAGAGAATAAGTTCTGCTCTGATGGTGAGGAGCAGTTAAATTTCCTGGGATGAGATCTCAAAGCAGGATGGTATGTAGCAGAAAGATTATGACGTAACCCACCTCCTCTGTTCAAAGTGGGTCTTTCTAAATGGACATAGATGACCTCCTTCACTCCCCTCCACACTGTGGAATATGTAAAGACAGAAAGTATAGAAAATTAAGATTGCAATAAAAAAAAGAGGAAGCCTGGGTCTGACGATTTTTATTTTCTTCAATCTGGCTGGCTAGGGGTTCCCTGGTGGTCTAGTGGCTAGGATTCGGCGCTCTCACCGCCGCGGCCCGGGTTCGATTCCCGGTCAGGGAATGCTTGACAGGCTGTGGAAGTTTAGACTGCTAATGTAGATGTTACCCCCTGCTACTGAAAGTAGTGAAACTTTGAGCAGGCTAATCCAGTTTGACAACCACTGGTCTCTTTTGAGGCATGTTGGCATTATATTAAAGGCCTGTTAACTACCTTTCCTGCTCATTTGTGAGTAAACGGCAAGAAAGGCACTGCTGTCCCATCTTGTCATTTTGCCCCTCGTGGGCTGCTCGACATGCAGTAAAGAGGTGTAAACACATAAGAGCGGATTTTCATGAGGCCAAAACAGAGCTCAAGCCACTCTGCCACGCATTAGCAGAGGATGGTTTCGATCCATCGACCTCTGGGTTATGGGCCCAGCACGCTTCCTCTGCGCCACTCTGCTGTCCCTTTCAATGCCGTTTGGACATGAACCCAAAACCCGTGCTTTAGGGGGGCAGCGCCTTATAAATGGGGCCACTGAGGCTTTCCCAACAGGCAGGTTGAACACTTCCGTTGGCTCCAATAAAGCAACGCTGTGCAAAGCCAAAATAGTGTCACTTACATTCAGACACGTGCAAACGCAGACGAGGTGGCCGAGTGGTTAAGGCGATGGACTGCTAATCCATTGTGCTCTGCACGCATGGGTTCGAATCCCATCCTCGTCGAGTGCAGGTACCTTTGGTCGTGTTCACATGGCAAAAAGATAGCTGAGTCTGTTATAACTACTCTCCTCGAACGCTGTAAGCATCAAGCAGTCATTGTCACATGTTGTGAGAGACGACTGAAAAGGGTGTGCATATCATTGAACATGGCAAGTTGTGTTTACTGCGGGAGGTTTCCAACTGAATACTTGTGCAAATGTGACAACCAGACTTGTAATCATTACCACAAACACAGAAAGTGCAGAAACTGCGCTCTTGGTGGGGCTGTTTCTGTTGAGTCGGACTTCTTGCTAAATTCAGCACTCACCAGACATCAGTCTGATGAGAAATGACCGAAGGGAGATGCATAAAAAGCCTGCCTGAATCGTGAAAGACGCGTTATCAGGGAAAACCGGCAAACGTCAAGTCGGGTTTTGGGTTAACCTTGACGCCACATCCTTCATTTCACGCCACATCCTTCATTTCATGCTGAGATTATAGTTTGTCATCTCACCCGGCTAAACAGCCTTTTAAAGTAACATTTAAGGGATGCTTAATATGTCACGACACATCAGTGATCTCCACACTGTGGAGTCAAAGAAGATACTTGTAAGCAACTGGACTACTTCTTCTTAGCTTAAAGACCTTTTTACCACCTATCCAGGAGGCTTCTTCAGTTCTGGCTTGATGCTGAAACCAGGAGCTTATATCTCTGGATCACTGGGTGAAACTGTAAACAACACTCTCATAACAATGGTCGCATAAGTCACACTTCAAGGTGTGAAGTGGAGTGAGAGTCGTTGTGGTTACATGACCCAGAGAATAAGTTCTGCTCTGATGGTGAGGAGCAGTTAAATTTCCTGGGATGAGATCTCAAAGCAGGATGGTATGTAGCAGAAAGATTATGACGTAACCCACCTCCTCTGTTCAAAGTGGGTCTTTCTAAATGGACATAGATGACCTCCTTCACTCCCCTCCACACTGTGGAATATGTAAAGACAGAAAGTATAGAAAATTAAGATTGCAATAAAAAAAAGAGGAAGCCTGGGTCTGACGATTTTTATTTTCTTCAATCTGGCTGGCTAGGGGTTCCCTGGTGGTCTAGTGGCTAGGATTCGGCGCTCTCACCGCCGCGGCCCGGGTTCGATTCCCGGTCAGGGAATGCTTGACAGGCTGTGGAAGTTTAGACTGCTAATGTAGATGTTACCCCCTGCTACTGAAAGTAGTGAAACTTTGAGCAGGCTAATCCAGTTTGACAACCACTGGTCTCTTTTGAGGCATGTTGGCATTATATTAAAGGCCTGTTAACTACCTTTCCTGCTCATTTGTGAGTAAACGGCAAGAAAGGCACTGCTGTCCCATCTTGTCATTTTGCCCCTCGTGGGCTGCTCGACATGCAGTAAAGAGGTGTAAACACATAAGAGCGGATTTTCATGAGGCCAAAACAGAGCTCAAGCCACTCTGCCACGCATTAGCAGAGGATGGTTTCGATCCATCGACCTCTGGGTTATGGGCCCAGCACGCTTCCTCTGCGCCACTCTGCTGTCCCTTTCAATGCCGTTTGGACATGAACCCAAAACCCGTGCTTTAGGGGGGCAGCGCCTTATAAATGGGGCCACTGAGGCTTTCCCAACAGGCAGGTTGAACACTTCCGTTGGCTCCAATAAAGCAACGCTGTGCAAAGCCAAAATAGTGTCACTTACATTCAGACACGTGCAAACGCAGACGAGGTGGCCGAGTGGTTAAGGCGATGGACTGCTAATCCATTGTGCTCTGCACGCATGGGTTCGAATCCCATCCTCGTCGAGTGCAGGTACCTTTGGTCGTGTTCACATGGCAAAAAGATAGCTGAGTCTGTTATAACTACTCTCCTCGAACGCTGTAAGCATCAAGCAGTCATTGTCACATGTTGTGAGAGACGACTGAAAAGGGTGTGCATATCATTGAACATGGCAAGTTGTGTTCACTGCGGGAGGTTTCCAACTGAATACTCGTGCAAATGTGACAACCAGACTTGTAATCATTACCACAAACACAGAAAGTGCAGAAACTGCGCTCTTGGTGGGGCTGTTTCTGTTGAGTCGGACTTCTTGCTAAAATTCAGCACTCACCAGACATCAGTCTGATGAGAAATGACCGAAGGGAGATGCATAAAAAGCCTGCCTGAATCGTGAAAGACGCGTTATCAGGGAAAACCGGCAAACGTCAAGTCGGGTTTTGGGTTAACCTTGACGCCACATCCTTCATTTCACGCCACATCCTTCATTTCATGCTGAGATTATAGTTTGTCATCTCACCCGGCTAAACAGCCTTTTAAAGTAACATTTAAGGGATGCTTAATATGTCACGACACATCAGTGATCTCCACACTGTGGAGTCAAAGAAGATACTTGTAAGCAACTGGACTACTTCTTCTTAGCTTAAAGACCTTTTTACCACCTATCCAGGAGGCTTCTTCAGTTCTGGCTTGATGCTGAAACCAGGAGCTTATATCTCTGGATCACTGGGTGAAACTGTAAACAACACTCTCATAACAATGGTCGCATAAGTCACACTTCAAGGTGTGAAGTGGAGTGAGAGTCGTTGTGGTTACATGACCCAGAGAATAAGTTCTGCTCTGATGGTGAGGAGCAGTTAAATTTCCTGGGATGAGATCTCAAAGCATGTTCTCCCCGTGTCTGCGTGGGTTTTCACCGGGTACTCCGGCTTCCTCCCACAATACAAAACATGCTCAGGTTAATTGGCAACTCTAAATTGCCCATAGGTGTGAGTGTGTGAGTGAATGGTGTGTGAATGGTGTGTGTGCCCCACGATTGGCTGGCGACCATCTGGGGTGTATCCCTGCCTCTCGCCATAAATGCGCTGGGATAGGCTCCAGCAGACCCCTGCGACCCTGAAAAGGAATAAGCGGGATAGAAAATGGATGGATGGATGGGTGGATGGAGATCTCAAAGCAGGATGGTATGTAGCAGAAAGATTATGACGTAACCCACCTCTTCTGTTCAAAGTCTGTCTTTCTAAATGGACATAGATGACCTCCTTCACTCCCCTCCACACTGTGGAATATGTACAGACAGAAAGTATAGAAAATTAAGATTGCAATAAAAAAAAGAGGAAGCCTGGGTCTGACGATTTTTATTTTCTTCAATCTGGCTGGCTAGGGGTTCCCTGGTGGTCTAGTGGCTAGGATTCGGCGCTCTCACCGCCGCGGCCCGGGTTCGATTCCCGGTCAGGGAATGCTTGACAGGCTGTGGAAGTTTAGACTGCTAATGTAGATGTTACCCCCTGCTACTGAAAGTAGTGAAACTTTGAGCAGGCTAATCCAGTTTGACAACCACTGGTCTCTTTTGAGGCATGTTGGCATTATATTAAAGGCCTGTTAACTACCTTTCCTGCTCATTTGTGAGTAAACGGCAAGAAAGGCACTGCTGTCCCATCTTGTCATTTTGCCCCTCGTGGGCTGCTCGACATGCAGTAAAGAGGTGTAAACACATAAGAGCGGATTTTCATGAGGCCAAAACAGAGCTCAAGCCACTCTGCCACGCATTAGCAGAGGATGGTTTCGATCCATCGACCTCTGGGTTATGGGCCCAGCACGCTTCCTCTGCGCCACTCTGCTGTCCCTTTCAATGCCGTTTGGACATGAACCCAAAACCCGTGCTTTAGGGGGGCAGCGCCTTATAAATGGGGCCACTGAGGCTTTCCCAACAGGCAGGTTGAACACTTCCGTTGGCTCCAATAAAGCAACGCTGTGCAAAGCCAAAATAGTGTCACTTACATTCAGACACGTGCAAACGCAGACGAGGTGGCCGAGTGGTTAAGGCGATGGACTGCTAATCCATTGTGCTCTGCACGCATGGGTTCGAATCCCATCCTCGTCGAGTGCAGGTACCTTTGGTCGTGTTCACATGGCAAAAAGATAGCTGAGTCTGTTATAACTACTCTCCTCGAACGCTGTAAGCATCAAGCAGTCATTGTCACATGTTGTGAGAGACGACTGAAAAGGGTGTGCATATCATTGAACATGGCAAGTTGTGTTTACTGCGGGAGGTTTCCAACTGAATACTTGTGCAAATGTGACAACCAGACTTGTAATCATTACCACAAACACAGAAAGTGCAGAAACTGCGCTCTTGGTGGGGCTGTTTCTGTTGAGTCGGACTTCTTGCTAAATTCAGCACTCACCAGACATCAGTCTGATGAGAAATGACCGAAGGGAGATGCATAAAAAGCCTGCCTGAATCGTGAAAGACGCGTTATCAGGGAAAACCGGCAAACGTCAAGTCGGGTTTTGGGTTAACCTTGACGCCACATCCTTCATTTCACGCCACATCCTTCATTTCATGCTGAGATTATAGTTTGTCATCTCACCCGGCTAAACAGCCTTTTAAAGTAACATTTAAGGGATGCTTAATATGTCACGACACATCAGTGATCTCCACACTGTGGAGTCAAAGAAGATACTTGTAAGCAACTGGACTACTTCTTCTTAGCTTAAAGACCTTTTTACCACCTATCCAGGAGGCTTCTTCAGTTCTGGCTTGATGCTGAAACCAGGAGCTTATATCTCTGGATCACTGGGTGAAACTGTAAACAACACTCTCATAACAATGGTCGCATAAGTCACACTTCAAGGTGTGAAGTGGAGTGAGAGTCGTTGTGGTTACATGACCCAGAGAATAAGTTCTGCTCTGATGGTGAGGAGCAGTTAAATTTCCTGGGATGAGATCTCAAAGCAGGATGGTATGTAGCAGAAAGATTATGACGTAACCCACCTCCTCTGTTCAAAGTGGGTCTTTCTAAATGGACATAGATGACCTCCTTCACTCCCCTCCACACTGTGGAATATGTAAAGACAGAAAGTATAGAAAATTAAGATTGCAATAAAAAAAAGAGGAAGCCTGGGTCTGACGATTTTTATTTTCTTCAATCTGGCTGGCTAGGGGTTCCCTGGTGGTCTAGTGGCTAGGATTCGGCGCTCTCACCGCCGCGGCCCGGGTTCGATTCCCGGTCAGGGAATGCTTGACAGGCTGTGGAAGTTTAGACTGCTAATGTAGATGTTACCCCCTGCTACTGAAAGTAGTGAAACTTTGAGCAGGCTAATCCAGTTTGACAACCACTGGTCTCTTTTGAGGCATGTTGGCATTATATTAAAGGCCTGTTAACTACCTTTCCTGCTCATTTGTGAGTAAACGGCAAGAAAGGCACTGC
Organism: Eupleurogrammus muticus; assembly: GCA_036785175.1. Lineage (NCBI taxonomy): Eukaryota > Metazoa > Chordata > Actinopteri > Scombriformes > Trichiuridae > Eupleurogrammus > Eupleurogrammus muticus. Next base: position 4,682,921 of record JAYKQN010000025.1, on the reverse strand, counting down.
TGTCCCATCTTGTCATTTTGCCCCTCGTGGGCTGCTCGACATGCAGTAAAGAGGTGTAAACACATAAGAGCGGATTTTCATGAGGCCAAAACAGAGCTCAAGCCACTCTGCCACGCATTAGCAGAGGATGGTTTCGATCCATCGACCTCTGGGTTATGGGCCCAGCACGCTTCCTCTGCGCCACTCTGCTGTCCCTTTCAATGCCGTTTGGACATGAACCCAAAACCCGTGCTTTAGGGGGGCAGCGCCTTATAAATGGGGCCACTGAGGCTTTCCCAACAGGCAGGTTGAACACTTCCGTTGGCTCCAATAAAGCAACGCTGTGCAAAGCCAAAATAGTGTCACATTCAGACACGTGCAAACGCAGACGAGGTGGCCGAGTGGTTAAGGCGATGTACTGCTAATCCATTGTGCTCTGCACGCATGGGTTCGAATCCCATCCTCGTCGAGTGCAGGTACCTTTGGTCGTGTTCACATGGCAAAAAGATAGCTGAGTCTGTTATAACTACTCTCCTCGAACGCTGTAAGCATCAAGCAGTCATTGTCACATGTTGTGAGAGACGACTGAAAAGGGTGTGCATATCATTGAACATGGCAAGTTGTGTTCACTGCGGGAGGTTTCCAACTGAATACTCGTGCAAATGTGACAACCAGACTTGTAATCATTACCACAAACACAGAAAGTGCAGAAACTGCGCTCTTGGTGGGGCTGTTTCTGTTGAGTCGGACTTCTTGCTAAAATTCAGCACTCACCAGACATCAGTCTGATGAGAAATGACCGAAGGGAGATGCATAAAAAGCCTGCCTGAATCGTGAAAGACGCGTTATCAGGGAAAACCGGCAAACGTCAAGTCGGGTTTTGGGTTAACCTTGACGCCACATCCTTCATTTCACGCCACATCCTTCATTTCATGCTGAGATTATAGTTTGTCATCTCACCCGGCTAAACAGCCTTTTAAAGTAACATTTAAGGGATGCTTAATATGTCACGACACATCAGTGATCTCCACACTGTGGAGTCAAAGAAGATACTTGTAAGCAACTGGACTACTTCTTCTTAGCTTAAAGACCTTTTTACCACCTATCCAGGAGGCTTCTTCAGTTCTGGCTTGATGCTGAAACCAGGAGCTTATATCTCTGGATCACTGGGTGAAACTGTAAACAACACTCTCATAACAATGGTCGCATAAGTCACACTTCAAGGTGTGAAGTGGAGTGAGAGTCGTTGTGGTTACATGACCCAGAGAATAAGTTCTGCTCTGATGGTGAGGAGCAGTTAAATTTCCTGGGATGAGATCTCAAAGCATGTTCTCCCCGTGTCTGCGTGGGTTTTCACCGGGTACTCCGGCTTCCTCCCACAATACAAAACATGCTCAGGTTAATTGGCAACTCTAAATTGCCCATAGGTGTGAGTGTGTGAGTGAATGGTGTGTGTGCCCCACGATTGGCTGGCGACCATCTGGGGTGTATCCCTGCCTCTCGCCATAAATGCGCTGGGATAGGCTCCAGCAGACCCCTGCGACCCTGAAAAGGAATAAGCGGGATAGAAAATGGATGGATGGATGGGTGGATGGAGATCTCAAAGCAGGATGGTATGTAGCAGAAAGATTATGACGTAACCCACCTCTTCTGTTCAAAGTCTGTCTTTCTAAATGGACATAGATGACCTCCTTCACTCCCCTCCACACTGTGGAATATGTACAGACAGAAAGTATAGAAAATTAAGATTGCAATAAAAAAAAGAGGAAGCCTGGGTCTGACGATTTTTATTTTCTTCAATCTGGCTGGCTAGGGGTTCCCTGGTGGTCTAGTGGCTAGGATTCGGCGCTCTCACCGCCGCGGCCCGGGTTCGATTCCCGGTCAGGGAATGCTTGACAGGCTGTGGAAGTTTAGACTGCTAATGTAGATGTTACCCCCTGCTACTGAAAGTAGTGAAACTTTGAGCAGGCTAATCCAGTTTGACAACCACTGGTCTCTTTTGAGGCATGTTGGCATTATATTAAAGGCCTGTTAACTACCTTTCCTGCTCATTTGTGAGTAAACGGCAAGAAAGGCACTGCTGTCCCATCTTGTCATTTTGCCCCTCGTGGGCTGCTCGACATGCAGTAAAGAGGTGTAAACACATAAGAGCGGATTTTCATGAGGCCAAAACAGAGCTCAAGCCACTCTGCCACGCATTAGCAGAGAATGGTTTCGATCCATCTACCTCTGGGTTATGGGCCCAGCACGCTTCCTCTGCGCCACTCTGCTGTCCCTTTCAATGCCGTTTGGACATGAACCCAAAACCCGTGCTTTAGGGGGGCAGCGCCTTATAAATGGGGCCACTGAGGCTTTCCCAACAGGCAGGTTGAACACTTCCGTTGGCTCCAATAAAGCAACGCTGTGCAAAGCCAAAATAGTGTCACTTACATTCAGACACGTGCAAACGCAGACGAGGTGGCCGAGTGGTTAAGGCGATGGACTGCTAATCCATTGTGCTCTGCACGCATGGGTTCGAATCCCATCCTCGTCGAGTGCAGGTACCTTTGGTCGTGTTCACATGGCAAAAAGATAGCTGAGTCTGTTATAACTACTCTCCTCGAACGCTGTAAGCATCAAGCAGTCATTGTCACATGTTGTGAGAGACGACTGAAAAGGGTGTGCATATCATTGAACATGGCAAGTTGTGTTCACTGCGGGAGGTTTCCAACTGAATACTCGTGCAAATGTGACAACCAGACTTGTAATCATTACCACAAACACAGAAAGTGCAGAAACTGCGCTCTTGGTGGGGCTGTTTCTGTTGAGTCGGACTTCTTGCTAAATTCAGCACTCACCAGACATCAGTCTGATGAGAAATGACCGAAGGGAGATGCATAAAAAGCCTGCCTGAATCGTGAAAGACGCGTTATCAGGGAAAACCGGCAAACGTCAAGTCGGGTTTTGGGTTAACCTTCATTTCACGCCACATCCTTCATTTCATGCTGAGATTATAGTTTGTCATCTCACCCGGCTAAACAGCCTTTTAAAGTAACATTTAAGGGATGCTTAATATGTCACGACACATCAGTGATCTCCACACTGTGGAGTCAAAGAAGATACTTGTAAGCAACTGGACTACTTCTTCTTAGCTTAAAGACCTTTTTACCACCTATCCAGGAGGCTTCTTCAGTTCTGGCTTGATGCTGAAACCAGGAGCTTATATCTCTGGATCACTGGGTGAAACTGTAAACAACACTCTCATAACAATGGTCGCATAAGTCACACTTCAAGGTGTGAAGTGGAGTGAGAGTCGTTGTGGTTACATGACCCAGAGAATAAGTTCTGCTCTGATGGTGAGGAGCAGTTAAATTTCCTGGGATGAGATCTCAAAGCAGGATGGTATGTAGCAGAAAGATTATGACGTAACCCACCTCCTCTGTTCAAAGTGGGTCTTTCTAAATGGACATAGATGACCTCCTTCACTCCCCTCCACACTGTGGAATATGTAAAGACAGAAAGTATAGAAAATTAAGATTGCAATAAAAAAAAGAGGAAGCCTGGGTCTGACGATTTTTATTTTCTTCAATCTGGCTGGCTAGGGGTTCCCTGGTGGTCTAGTGGCTAGGATTCGGCGCTCTCACCGCCGCGGCCCGGGTTCGATTCCCGGTCAGGGAATGCTTGACAGGCTGTGGAAGTTTAGACTGCTAATGTAGATGTTACCCCCTGCTACTGAAAGTAGTGAAACTTTGAGCAGGCTAATCCAGTTTGACAACCACTGGTCTCTTTTGAGGCATGTTGGCATTATATTAAAGGCCTGTTAACTACCTTTCCTGCTCATTTGTGAGTAAACGGCAAGAAAGGCACTGCTGTCCCATCTTGTCATTTTGCCCCTCGTGGGCTGCTCGACATGCAGTAAAGAGGTGTAAACACATAAGAGCGGATTTTCATGAGGCCAAAACAGAGCTCAAGCCACTCTGCCACGCATTAGCAGAGGATGGTTTCGATCCATCGACCTCTGGGTTATGGGCCCAGCACGCTTCCTCTGCGCCACTCTGCTGTCCCTTTCAATGCCGTTTGGACATGAACCCAAAACCCGTGCTTTAGGGGGGCAGCGCCTTATAAATGGGGCCACTGAGGCTTTCCCAACAGGCAGGTTGAACACTTCCGTTGGCTCCAATAAAGCAACGCTGTGCAAAGCCAAAATAGTGTCACATTCAGACACGTGCAAACGCAGACGAGGTGGCCGAGTGGTTAAGGCGATGGACTGCTAATCCATTGTGCTCTGCACGCATGGGTTCGAATCCCATCCTCGTCGAGTGCAGGTACCTTTGGTCGTGTTCACATGGCAAAAAGATAGCTGAGTCTGTTATAACTACTCTCCTCGAACGCTGTAAGCATCAAGCAGTCATTGTCACATGTTGTGAGAGACGACTGAAAAGGGTGTGCATATCATTGAACATGGCAAGTTGTGTTCACTGCGGGAGGTTTCCAACTGAATACTCGTGCAAATGTGACAACCAGACTTGTAATCATTACCACAAACACAGAAAGTGCAGAAACTGCGCTCTTGGTGGGGCTGTTTCTGTTGAGTCGGACTTCTTGCTAAAATTCAGCACTCACCAGACATCAGTCTGATGAGAAATGACCGAAGGGAGATGCATAAAAAGCCTGCCTGAATCGTGAAAGACGCGTTATCAGGGAAAACCGGCAAACGTCAAGTCGGGTTTTGGGTTAACCTTGACGCCACATCCTTCATTTCACGCCACATCCTTCATTTCATGCTGAGATTATAGTTTGTCATCTCACCCGGCTAAACAGCCTTTTAAAGTAACATTTAAGGGATGCTTAATATGTCACGACACATCAGTGATCTCCACACTGTGGAGTCAAAGAAGATACTTGTAAGCAACTGGACTACTTCTTCTTAGCTTAAAGACCTTTTTACCACCTATCCAGGAGGCTTCTTCAGTTCTGGCTTGATGCTGAAACCAGGAGCTTATATCTCTGGATCACTGGGTGAAACTGTAAACAACACTCTCATAACAATGGTCGCATAAGTCACACTTCAAGGTGTGAAGTGGAGTGAGAGTCGTTGTGGTTACATGACCCAGAGAATAAGTTCTGCTCTGATGGTGAGGAGCAGTTAAATTTCCTGGGATGAGATCTCAAAGCATGTTCTCCCCGTGTCTGCGTGGGTTTTCACCGGGTACTCCGGCTTCCTCCCACAATACAAAACATGCTCAGGTTAATTGGCAACTCTAAATTGCCCATAGGTGTGAGTGTGTGAGTGAATGGTGTGTGAATGGTGTGTGTGCCCCACGATTGGCTGGCGACCATCTGGGGTGTATCCCTGCCTCTCGCCATAAATGCGCTGGGATAGGCTCCAGCAGACCCCTGCGACCCTGAAAAGGAATAAGCGGGATAGAAAATGGATGGATGGATGGGTGGATGGAGATCTCAAAGCAGGATGGTATGTAGCAGAAAGATTATGACGTAACCCACCTCTTCTGTTCAAAGTCTGTCTTTCTAAATGGACATAGATGACCTCCTTCACTCCCCTCCACACTGTGGAATATGTACAGACAGAAAGTATAGAAAATTAAGATTGCAATAAAAAAAAGAGGAAGCCTGGGTCTGACGATTTTTATTTTCTTCAATCTGGCTGGCTAGGGGTTCCCTGGTGGTCTAGTGGCTAGGATTCGGCGCTCTCACCGCCGCGGCCCGGGTTCGATTCCCGGTCAGGGAATGCTTGACAGGCTGTGGAAGTTTAGACTGCTAATGTAGATGTTACCCCCTGCTACTGAAAGTAGTGAAACTTTGAGCAGGCTAATCCAGTTTGACAACCACTGGTCTCTTTTGAGGCATGTTGGCATTATATTAAAGGCCTGTTAACTACCTTTCCTGCTCATTTGTGAGTAAACGGCAAGAAAGGCACTGCTGTCCCATCTTGTCATTTTGCCCCTCGTGGGCTGCTCGACATGCAGTAAAGAGGTGTAAACACATAAGAGCGGATTTTCATGAGGCCAAAACAGAGCTCAAGCCACTCTGCCACGCATTAGCAGAGGATGGTTTCGATCCATCGACCTCTGGGTTATGGGCCCAGCACGCTTCCTCTGCGCCACTCTGCTGTCCCTTTCAATGCCGTTTGGACATGAACCCAAAACCCGTGCTTTAGGGGGGCAGCGCCTTATAAATGGGGCCACTGAGGCTTTCCCAACAGGCAGGTTGAACACTTCCGTTGGCTCCAATAAAGCAACGCTGTGCAAAGCCAAAATAGTGTCACTTACATTCAGACACGTGCAAACGCAGACGAGGTGGCCGAGTGGTTAAGGCGATGGACTGCTAATCCATTGTGCTCTGCACGCATGGGTTCGAATCCCATCCTCGTGGAGTGCAGGTACCTTTGGTCGTGTTCACATGGCAAAAAGATAGCTGAGTCTGTTATAACTACTCTCCTCGAACGCTGTAAGCATCAAGCAGTCATTGTCACATGTTGTGAGAGACGACTGAAAAGGGTGTGCATATCATTGAACATGGCAAGTTGTGTTCACTGCGGGAGGTTTCCAACTGAATACTCGTGCAAATGTGACAACCAGACTTGTAATCATTACCACAAACACAGAAAGTGCAGAAACTGCGCTCTTGGTGGGGCTGTTTCTGTTGAGTCGGACTTCTTGCTAAAATTCAGCACTCACCAGACATCAGTCTGATGAGAAATGACCGAAGGGAGATGCATAAAAAGCCTGCCTGAATCGTGAAAGACGCGTTATCAGGGAAAACCGGCAAACGTCAAGTCGGGTTTTGGGTTAACCTTGACGCCACATCCTTCATTTCACGCCACATCCTTCATTTCATGCTGAGATTATAGTTTGTCATCTCACCCGGCTAAACAGCCTTTTAAAGTAACATTTAAGGGATGCTTAATATGTCACGACACATCAGTGATCTCCACACTGTGGAGTCAAAGAAGATACTTGTAAGCAACTGGACTACTTCTTCTTAGCTTAAAGACCTTTTTACCACCTATCCAGGAGGCTTCTTCAGTTCTGGCTTGATGCTGAAACCAGGAGCTTATATCTCTGGATCACTGGGTGAAACTGTAAACAACACTCTCATAACAATGGTCGCATAAGTCACACTTCAAGGTGTGAAGTGGAGTGAGAGTCGTTGTGGTTACATGACCCAGAGAATAAGTTCTGCTCTGATGGTGAGGAGCAGTTAAATTTCCTGGGATGAGATCTCAAAGCATGTTCTCCCCGTGTCTGCGTGGGTTTTCACCGGGTACTCCGGCTTCCTCCCACAATACAAAACATGCTCAGGTTAATTGGCAACTCTAAATTGCCCATAGGTGTGAGTGTGTGAGTGAATGGTGTGTGAATGGTGTGTGTGCCCCACGATTGGCTGGCGACCATCTGGGGTGTATCCCTGCCTCTCGCCATAAATGCGCTGGGATAGGCTCCAGCAGACCCCTGCGACCCTGAAAAGGAATAAGCGGGATAGAAAATGGATGGATGGATGGGTGGATGGAGATCTCAAAGCAGGATGGTATGTAGCAGAAAGATTATGACGTAACCCACCTCTTCTGTTCAAAGTCTGTCTTTCTAAATGGACATAGATGACCTCCTTCACTCCCCTCCACACTGTGGAATATGTACAGACAGAAAGTATAGAAAATTAAGATTGCAATAAAAAAAAGAGGAAGCCTGGGTCTGACGATTTTTATTTTCTTCAATCTGGCTGGCTAGGGGTTCCCTGGTGGTCTAGTGGCTAGGATTCGGCGCTCTCACCGCCGCGGCCCGGGTTCGATTCCCGGTCAGGGAATGCTTGACAGGCTGTGGAAGTTTAGACTGCTAATGTAGATGTTACCCCCTGCTACTGAAAGTAGTGAAACTTTGAGCAGGCTAATCCAGTTTGACAACCACTGGTCTCTTTTGAGGCATGTTGGCATTATATTAAAGGCCTGTTAACTACCTTTCCTGCTCATTTGTGAGTAAACGGCAAGAAAGGCACTGCTGTCCCATCTTGTCATTTTGCCCCTCGTGGGCTGCTCGACATGCAGTAAAGAGGTGTAAACACATAAGAGCGGATTTTCATGAGGCCAAAACAGAGCTCAAGCCACTCTGCCACGCATTAGCAGAGAATGGTTTCGATCCATCGACCTCTGGGTTATGGGCCCAGCACGCTTCCTCTGCGCCACTCTGCTGTCCCTTTCAATGCCGTTGGGACATAAAACCCAAAACCCGTGCTTTAGGGGGGCAGCGCCTTATAAATCGGGCCACTGAGGCTTTCCCAACAGGCAGGTTGAACACTTTCGTTGGCTCCAATAAAGCAACGCTGTGCAAAGCCAAAATAGTGTCACTTACATTCAGACACGTGCAAACGCAGACGAGGTGGCCGAGTGGTTAAGGCGATGGACTGCTAATCCATTGTGCTCTGCACGCATGGGTTCGAATCCCATCCTCGTCGAGTGCAGGTACCTTTGGTCGTGTTCACATGGCAAAAAGATAGCTGAGTCTGTTATAACTACTCTCCTCGAACGCTGTAAGCATCAAGCAGTCATTGTCACATGTTGTGAGAGACGACTGAAAAGGGTGTGCATATCATTGAACATGGCAAGTTGTGTTCACTGCGGGAGGTTTCCAACTGAATACTTGTGCAAATGTGACAACCAGACTTGTAATCATTACCACAAACACAGAAAGTGCAGAAACTGCGCTCTTGGTGGGGCTGTTTCTGTTGAGTCGGACTTCTTGCTAAATTCAGCACTCACCAGACATCAGTCTGATGAGAAATGACCGAAGGGAGATGCATAAAAAGCCTGCCTGAATCGTGAAAGACGCGTTATCAGGGAAAACCGGCAAACGTCAAGTCGGGTTTTGGGTTAACCTTGACGCCACATCCTTCATTTCACGCCACATCCTTCATTTCATGCTGAGATTATAGTTTGTCATCTCACCCGGCTAAACAGCCTTTTAAAGTAACATTTAAGGGATGCTTAATATGTCACGACACATCAGTGATCTCCACACTGTGGAGTCAAAGAAGATACTTGTAAGCAACTGGACTACTTCTTCTTAGCTTAAAGACCTTTTTACCACCTATCCAGGAGGCTTCTTCAGTTCTGGCTTGATGCTGAAACCAGGAGCTTATATCTCTGGATCACTGGGTGAAACTGTAAACAACACTCTCATAACAATGGTCGCATAAGTCACACTTCAAGGTGTGAAGTGGAGTGAGAGTCGTTGTGGTTACATGACCCAGAGAATAAGTTCTGCTCTGATGGTGAGGAGCAGTTAAATTTCCTGGGATGAGATCTCAAAGCAGGATGGTATGTAGCAGAAAGATTATGACGTAACCCACCTCCTCTGTTCAAAGTGGGTCTTTCTAAATGGACATAGATGACCTCCTTCACTCCCCTCCACACTGTGGAATATGTAAAGACAGAAAGTATAGAAAATTAAGATTGCAATAAAAAAAAGAGGAAGCCTGGGTCTGACGATTTTTATTTTCTTCAATCTGGCTGGCTAGGGGTTCCCTGGTGGTCTAGTGGCTAGGATTCGGCGCTCTCACCGCCGCGGCCCGGGTTCGATTCCCGGTCAGGGAATGCTTGACAGGCTGTGGAAGTTTAGACTGCTAATGTAGATGTTACCCCCTGCTACTGAAAGTAGTGAAACTTTGAGCAGGCTAATCCAGTTTGACAACCACTGGTCTCTTTTGAGGCATGTTGGCATTATATTAAAGGCCTGTTAACTACCTTTCCTGCTCATTTGTGAGTAAACGGAAAGAAAGGCACTGCTGTCCCATCTTGTCATTTTGCCCCTCGTGGGCTGCTCGACATGCAGTAAAGAGGTGTAAACACATAAGAGCGGATTTTCATGAGGCCAAAACAGAGCTCAAGCCACTCTGCCACGCATTAGCAGAGGATGGTTTCGATCCATCGACCTCTGGGTTATGGGCCCAGCACGCTTCCTCTGCGCCACTCTGCTGTCCCTTTCAATGCCGTTTGGACATGAACCCAAAACCCGTGCTTTAGGGGGGCAGCGCCTTATAAATGGGGCCACTGAGGCTTTCCCAACAGGCAGGTTGAACACTTCCGTTGGCTCCAATAAAGCAACGCTGTGCAAAGCCAAAATAGTGTCACTTACATTCAGACACGTGCAAGCGCAGACGAGGTGGCCGAGTGGTTAAGGCGATGGACTGCTAATCCATTGTGCTCTGCACGCATGGGTTCGAATCCCATCCTCGTCGAGTGCAGGTACCTTTGGTCGTGTTCACATGGCAAAAAGATAGCTGAGTCTGTTATAACTACTCTCCTCGAACGCTGTAAGCATCAAGCAGTCATTGTCACATGTTGTGAGAGACGACTGAAAAGGGTGTGCATATCATTGAACATGGCAAGTTGTGTTCACTGCGGGAGGTTTCCAACTGAATACTTGTGCAAATGTGACAACCAGACTTGTAATCATTACCACAAACACAGAAAGTGCAGAAACTGCGCTCTTGGTGGGGCTGTTTCTGTTGAGTCGGACTTCTTGCTAAATTCAGCACTCACCAGACATCAGTCTGATGAGAAATGACCGAAGGGAGATGCATAAAAAGCCTGCCTGAATCGTGAAAGACGCGTTATCAGGGAAAACCGGCAAACGTCAAGTCGGGTTTTGGGTTAACCTTGACGCCACATCCTTCATTTCACGCCACATCCTTCATTTCATGCTGAGATTATAGTTTGTCATCTCACCCGGCTAAACAGCCTTTTAAAGTAACATTTAAGGGATGCTTAATATGTCACGACACATCAGTGATCTCCACACTGTGGAGTCAAAGAAGATACTTGTAAGCAACTGGACTACTTCTTCTTAGCTTAAAGACCTTTTTACCACCTATCCAGGAGGCTTCTTCAGTTCTGGCTTGATGCTGAAACCAGGAGCTTATATCTCTGGATCACTGGGTGAAACTGTAAACAACACTCTCATAACAATGGTCGCATAAGTCACACTTCAAGGTGTGAAGTGGAGTGAGAGTCGTTGTGGTTACATGACCCAGAGAATAAGTTCTGCTCTGATGGTGAGGAGCAGTTAAATTTCCTGGGATGAGATCTCAAAGCATGTTCTCCCCGTGTCTGCGTGGGTTTTCACCGGGTACTCCGGCTTCCTCCCACAATACAAAACATGCTCAGGTTAATTGGCAACTCTAAATTGCCCATAGGTGTGAGTGTGTGAGTGAATGGTGTGTGAATGGTGTGTGTGCCCCACGATTGGCTGGCGACCATCTGGGGTGTATCCCTGCCTCTCGCCATAAATGCGCTGGGATAGGCTCCAGCAGACCCCTGCGACCCTGAAAAGGAATAAGCTGGATAGAAAATGGATGGATGGATGGATGGATGGAGATCTCAAAGCAGGATGGTATGTAGCAGAAAGATTATGACGTAACCCACCTCTTCTGTTCAAAGTCTGTCTTTCTAAATGGACATAGATGACCTCCTTCACTCCCCTCCACACTGTGGAATATGTACAGACAGAAAGTATAGAAAATTAAGATTGCAATAAAAAAAAGAGGAAGCCTGGGTCTGACGATTTTTATTTTCTTCAATCTGGCTGGCTAGGGGTTCCCTGGTGGTCTAGTGGCTAGGATTCGGCGCTCTCACCGCCGCGGCCCGGGTTCGATTCCCGGTCAGGGAATGCTTGACAGGCTGTGGAAGTTTAGACTGCTAATGTAGATGTTACCCCCTGCTACTGAAAGTAGTGAAACTTTGAGCAGGCTAATCCAGTTTGACAACCACTGGTCTCTTTTGAGGCATGTTGGCATTATATTAAAGGCCTGTTAACTACCTTTCCTGCTCATTTGTGAGTAAACGGCAAGAAAGGCACTGCTGTCCCATCTTGTCATTTTGCCCCTCGTGGGCTGCTCGACATGCAGTAAAGAGGTGTAAACACATAAGAGCGGATTTTCATGAGGCCAAAACAGAGCTCAAGCCACTCTGCCACGCATTAGCAGAGAATGGTTTCGATCCATCGACCTCTGGGTTATGGGCCCAGCACGCTTCCTCTGCGCCACTCTGCTGTCCCTTTCAATGCCGTTGGGACATAAAACCCAAAACCCGTGCTTTAGGGGGGCAGCGCCTTATAAATCGGGCCACTGAGGCTTTCCCAACAGGCAGGTTGAACACTTTCGTTGGCTCCAATAAAGCAACGCTGTGCAAAGCCAAAATAGTGTCACTTACATTCAGACACGTGCAAACGCAGACGAGGTGGCCGAGTGGTTAAGGCGATGGACTGCTAATCCATTGTGCTCTGCACGCATGGGTTCGAATCCCATCCTCGTCGAGTGCAGGTACCTTTGGTCGTGTTCACATGGCAAAAAGATAGCTGAGTCTGTTATAACTACTCTCCTCGAACGCTGTAAGCATCAAGCAGTCATTGTCACATGTTGTGAGAGACGACTGAAAAGGGTGTGCATATCATTGAACATGGCAAGTTGTGTTCACTGCGGGAGGTTTCCAACTGAATACTCGTGCAAATGTGACAACCAGACTTGTAATCATTACCACAAACACAGAAAGTGCAGAAACTGCGCTCTTGGTGGGGCTGTTTCTCTCTGTTAACTACCTTTCCTGCTCATTTGTGAGTAAACGGCAAGAAAGGCACTGCTGTCCCATCTTGTCATTTTGCCCCTCGTGGGCTGCTCGACATGCAGTAAAGAGGTGTAAACACATAAGAGCGGATTTTCATGAGGCCAAAACAGAGCTCAAGCCACTCTGCCACGCATTAGCAGAGGATGGTTTCGATCCATCGACCTCTGGGTTATGGGCCCAGCACGCTTCCTCTGCGCCACTCTGCTGTCCCTTTCAATGCCGTTTGGACATGAACCCAAAACCCGTGCTTTAGGGGGGCAGCGCCTTATAAATGGGGCCACTGAGGCTTTCCCAACAGGCAGGTTGAACACTTCCGTTGGCTCCAATAAAGCAACGCTGTGCAAAGCCAAAATAGTGTCACTTACATTCAGACACATGCAAACGCAGACGAGGTGGCCGAGTGGTTAAGGCGATGAACTGCTAATCCATTGTGCTCTGCACGCATGGGTTCAAATCCCATCCTCGTCGAGTGCAGGTACCTTTGGTCGTGTTCACATGGCAAAAAGATAGCTGAGTCTGTTATAACTACTCTCCTCGAACGCTGTAAGCATCAAGCAGTCATTGTCACATGTTGTGAGAGACGACTGAAAAGGGTGTGCATATCATTGAACATGGCAAGTTGTGTTCACTGCGGGAGGTTTCCAACTGAATACTTGTGCAAATGTGACAACCAGACTTGTAATCATTACCACAAACACAGAAAGTGCAGAAAGTGCGCTCTTGGTGGGGCTGTTTCTGTTGAGTCGGACTTCTTGCTAAATTCAGCACTCACCAGACATCAGTCTGATGAGAAATGACCGAAGGGAGATGCATAAAAAGCCTGCCTGAATCGTGAAAGACGCGTTATCAGGGAAAATCGGCAAACGTCAAGTCGGGTTTTGGGTTAACCTTGACGCCACATCCTTCATTTCACGCCACATCCTTCATTTCATGCTGAGATTATAGTTTGTCATCTCACCCGGCTAAACAGCCTTTTAAAGTAACATTTAAGGGATGCTTAATATGTCACGACACATCAGTGATCTCCACACTGTGGAGTCAAAGAAGATACTTGTAAGCAACTGGACTACTTCTTCTTAGCTTAAAGACCTTTTTACCACCTATCCAGGAGGCTTCTTCAGTTCTGGCTTGATGCTGAAACCAGGAGCTTATATCTCTGGATCACTGGGTGAAACTGTAAACAACACTCTCATAACAATGGTCGCATAAGTCACACTTCAAGGTGTGAAGTGGAGTGAGAGTCGTTGTGGTTACATGACCCAGAGAATAAGTTCTGCTCTGATGGTGAGGAGCAGTTAAATTTCCTGGGATGAGATCTCAAAGCAGGATGGTATGTAGCAGAAAGATTATGACGTAACCCACCTCCTCTGTTCAAAGTGGGTCTTTCTAAATGGACATAGATGACCTCCTTCACTCCCCTCCACACTGTGGAATATGTAAAGACAGAAAGTATAGAAAATTAAGATTGCAATAAAAAAAAGAGGAAGCCTGGGTCTGACGATTTTTATTTTCTTCAATCTGGCTGGCTAGGGGTTCCCTGGTGGTCTAGTGGCTAGGATTTGGCGCTCTCACCGCCGCGGCCCGGGTTCGATTCCCGGTCAGGGAATGCTTGACAGGCTGTGGAAGTTTAGACTGCTAATGTAGATGTTACCCCCTGCTACTGAAAGTAGTGAAACTTTGAGCAGGCTAATCCAGTTTGACAACCACTGGTCTCTTTTGAGGCATGTTGGCATTATATTAAAGGCCTGTTAACTACCTTTCCTGCTCATTTGTGAGTAAACGGCAAGAAAGGCACTGCTGTCCCATCTTGTCATTTTGCCCCTCGTGGGCTGCTCGACATGCAGTAAAGAGGTGTAAACACATAAGAGCGGATTTTCATGAGGCCAAAACAGAGCTCAAGCCACTCTGCCACGCATTAGCAGAGGATGGTTTCGATCCATCGACCTCTGGGTTATGGGCCCAGCACGCTTCCTCTGCGCCACTCTGCTGTCCCTTTCAATGCCGTTTGGACATGAACCCAAAACCCGTGCTTTAGGGGGGCAGCGCCTTATAAATGGGGCCACTGAGGCTTTCCCAACAGGCAGGTTGAACACTTCCGTTGGCTCCAATAAAGCAACGCTGTGCAAAGCCAAAATAGTGTCACTTACATTCAGACACGTGCAAACGCAGACGAGGTGGCCGAGTGGTTAAGGCGATGGACTGCTAATCCATTGTGCTCTGCACGCATGGGTTCGAATCCCATCCTCGTCGAGTGCAGGTACCTTTGGTCGTGTTCACATGGCAAAAAGATAGCTGAGTCTGTTATAACTACTCTCCTCGAACGCTGTAAGCATCAAGCAGTCATTGTCACATGTTGTGAGAGACGACTGAAAAGGGTGTGCATATCATTGAACATGGCAAGTTGTGTTCACTGCGGGAGGTTTCCAACTGAATACTCGTGCAAATGTGACAACCAGACTTGTAATCATTACCACAAACACAGAAAGTGCAGAAACTGCGCTCTTGGTGGGGCTGTTTCTGTTGAGTCGGACTTCTTGCTAAATTCAGCACTCACCAGACATCAGTCTGATGAGAAATGACCGAAGGGAGATGCATAAAAAGCCTGCCTGAATCGTGAAAGACGCGTTATCAGGGAAAACCGGCAAACGTCAAGTCGGGTTTTGGGTTAACCTTGACGCCACATCCTTCATTTCACGCCACATCCTTCATTTCATGCTGAGATTATAGTTTGTCATCTCACCCGGCTAAACAGCCTTTTAAAGTAACATTTAAGGGATGCTTAATATGTCACGACACATCAGTGATCTCCACACTGTGGAGTCAAAGAAGATACTTGTAAGCAACTGGACTACTTCTTCTTAGCTTAAAGACCTTTTTACCACCTATCCAGGAGGCTTCTTCAGTTCTGGCTTGATGCTGAAACCAGGAGCTTATATCTCTGGATCACTGGGTGAAACTGTAAACAACACTCTCATAACAATGGTCGCATAAGTCACACTTCAAGGTGTGAAGTGGAGTGAGAGTCGTTGTGGTTACATGACCCAGAGAATAAGTTCTGCTCTGATGGTGAGGAGCAGTTAAATTTCCTGGGATGAGATCTCAAAGCATGTTCTCCCCGTGTCTGCGTGGGTTTTCACCGGGTACTCCGGCTTCCTCCCACAATACAAAACATGCTCAGGTTAATTGGCAACTCTAAATTGCCCATAGGTGTGAGTGTGTGAGTGAATGGTGTGTGTGCCCCACGATTGGCTGGCGACCATCTGGGGTGTATCCCTGCCTCTCGCCATAAATGCGCTGGGATAGGCTCCAGCAGACCCCTGCGACCCTGAAAAGGAATAAGCGGGATAGAAAATGGATGGATGGATGGGTGGATGGAGATCTCAAAGCAGGATGGTATGTAGCAGAAAGATTATGACGTAACCCACCTCTTCTGTTCAAAGTCTGTCTTTCTAAATGGACATAGATGACCTCCTTCACTCCCCTCCACACTGTGGAATATGTACAGACAGAAAGTATAGAAAATTAAGATTGCAATAAAAAAAAGAGGAAGCCTGGGTCTGACGATTTTTATTTTCTTCAATCTGGCTGGCTAGGGGTTCCCTGGTGGTCTAGTGGCTAGGATTCGGCGCTCTCACCGCTGCGGCCCGGGTTCGATTCCCGGTCAGGGAATGCTTGACAGGCTGTGGAAGTTTAGACTGCTAATGTAGATGTTACCCCCTGCTACTGAAAGTAGTGAAACTTTGAGCAGGCTAATCCAGTTTGACAACCACTGGTCTCTTTTGAGGCATGTTGGCATTATATTAAAGGCCTGTTAACTACCTTTCCTGCTCATTTGTGAGTAAACGGCAAGAAAGGCACTGCTGTCCCATCTTGTCATTTTGCCCCTCGTGGGCTGCTCGACATGCAGTAAAGAGGTGTAAACACATAAGAGCGGATTTTCATGAGGCCAAAACAGAGCTCAAGCCACACTGCCACGCATTAGCATAGAATGGTTTCGATCCATCTACCTCTGGGTTATGGGCCCAGCACGCTTCCTCTGCGCCACTCTGCTGTCCCTTTCAATGCCGTTTGGACATGAACCCAAAACCCGTGCTTTAGGGGGGCAGCGCCTTATAAATGGGGCCACTGAGGCTTTCCCAACAGGCAGGTTGAACACTTCCGTTGGCTCCAATAAAGCAACGCTGTGCAAAGCCAAAATAGTGTCACTTACATTCAGACACGTGCAAACGCAGACGAGGTGGCCGAGTGGTTAAGGCGATGGACTGCTAATCCATTGTGCTCTGCACGCATGGGTTCGAATCCCATCCTCGTAGAGTGCAGGTACCTTTGGTCGTGTTCACATGGCAAAAAGATAGCTGAGTCTGTTATAACTACTCTCCTCGAACGCTGTAAGCATCAAGCAGTCATTGTCACATGTTGTGAGAGACGACTGAAAAGGGTGTGCATATCATTGAACATGGCAAGTTGTGTTCACTGCGGGAGGTTTCCAACTGAATACTCGTGCAAATGTGACAACCAGACTTGTAATCATTACCACAAACACAGAAAGTGCAGAAACTGCGCTCTTGGTGGGGCTGTTTCTGTTGAGTCGGACTTCTTGCTAAATTCAGCACTCACCAGACATCAGTCTGATGAGAAATGACCGAAGGGAGATGCATAAAAAGCCTGCCTGAATCGTGAAAGACGCGTTATCAGGGAAAACCGGCAAACGTCAAGTCGGGTTTTGGGTTAACCTTGACGCCACATCCTTCATTTCACGCCACATCCTTCATTTCATGCTGAGATTATAGTTTGTCATCTCACCCGGCTAAACAGCCTTTTAAAGTAACATTTAAGGGATGCTTAATATGTTACGACACATCAGTGATCTCCACACTGTGGAGTCAAAGAAGATACTTGTAAGCAACTGGACTACTTCTTCTTAGCTTAAAGACCTTTTTACCACCTATCCAGGAGGCTTCTTCAGTTCTGGCTTGATGCTGAAACCAGGAGCTTATATCTCTGGATCACTGGGTGAAACTGTAAACAACACTCTCATAACAATGGTCGCATAAGTCACACTTCAAGGTGTGAAGTGGAGTGAGAGTCGTTGTGGTTACATGACCCAGAGAATAAGTTCTGCTCTGATGGTGAGGAGCAGTTAAATTTCCTGGGATGAGATCTCAAAGCAGGATGGTATGTAGCAGAAAGATTATGACGTAACCCACCTCTTCTGTTCAAAGTCTGTCTTTCTAAATGGACATAGATGACCTCCTTCACTCCCCTCCACACTGTGGAATATGTACAGACAGAAAGTATAGAAAATTAAGATTGCAATAAAAAAAAGAGGAAGCCTGGGTCTGACGATTTTTATTTTCTTCAATCTGGCTGGCTAGGGGTTCCCTGGTGGTCTAGTGGCTAGGATTCGGCGCTCTCACCGCCGCGGCCCGGGTTCGATTCCCGGTCAGGGAATGCTTGACAGGCTGTGGAAGTTTAGACTGCTAATGTAGATGTTACCCCCTGCTACTGAAAGTAGTGAAACTTTGAGCAGGCTAATCCAGTTTGACAACCACTGGTCTCTTTTGAGGCATGTTGGCATTATATTAAAGGCCTGTTAACTACCTTTCCTGCTCATTTGTGAGTAAACGGCAAGAAAGGCACTGCTGTCCCATCTTGTCATTTTGCCCCTCGTGGGCTGCTCGACATGCAGTAAAGAGGTGTAAACACATAAGAGCGGATTTTCATGAGGCCAAAACAGAGCTCAAGCCACTCTGCCACGCATTAGCAGAGAATGGTTTCGATCCATCTACCTCTGGGTTATGGGCCCAGCACGCTTCCTCTGCGCCACTCTGCTGTCCCTTTCAATGCCGTTTGGACATGAACCCAAAACCCGTGCTTTAGGGGGGCAGCGCCTTATAAATGGGGCCACTGAGGCTTTCCCAACAGGCAGGTTGAACACTTCCGTTGGCTCCAATAAAGCAACGCTGTGCAAAGCCAAAATAGTGTCACTTACATTCAGACACGTGCAAACGCAGACGAGGTGGCCGAGTGGTTAAGGCGATGGACTGCTAATCCATTGTGCTCTGCACGCATGGGTTCGAATCCCATCCTCGTCGAGTGCAGGTACCTTTGGTCGTGTTCACATGGCAAAAAGATAGCTGAGTCTGTTATAACTACTCTCCTCGAACGCTGTAAGCATCAAGCAGTCATTGTCACATGTTGTGAGAGACGACTGAAAAGGGTGTGCATATCATTGAACATGGCAAGTTGTGTTCACTGCGGGAGGTTTCCAACTGAATACTCGTGCAAATGTGACAACCAGACTTGTAATCATTACCACAAACACAGAAAGTGCAGAAACTGCGCTCTTGGTGGGGCTGTTTCTGTTGAGTCGGACTTCTTGCTAAATTCAGCACTCACCAGACATCAGTCTGATGAGAAATGACCGAAGGGAGATGCATAAAAAGCCTGCCTGAATCGTGAAAGACGCGTTATCAGGGAAAACCGGCAAACGTCAAGTCGGGTTTTGGGTTAACCTTGACGCCACATCCTTCATTTCACGCCACATCCTTCATTTCATGCTGAGATTATAGTTTGTCATCTCACCCGGCTAAACAGCCTTTTAAAGTAACATTTAAGGGATGCTTAATATGTCACGACACATCAGTGTCTGGACTCCTCCTCCTCTGCCTACGTACGGTGAGCGTATTGCGTCACTCTCTGTTACTCTAAGCTCTGTTGTGTGTGTGGCAGCGTCTCTGCGTCGCTGCTTACTTTTTTCCCTTTTATCATTTCAAAAAAAAAAAAAAAAAAAAAATTCAATTGGCATCTCCAAAGTTAATCCTTCCTATCTACGATAGTGTCATTCAAGCACCCTCCTACTCTCTCTTACTTTAGCGTTTCCATCGCTCATATCCCGATCGCTCGTTGTATTGGCTCCGCTAACCTAGCTTGCTCGGCTAGCTTGAAGTGCTCAGCTAACTTAGCTACGATGGCTTCTCTCACTCCCTCTCCTACTGCTTTTTCCTGCTCAGGGTGTCTTATGTTTAGCTATTCCCCTGCCTCCATTAGTAGTAACGGTACTTGTATCAAATGTAATGTTGTGTTAGACTTGGAGGCGAGGGTTCGTGAGGTAGAAGCTCGGCTCCGTACGTTAGATAGCCAGTCATATGCTAGTGTAGCTAGACGGTCCCTAGTCTCCCCGGACCCCCCCAACGTAACCCAAAGCTCCCGGGCAGCAGCCGCCGCGGTCCGAGCTATTAGCCCGGGCCGAGCTAACGCTATCTTAGCCTGTAGCTTAGCCGCTAGCGCCCCGGCATTTTCCGAGCAGCCGGAAAAACAGCGCGACTGGGTGACTGTTCAAAGGGGGAATAGACGTCCTAAAACGAAGCCCTCGGGTACCAACAACACTGTTCACGTATCGAACAGATTTCTCCCACTCAGCGAAATACCCGCTGAGAAACAAACTCTGGTAATTGGCAGCTCTGTAGTCCGATACGTGAAGCTAGCAACACCAGGGTGCACAGTTAGCTGTATCCCGGGGGCCAGAGCAGGCGACATCGAATCCAACCTGAAGCTGTTAGCTAGGACTAGGCCTAGGTTTGAAAGGATTATTATCCACGTCGGCGGTAACGACGCCCGTGCTCGTCAGTCAGAGGTAACGAAGATTAATGTGGAGTCGGTATGTACCTATGCAAAGACCATGTCGGACACTGTAGTTTTCTCTGGCCCCCTGCCGAACATGACTAGTGATCTCATGTTTAGTCGCATGAGGTCTTTTCACCGCTGGTTGTCGGGTTGGTGCCCAGATAATAATGTGGGTTTCATAGATAATTGGTCGACGTTCTGGGGGAAACCTGGTCTGATAGCGAGAGACGGCATACATCCCACCCTGGATGGAGCCTCTCTCTTATCCAGGAATATGTTAGACTTTATCACCCGAAAACCGTGACTACACAGAGTTGAGTCCAGGAGGCGGAGTCGCAGTCCTACACGCTTCTCTGCATCTCCCTTAGAGCAGTCACCCACTCAGAACTACATAGAGACGGTGTCTGTCCCCCGACCACTTCATTCACTTAAATCATTTACATCCAACAATAGAAGACGAGTCACCCACAGCAACTTAATTAATATTAGCACTAATTCAGCCATAAAGCAACAGGACTGGAGAGTGAAATGTGGACTTTTAAACATTAGATCTCTGTCATCCAAAGCTTTGTTAATAAATGATATAATATCAGATTATAATATTGACTTGCTCTGTCTTACTGAAACCTGGCTGCATCCTGATGAATATGTCAGCCTGAATGAATCCACTCCTCCCAGCCATATTAACACTCATATTCCTCGTGACAGCGGCCGAGGTGGTGGAGTTGCAGCCATTTTCAACTCCAGTTTACTAATCAGCCCTGAACCGAAGTGTAGCTACACATCATTTGAAAGCCTTGTGCTTAGTCTCTCCCACCCAACTTGGAAATCACTACAACCAGTCATATTTATCACTGTGTACCGCCCTCCAGGCCCATATTCAGAATTTTTATCAGAATTCTCAGAGTATCTCTCAAGTCTAGTACTCAGGACAGATAAGATAATCATGGCAGGTGACTTTAATATTCATGTCGATGTTGATGGTGATAGCCTTGGCTCTGCCTTCCTCTCTTTACTAGAGTCAATCGGCTTTTCTCAGAGAGTAAATGTGCCCACCCATTGCTTTAACCACACCCTTGACCTCGTCTTGACATACGGCATTGAGGTTGAACACTTATCTGTCTTCCCACAGAATCCCCTCCTGTCAGATCATTATCTAATAACTTTTGAATTCCTGTTATTAAACTACTCACCACCTGAAAAAAGCATACTCACTCGATACCTAACTGACAGTTCCATATCTAAATACAAGAAGGTGATTCCCTCAGTCTTTAATTCGCTGCCTTGCCTCACCACAACTATAGATTTATATGCTGTTGCAGGTCCATCTAAAATAGATCAACTTGTTGAGAGCACTGCAAGTTCACTGCGAACAACCCTTGACTCCATTGCTCCCAGAAAAAAGAAGTTAATTAAACAAAAAAGAGTCGCACCCTGGTATAACTCTCTCACCCGTACACTAAAGTTAACCTCTCGGAGGCATGAACGAATATGGCGCTCCAGCAAACTGGAAGAGGCTTTACACGCATGGAAAGAGAGTCTCAGAATGTACAAGAAGGCCCTACGCAATGCCAGAGCTGCTTATTACTCCTCACTGATAGAAAAAAACAAAAACAATCCAAGGTTCCTCTTCAGCACGTTAGCTTCACTGACTAAATGTAACTACACTATTGATCCACGTATTCCTACAACCCTCAGCAGTGATGACTTCATGGACTTCTTTAACGACAAAATTCTGACAATTAGAGACAGAATTTATCACCTTGTTCCATCCACTGGCTCTAATCTGCCCTCAGATGCTGTTAGTGTAGAGACAGATGAAATAGCTAATATTCACCTCGACACATTTACTTCAATCAACTTCACTGAACTAGCTTCACTGATGTCGTCATCTAAAACTTCAACCTGTCTTCTGGACCCTATTCCATCCGGATTGCTAAAAGACATTTTCCCTTTGATTAGCCCTTCCTTACTAGAAATACTAAACATGTCTTTATTATCTGGCTATGTACCGCAGTCCTTTAAAGTAGCTGTAATTAAACCTCTCCTTAAAAAACCTGCCCTCGACTCAAGTATTTTAGCCAACTATAGACCCATTTCTAATCTTCCATTTCTCTCTAAGATTCTGGAAAAAGCAGTTGCTAAACAGCTGTGTGACTTTTTACACAACAATAACTTATATGAGGATTTCCAGTCAGGTTTTAGAATGCATCACAGCACAGAGACGGCTTTAGTTAAGGTTTCAAATGATATTCTCAATGCGTCTGATAAAGGATTCATCTCCATCCTTGTTCTGTTAGATCTTAGCGCTGCATTTGACACAGTCGACCATCAAATCTTGTTACAGAGACTAGAGCATCTTATTGGTCTAAAAGGGACTGCACTAAATTGGTTTAAGTCCTATCTTTCAGATCGTTCCCAATTTGTCCATATCAATAACGTTTCTTCTACCCATACCAAAGTTAATCATGGGGTTCCACAAGGTTCTGTGCTTGGACCAATACTTTTCACCATCTATATGCTCCCATTGGGTAAAATCATTAGAAAACACTGTATTAATTTCCACTGTTATGCTGACGACACACAACTCTATCTATCAATTAAGCCAAATGAAACCAATCAGCTAGCTAAACTTCAGGCCTGTCTTAAGGATATAAAATCCTGGATGACCTGCAATTTCCTTCTACTGAATTCAGAAAAAACTGAAATTATTGTACTCGGGTCTGAAATCCTGAGGAACTCAATATCCAGTGATATAGGTGTCCTGGATGACATCTCCCTGGCCTCTAGCTCCACGGTGAAAAACCTGGGAGTCATCTTGGACCAGGACCTGTCATTCTCTGCCCACATTAAACATATCTCTAGGACTGCTTTTATCCACCTACGCAACATAGCAAAGGTCAGACACTTCCTGTCTCTGAAAGATGCAGAAAAACTTATCCATGCATTTATTACTTCCAGGCTGGACTACTGCAACTCTTTACTGTCGGGTTGCACCAAAAAGTCTCTAAGGACTCTCCAGCTGATCCAGAATGCAGCTGCTCGTTTATTAACCGGCACTAGAAGAAGAGAGCATATCTCACCTGTATTAGCCGCTCTACACTGGCTTCCTGTAAAATCTCGTATAGAATTTAAAATCCTGCTCCTCACCTATAAAGCACTCAACGGTCAGGCTCCATCCTACCTTAGGGATCTCTTAGCCCCATATCGCCCATCAAGAACATTACGCTCCCAATATGCAGGCTTATTGGAGGTTCCCAGAATTTCTAAAATTAAAACAGGAGGCAGAGCCTTCAACTTCCAGGCTCCTCTCCTGTGGAACCGTCTTCCAGTCTCAGTCCGGGGGGCAGACACCCTTCCTATATTTAAGAATAGGTTAAAAACTTTCCTGTTCGATGAAGCATATAGTTAGGGCCGGCCCTGGCTGGCCTAGTTATAGTTATGCTGCGATAGGTTAGACTGCCGGGTCCTCATGAGATGCCCTGGGCTTCTTTTTCTTCTTCTATCTGTGATACTGTTGTACCACTACTGTACTTTTAAATCTGCTGTGGTTCCGGAGTCCTGCCCTGTGTTTTCTCTTTCACAGAGCACGCTGCAGTACAGCCACTCAGGGATCTACGGATGTTGGAGGGTCTGAGGCTGCCTTGGTGAAACCTGAAAGCTATGATGGATCCTGCTCCTCATCCTCCACTTCTACCAACATTCATTACATTTCTGTTTGTTTGTAATATTCAAATTTCTCTGTAATGTTCTCCACCTGCACACATCATCTACTGCACGCCTGTCCGTCCTGGAAGAGGGATTCCTCCTCTGTTACTCTTCCTGAGGGTTCTTCCGTTTTTTCTCCCTGTTAAAGGGGTTTTTTTAGGGAGTTTTACCTTGTACGATGTGAGGGTCTAAGGACAGGGGATGTTGTGTTGCTTTTGTACAAACTGTAAAGCCCTTTGGGGCAAATCTGATTTGTGATTCTGGGCTATACAAATAAATTGAATTGAATTGAATTGAATCAGTGATCTCCACACTGTGGAGTCAAAGAAGATACTTGTAAGCAACTGGACTACTTCTTCTTAGCTTAAAGACCTTTTTACCACCTATCCAGGAGGCTTCTTCAGTTCTGGCTTGATGCTGAAACCAGGAGCTTATATCTCTGGATCACTGGGTGAAACTGTAAACAACACTCTCATAACAATGGTCGCATAAGTCACACTTCAAGGTGTGAAGTGGAGTGAGAGTCGTTGTGGTTACATGACCCAGAGAATAAGTTCTGCTCTGATGGTGAGGAGCAGTTAAATTTCCTGGGATGAGATCTCAAAGCAGGATGGTATGTAGCAGAAAGATTATGACGTAACCCACCTCCTCTGTTCAAAGTGGGTCTTTCTAAATGGACATAGATGACCTCCTTCACTCCCCTCCACACTGTGGAATATGTAAAGACAGAAAGTATAGAAAATTAAGATTGCAATAAAAAAAAGAGGAAGCCTGGGTCTGACGATTTTTATTTTCTTCAATCTGGCTGGCTAGGGGTTCCCTGGTGGTCTAGTGGCTAGGATTCGGCGCTCTCACCGCCGCGGCCCGGGTTCGATTCCCGGTCAGGGAATGCTTGACAGGCTGTGGAAGTTTAGACTGCTAATGTAGATGTTACCCCCTGCTACTGAAAGTAGTGAAACTTTGAGCAGGCTAATCCAGTTTGACAACCACTGGTCTCTTTTGAGGCATGTTGGCATTATATTAAAGGCCTGTTAACTACCTTTCCTGCTCATTTGTGAGTAAACGGCAAGAAAGGCACTGCTGTCCCATCTTGTCATTTTGCCCCTCGTGGGCTGCTCGACATGCAGTAAAGAGGTGTAAACACATAAGAGCGGATTTTCATGAGGCCAAAACAGAGCTCAAGCCACTCTGCCACGCATTAGCAGAGGATGGTTTCGATCCATCGACCTCTGGGTTATGGGCCCAGCACACTTCCTCTGCGCCACTCTGCTGTCCCTTTCAATGCCGTTTGGACATGAACCCAAAACCCGTGCTTTAGGGGGGCAGCGCCTTATAAATGGGGCCACTGAGGCTTTCCCAACAGGCAGGTTGAACACTTCCGTTGGCTCCAATAAAGCAACGCTGTGCAAAGCCAAAATAGTGTCACTTACATTCAGACACGTGCAAACGCAGACGAGGTGGCCGAGTGGTTAAGGCGATGGACTGCTAATCCATTGTGCTCTGCACGCATGGGTTCGAATCCCATCCTCGTCGAGTGCAGGTACCTTTGGTCGTGTTCACATGGCAAAAAGATAGCTGAGTCTGTTATAACTACTCTCCTCGAACGCTGTAAGCATCAAGCAGTCATTGTCACATGTTGTGAGAGACGACTGAAAAGGGTGTGCATATCATTGAACATGGCAAGTTGTGTTCACTGCGGGAGGTTTCCAACTGAATACTCGTGCAAATGTGACAACCAGACTTGTAATCATTACCACAAACACAGAAAGTGCAGAAACTGCGCTCTTGGTGGGGCTGTTTCTGTTGAGTCGGACTTCTTGCTAAATTCAGCACTCACCAGACATCAGTCTGATGAGAAATAACCGAAGGGAGATGCATAAAAAGCCTGCCTGAATCGTGAAAGACGCGTTATCAGGGAAAACCGGCAAACGTCAAGTCCTGTGTGGTTAACCTTGACGCCACATCCTTCATTTCATGCTGAGATTATAGTTTGTCATCTCACCCGGCTAAACAGCCTTTTAAAGTAACATTTAAGGGATGCTTAATATGTCATGACACATCAGTGATCTCCACACTGTGGAGTCAAAGAAGATACTTGTAAGCAACTGGACTACTTCTTCTTAGCTTAAAGACCTTTTTACCACCTATCCAGGAGGCTTCTTCAGTTCTGGCTTGATGCTGAAACCAGGAGCTTATATCTCTGGATCACTGGGTGAAACTGTAAACAACACTCTCATAACAATGGTCGCATAAGTCACACTTCAAGGTGTGAAGTGGAGTGAGAGTCGTTGTGGTTACATGACCCAGAGAATAAGTTCTGCTCTGATGGTGAGGAGCAGTTAAATTTCCTGGGATGAGATCTCAAAGCAGGATGGTATGTAGCAGAAAGATTATGACGTAACCCACCTCCTCTGTTCAAAGTCGGTCTTTCTAAATGGACATAGATGACCTCCTTCACTCCCCTCCACACTGTGGAATATGTACAGACAGAAAGTATAGAAAATTAAGATTGCAATAAAAAAAAGAGGAAGCCTGGGTCTGACGATTTTTATTTTCTTCAATCTGGCGAGCTAGGGGTTCCCTGGTGGTCTAGTGGCTAGGATTCGGCGCTCTCACCGCCGCGGCCCGGGTTCGATTCCCGGTCAGGGAATGCTTGACAGGCTGTGGAAGTTTAGTCTGCTAATGTAGATGTTACCCCCTGCTACTGAAAGTAGTGAAACTTTGAGCAGGCGAATCCAGTTTGACAACCACTGGTCTCTTTTGAGGCATGTTGGCATTATATTAAAGGCCTGTTAACTACCTTTCCTGCTCATTTGTGAGTAAACGGCAAGAAAGGCACTGCTGTCCCATCTTGTCATTTTGCCCCTCGTGGGCTGCTCGACATGCAGTAAAGAGGTGTAAACACATAAGAGCGGATTTTCATGAGGCCAAAACAGAGCTCAAGCCACTCTGCCACGCATTAGCAGAGAATGGTTTTGATCCATCAACCTCTGGGTTATGGGCCCAGCACGCATCCTCTGCGCCACTCTGCTGTCCCTTTCAATGCCGTTTGGACATGAACCCAAAACCCGTGCTTTAGGGGGGCAGCGCCTTATAAATGGGGCCACTGAGGCTTTCCCAACAGGCAGGTTGAACACTTCCGTTGGCTCCAATAAAGCAACGCTGTGCAAAGCCAAAATAGTGTCACTTACATTCAGACACGTGCAAACGCAGACGAGGTGGCCGAGTGGTTAAGGCGATGGACTGCTAATCCATTGTGCTCTGCACGCATGGGTTCGAATCCCATCCTCGTCGAGTGCAGGTACCTTTGGTCGTGTTCACATGGCAAAAAGATAGCTGAGTCTGTTATAACTACTCTCCTCGAACGCTGTAAGCATCAAGCAGTCATTGTCACATGTTGTGAGAGACGACTGAAAAGGGTGTGCATATCATTGAACATGGCAAGTTGTGTTCACTGCGGGAGGTTTCCAACTGAATACTCGTGCAAATGTGACAACCAGACTTGTAATCATTACCACAAACACAGAAAGTGCAGAAACTGCGCTCTTGGTGGGGCTGTTTCTGTTGAGTCGGACTTCTTGCTAAATTCAGCACTCACCAGACATCAGTCTGATGAGAAATGACCGAAGGGAGATGCATAAAAAGCCTGCCTGAATCGTGAAAGACGCGTTATCAGGGAAAACTGGCAAACGTCAAGTCCTGTGTGGTTAACCTTGACGCCACATCCTTCATTTCATGCTGAGATTATAGTTTGTCATCTCACCCGGCTAAACAGCCTTTTAAAGTAACATTTAAGGGATGCTTAATATGTCACGACACATCAGTGATCTCCACACTGTGGAGTCAAAGAAGATACTTGTAAGCAACTGGACTACTTCTTCTTAGCTTAAAGACCTTTTTACCACCTATCCAGGAGGCTTCTTCAGTTCTGGCTTGATGCTGAAACCAGGAGCTTATATCTCTGGATCACTGGGTGAAACTGTAAACAACACTCTCATAACAATGGTCGCATAAGTCACACTTCAAGGTGTGAAGTGGAGTGAGAGTCGTTGTGGTTACATGACCCAGAGAATAAGTTCTGCTCTGATGGTGAGGAGCAGTTAAATTTCCTGGGATGAGATCTCAAAGCAGGATGGTATGTAGCAGAAAGATTATGACGTAACCCACCTCCTCTGTTCAAAGTGGGTCTTTCTAAATGGACATAGATGACCTCCTTCACTCCCCTCCACACTGTGGAATATGTAAAGACAGAAAGTATAGAAAATTAAGATTGCAATAAAAAAAAGAGGAAGCCTGGGTCTGACGATTTTTATTTTCTTCAATCTGGCTGGCTAGGGGTTCCCTGGTGGTCTAGTGGCTAGGATTCGGCGCTCTCACCGCCGCGGCCCGGGTTCGATTCCCGGTCAGGGAATGCTTGACAGGCTGTGGAAGTTTAGACTGCTAATGTAGATGTTACCCCCTGCTACTGAAAGTAGTGAAACTTTGAGCAGGCTAATCCAGTTTGACAACCACTGGTCTCTTTTGAGGCATGTTGGCATTATATTAAAGGCCTGTTAACTACCTTTCCTGCTCATTTGTGAGTAAACGGCAAGAAAGGCACTGCTGTCCCATCTTGTCATTTTGCCCCTCGTGGGCTGCTCGACATGCAGTAAAGAGGTGTAAACACATAAGAGCGGATTTTCATGAGGCCAAAACAGAGCTCAAGCCACTCTGCCACGCATTAGCAGAGGATGGTTTCGATCCATCGACCTCTGGGTTATGGGCCCAGCACACTTCCTCTGCGCCACTCTGCTGTCCCTTTCAATGCCGTTTGGACATGAACCCAAAACCCGTGCTTTAGGGGGGCAGCGCCTTATAAATGGGGCCACTGAGGCTTTCCCAACAGGCAGGTTGAACACTTCCGTTGGCTCCAATAAAGCAACGCTGTGCAAAGCCAAAATAGTGTCACTTACATTCAGACACGTGCAAACGCAGACGAGGTGGCCGAGTGGTTAAGGCGATGGACTGCTAATCCATTGTGCTCTGCACGCATGGGTTCGAATCCCATCCTCGTCGAGTGCAGGTACCTTTGGTCGTGTTCACATGGCAAAAAGATAGCTGAGTCTGTTATAACTACTCTCCTCGAACGCTGTAAGCATCAAGCAGTCATTGTCACATGTTGTGAGAGACGACTGAAAAGGGTGTGCATATCATTGAACATGGCAAGTTGTGTTCACTGCGGGAGGTTTCCAACTGAATACTCGTGCAAATGTGACAACCAGACTTGTAATCATTACCACAAACACAGAAAGTGCAGAAACTGCGCTCTTGGTGGGGCTGTTTCTGTTGAGTCGGACTTCTTGCTAAATTCAGCACTCACCAGACATCAGTCTGATGAGAAATAACCGAAGGGAGATGCATAAAAAGCCTGCCTGAATCGTGAAAGACGCGTTATCAGGGAAAACCGGCAAACGTCAAGTCCTGTGTGGTTAACCTTGACGCCACATCCTTCATTTCATGCTGAGATTATAGTTTGTCATCTCACCCGGCTAAACAGCCTTTTAAAGTAACATTTAAGGGATGCTTAATATGTCATGACACATCAGTGATCTCCACACTGTGGAGTCAAAGAAGATACTTGTAAGCAACTGGACTACTTCTTCTTAGCTTAAAGACCTTTTTACCACCTATCCAGGAGGCTTCTTCAGTTCTGGCTTGATGCTGAAACCAGGAGCTTATATCTCTGGATCACTGGGTGAAACTGTAAACAACACTCTCATAACAATGGTCGCATAAGTCACACTTCAAGGTGTGAAGTGGAGTGAGAGTCGTTGTGGTTACATGACCCAGAGAATAAGTTCTGCTCTGATGGTGAGGAGCAGTTAAATTTCCTGGGATGAGATCTCGAAGCAGGATGGTATGTAGCAGAAAGATTATGACGTAACCCACCTCCTCTGTTCAAAGTCGGTCTTTCTAAATGGACATAGATGACCTCCTTCACTCCCCTCCACACTGTGGAATATGTACAGACAGAAAGTATAGAAAATTAAGATTGCAATAAAAAAAAGAGGAAGCCTGGGTCTGACGATTTTTATTTTCTTCAATCTGGCGAGCTAGGGGTTCCCTGGTGGTCTAGTGGCTAGGATTCGGCGCTCTCACCGCCGCGGCCCGGGTTCGATTCCCGGTCAGGGAATGCTTGACAGGCTGTGGAAGTTTAGTCTGCTAATGTAGATGTTACCCCCTGCTACTGAAAGTAGTGAAACTTTGAGCAGGCGAATCCAGTTTGACAACCACTGGTCTCTTTTGAGGCATGTTGGCATTATATTAAAGGCCTGTTAACTACCTTTCCTGCTCATTTGTGAGTAAACGGCAAGAAAGGCACTGCTGTCCCATCTTGTCATTTTGCCCCTCGTGGGCTGCTCGACATGCAGTAAAGAGGTGTAAACACATAAGAGCGGATTTTCATGAGGCCAAAACAGAGCTCAAGCCACTCTGCCACGCATTAGCAGAGAATGGTTTTGATCCATCAACCTCTGGGTTATGGGCCCAGCACGCATCCTCTGCGCCACTCTGCTGTCCCTTTCAATGCCGTTTGGACATGAACCCAAAACCCGTGCTTTAGGGGGGCAGCGCCTTATAAATGGGGCCACTGAGGCTTTCCCAACAGGCAGGTTGAACACTTCCGTTGGCTCCAATAAAGCAACGCTGTGCAAAGCCAAAATAGTGTCACTTACATTCAGACACGTGCAAACGCAGACGAGGTGGCCGAGTGGTTAAGGCGATGGACTGCTAATCCATTGTGCTCTGCACGCATGGGTTCGAATCCCATCCTCGTCGAGTGCAGGTACCTTTGGTCGTGTTCACATGGCAAAAAGATAGCTGAGTCTGTTATAACTACTCTCCTCGAACGCTGTAAGCATCAAGCAGTCATTGTCACATTTTGTGAGAGACGACTGAAAAGGGTGTGCATATCATTGAACATGGCAAGTTGTGTTCACTGCGGGAGGTTTCCAACTGAATACTCGTGCAAATGTGACAACCAGACTTGTAATCATTACCACAAACACAGAAAGTGCAGAAACTGCGCTCTTGGTGGGGCTGTTTCTGTTGAGTCGGACTTCTTGCTAAATTCAGCACTCACCAGACATCAGTCTGATGAGAAATGACCGAAGGGAGATGCATAAAAAGCCTGCCTGAATCGTGAAAGACGCGTTATCAGGGAAAACTGGCAAACGTCAAGTCCTGTGTGGTTAACCTTGACGCCACATCCTTCATTTCATGCTGAGATTATAGTTTGTCATCTCACCCGGCTAAACAGCCTTTTAAAGTAACATTTAAGGGATGCTTAATATGTCATGACACATCAGTGATCTCCACACTGTGGAGTCAAAGAAGATACTTGTAAGCAACTGGACTACTTCTTCTTAGCTTAAAGACCTTTTTACCACCTATCCAGGAGGCTTCTTCAGTTCTGGCTTGATGCTGAAACCAGGAGCTTATATCTCTGGATCACTGGGTGAAACTGTAAACAACACTCTCATAACAATGGTCGCATAAGTCACACTTCAAGGTGTGAAGTGGAGTGAGAGTCGTTGTGGTTACATGACCCAGAGAATAAGTTCTGCTCTGATGGTGAGGAGCAGTTAAATTTCCTGGGATGAGATCTCAAAGCAGGATGGTATGTAGCAGAAAGATTATGACGTAACCCACCTCCTCTGTTCAAAGTCGGTCTTTCTAAATGGACATAGATGACCTCCTTCACTCCCCTCCACACTGTGGAATATGTAAAGACAGAAAGTATAGAAAATTAAGATTGCAATAAAAAAAAGAGGAAGCCTGGTCTGACGATTTTTATTTTCTTCAATCTGGCTGGCTAGGGGTTCCCTGGTGGTCTAGTGGCTAGGATTCGGCGCTCTCACCGCCGTGGCCCGGGTACGATTCCCGGTCAGGGAATGCTTGACAGGCTGTGGAAGTTTAGACTGCTAATGTAGATGTTACCCCCTGCTACTGAAAGTAGTGAAACTTTGAGCAGGCGAATCCAGTTTGACAACCACTGGTCTCTTTTGAGGCATGTTGGCATTATATTAAAGGCCTGTTAACTACCTTTCCTGCTCATTTGTGAGTAAACGGCAAGAAAGGCACTGCTGTCCCATCTTGTCATTTTGCCCCTCGTGGGCTGCTCGACATGCAGTAAAGAGGTGTAAACACATAAGAGCGGATTTTCATGAGGCCAAAACAGAGCTCAAGCCACTCTGCCACGCATTAGCAGAGAATGGTTTCGATCCATCGACCTCTGGGTTATGGGCCCAGCACGCTTCCTCTGCGCCACTCTGCTGTTCCTTTCAATGCCGTTCGGACATAAAACCCAAAACCCGTGCTTTAGGGGGGCAGCGCCTTATAAATCGGGCCACTGAGGCTTTCCCAACAGGCAGGTTGAACACTTCTGTTGGCTCCAATAAAGCAACGCTGTGCAAAGCCAAAATAGTGTCACTTACATTCAGACATGTGCAAACGCAGACGAGGTGGCCGAGTGGTTAAGGCGATGGACTGCTAATCCATTGTGCTCTGCACGCATGGGTTTGAATCCCATCCTCGTCGAGTGCAGGTACCTTTGGTCGTGTTCACATGGCAAAAAGATAGCTGAGTCTGTTATAACTACTCTCCTCGAACGCTGTAAGCATCAAGCAGTCATTGTCACATGTTGTGAGAGACGACTGAAAAGGGTGTGCATGGCAAGTTGTGTTCACTGCGGGAGGTTTCCAACTGAATACTCATGCAAATGTGACAACCAGACTTGTAATCATTACCACAAACACAGAAAGTGCAGAAACTGCGCTCTTGGTGGGGCTGTTTCTGTTGAGTCGGACTTCTCACTAAATTCAGCACTCACCAGACATCAGTCTGATGAGAAATGACCGAAGGGAGATGCATAAAAAGCCTGCCTGAATCGTGAAAGACGCGTTATCAGGGAAAACCGGCAAACGTCAAGTCCTGTGTGGTTAACCTTGACGCCACATCCTTCATTTCATGCTGAGATTATAGTTTGTCATCTCACCCGGCTAAACAGCCTTTTAAAGTAACATTTAAGGGATGCTTAATATGTCACGACACATCAGTGATCTCCACACTGTGGAGTCAAAGAAGATACTTGTAAGCAACTGGACTACTTCTTCTTAGCTTAAAGACCTTTTTACCACCTATCCAGGAGGCTTCTTCAGTTCTGGCTTGATGCTGAAACCAGGAGCTTATATCTCTGGATCACTGGGTGAAACTGTAAACAACACTCTCATAACAATGGTCGCATAAGTCACACTTCAAGGTGTGAAGTGGAGTGAGAGTCGTTGTGGTTACATGACCCAGAGAATAAGTTCTGCTCTGATGGTGAGGAGCAGTTAAATTTCCTGGGATGAGATCTCAAAGCAGGATGGTATGTAGCAGAAAGATTATGACGTAACCCAACCCCTCTGTTCAAAGTGGGTCTTTCTAAATGGACATAGATGACCTCCTTCACTCCCCTCCACACTGTGGAATATGTAAAGACAGAAAGTATAGAAAATTAAGATTGCAATAAAAAAAAGAGGAAGCCTGGGTCTGACGATTTTTATTTTCTTCAATCTGGCTGGCTAGGGGTTCCCTGGTGGTCTAGTGGCTAGGATTCGGCGCTCTCACCGCCGCGGCCCGGGTTCGATTCCCGGTCAGGGAATGCTTGACAGGCTGTGGAAGTTTAGACTGCTAATGTAGATGTTACCCCCTGCTACTGAAAGTAGTGAAACTTTGAGCAGGCTAATCCAGTTTGACAACCACTGGTCTCTTTTGAGGCATGTTGGCATTATATTAAAGGCCTGTTAACTACCTTTCCTGCTCATTTGTGAGTAAACGGCAAGAAAGGCACTGCTGTCCCATCTTGTCATTTTGCCCCTCGTGGGCTGCTCGACATGCAGTAAAGAGGTGTAAACACATAAGAGCGGATTTTCATGAGGCCAAAACAGAGCTCAAGCCACTCTGCCACGCATTAGCAGAGGATGGTTTCGATCCATCGACCTCTGGGTTATGGGCCCAGCACGCTTCCTCTGCGCCACTCTGCTGTCCCTTTCAATGCCGTTTGGACATGAACCCAAAACCCGTGCTTTAGGGGGGCAGCGCCTTATAAATGGGGCCACTGAGGCTTTCCCAACAGGCAGGTTGAACACTTCCGTTGGCTCCAATAAAGCAACGCTGTGCAAAGCCAAAATAGTGTCACTTACATTCAGACACGTGCAAACGCAGACGAGGTGGCCGAGTGGTTAAGGCGATGGACTGCTAATCCATTGTGCTCTGCACGCATGGGTTCGAATCCCATCCTCGTCGAGTGCAGGTACCTTTGGTCGTGTTCACATGGCAAAAAGATAGCTGAGTCTGTTATAACTACTCTCCTCGAACGCTGTAAGCATCAAGCAGTCATTGTCACATGTTGTGAGAGACGACTGAAAAGGGTGTGCATATCATTGAACATGGCAAGTTGTGTTCACTGCGGGAGGTTTCCAACTGAATACTCGTGCAAATGTGACAACCAGACTTGTAATCATTACCACAAACACAGAAAGTGCAGAAACTGCGCTCTTGGTGGGGCTGTTTCTGTTGAGTCGGACTTCTTGCTAAAATTCAGCACTCACCAGACATCAGTCTGATGAGAAATGACCGAAGGGAGATGCATAAAAAGCCTGCCTGAATCGTGAAAGACGCGTTATCAGGGAAAACCGGCAAACGTCAAGTCGGGTTTTGGGTTAACCTTGACGCCACATCCTTCATTTCACGCCACATCCTTCATTTCATGCTGAGATTATAGTTTGTCATCTCACCCGGCTAAACAGCCTTTTAAAGTAACATTTAAGGGATGCTTAATATGTCACGACACATCAGTGATCTCCACACTGTGGAGTCAAAGAAGATACTTGTAAGCAACTGGACTACTTCTTCTTAGCTTAAAGACCTTTTTACCACCTATCCAGGAGGCTTCTTCAGTTCTGGCTTGATGCTGAAACCAGGAGCTTATATCTCTGGATCACTGGGTGAAACTGTAAACAACACTCTCATAACAATGGTCGCATAAGTCACACTTCAAGGTGTGAAGTGGAGTGAGAGTCGTTGTGGTTACATGACCCAGAGAATAAGTTCTGCTCTGATGGTGAGGAGCAGTTAAATTTCCTGGGATGAGATCTCAAAGCAGGATGGTATGTAGCAGAAAGATTATGACGTAACCCAACCCCTCTGTTCAAAGTGGGTCTTTCTAAATGGACATAGATGACCTCCTTCACTCCCCTCCACACTGTGGAATATGTAAAGACAGAAAGTATAGAAAATTAAGATTGCAATAAAAAAAAGAGGAAGCCTGGGTCTGACGATTTTTATTTTCTTCAATCTGGCTGGCTAGGGGTGGTCTAGTGGCTAGGATTCGGCGCTCTCACCGCCGCGGCCCGGGTTCGATTCCCGGTCAGGGAATGCTTGACAGGCTGTGGAAGTTTAGACTGCTAATGTAGATGTTACCCCCTGCTACTGAAAGTAGTGAAACTTTGAGCAGGCTAATCCAGTTTGACAACCACTGGTCTCTTTTGAGGCATGTTGGCATTATATTAAAGGCCTGTTAACTACCTTTCCTGCTCATTTGTGAGTAAACGGCAAGAAAGGCACTGCTGTCCCATCTTGTCATTTTGCCCCTCGTGGGCTGCTCGACATGCAGTAAAGAGGTGTAAACACATAAGAGCGGATTTTCATGAGGCCAAAACAGAGCTCAAGCCACTCTGCCACGCATTAGCAGAGGATGGTTTCGATCCATCGACCTCTGGGTTATGGGCCCAGCACGCTTCCTCTGCGCCACTCTGCTGTCCCTTTCAATGCCGTTTGGACATGAACCCAAAACCCGTGCTTTAGGGGGGCAGCGCCTTATAAATGGGGCCACTGAGGCTTTCCCAACAGGCAGGTTGAACACTTCCGTTGGCTCCAATAAAGCAACGCTTTGCAAAGCCAAAATAGTGTCACTTACATTCAGACACGTGCAAACGCAGACGAGGTGGCCGAGTGGTTAAGGCGATGGACTGCTAATCCATTGTGCTCTGCACGCATGGGTTCGAATCCCATCCTCGTCGAGTGCAGGTACCTTTGGTCGTGTTCACATGGCAAAAAGATAGCTGAGTCTGTTATAACTACTCTCCTCGAACGCTGTAAGCATCAAGCAGTCATTGTCACATGTTGTGAGAGACGACTGAAAAGGGTGTGCATATCATTGAACATGGCAAGTTGTGTTCACTGCGGGAGGTTTCCAACTGAATACTTGTGCAAATGTGACAACCAGACTTGTAATCATTACCACAAACACAGAAAGTGCAGAAACTGCGCTCTTGGTGGGGCTGTTTCTGTTGAGTCGGACTTCTTGCTAAATTCAGCACTCACCAGACATCAGTCTGATGAGAAATGACCGAAGGGAGATGCATAAAAAGCCTGCCTGAATCGTGAAAGATGCGTTATCAGGGAAAACCGGCAAACGTCAAGTCGGGTTTTGGGTTAACCTTGACGCCACATCCTTCATTTCACGCCACATCCTTCATTTCATGCTGAGATTATAGTTTGTCATCTCACCCGGCTAAACAGCCTTTTAAAGTAACATTTAAGGGATGCTTAATATGTCATGACACATCAGTGATCTCCACACTGTGGAGTCAAAGAAGATACTTGTAAGCAACTGGACTACTTCTTCTTAGCTTAAAGACCTTTTTACCACCTATCCAGGAGGCTTCTTCAGTTCTGGCTTGATGCTGAAACCAGGAGCTTATATCTCTGGATCACTGGGTGAAACTGTAAACAACACTCTCATAACAATGGTCGCATAAGTCACACTTCAAGGTGTGAAGTGGAGTGAGAGTCGTTGTGGTTACATGACCCAGAGAATAAGTTCTGCTCTGATGGTGAGGAGCAGTTAAATTTCCTGGGATGAGATCTCAAAGCAGGATGGTATGTAGCAGAAAGATTATGACGTAACCCACCTCCTCTGTTCAAAGTCGGTCTTTCTAAATGGACATAGATGACCTCCTTCACTCCCCTCCACACTGTGGAATATGTACAGACAGAAAGTATAGAAAATTAAGATTGCAATAAAAAAAAGAGGAAGCCTGGGTCTGACGATTTTTATTTTCTTCAATCTGGCGAGCTAGGGGTTCCCTGGTGGTCTAGTGGCTAGGATTCGGCGCTCTCACCGCCGCGGCCCGGGTTCGATTCCCGGTCAGGGAATGCTTGACAGGCTGTGGAAGTTTAGTCTGCTAATGTAGATGTTACCCCCTGCTACTGAAAGTAGTGAAACTTTGAGCAGGCGAATCCAGTTTGACAACCACTGGTCTCTTTTGAGGCATGTTGGCATTATATTAAAGGCCTGTTAACTACCTTTCCTGCTCATTTGTGAGTAAACGGCAAGAAAGGCACTGCTGTCCCATCTTGTCATTTTGCCCCTCGTGGGCTGCTCGACATGCAGTAAAGAGGTGTAAACACATAAGAGCGGATTTTCATGAGGCCAAAACAGAGCTCAAGCCACTCTGCCACGCATTAGCAGAGAATGGTTTCGATCCATCAACCTCTGGGTTATGGGCCCAGCACGCATCCTCTGCGCCACTCTGCTGTCCCTTTCAATGCCGTTTGGACATGAACCCAAAACCCGTGCTTTAGGGGGGCAGCGCCTTATAAATGGGGCCACTGAGGCTTTCCCAACAGGCAGGTTGAACACTTCCGTTGGCTCCAATAAAGCAACGCTGTGCAAAGCCAAAATAGTGTCACTTACATTCAGACACGTGCAAACGCAGACGAGGTGGCCGAGTGGTTAAGGCGATGGACTGCTAATCCATTGTGCTCTGCACGCATGGGTTCGAATCCCATCCTCGTCGAGTGCAGGTACCTTTGGTCGTGTTCACATGGCAAAAAGATAGCTGAGTCTGTTATAACTACTCTCCTCGAACGCTGTAAGCATCAAGCAGTCATTGTCACATGTTGTGAGAGACGACTGAAAAGGGTGTGCATATCATTGAACATGGCAAGTTGTGTTCACTGCGGGAGGTTTCCAACTGAATACTCGTGCAAATGTGACAACCAGACTTGTAATCATTACCACAAACACAGAAAGTGCAGAAACTGCGCTCTTGGTGGGGCTGTTTCTGTTGAGTCGGACTTCTTGCTAAATTCAGCACTCACCAGACATCAGTCTGATGAGAAATGACCGAAGGGAGATGCATAAAAAGCCTGCCTGAATCGTGAAAGACGCGTTATCAGGGAAAACTGGCAAACGTCAAGTCCTGTGTGGTTAACCTTGACGCCACATCCTTCATTTCATGCTGAGATTATAGTTTGTCATCTCACCCGGCTAAACAGCCTTTTAAAGTAACATTTAAGGGATGCTTAATATGTCATGACACATCAGTGATCTCCACACTGTGGAGTCAAAGAAGATACTTGTAAGCAACTGGACTACTTCTTCTTAGCTTAAAGACCTTTTTACCACCTATCCAGGAGGCTTCTTCAGTTCTGGCTTGATGCTGAAACCAGGAGCTTATATCTCTGGATCACTGGGTGAAACTGTAAACAACACTCTCATAACAATGGTCGCATAAGTCACACTTCAAGGTGTGAAGTGGAGTGAGAGTCGTTGTGGTTACATGACCCAGAGAATAAGTTCTGCTCTGATGGTGAGGAGCAGTTAAATTTCCTGGGATGAGATCTCAAAGCAGGATGGTATGTAGCAGAAAGATTATGACGTAACCCACCTCCTCTGTTCAAAGTCGGTCTTTCTAAATGGACATAGATGACCTCCTTCACTCCCCTCCACACTGTGGAATATGTAAAGACAGAAAGTATAGAAAATTAAGATTGCAATAAAAAAAAGAGGAAGCCTGGTCTGACGATTTTTATTTTCTTCAATCTGGCTGGCTAGGGGTTCCCTGGTGGTCTAGTGGCTAGGATTCGGCGCTCTCACCGCCGTGGCCCGGGTAC
Organism: Eupleurogrammus muticus; assembly: GCA_036785175.1. Classification (NCBI taxonomy): domain Eukaryota; kingdom Metazoa; phylum Chordata; class Actinopteri; order Scombriformes; family Trichiuridae; genus Eupleurogrammus; species Eupleurogrammus muticus. Next base: position 4,644,013 of record JAYKQN010000025.1, on the reverse strand, counting down.
GATTCCCGGTCAGGGAATGCTTGACAGGCTGTGGAAGTTTAGACTGCTAATGTAGATGTTACCCCCTGCTACTGAAAGTAGTGAAACTTTGAGCAGGCTAATCCAGTTTGACAACCACTGGTCTCTTTTGAGGCATGTTGGCATTATATTAAAGGCCTGTTAACTACCTTTCCTGCTCATTTGTGAGTAAACGGCAAGAAAGGCACTGCTGTCCCATCTTGTCATTTTGCCCCTCGTGGGCTGCTCGACATGCAGTAAAGAGGTGTAAACACATAAGAGCGGATTTTCATGAGGCCAAAACAGAGCTCAAGCCACTCTGCCACGCATTAGCAGAGAATGGTTTCGATCCATCTACCTCTGGGTTATGGGCCCAGCACGCTTCCTCTGCGCCACTCTGCTGTTCCTTTCAATGCCGTTCGGACATAAAACCCAAAACCCGTGCTTTAGGGGGGCAGCGCCTTATAAATCGGGCCACTGAGGCTTTCCCAACAGGCAGGTTGAACACTTCCGTTGGCTCCAATAAAGCAACGCTGTGCAAAGCCAAAATAGTGTCACTTACATTCAGACATGTGCAAACGCAGATGAGGTGGCCGAGTGGTTAAGGCGATGGACTGCTAATCCATTGTGCTCTGCACGCATGGGTTCGAATCCCATCCTCGTCGAGTGCAGGTACCTTTGGTCGTGTTCACATGGCAAAAAGATAGCTGAGTCTGTTATAACTACTCTCCTCGAACGCTGTAAGCATCAAGCAGTCATTGTCACATGTTGTGAGAGACGACTGAAAAGGGTGTGCATGGCAAGTTGTGTTCACTGCGGGAGGTTTCCAACTGAATACTCGTGCAAATGTGACAACCAGACTTGTAATCATTACCACAAACACAGAAAGTGCAGAAACTGCGCTCTTGGTGGGGCTGTTTCTGTTGAGTCGGACTTCTCACTAAATTCAGCACTCACCAGACATCAGTCTGATGAGAAATGACCGAAGGGAGATGCATAAAAAGCCTGCCTGAATCGTGAAAGACGCGTTATCAGGGAAAACCGGCAAACGTCAAGTCCTGTGTGGTTAACCTTGACGCCACATCCTTCATTTCATGCTGAGATTATAGTTTGTCATCTCACCCGGCTAAACAGCCTTTTAAAGTAACATTTAAGGGATGCTTAATATGTCACGACACATCAGTGATCTCCACACTGTGGAGTCAAAGAAGATACTTGTAAGCAACTGGACTACTTCTTCTTAGCTTAAAGACCTTTTTACCACCTATCCAGGAGGCTTCTTCAGTTCTGGCTTGATGCTGAAACCAGGAGCTTATATCTCTGGATCACTGGGTGAAACTGTAAACAACACTCTCATAACAATGGTCGCATAAGTCACACTTCAAGGTGTGAAGTGGAGTGAGAGTCGTTGTGGTTACATGACCCAGAGAATAAGTTCTGCTCTGATGGTGAGGAGCAGTTAAATTTCCTGGGATGAGATCTCAAAGCAGGATGGTATGTAGCAGAAAGATTATGACGTAACCCAACCCCTCTGTTCAAAGTGGGTCTTTCTAAATGGACATAGATGACCTCCTTCACTCCCCTCCACACTGTGGAATATGTAAAGACAGAAAGTATAGAAAATTAAGATTGCAATAAAAAAAAGAGGAAGCCTGGGTCTGACGATTTTTATTTTCTTCAATCTGGCTGGCTAGGGGTTCCCTGGTGGTCTAGTGGCTAGGATTCGGCGCTCTCACCGCCGCGGCCCGGGTTCGATTCCCGGTCAGGGAATGCTTGACAGGCTGTGGAAGTTTAGACTGCTAATGTAGATGTTACCCCCTGCTACTGAAAGTAGTGAAACTTTGAGCAGGCTAATCCAGTTTGACAACCACTGGTCTCTTTTGAGGCATGTTGGCATTATATTAAAGGCCTGTTAACTACCTTTCCTGCTCATTTGTGAGTAAACGGCAAGAAAGGCACTGCTGTCCCATCTTGTCATTTTGCCCCTCGTGGGCTGCTCGACATGCAGTAAAGAGGTGTAAACACATAAGAGCGGATTTTCATGAGGCCAAAACAGAGCTCAAGCCACTCTGCCACGCATTAGCAGAGGATGGTTTCGATCCATCGACCTCTGGGTTATGGGCCCAGCACGCTTCCTCTGCGCCACTCTGCTGTCCCTTTCAATGCCGTTTGGACATGAACCCAAAACCCGTGCTTTAGGGGGGCAGCGCCTTATAAATGGGGCCACTGAGGCTTTCCCAACAGGCAGGTTGAACACTTCCGTTGGCTCCAATAAAGCAACGCTGTGCAAAGCCAAAATAGTGTCACTTACATTCAGACACGTGCAAACGCAGACGAGGTGGCCGAGTGGTTAAGGCGATGGACTGCTAATCCATTGTGCTCTGCACGCATGGGTTCGAATCCCATCCTCGTCGAGTGCAGGTACCTTTGGTCGTGTTCACATGGCAAAAAGATAGCTGAGTCTGTTATAACTACTCTCCTCGAACGCTGTAAGCATCAAGCAGTCATTGTCACATGTTGTGAGAGACGACTGAAAAGGGTGTGCATATCATTGAACATGGCAAGTTGTGTTCACTGCGGGAGGTTTCCAACTGAATACTCGTGCAAATGTGACAACCAGACTTGTAATCATTACCACAAACACAGAAAGTGCAGAAACTGCGCTCTTGGTGGGGCTGTTTCTGTTGAGTCGGACTTCTTGCTAAAATTCAGCACTCACCAGACATCAGTCTGATGAGAAATGACCGAAGGGAGATGCATAAAAAGCCTGCCTGAATCGTGAAAGACGCGTTATCAGGGAAAACCGGCAAACGTCAAGTCGGGTTTTGGGTTAACCTTGACGCCACATCCTTCATTTCACGCCACATCCTTCATTTCATGCTGAGATTATAGTTTGTCATCTCACCCGGCTAAACAGCCTTTTAAAGTAACATTTAAGGGATGCTTAATATGTCACGACACATCAGTGATCTCCACACTGTGGAGTCAAAGAAGATACTTGTAAGCAACTGGACTACTTCTTCTTAGCTTAAAGACCTTTTTACCACCTATCCAGGAGGCTTCTTCAGTTCTGGCTTGATGCTGAAACCAGGAGCTTATATCTCTGGATCACTGGGTGAAACTGTAAACAACACTCTCATAACAATGGTCGCATAAGTCACACTTCAAGGTGTGAAGTGGAGTGAGAGTCGTTGTGGTTACATGACCCAGAGAATAAGTTCTGCTCTGATGGTGAGGAGCAGTTAAATTTCCTGGGATGAGATCTCAAAGCATGTTCTCCCCGTGTCTGCGTGGGTTTTCACCGGGTACTCCGGCTTCCTCCCACAATACAAAACATGCTCAGGTTAATTGGCAACTCTAAATTGCCCATAGGTGTGAGTGTGTGAGTGAATGGTGTGTGAATGGTGTGTGTGCCCCACGATTGGCTGGCGACCATCTGGGGTGTATCCCTGCCTCTCGCCATAAATGCGCTGGGATAGGCTCCAGCAGACCCCTGCGACCCTGAAAAGGAATAAGCGGGATAGAAAATGGATGGATGGATGGGTGGATGGAGATCTCAAAGCAGGATGGTATGTAGCAGAAAGATTATGACGTAACCCACCTCTTCTGTTCAAAGTCTGTCTTTCTAAATGGACATAGATGACCTCCTTCACTCCCCTCCACACTGTGGAATATGTACAGACAGAAAGTATAGAAAATTAAGATTGCAATAAAAAAAAGAGGAAGCCTGGGTCTGACGATTTTTATTTTCTTCAATCTGGCTGGCTAGGGGTGGTCTAGTGGCTAGGATTCGGCGCTCTCACCGCCGCGGCCCGGGTTCGATTCCCGGTCAGGGAATGCTTGACAGGCTGTGGAAGTTTAGACTGCTAATGTAGATGTTACCCCCTGCTACTGAAAGTAGTGAAACTTTGAGCAGGCTAATCCAGTTTGACAACCACTGGTCTCTTTTGAGGCATGTTGGCATTATATTAAAGGCCTGTTAACTACCTTTCCTGCTCATTTGTGAGTAAACGGCAAGAAAGGCACTGCTGTCCCATCTTGTCATTTTGCCCCTCGTGGGCTGCTCGACATGCAGTAAAGAGGTGTAAACACATAAGAGCGGATTTTCATGAGGCCAAAACAGAGCTCAAGCCACTCTGCCACGCATTAGCAGAGGATGGTTTCGATCCATCGACCTCTGGGTTATGGGCCCAGCACGCTTCCTCTGCGCCACTCTGCTGTCCCTTTCAATGCCGTTTGGACATGAACCCAAAACCCGTGCTTTAGGGGGGCAGCGCCTTATAAATGGGGCCACTGAGGCTTTCCCAACAGGCAGGTTGAACACTTCCGTTGGCTCCAATAAAGCAACGCTTTGCAAAGCCAAAATAGTGTCACTTACATTCAGACACGTGCAAACGCAGACGAGGTGGCCGAGTGGTTAAGGCGATGGACTGCTAATCCATTGTGCTCTGCACGCATGGGTTCGAATCCCATCCTCGTCGAGTGCAGGTACCTTTGGTCGTGTTCACATGGCAAAAAGATAGCTGAGTCTGTTATAACTACTCTCCTCGAACGCTGTAAGCATCAAGCAGTCATTGTCACATGTTGTGAGAGACGACTGAAAAGGGTGTGCATATCATTGAACATGGCAAGTTGTGTTCACTGCGGGAGGTTTCCAACTGAATACTTGTGCAAATGTGACAACCACACTTGTAATCATTACCACAAACACAGAAAGTGCAGAAACTGCGCTCTTGGTGGGGCTGTTTCTGTTGAGTCGGACTTCTTGCTAAATTCAGCACTCACCAGACATCAGTCTGATGAGAAATGACCGAAGGGAGATGCATAAAAAGCCTGCCTGAATCGTGAAAGATGCGTTATCAGGGAAAACCGGCAAACGTCAAGTCGGGTTTTGGGTTAACCTTGACGCCACATCCTTCATTTCACGCCACATCCTTCATTTCATGCTGAGATTATAGTTTGTCATCTCACCCGGCTAAACAGCCTTTTAAAGTAACATTTAAGGGATGCTTAATATGTCATGACACATCAGTGATCTCCACACTGTGGAGTCAAAGAAGATACTTGTAAGCAACTGGACTACTTCTTCTTAGCTTAAAGACCTTTTTACCACCTATCCAGGAGGCTTCTTCAGTTCTGGCTTGATGCTGAAACCAGGAGCTTATATCTCTGGATCACTGGGTGAAACTGTAAACAACACTCTCATAACAATGGTCGCATAAGTCACACTTCAAGGTGTGAAGTGGAGTGAGAGTCGTTGTGGTTACATGACCCAGAGAATAAGTTCTGCTCTGATGGTGAGGAGCAGTTAAATTTCCTGGGATGAGATCTCAAAGCAGGATGGTATGTAGCAGAAAGATTATGACGTAACCCACCTCCTCTGTTCAAAGTCGGTCTTTCTAAATGGACATAGATGACCTCCTTCACTCCCCTCCACACTGTGGAATATGTACAGACAGAAAGTATAGAAAATTAAGATTGCAATAAAAAAAGAGGAAGCCTGGGTCTGACGATTTTTATTTTCTTCAATCTGGCGTGCTAGGGGTTCCCTGGTGGTCTAGTGGCTAGGATTCGGCGCTCTCACCGCCGCGGCCCGGGTTTGATTCCCGGTCAGGGAATGCTTGACAGGCTGTGGAAGTTTAGTCTGCTAATGTAGATGTTACCCCCTGCTACTGAAAGTAGTGAAACTTTGAGCAGGCGAATCCAGTTTGACAACCACTGGTCTCTTTTGAGGCATGTTGGCATTATATTAAAGGCCTGTTAACTACCTTTCCTGCTCATTTGTGAGTAAACGGCAAGAAAGGCACTGCTGTCCCATCTTGTCATTTTGCCCCTCGTGGGCTGCTCGACATGCAGTAAAGAGGTGTAAACACATAAGAGCGGATTTTCATGAGGCCAAAACAGAGCTCAAGCCACTCTGCCACGCATTAGCAGAGAATGGTTTCGATCCATCAACCTCTGGGTTATGGGCCCAGCACGCATCCTCTGCGCCACTCTGCTGTCCCTTTCAATGCCGTTTGGACATGAACCCAAAACCCGTGCTTTAGGGGGGCAGCGCCTTATAAATGGGGCCACTGAGGCTTTCCCAACAGGCAGGTTGAACACTTCCGTTGGCTCCAATAAAGCAACGCTGTGCAAAGCCAAAATAGTGTCACTTACATTCAGACACGTGCAAACGCAGACGAGGTGGCCGAGTGGTTAAGGCGATGGACTGCTAATCCATTGTGCTCTGCACGCATGGGTTCGAATCCCATCCTCGTCGAGTGCAGGTACCTTTGGTCGTGTTCACATGGCAAAAAGATAGCTGAGTCTGTTATAACTACTCTCCTCGAACGCTGTAAGCATCAAGCAGTCATTGTCACATGTTGTGAGAGACGACTGAAAAGGGTGTGCATATCATTGAACATGGCAAGTTGTGTTCACTGCGGGAGGTTTCCAACTGAATACTCGTGCAAATGTGACAACCAGACTTGTAATCATTACCACAAACACAGAAAGTGCAGAAACTGCGCTCTTGGTGGGGCTGTTTCTGTTGAGTCGGACTTCTTGCTAAATTCAGCACTCACCAGACATCAGTCTGATGAGAAATGACCGAAGGGAGATGCATAAAAAGCCTGCCTGAATCGTGAAAGACGCGTTATCAGGGAAAACTGGCAAACGTCAAGTCCTGTGTGGTTAACCTTGACGCCACATCCTTCATTTCATGCTGAGATTATAGTTTGTCATCTCACCCGGCTAAACAGCCTTTTAAAGTAACATTTAAGGGATGCTTAATATGTCATGACACATCAGTGATCTCCACACTGTGGAGTCAAAGAAGATACTTGTAAGCAACTGGACTACTTCTTCTTAGCTTAAAGACCTTTTTACCACCTATCCAGGAGGCTTCTTCAGTTCTGGCTTGATGCTGAAACCAGGAGCTTATATCTCTGGATCACTGGGTGAAACTGTAAACAACACTCTCATAACAATGGTCGCATAAGTCACACTTCAAGGTGTGAAGTGGAGTGAGAGTCGTTGTGGTTACATGACCCAGAGAATAAGTTCTGCTCTGATGGTGAGGAGCAGTTAAATTTCCTGGGATGAGATCTCAAAGCAGGATGGTATGTAGCAGAAAGATTATGACGTAACCCACCTCCTCTGTTCAAAGTCGGTCTTTCTAAATGGACATAGATGACCTCCTTCACTCCCCTCCACACTGTGGAATATGTAAAGACAGAAAGTATAGAAAATTAAGATTGCAATAAAAAAAAGAGGAAGCCTGGTCTGACGATTTTTATTTTCTTCAATCTGGCTGGCTAGGGGTTCCCTGGTGGTCTAGTGGCTAGGATTCGGCGCTCTCACCGCCGTGGCCCGGGTACGATTCCCGGTCAGGGAATGCTTGACAGGCTGTGGAAGTTTAGACTGCTAATGTAGATGTTACCCCCTGCTACTGAAAGTAGTGAAACTTTGAGCAGGCGAATCCAGTTTGACAACCACTGGTCTCTTTTGAGGCATGTTGGCATTATATTAAAGGCCTGTTAACTACCTTTCCTGCTCATTTGTGAGTAAACGGCAAGAAAGGCACTGCTGTCCCATCTTGTCATTTTGCCCCTCGTGGGCTGCTCGACATGCAGTAAAGAGGTGTAAACACATAAGAGCGGATTTTCATGAGGCCAAAACAGAGCTCAAGCCACTCTGCCACGCATTAGCAGAGAATGGTTTCGATCCATCGACCTCTGGGTTATGGGCCCAGCACGCTTCCTCTGCGCCACTCTGCTGTTCCTTTCAATGCCGTTCGGACATAAAACCCAAAACCCGTGCTTTAGGGGGGCAGCGCCTTATAAATCGGGCCACTGAGGCTTTCCCAACAGGCAGGTTGAACACTTCCGTTGGCTCCAATAAAGCCAAAATAGTGTCACTTACATTCAGACATGTGCAAACGCAGACGAGGTGGCCGAGTGGTTAAGGCGATGGACTGCTAATCCATTGTGCTCTGCACGCATGGGTTCGAATCCCATCCTCGTCGAGTGCAGGTACCTTTGGTCGTGTTCACATGGCAAAAAGATAGCTGAGTCTGTTATAACTACTCTCCTCGAACGCTGTAAGCATCAAGCAGTCATTGTCACATGTTGTGAGAGACGACTGAAAAGGGTGTGCATGGCAAGTTGTGTTCACTGCGGGAGGTTTCCAACTGAATACTCGTGCAAATGTGACAACCAGACTTGTAATCATTACCACAAACACAGAAAGTGCAGAAACTGCGCTCTTGGTGGGGCTGTTTCTGTTGAGTCGGACTTCTCACTAAATTCAGCACTCACCAGACATCAGTCTGATGAGAAATGACCGAAGGGAGATGCATAAAAAGCCTGCCTGAATCGTGAAAGACGCGTTATCAGGGAAAACCGGCAAACGTCAAGTCCTGTGTGGTTAACCTTGACGCCACATCCTTCATTTCATGCTGAGATTATAGTTTGTCATCTCACCCGGCTAAACAGCCTTTTAAAGTAACATTTAAGGGATGCTTAATATGTCACGACACATCAGTGATCTCCACACTGTGGAGTCAAAGAAGATACTTGTAAGCAACTGGACTACTTCTTCTTAGCTTAAAGACCTTTTTACCACCTATCCAGGAGGCTTCTTCAGTTCTGGCTTGATGCTGAAACCAGGAGCTTATATCTCTGGATCACTGGGTGAAACTGTAAACAACACTCTCATAACAATGGTCGCATAAGTCACACTTCAAGGTGTGAAGTGGAGTGAGAGTCGTTGTGGTTACATGACCCAGAGAATAAGTTCTGCTCTGATGGTGAGGAGCAGTTAAATTTCCTGGGATGAGATCTCAAAGCAGGATGGTATGTAGCAGAAAGATTATGACGTAACCCAACCCCTCTGTTCAAAGTGGGTCTTTCTAAATGGACATAGATGACCTCCTTCACTCCCCTCCACACTGTGGAATATGTAAAGACAGAAAGTATAGAAAATTAAGATTGCAATAAAAAAAAGAGGAAGCCTGGGTCTGACGATTTTTATTTTCTTCAATCTGGCTGGCTAGGGGTTCCCTGGTGGTCTAGTGGCTAGGATTCGGCGCTCTCACCGCCGCGGCCCGGGTTCGATTCCCGGTCAGGGAATGCTTGACAGGCTGTGGAAGTTTAGACTGCTAATGTAGATGTTACCCCCTGCTACTGAAAGTAGTGAAACTTTGAGCAGGCTAATCCAGTTTGACAACCACTGGTCTCTTTTGAGGCATGTTGGCATTATATTAAAGGCCTGTTAACTACCTTTCCTGCTCATTTGTGAGTAAACGGCAAGAAAGGCACTGCTGTCCCATCTTGTCATTTTGCCCCTCGTGGGCTGCTCGACATGCAGTAAAGAGGTGTAAACACATAAGAGCGGATTTTCATGAGGCCAAAACAGAGCTCAAGCCACTCTGCCACGCATTAGCAGAGGATGGTTTCGATCCATCGACCTCTGGGTTATGGGCCCAGCACGCTTCCTCTGCGCCACTCTGCTGTCCCTTTCAATGCCGTTTGGACATGAACCCAAAACCCGTGCTTTAGGGGGGCAGCGCCTTATAAATGGGGCCACTGAGGCTTTCCCAACAGGCAGGTTGAACACTTCCGTTGGCTCCAATAAAGCAACGCTGTGCAAAGCCAAAATAGTGTCACTTACATTCAGACACGTGCAAACGCAGACGAGGTGGCCGAGTGGTTAAGGCGATGGACTGCTAATCCATTGTGCTCTGCACGCATGGGTTCGAATCCCATCCTCGTCGAGTGCAGGTACCTTTGGTCGTGTTCACATGGCAAAAAGATAGCTGAGTCTGTTATAACTACTCTCCTCGAACGCTGTAAGCATCAAGCAGTCATTGTCACATGTTGTGAGAGACGACTGAAAAGGGTGTGCATATCATTGAACATGGCAAGTTGTGTTCACTGCGGGAGGTTTCCAACTGAATACTCGTGCAAATGTGACAACCAGACTTGTAATCATTACCACAAACACAGAAAGTGCAGAAACTGCGCTCTTGGTGGGGCTGTTTCTGTTGAGTCGGACTTCTTGCTAAAATTCAGCACTCACCAGACATCAGTCTGATGAGAAATGACCGAAGGGAGATGCATAAAAAGCCTGCCTGAATCGTGAAAGACGCGTTATCAGGGAAAACCGGCAAACGTCAAGTCGGGTTTTGGGTTAACCTTGACGCCACATCCTTCATTTCACGCCACATCCTTCATTTCATGCTGAGATTATAGTTTGTCATCTCACCCGGCTAAACAGCCTTTTAAAGTAACATTTAAGGGATGCTTAATATGTCACGACACATCAGTGATCTCCACACTGTGGAGTCAAAGAAGATACTTGTAAGCAACTGGACTACTTCTTCTTAGCTTAAAGACCTTTTTACCACCTATCCAGGAGGCTTCTTCAGTTCTGGCTTGATGCTGAAACCAGGAGCTTATATCTCTGGATCACTGGGTGAAACTGTAAACAACACTCTCATAACAATGGTCGCATAAGTCACACTTCAAGGTGTGAAGTGGAGTGAGAGTCGTTGTGGTTACATGACCCAGAGAATAAGTTCTGCTCTGATGGTGAGGAGCAGTTAAATTTCCTGGGATGAGATCTCAAAGCAGGATGGTATGTAGCAGAAAGATTATGACGTAACCCAACCCCTCTGTTCAAAGTGGGTCTTTCTAAATGGACATAGATGACCTCCTTCACTCCCCTCCACACTGTGGAATATGTAAAGACAGAAAGTATAGAAAATTAAGATTGCAATAAAAAAAAGAGGAAGCCTGGGTCTGACGATTTTTATTTTCTTCAATCTGGCTGGCTAGGGGTTCCCTGGTGGTCTAGTGGCTAGGATTCGGCGCTCTCACCGCCGCGGCCCGGGTTTGATTCCCGGTCAGGGAATGCTTGACAGGCTGTGGAAGTTTAGACTGCTAATGTAGATGTTACCCCCTGCTACTGAAAGTAGTGAAACTTTGAGCAGGCTAATCCAGTTTGACAACCACTGGTCTCTTTTGAGGCATGTTGGCATTATATTAAAGGCCTGTTAACTACCTTTCCTGCTCATTTGTGAGTAAACGGCAAGAAAGGCACTGCTGTCCCATCTTGTCATTTTGCCCCTCGTGGGCTGCTCGACATGCAGTAAAGAGGTGTAAACACATAAGAGCGGATTTTCATGAGGCCAAAACAGAGCTCAAGCCACTCTGCCACGCATTAGCAGAGAATGGTTTCGATCCATCTACCTCTGGGTTATGGGCCCAGCACGCTTCCTCTGCGCCACTCTGCTGTCCCTTTCAATGCCGTTGGGACATAAAACCCAAAACCCGTGCTTTAGGGGGGCAGCGCCTTATAAATCGGGCCACTGAGGCTTTCCCAACAGGCAGGTTGAACACTTTCGTTGGCTCCAATAAAGCAACGCTGTGCAAAGCCAAAATAGTGTCACTTACATTCAGACACGTGCAAACGCAGACGAGGTGGCCGAGTGGTTAAGGCGATGGACTGCTAATCCATTGTGCTCTGCACGCATGGGTTCGAATCCCATCCTCGTCGAGTGCAGGTACCTTTGGTCGTGTTCACATGGCAAAAAGATAGCTGAGTCTGTTATAACTACTCTCCTCGAACGCTGTAAGCATCAAGCAGTCATTGTCACATGTTGTGAGAGACGACTGAAAAGGGTGTGCATATCATTGAACATGGCAAGTTGTGTTCACTGCGGGAGGTTTCCAACTGAATACTCGTGCAAATGTGACAACCAGACTTGTAATCATTACCACAAACACAGAAAGTGCAGAAACTGCGCTCTTGGTGGGGCTGTTTCTGTTGAGTCGGACTTCTTGCTAAATTCAGCACTCACCAGACATCAGTCTGATGAGAAATGACCGAAGGGAGATGCATAAAAAGCCTGCCTGAATCGTGAAAGACGCGTTATCAGGAAAAACCGGCAAACGTCAAGTCGGGTTTTGGGTTAACCTTGACGCCACATCCTTCATTTCACGCCACATCCTTCATTTCATGCTGAGATTATAGTTTGTCATCTCACCCGGCTAAACAGCCTTTTAAAGTAACATTTAAGGGATGCTTAATATGTCACGACACATCAGTGATCTCCACACTGTGGAGTCAAAGAAGATACTTGTAAGCAACTGGACTACTTCTTCTTAGCTTAAAGACCTTTTTACCACCTATCCAGGAGGCTTCTTCAGTTCTGGCTTGATGCTGAAACCAGGAGCTTATATCTCTGGATCACTGGGTGAAACTGTAAACAACACTCTCATAACAATGGTCGCATAAGTCACACTTCAAGGTGTGAAGTGGAGTGAGAGTCGTTGTGGTTACATGACCCAGAGAATAAGTTCTGCTCTGATGGTGAGGAGCAGTTAAATTTCCTGGGATGAGATCTCAAAGCATGTTCTCCCCGTGTCTGCGTGGGTTTTCACCGGGTACTCCGGCTTCCTCCCACAATACAAAACATGCTCAGGTTAATTGGCAACTCTAAATTGCCCATAGGTGTGAGTGTGTGAGTGAATGGTGTGTGAATGGTGTGTGTGCCCCACGATTGGCTGGCGACCATCTGGGGTGTATCCCTGCCTCTCGCCATAAATGCGCTGGGATAGGCTCCAGCAGACCCCTGCGACCCTGAAAAGGAATAAGCGGGATAGAAAATGGATGGATGGATGGGTGGATGGAGATCTCAAAGCAGGATGGTATGTAGCAGAAAGATTATGACGTAACCCACCTCTTCTGTTCAAAGTCTGTCTTTCTAAATGGACATAGATGACCTCCTTCACTCCCCTCCACACTGTGGAATATGTACAGACAGAAAGTATAGAAAATTAAGATTGCAATAAAAAAAAGAGGAAGCCTGGGTCTGACGATTTTTATTTTCTTCAATCTGGCTGGCTAGGGGTTCCCTGGTGGTCTAGTGGCTAGGATTCGGCGCTCTCACCGCCGCGGCCCGGGTTCGATTCCCGGTCAGGGAATGCTTGACAGGCTGTGGAAGTTTAGACTGCTAATGTAGATGTTACCCCCTGCTACTGAAAGTAGTGAAACTTTGAGCAGGCTAATCCAGTTTGACAACCACTGGTCTCTTTTGAGGCATGTTGGCATTATATTAAAGGCCTGTTAACTACCTTTCCTGCTCATTTGTGAGTAAACGGCAAGAAAGGCACTGCTGTCCCATCTTGTCATTTTGCCCCTCGTGGGCTGCTCGACATGCAGTAAAGAGGTGTAAACACATAAGAGCGGATTTTCATGAGGCCAAAACAGAGCTCAAGCCACTCTGCCACGCATTAGCAGAGAATGGTTTCGATCCATATACCTCTGGGTTATGGGCCCAGCACGCTTCCTCTGCGCCACTCTGCTGTCCTTTTCAATGCCGTTGGGACATAAAACCCAAAACCCGTGCTTTAGGGGGGCAGCGCCTTATAAATCGGGCCACTGAGGCTTTCCCAACAGGCAGGTTGAACACTTTCGTTGGCTCCAATAAAGCAACGCTGTGCAAAGCCAAAATAGTGTCACTTACATTCAGACACGTGCAAACGCAGACGAGGTGGCCGAGTGGTTAAGGCGATGGACTGCTAATCCATTGTGCTCTGCACGCATGGGTTCGAATCCCATCCTCGTCGAGTGCAGGTACCTTTGGTCGTGTTCACATGGCAAAAAGATAGCTGAGTCTGTTATAACTACTCTCCTCGAACGCTGTAAGCATCAAGCAGTCATTGTCACATGTTGTGAGAGACGACTGAAAAGGGTGTGCATATCATTGAACATGGCAAGTTGTGTTCACTGCGGGAGGTTTCCAACTGAATACTCGTGCAAATGTGACAACCAGACTTGTAATCATTACCACAAACACAGAAAGTGCAGAAACTGCGCTCTTGGTGGGGCTGTTTCTCTCTGTTAACTACCTTTCCTGCTCATTTGTGAGTAAACGGCAAGAAAGGCACTGCTGTCCCATCTTGTCATTTTGCCCCTCGTGGGCTGCTCGACATGCAGTAAAGAGGTGTAAACACATAAGAGCGGATTTTCATGAGGCCAAAACAGAGCTCAAGCCACTCTGCCACGCATTAGCAGAGAATGGTTTCGATCCATCGACCTCTGGGTTATGGGCCCAGCACGCTTCCTCTGCGCCACTCTGCTGTTCCTTTCAATGCCGTTCGGACATAAAACCCAAAACCCGTGCTTTAGGGGGGCAGCGCCTTATAAATCGGGCCACTGAGGCTTTCCCAACAGGCAGGTTGAACACTTCCGTTGGCTCCAATAAAGCAACGCTGTGCAAAGCCAAAATAGTGTCACTTACATTCAGACATGTGCAAACGCAGACGAGGTGGCCGAGTGGTTAAGGCGATGGACTGCTAATCCATTGTGCTCTGCACGCATGGGTTCGAATCCCATCCTCGTCGAGTGCAGGTACCTTTGGTCGTGTTCACATGGCAAAAAGATAGCTGAGTCTGTTATAACTACTCTCCTCGAACGCTGTAAGCATCAAGCAGTCATTGTCACATGTTGTGAGAGACGACTGAAAAGGGTGTGCATATCATTGAACATGGCAAGTTGTGTTCACTGCGGGAGGTTTCCAACTGAATACTTGTGCAAATGTGACAACCAGACTTGTAATCATTACCACAAACACAGAAAGTGCAGAAACTGCGCTCTTGGTGGGGCTGTTTCTGTTGAGTCGGACTTCTTGCTAAATTCAGCACTCACCAGACATCAGTCTGATGAGAAATGACCGAAGGGAGATGCATAAAAAGCCTGCCTGAATCGTGAAAGACGCGTTATCAGGGAAAACCGGCAAACGTCAAGTCCTGTGTGGTTAACCTTGACGCCACATCCTTCATTTCATGCTGAGATTATAGTTTGTCATCTCACCCGGCTAAACAGCCTTTTAAAGTAACATTTAAGGGATGCTTAATATGTCATGACACATCAGTGATCTCCACACTGTGGAGTCAAAGAAGATACTTGTAAGCAACTGGACTACTTCTTCTTAGCTTAAAGACCTTTTTACCACCTATCCAGGAGGCTTCTTCAGTTCTGGCTTGATGCTGAAACCAGGAGCTTATATCTCTGGATCACTGGGTGAAACTGTAAACAACACTCTCATAACAATGGTCGCATAAGTCACACTTCAAGGTGTGAAGTGGAGTGAGAGTCGTTGTGGTTACATGACCCAGAGAATAAGTTCTGCTCTGATGGTGAGGAGCAGTTAAATTTCCTGGGATGAGATCTCAAAGCAGGATGGTATGTAGCAGAAAGATTATGACGTAACCCACCTCCTCTGTTCAAAGTCGGTCTTTCTAAATGGACATAGATGACCTCCTTCACTCCCCTCCACACTGTGGAATATGTACAGACAGAAAGTATAGAAAATTAAGATTGCAATAAAAAAAAGAGGAAGCCTGGGTCTGACGATTTTTATTTTCTTCAATCTGGCGAGCTAGGGGTTCCCTGGTGGTCTAGTGGCTAGGATTCGGCGCTCTCACCGCCGCGGCCCGGGTTCGATTCCCGGTCAGGGAATGCTTGACAGGCTGTGGAAGTTTAGTCTGCTAATGTAGATGTTACCCCCTGCTACTGAAAGTAGTGAAACTTTGAGCAGGCGAATCCAGTTTGACAACCACTGGTCTCTTTTGAGGCATGTTGGCATTATATTAAAGGCCTGTTAACTACCTTTCCTGCTCATTTGTGAGTAAACGGCAAGAAAGGCACTGCTGTCCCATCTTGTCATTTTGCCCCTCGTGGGCTGCTCGACATGCAGTAAAGAGGTGTAAACACATAAGAGCGGATTTTCATGAGGCCAAAACAGAGCTCAAGCCACTCTGCCACGCATTAGCAGAGAATGGTTTCGATCCATCAACCTCTGGGTTATGGGCCCAGCACGCATCCTCTGCGCCACTCTGCTGTCCCTTTCAATGCCGTTTGGACATGAACCCAAAACCCGTGCTTTAGGGGGGCAGCGCCTTATAAATGGGGCCACTGAGGCTTTCCCAACAGGCAGGTTGAACACTTCCGTTGGCTCCAATAAAGCAACGCTGTGCAAAGCCAAAATAGTGTCACTTACATTCAGACACGTGCAAACGCAGACGAGGTGGCCGAGTGGTTAAGGCGATGGACTGCTAATCCATTGTGCTCTGCACGCATGGGTTCGAATCCCATCCTCGTCGAGTGCAGGTACCTTTGGTCGTGTTCACATGGCAAAAAGATAGCTGAGTCTGTTATAACTACTCTCCTCGAACGCTGTAAGCATCAAGCAGTCATTGTCACATGTTGTGAGAGACGACTGAAAAGGGTGTGCATATCATTGAACATGGCAAGTTGTGTTCACTGCGGGAGGTTTCCAACTGAATACTCGTGCAAATGTGACAACCAGACTTGTAATCATTACCACAAACACAGAAAGTGCAGAAACTGCGCTCTTGGTGGGGCTGTTTCTGTTGAGTCGGACTTCTTGCTAAAATTCAGCACTCACCAGACATCAGTCTGATGAGAAATGACTGAAGGGAGATGCATAAAAAGCCTGCCTGAATCGTGAAAGACGCGTTATCAGGGAAAACCGGCAAACGTCAAGTCGGGTTTTGGGTTAACCTTGACGCCACATCCTTCATTTCACGCCACATCCTTCATTTCATGCTGAGATTATAGTTTGTCATCTCACCCGGCTAAACAGCCTTTTAAAGTAACATTTAAGGGATGCTTAATATGTCACGACACATCAGTGATCTCCACACTGTGGAGTCAAAGAAGATACTTGTAAGCAACTGGACTACTTCTTCTTAGCTTAAAGACCTTTTTACCACCTATCCAGGAGGCTTCTTCAGTTCTGGCTTGATGCTGAAACCAGGAGCTTATATCTCTGGATCACTGGGTGAAACTGTAAACAACACTCTCATAACAATGGTCGCATAAGTCACACTTCAAGGTGTGAAGTGGAGTGAGAGTCGTTGTGGTTACATGACCCAGAGAATAAGTTCTGCTCTGATGGTGAGGAGCAGTTAAATTTCCTGGGATGAGATCTCAAAGCATGTTCTCCCCGTGTCTGCGTGGGTTTTCACCGGGTACTCCGGCTTCCTCCCACAATACAAAACATGCTCAGGTTAATTGGCAACTCTAAATTGCCCATAGGTGTGAGTGTGTGAGTGAATGGTGTGTGAATGGTGTGTGTGCCCCACGATTGGCTGGCGACCATCTGGGGTGTATCCCTGCCTCTCGCCATAAATGCGCTGGGATAGGCTCCAGCAGACCCCTGCGACCCTGAAAAGGAATAAGCGGGATAGAAAATGGATGGATGGATGGGTGGATGGAGATCTCAAAGCAGGATGGTATGTAGCAGAAAGATTATGACGTAACCCACCTCTTCTGTTCAAAGTCTGTCTTTCTAAATGGACATAGATGACCTCCTTCACTCCCCTCCACACTGTGGAATATGTACAGACAGAAAGTATAGAAAATTAAGATTGCAATAAAAAAAAGAGGAAGCCTGGGTCTGACGATTTTTATTTTCTTCAATCTGGCTGGCTAGGGGTTCCCTGGTGGTCTAGTGGCTAGGATTCGGCGCTCTCACCGCCGCGGCCCGGGTTCGATCCCGGTCAGGGAATGCTTGACAGGCTGTGGAAGTTTAGACTGCTAATGTAGATGTTACCCCCTGCTACTGAAAGTAGTGAAACTTTGAGCAGGCTAATCCAGTTTGACAACCACTGGTCTCTTTTGAGGCATGTTGGCATTATATTAAAGGCCTGTTAACTACCTTTCCTGCTCATTTGTGAGTAAACGGCAAGAAAGGCACTGCTGTCCCATCTTGTCATTTTGCCCCTCGTGGGCTGCTCGACATGCAGTAAAGAGGTGTAAACACATAAGAGCGGATTTTCATGAGGCCAAAACAGAGCTCAAGCCACTCTGCCACGCATTAGCAGAGAATGGTTTCGATCCATCTACCTCTGGGTTATGGGCCCAGCACGCTTCCTCTGCGCCACTCTGCTGTCCCTTTCAATGCCGTTGGGACATAAAACCCAAAACCCGTGCTTTAGGGGGGCAGCGCCTTATAAATCTGGCCACTGAGGCTTTCCCAACAGGCAGGTTGAACACTTTCGTTGGCTCCAATAAAGCAACGCTGTGCAAAGCCAAAATAGTGTCACTTACATTCAGACACGTGCAAACGCAGACGAGGTGGCCGAGTGGTTAAGGCGATGGACTGCTAATCCATTGTGCTCTGCACGCATGGGTTCGAATCCCATCCTCGTCGAGTGCAGGTACCTTTGGTCGTGTTCACATGGCAAAAAGATAGCTGAGTCTGTTATAACTACTCTCCTCGAACGCTGTAAGCATCAAGCAGTCATTGTCACATGTTGTGAGAGACGACTGAAAAGGGTGTGCATATCATTGAACATGGCAAGTTGTGTTCACTGCGGGAGGTTTCCAACTGAATACTCGTGCAAATGTGACAACCAGACTTGTAATCATTACCACAAACACAGAAAGTGCAGAAACTGCGCTCTTGGTGGGGCTGTTTCTGTTGAGTCAGACTTCTTGCTAAATTCAGCACTCACCAGACATCAGTCTGATGAGAAATGACCGAAGGGAGATGCATAAAAAGCCTGCCTGAATCGTGAAAGACGCGTTATCAGGGAAAACCGGCAAACGTCAAGTCGGGTTTTGGGTTAACCTTGACGCCACATCCTTCATTTCACGCCACATCCTTCATTTCATGCTGAGATTATAGTTTGTCATCTCACCCGGCTAAACAGCCTTTTAAAGTAACATTTAAGGGATGCTTAATATGTCACGACACATCAGTGATCTCCACACTGTGGAGTCAAAGAAGATACTTGTAAGCAACTGGACTACTTCTTCTTAGCTTAAAGACCTTTTTACCACCTATCCAGGAGGCTTCTTCAGTTCTGGCTTGATGCTGAAACCAGGAGCTTATATCTCTGGATCACTGGGTGAAACTGTAAACAACACTCTCATAACAATGGTCGCATAAGTCACACTTCAAGGTGTGAAGTGGAGTGAGAGTCGTTGTGGTTACATGACCCAGAGAATAAGTTCTGCTCTGATGGTGAGGAGCAGTTAAATTTCCTGGGATGAGATCTCAAAGCATGTTCTCCCCGTGTCTGCGTGGGTTTTCACCGGGTACTCCGGCTTCCTCCCACAATACAAAACATGCTCAGGTTAATTGGCAACTCTAAATTGCCCATAGGTGTGAGTGTGTGAGTGAATGGTGTGTGAATGGTGTGTGTGCCCCACGATTGGCTGGCGACCATCTGGGGTGTATCCCTGCCTCTCGCCATAAATGCGCTGGGATAGGCTCCAGCAGACCCCTGCGACCCTGAAAAGGAATAAGCGGGATAGAAAATGGATGGATGGATGGGTGGATGGAGATCTCAAAGCAGGATGGTATGTAGCAGAAAGATTATGACGTAACCCACCTCTTCTGTTCAAAGTCTGTCTTTCTAAATGGACATAGATGACCTCCTTCACTCCCCTCCACACTGTGGAATATGTACAGACAGAAAGTATAGAAAATTAAGATTGCAATAAAAAAAAGAGGAAGCCTGGGTCTGACGATTTTTATTTTCTTCAATCTGGCTGGCTAGGGGTTCCCTGGTGGTCTAGTGGCTAGGATTCGGCGCTCTCACCGCCGCGGCCCGGGTTCGATTCCCGGTCAGGGAATGCTTGACAGGCTGTGGAAGTTTAGACTGCTAATGTAGATGTTACCCCCTGCTACTGAAAGTAGTGAAACTTTGAGCAGGCTAATCCAGTTTGACAACCACTGGTCTCTTTTGAGGCATGTTGGCATTATATTAAAGGCCTGTTAACTACCTTTCCTGCTCATTTGTGAGTAAACGGCAAGAAAGGCACTGCTGTCCCATCTTGTCATTTTGCCCCTCGTGGGCTGCTCGACATGCAGTAAAGAGGTGTAAACACATAAGAGCGGATTTTCATGAGGCCAAAACAGAGCTCAAGCCACTCTGCCACGCATTAGCAGAGAATGGTTTCGATCCATCTACCTCTGGGTTATGGGCCCAGCACGCTTCCTCTGCGCCACTCTGCTGTCCCTTTCAATGCCGTTGGGACATAAAACCCAAAACCCGTGCTTTAGGGGGGCAGCGCCTTATAAATCGGGCCACTGAGGCTTTCCCAACAGGCAGGTTGAACACTTTCGTTGGCTCCAATAAAGCAACGCTGTGCAAAGCCAAAATAGTGTCACTTACATTCAGACACGTGCAAACGCAGACGAGGTGGCCGAGTGGTTAAGGCGATGGACTGCTAATCCATTGTGCTCTGCACGCATGGGTTCGAATCCCATCCTCGTCGAGTGCAGGTACCTTTGGTCGTGTTCACATGGCAAAAAGATAGCTGAGTCTGTTATAACTACTCTCCTCGAACGCTGTAAGCATCAAGCAGTCATTGTCACATGTTGTGAGAGACGACTGAAAAGGGTGTGCATATCATTGAACATGGCAAGTTGTGTTCACTGCGGGAGGTTTCCAACTGAATACTCGTGCAAATGTGACAACCAGACTTGTAATCATTACCACAAACACAGAAAGTGCAGAAACTGCGCTCTTGGTGGGGCTGTTTCTCTCTGTTAACTACCTTTCCTGCTCATTTGTGAGTAAACGGCAAGAAAGGCACTGCTGTCCCATCTTGTCATTTTGCCCCTCGTGGGCTGCTCGACATGCAGTAAAGAGGTGTAAACACATAAGAGCGGATTTTCATGAGGCCAAAACAGAGCTCAAGCCACTCTGCCACGCATTAGCAGAGAATGGTTTCGATCCATCGACCTCTGGGTTATGGGCCCAGCACGCTTCCTCTGCGCCACTCTGCTGTTCCTTTCAATGCCGTTCGGACATAAAACCCAAAACCCGTGCTTTAGGGGGGCAGCGCCTTATAAATCGGGCCACTGAGGCTTTCCCAACAGGCAGGTTGAACACTTCCGTTGGCTCCAATAAAGCAACGCTGTGCAAAGCCAAAATAGTGTCACTTACATTCAGACATGTGCAAACGCAGACGAGGTGGCCGAGTGGTTAAGGCGATGGACTGCTAATCCATTGTGCTCTGCACGCATGGGTTCGAATCCCATCCTCGTCGAGTGCAGGTACCTTTGGTCGTGTTCACATGGCAAAAAGATAGCTGAGTCTGTTATAACTACTCTCCTCGAACGCTGTAAGCATCAAGCAGTCATTGTCACATGTTGTGAGAGACGACTGAAAAGGGTGTGCATATCATTGAACATGGCAAGTTGTGTTCACTGCGGGAGGTTTCCAACTGAATACTTGTGCAAATGTGACAACCAGACTTGTAATCATTACCACAAACACAGAAAGTGCAGAAACTGCGCTCTTGGTGGGGCTGTTTCTGTTGAGTCGGACTTCTTGCTAAATTCAGCACTCACCAGACATCAGTCTGATGAGAAATGACCGAAGGGAGATGCATAAAAAGCCTGCCTGAATCGTGAAAGACGCGTTATCAGGGAAAACCGGCAAACGTCAAGTCCTGTGTGGTTAACCTTGACGCCACATCCTTCATTTCATGCTGAGATTATAGTTTGTCAT
This sequence comes from Eupleurogrammus muticus, assembly GCA_036785175.1. NCBI lineage: Eukaryota > Metazoa > Chordata > Actinopteri > Scombriformes > Trichiuridae > Eupleurogrammus > Eupleurogrammus muticus. The sequence continues at coordinate 4,622,471 of JAYKQN010000025.1, read as the reverse complement.
CTCACCCGGCTAAACAGCCTTTTAAAGTAACATTTAAGGGATGCTTAATATGTCATGACACATCAGTGATCTCCACACTGTGGAGTCAAAGAAGATACTTGTAAGCAACTGGACTACTTCTTCTTAGCTTAAAGACCTTTTTACCACCTATCCAGGAGGCTTCTTCAGTTCTGGCTTGATGCTGAAACCAGGAGCTTATATCTCTGGATCACTGGGTGAAACTGTAAACAACACTCTCATAACAATGGTCGCATAAGTCACACTTCAAGGTGTGAAGTGGAGTGAGAGTCGTTGTGGTTACATGACCCAGAGAATAAGTTCTGCTCTGATGGTGAGGAGCAGTTAAATTTCCTGGGATGAGATCTCAAAGCAGGATGGTATGTAGCAGAAAGATTATGACGTAACCCACCTCCTCTGTTCAAAGTCGGTCTTTCTAAATGGACATAGATGACCTCCTTCACTCCCCTCCACACTGTGGAATATGTACAGACAGAAAGTATAGAAAATTAAGATTGCAATAAAAAAAAGAGGAAGCCTGGGTCTGACGATTTTTATTTTCTTCAATCTGGCGAGCTAGGGGTTCCCTGGTGGTCTAGTGGCTAGGATTCGGCGCTCTCACCGCCGCGGCCCGGGTTCGATTCCCGGTCAGGGAATGCTTGACAGGCTGTGGAAGTTTAGTCTGCTAATGTAGATGTTACCCCCTGCTACTGAAAGTAGTGAAACTTTGAGCAGGCGAATCCAGTTTGACAACCACTGGTCTCTTTTGAGGCATGTTGGCATTATATTAAAGGCCTGTTAACTACCTTTCCTGCTCATTTGTGAGTAAACGGCAAGAAAGGCACTGCTGTCCCATCTTGTCATTTTGCCCCTCGTGGGCTGCTCGACATGCAGTAAAGAGGTGTAAACACATAAGAGCGGATTTTCATGAGGCCAAAACAGAGCTCAAGCCACTCTGCCACGCATTAGCAGAGAATGGTTTCGATCCATCAACCTCTGGGTTATGGGCCCAGCACGCATCCTCTGCGCCACTCTGCTGTCCCTTTCAATGCCGTTTGGACATGAACCCAAAACCCGTGCTTTAGGGGGGCAGCGCCTTATAAATGGGGCCACTGAGGCTTTCCCAACAGGCAGGTTGAACACTTCCGTTGGCTCCAATAAAGCAACGCTGTGCAAAGCCAAAATAGTGTCACTTACATTCAGACACGTGCAAACGCAGACGAGGTGGCCGAGTGGTTAAGGCGATGGACTGCTAATCCATTGTGCTCTGCACGCATGGGTTCGAATCCCATCCTCGTCGAGTGCAGGTACCTTTGGTCGTGTTCACATGGCAAAAAGATAGCTGAGTCTGTTATAACTACTCTCCTCGAACGCTGTAAGCATCAAGCAGTCATTGTCACATGTTGTGAGAGACGACTGAAAAGGGTGTGCATATCATTGAACATGGCAAGTTGTGTTCACTGCGGGAGGTTTCCAACTGAATACTCGTGCAAATGTGACAACCAGACTTGTAATCATTACCACAAACACAGAAAGTGCAGAAACTGCGCTCTTGGTGGGGCTGTTTCTGTTGAGTCGGACTTCTTGCTAAATTCAGCACTCACCAGACATCAGTCTGATGAGAAATGACCGAAGGGAGATGCATAAAAAGCCTGCCTGAATCGTGAAAGACGCGTTATCAGGGAAAACTGGCAAACGTCAAGTCCTGTGTGGTTAACCTTGACGCCACATCCTTCATTTCATGCTGAGATTATAGTTTGTCATCTCACCCGGCTAAACAGCCTTTTAAAGTAACATTTAAGGGATGCTTAATATGTCACGACACATCAGTGATCTCCACACTGTGGAGTCAAAGAAGATACTTGTAAGCAACTGGACTACTTCTTCTTAGCTTAAAGACCTTTTTACCACCTATCCAGGAGGCTTCTTCAGTTCTGGCTTGATGCTGAAACCAGGAGCTTATATCTCTGGATCACTGGGTGAAACTGTAAACAACACTCTCATAACAATGGTCGCATAAGTCACACTTCAAGGTGTGAAGTGGAGTGAGAGTCGTTGTGGTTACATGACCCAGAGAATAAGTTCTGCTCTGATGGTGAGGAGCAGTTAAATTTCCTGGGATGAGATCTCAAAGCAGGATGGTATGTAGCAGAAAGATTATGACGTAACCCACCTCCTCTGTTCAAAGTGGGTCTTTCTAAATGGACATAGATGACCTCCTTCACTCCCCTCCACACTGTGGAATATGTAAAGACAGAAAGTATAGAAAATTAAGATTGCAATAAAAAAAAGAGGAAGCCTGGGTCTGACGATTTTTATTTTCTTCAATCTGGCTGGCTAGGGGTTCCCTGGTGGTCTAGTGGCTAGGATTCGGCGCTCTCACCGCCGCGGCCCGGGTTCGATTCCCGGTCAGGGAATGCTTGACAGGCTGTGGAAGTTTAGACTGCTAATGTAGATGTTACCCCCTGCTACTGAAAGTAGTGAAACTTTGAGCAGGCTAATCCAGTTTGACAACCACTGGTCTCTTTTGAGGCATGTTGGCATTATATTAAAGGCCTGTTAACTACCTTTCCTGCTCATTTGTGAGTAAACGGCAAGAAAGGCACTGCTGTCCCATCTTGTCATTTTGCCCCTCGTGGGCTGCTCGACATGCAGTAAAGAGGTGTAAACACATAAGAGCGGATTTTCATGAGGCCAAAACAGAGCTCAAGCCACTCTGCCACGCATTAGCAGAGGATGGTTTCGATCCATCGACCTCTGGGTTATGGGCCCAGCACGCTTCCTCTGCGCCACTCTGCTGTCCCTTTCAATGCCGTTTGGACATGAACCCAAAACCCGTGCTTTAGGGGGGCAGCGCCTTATAAATGGGGCCACTGAGGCTTTCCCAACAGGCAGGTTGAACACTTCCGTTGGCTCCAATAAAGCAACGCTGTGCAAAGCCAAAATAGTGTCACTTATATTCAGACACGTGCAAACGCAGACGAGGTGGCCGAGTGGTTAAGGCGATGGACTGCTAATCCATTGTGCTCTGCACGCATGGGTTCGAATCCCATCCTCGTCGAGTGCAGGTACCTTTGGTCGTGTTCACATGGCAAAAAGATAGCTGAGTCTGTTATAACTACTCTCCTCGAACGCTGTAAGCATCAAGCAGTCATTGTCACATGTTGTGAGAGACGACTGAAAAGGGTGTGCATATCATTGAACATGGCAAGTTGTGTTCACTGCGGGAGGTTTCCAACTGAATACTCGTGCAAATGTGACAACCAGACTTGTAATCATTACCACAAACACAGAAAGTGCAGAAACTGCGCTCTTGGTGGGGCTGTTTCTGTTGAGTCGGACTTCTTGCTAAAATTCAGCACTCACCAGACATCAGTCTGATGAGAAATGACCGAAGGGAGATGCATAAAAAGCCTGCCTGAATCGTGAAAGACGCGTTATCAGGGAAAACCGGCAAACGTCAAGTCGGGTTTTGGGTTAACCTTGACGCCACATCCTTCATTTCACGCCACATCCTTCATTTCATGCTGAGATTATAGTTTGTCATCTCACCCGGCTAAACAGCCTTTTAAAGTAACATTTAAGGGATGCTTAATATGTCACGACACATCAGTGATCTCCACACTGTGGAGTCAAAGAAGATACTTGTAAGCAACTGGACTACTTCTTCTTAGCTTAAAGACCTTTTTACCACCTATCCAGGAGGCTTCTTCAGTTCTGGCTTGATGCTGAAACCAGGAGCTTATATCTCTGGATCACTGGGTGAAACTGTAAACAACACTCTCATAACAATGGTCGCATAAGTCACACTTCAAGGTGTGAAGTGGAGTGAGAGTCGTTGTGGTTACATGACCCAGAGAATAAGTTCTGCTCTGATGGTGAGGAGCAGTTAAATTTCCTGGGATGAGATCTCAAAGCATGTTCTCCCCGTGTCTGCGTGGGTTTTCACCGGGTACTCCGGCTTCCTCCCACAATACAAAACATGCTCAGGTTAATTGGCAACTCTAAATTGCCCATAGGTGTGAGTGTGTGAGTGAATGGTGTGTGAATGGTGTGTGTGCCCCATGATTGGCTGGCGACCATCTGGGGTGTATCCCTGCCTCTCGCCATAAATGCGCTGGGATAGGCTCCAGCAGACCCCTGCGACCCTGAAAAGGAATAAGCGGGATAGAAAATGGATGGATGGATGGGTGGATGGAGATCTCAAAGCAGGATGGTATGTAGCAGAAAGATTATGACGTAACCCACCTCTTCTGTTCAAAGTCTGTCTTTCTAAATGGACATAGATGACCTCCTTCACTCCCCTCCACACTGTGGAATATGTACAGACAGAAAGTATAGAAAATTAAGATTGCAATAAAAAAAAGAGGAAGCCTGGGTCTGACGATTTTTATTTTCTTCAATCTGGCTGGCTAGGGGTTCCCTGGTGGTCTAGTGGCTAGGATTCGGCGCTCTCACCGCCGCGGCCCGGGTTCGATTCCCGGTCAGGGAATGCTTGACAGGCTGTGGAAGTTTAGACTGCTAATGTAGATGTTACCCCCTGCTACTGAAAGTAGTGAAACTTTGAGCAGGCTAATCCAGTTTGACAACCACTGGTCTCTTTTGAGGCATGTTGGCATTATATTAAAGGCCTGTTAACTACCTTTCCTGCTCATTTGTGAGTAAACGGCAAGAAAGGCACTGCTGTCCCATCTTGTCATTTTGCCCCTCGTGGGCTGCTCGACATGCAGTAAAGAGGTGTAAACACATAAGAGCGGATTTTCATGAGGCCAAAACAGAGCTCAAGCCACTCTGCCACGCATTAGCAGAGAATGGTTTCGATCCATCTACCTCTGGGTTATGGGCCCAGCACGCTTCCTCTGCGCCACTCTGCTGTCCCTTTCAATGCCGTTGGGACATAAAACCCAAAACCCGTGCTTTAGGGGGGCAGCGCCTTATAAATCGGGCCACTGAGGCTTTCCCAACAGGCAGGTTGAACACTTTCGTTGGCTCCAATAAAGCAACGCTGTGCAAAGCCAAAATAGTGTCACTTACATTCAGACACGTGCAAACGCAGACGAGGTGGCCGAGTGGTTAAGGCGATGGACTGCTAATCCATTGTGCTCTGCACGCATGGGTTCGAATCCCATCCTCGTCGAGTGCAGGTACCTTTGGTCGTGTTCACATGGCAAAAAGATAGCTGAGTCTGTTATAACTACTCTCCTCGAACGCTGTAAGCATCAAGCAGTCATTGTCACATGTTGTGAGAGACGACTGAAAAGGGTGTGCATATCATTGAACATGGCAAGTTGTGTTCACTGCGGGAGGTTTCCAACTGAATACTCGTGCAAATGTGACAACCAGACTTGTAATCATTACCACAAACACAGAAAGTGCAGAAACTGCGCTCTTGGTGGGGCTGTTTCTCTCTGTTAACTACCTTTCCTGCTCATTTGTGAGTAAACGGCAAGAAAGGCACTGCTGTCCCATCTTGTCATTTTGCCCCTCGTGGGCTGCTCGACATGCAGTAAAGAGGTGTAAACACATAAGAGCGGATTTTCATGAGGCCAAAACAGAGCTCAAGCCACTCTGCCACGCATTAGCAGAGAATGGTTTCGATCCATCGACCTCTGGGTTATGGGCCCAGCACGCTTCCTCTGCGCCACTCTGCTGTTCCTTTCAATGCCGTTCGGACATAAAACCCAAAACCCGTGCTTTAGGGGGGCAGCGCCTTATAAATCGGGCCACTGAGGCTTTCCCAACAGGCAGGTTGAACACTTCCGTTGGCTCCAATAAAGCAACGCTGTGCAAAGCCAAAATAGTGTCACTTACATTCAGACATGTGCAAACGCAGACGAGGTGGCCGAGTGGTTAAGGCGATGGACTGCTAATCCATTGTGCTCTGCACGCATGGGTTCGAATCCCATCCTCGTCGAGTGCAGGTACCTTTGGTCGTGTTCACATGGCAAAAAGATAGCTGAGTCTGTTATAACTACTCTCCTCGAACGCTGTAAGCATCAAGCAGTCATTGTCACATGTTGTGAGAGACGACTGAAAAGGGTGTGCATATCATTGAACATGGCAAGTTGTGTTCACTGCGGGAGGTTTCCAACTGAATACTCGTGCAAATGTGACAACCAGACTTGTAATCATTACCACAAACACAGAAAGTGCAGAAACTGCGCTCTTGGTGGGGCTGTTTCTGTTGAGTCGGACTTCTTGCTAAATTCAGCACTCACCAGACATCAGTCTGATGAGAAATGACCGAAGGGAGATGCATAAAAAGCCTGCCTGAATCGTGAAAGACGCGTTATCAGGGAAAACTGGCAAACGTCAAGTCCTGTGTGGTTAACCTTGACGCCACATCCTTCATTTCATGCTGAGATTATAGTTTGTCATCTCACCCGGCTAAACAGCCTTTTAAAGTAACATTTAAGGGATGCTTAATATGTCACGACACATCAGTGATCTCCACACTGTGGAGTCAAAGAAGATACTTGTAAGCAACTGGACTACTTCTTCTTAGCTTAAAGACCTTTTTACCACCTATCCAGGAGGCTTCTTCAGTTCTGGCTTGATGCTGAAACCAGGAGCTTATATCTCTGGATCACTGGGTGAAACTGTAAACAACACTCTCATAACAATGGTCGCATAAGTCACACTTCAAGGTGTGAAGTGGAGTGAGAGTCGTTGTGGTTACATGACCCAGAGAATAAGTTCTGCTCTGATGGTGAGGAGCAGTTAAATTTCCTGGGATGAGATCTCAAAGCATGTTCTCCCCGTGTCTGCGTGGGTTTTCACCGGGTACTCCGGCTTCCTCCCACAATACAAAACATGCTCAGGTTAATTGGCAACTCTAAATTGCCCATAGGTGTGAGTGTGTGAGTGAATGGTGTGTGAATGGTGTGTGTGCCCCACGATTGGCTGGCGACCATCTGGGGTGTATCCCTGCCTCTCGCCATAAATGCGCTGGGATAGGCTCCAGCAGACCCCTGCGACCCTGAAAAGGAATAAGCGGGATAGAAAATGGATGGATGGATGGGTGGATGGAGATCTCAAAGCAGGATGGTATGTAGCAGAAAGATTATGACGTAACCCACCTCTTCTGTTCAAAGTCTGTCTTTCTAAATGGACATAGATGACCTCCTTCACTCCCCTCCACACTGTGGAATATGTACAGACAGAAAGTATAGAAAATTAAGATTGCAATAAAAAAAAGAGGAAGCCTGGGTCTGACGATTTTTATTTTCTTCAATCTGGCTGGCTAGGGGTTCCCTGGTGGTCTAGTGGCTAGGATTCGGCGCTCTCACCGCCGCGGCCCGGGTTCGATTCCCGGTCAGGGAATGCTTGACAGGCTGTGGAAGTTTAGACTGCTAATGTAGATGTTACCCCCTGCTACTGAAAGTAGTGAAACTTTGAGCAGGCTAATCCAGTTTGACAACCACTGGTCTCTTTTGAGGCATGTTGGCATTATATTAAAGGCCTGTTAACTACCTTTCCTGCTCATTTGTGAGTAAACGGCAAGAAAGGCACTGCTGTCCCATCTTGTCATTTTGCCCCTCGTGGGCTGCTCGACATGCAGTAAAGAGGTGTAAACACATAAGAGCGGATTTTCATGAGGCCAAAACAGAGCTCAAGCCACTCTGCCACGCATTAGCAGAGAATGGTTTCGATCCATCGACCTCTGGGTTGTGGGCCCAGCACGCTTCCTCTGCGCCACTCTGCTGTTCCTTTCAATGCCGTTGGGACATAAAACCCAAAACCCGTGCTTTAGGGGGGCAGCGCCTTATAAATCGGGCCACTGAGGCTTTCCCAACAGGCAGGTTGAACACTTCCGTTGGCTCCAATAAAGCAACGCTGTGCAAAGCCAAAATAGTGTCACTTACATTCAGACACGTGCAAACGCAGACGAGGTGGCCGAGTGGTTAAGGCGATGGACTGCTAATCCATTGTGCTCTGCACGCATGGGTTCGAATCCCATCCTCGTCGAGTGCAGGTACCTTTGGTCGTGTTCACATGGCAAAAAGATAGCTGAGTCTGTTATAACTACTCTCCTCGAACGCTGTAAGCATCAAGCAGTCATTGTCACATGTTGTGAGAGACGACTGAAAAGGGTGTGCATATCATTGAACATGGCAAGTTGTGTTCACTGCGGGAGGTTTCCAACTGAATACTCGTGCAAATGTGACAACCAGACTTGTAATCATTACCACAAACACAGAAAGTGCAGAAACTGCGCTCTTGGTGGGGCTGTTTCTGTTGAGTCGGACTTCTTGCTAAATTCAGCACTCACCAGACATCAGTCTGATGAGAAATGACCGAAGGGAGATGCATAAAAAGCCTGCCTGAATCGTGAAAGACGCGTTATCAGGGAAAACTGGCAAACGTCAAGTCCTGTGTGGTTAACCTTGACGCCACATCCTTCATTTCATGCTGAGATTATAGTTTGTCATCTCACCCGGCTAAACAGCCTTTTAAAGTAACATTTAAGGGATGCTTAATATGTCATGACACATCAGTGATCTCCACACTGTGGAGTCAAAGAAGATACTTGTAAGCAACTGGACTACTTCTTCTTAGCTTAAAGACCTTTTTACCACCTATCCAGGAGGCTTCTTCAGTTCTGGCTTGATGCTGAAACCAGGAGCTTATATCTCTGGATCACTGGGTGAAACTGTAAACAACACTCTCATAACAATGGTCGCATAAGTCACACTTCAAGGTGTGAAGTGGAGTGAGAGTCGTTGTGGTTACATGACCCAGAGAATAAGTTCTGCTCTGATGGTGAGGAGCAGTTAAATTTCCTGGGATGAGATCTCAAAGCAGGATGGTATGTAGCAGAAAGATTATGACGTAACCCACCTCCTCTGTTCAAAGTGGGTCTTTCTAAATGGACATAGATGACCTCCTTCACTCCCCTCCACACTGTGGAATATGTAAAGACAGAAAGTATAGAAAATTAAGATTGCAATAAAAAAAAGAGGAAGCCTGGTCTGACGATTTTTATTTTCTTCAATCTGGCTGGCTAGGGGTTCCCTGGTGGTCTAGTGGCTAGGATTCGGCGCTCTCACCGCCGTGGCCCGGGTACGATTCCCGGTCAGGGAATGCTTGACAGGCTGTGGAAGTTTAGACTGCTAATGTAGATGTTACCCCCTGCTACTGAAAGTAGTGAAACTTTGAGCAGGTGAATCCAGTTTGACAACCACTGGTCTCTTTTGAGGCATGTTGGCATTATATTAAAGGCCTGTTAACTACCTTTCCTGCTCATTTGTGAGTAAACGGCAAGAAAGGCACTGCTGTCCCATCTTGTCATTTTGCCCCTCGTGGGCTGCTCGACATGCAGTAAAGAGGTGTAAACACATAAGAGCGGATTTTCATGAGGCCAAAACAGAGCTCAAGCCACTCTGCCACGCATTAGCAGAGAATGGTTTCGATCCATCGACCTCTGGGTTATGGGCCCAGCACGCTTCCTCTGCGCCACTCTGCTGTTCCTTTCAATGCCGTTCGGACATAAAACCCAAAACCCGTGCTTTAGGGGGGCAGCGCCTTATAAATGGGGCCACTGAGGCTTTCCCAACAGGCAGGTTGAACACTTCCGTTGGCTCCAATAAAGCAACGCTGTGCAAAGCCAAAATAGTGTCACTTACATTCAGACATGTGCAAACGCAGACGAGGTGGCCGAGTGGTTAAGGCGATGGACTGCTAATCCATTGTGCTCTGCACGCATGGGTTCGAATCCCATCCTCGTCGAGTGCAGGTACCTTTGGTCGTGTTCACATGGCAAAAAGATAGCTGAGTCTGTTATAACTACTCTCCTCGAACGCTGTAAGCATCAAGCAGTCATTGTCACATGTTGTGAGAGACGACTGAAAAGGGTGTGCATATCATTGAACATGGCAAGTTGTGTTCACTGCGGGAGGTTTCCAACTGAATACTCGTGCAAATGTGACAACCAGACTTGTAATCATTACCACAAACACAGAAAGTGCAGAAACTGCGCTCTTGGTGGGGCTGTTTCTCTCTGTTAACTACCTTTCCTGCTCATTTGTGAGTAAACGGCAAGAAAGGCACTGCTGTCCCATCTTGTCATTTTGCCCCTCGTGGGCTGCTCGACATGCAGTAAAGAGGTGTAAACACATAAGAGCGGATTTTCATGAGGCCAAAACAGAGCTCAAGCCACTCTGCCACGCATTAGCAGAGGATGGTTTCGATCCATCGACCTCTGGGTTATGGGCCCAGCACGCTTCCTCTGCGCCACTCTGCTGTCCCTTTCAATGCCGTTTGGACATGAACCCAAAACCCGTGCTTTAGGGGGCCAGCGCCTTATAAATGGGGCCACTGAGGCTTTCCCAACAGGCAGGTTGAACACTTCCGTTGGCTCCAATAAAGCAACGCTGTGCAAAGCCAAAATAGTGTCACTTACATTCAGACATGTGCAAACGCAGACGAGGTGGCCGAGTGGTTAAGGCGATGGACTGCTAATCCATTGTGCTCTGCACGCATGGGTTCGAATCCCATCCTCGTCGAGTGCAGGTACCTTTGGTCGTGTTCACATGGCAAAAAGATAGCTGAGTCTGTTATAACTACTCTCCTCGAACGCTGTAAGCATCAAGCAGTCATTGTCACATGTTGTGAGAGACGACTGAAAAGGGTGTGCATATCATTGAACATGGCAAGTTGTGTTCACTGCGGGAGGTTTCCAACTGAATACTCGTGCAAATGTGACAACCAGACTTGTAATCATTACCACAAACACAGAAAGTGCAGAAACTGCGCTCTTGGTGGGGCTGTTTCTGTTGAGTCGGACTTCTTGCTAAAATTCAGCACTCACCAGACATCAGTCTGATGAGAAATGACCGAAGGGAGATGCATAAAAAGCCTGCCTGAATCGTGAAAGACGCGTTATCAGGGAAAACCGGCAAACGTCAAGTCGGGTTTTGGGTTAACCTTGACGCCACATCCTTCATTTCACGCCACATCCTTCATTTCATGCTGATATTATAGTTTGTCATCTCACCCGGCTAAACAGCCTTTTAAAGTAACATTTAAGGGATGCTTAATATGTCACGACACATCAGTGATCTCCACACTGTGGAGTCAAAGAAGATACTTGTAAGCAACTGGACTACTTCTTCTTAGCTTAAAGACCTTTTTACCACCTATCCAGGAGGCTTCTTCAGTTCTGGCTTGATGCTGAAACCAGGAGCTTATATCTCTGGATCACTGGGTGAAACTGTAAACAACACTCTCATAACAATGGTCGCATAAGTCACACTTCAAGGTGTGAAGTGGAGTGAGAGTCGTTGTGGTTACATGACCCAGAGAATAAGTTCTGCTCTGATGGTGAGGAGCAGTTAAATTTCCTGGGATGAGATCTCAAAGCATGTTCTCCCCGTGTCTGCGTGGGTTTTCACCGGGTACTCCGGCTTCCTCCCACAATACAAAACATGCTCAGGTTAATTGGCAACTCTAAATTGCCCATAGGTGTGAGTGTGTGAGTGAATGGTGTGTGAATGGTGTGTGTGCCCCATGATTGGCTGGCGACCATCTGGGGTGTATCCCTGCCTCTCGCCATAAATGCGCTGGGATAGGCTCCAGCAGACCCCTGCGACCCTGAAAAGGAATAAGCGGGATAGAAAATGGATGGATGGATGGGTGGATGGAGATCTCAAAGCAGGATGGTATGTAGCAGAAAGATTATGACGTAACCCACCTCTTCTGTTCAAAGTCTGTCTTTCTAAATGGACATAGATGACCTCCTTCACTCCCCTCCACACTGTGGAATATGTACAGACAGAAAGTATAGAAAATTAAGATTGCAATAAAAAAAAGAGGAAGCCTGGGTCTGACGATTTTTATTTTCTTCAATCTGGCTGGCTAGGGGTTCCCTGGTGGTCTAGTGGCTAGGATTCGGCGCTCTCACCGCCGCGGCCCGGGTTCGATTCCCGGTCAGGGAATGCTTGACAGGCTGTGGAAGTTTAGACTGCTAATGTAGATGTTACCCCCTGCTACTGAAAGTAGTGAAACTTTGAGCAGGCTAATCCAGTTTGACAACCACTGGTCTCTTTTGAGGCATGTTGGCATTATATTAAAGGCCTGTTAACTACCTTTCCTGCTCATTTGTGAGTAAACGGCAAGAAAGGCACTGCTGTCCCATCTTGTCATTTTGCCCCTCGTGGGCTGCTCGACATGCAGTAAAGAGGTGTAAACACATAAGAGCGGATTTTCATGAGGCCAAAACAGAGCTCAAGCCACTCTGCCACGCATTAGCAGAGAATGGTTTCGATCCATCGACCTCTGGGTTGTGGGCCCAGCACGCTTCCTCTGCGCCACTCTGCTGTTCCTTTCAATGCCGTTGGGACATAAAACCCAAAACCCGTGCTTTAGGGGGGCAGCGCCTTATAAATCGGGCCACTGAGGCTTTCCCAACAGGCAGGTTGAACACTTCCGTTGGCTCCAATAAAGCAACGCTGTGCAAAGCCAAAATAGTGTCACTTACATTCAGACACGTGCAAACGCAGACGAGGTGGCCGAGTGGTTAAGGCGATGGACTGCTAATCCATTGTGCTCTGCACGCATGGGTTCGAATCCCATCCTCGTCGAGTGCAGGTACCTTTGGTCGTGTTCACATGGCAAAAAGATAGCTGAGTCTGTTATAACTACTCTCCTCGAACGCTGTAAGCATCAAGCAGTCATTGTCACATGTTGTGAGAGACGACTGAAAAGGGTGTGCATATCATTGAACATGGCAAGTTGTGTTCACTGCGGGAGGTTTCCAACTGAATACTCGTGCAAATGTGACAACCAGACTTGTAATCATTACCACAAACACAGAAAGTGCAGAAACTGCGCTCTTGGTGGGGCTGTTTCTGTTGAGTCGGACTTCTTGCTAAATTCAGCACTCACCAGACATCAGTCTGATGAGAAATGACCGAAGGGAGATGCATAAAAAGCCTGCCTGAATCGTGAAAGACGCGTTATCAGGGAAAACTGGCAAACGTCAAGTCCTGTGTGGTTAACCTTGACGCCACATCCTTCATTTCATGCTGAGATTATAGTTTGTCATCTCACCCGGCTAAACAGCCTTTTAAAGTAACATTTAAGGGATGCTTAATATGTCACGACACATCAGTGATCTCCACACTGTGGAGTCAAAGAAGATACTTGTAAGCAACTGGACTACTTCTTCTTAGCTTAAAGACCTTTTTACCACCTATCCAGGAGGCTTCTTCAGTTCTGGCTTGATGCTGAAACCAGGAGCTTATATATCTGGATCACTGGGTGAAACTGTAAACAACACTCTCATAACAATGGTCGCATAAGTCACACTTCAAGGTGTGAAGTGGAGTGAGAGTCGTTGTGGTTACATGACCCAGAGAATAAGTTCTGCTCTGATGGTGAGGAGCAGTTAAATTTCCTGGGATGAGATCTCAAAGCATGTTCTCCCCGTGTCTGCGTGGGTTTTCACCGGGTACTCCGGCTTCCTCCCACAATACAAAACATGCTCAGGTTAATTGGCAACTCTAAATTGCCCATAGGTGTGAGTGTGTGAGTGAATGGTGTGTGAATGGTGTGTGTGCCCCACGATTGGCTGGCGACCATCTGGGGTGTATCCCTGCCTCTCGCCATAAATGCGCTGGGATAGGCTCCAGCAGACCCCTGCGACCCTGAAAAGGAATAAGCGGGATAGAAAATGGATGGATGGATGGGTGGATGGAGATCTCAAAGCAGGATGGTATGTAGCAGAAAGATTATGACGTAACCCACCTCTTCTGTTCAAAGTCTGTCTTTCTAAATGGACATAGATGACCTCCTTCACTCCCCTCCACACTGTGGAATATGTACAGACAGAAAGTATAGAAAATTAAGATTGCAATAAAAAAAAGAGGAAGCCTGGGTCTGACGATTTTTATTTTCTTCAATCTGGCTGGCTAGGGGTTCCCTGGTGGTCTAGTGGCTAGGATTCGGCGCTCTCACCGCCGCGGCCCGGGTTCGATTCCCGGTCAGGGAATGCTTGACAGGCTGTGGAAGTTTAGACTGCTAATGTAGATGTTACCCCCTGCTACTGAAAGTAGTGAAACTTTGAGCAGGCTAATCCAGTTTGACAACCACTGGTCTCTTTTGAGGCATGTTGGCATTATATTAAAGGCCTGTTAACTACCTTTCCTGCTCATTTGTGAGTAAACGGCAAGAAAGGCACTGCTGTCCCATCTTGTCATTTTGCCCCTCGTGGGCTGCTCGACATGCAGTAAAGAGGTGTAAACACATAAGAGCGGATTTTCATGAGGCCAAAACAGAGCTCAAGCCACTCTGCCACGCATTAGCAGAGAATGGTTTCGATCCATCGACCTCTGGGTTGTGGGCCCAGCACGCTTCCTCTGCGCCACTCTGCTGTTCCTTTCAATGCCGTTGGGACATAAAACCCAAAACCCGTGCTTTAGGGGGGCAGCGCCTTATAAATCGGGCCACTGAGGCTTTCCCAACAGGCAGGTTGAACACTTCCGTTGGCTCCAATAAAGCAACGCTGTGCAAAGCCAAAATAGTGTCACTTACATTCAGACACGTGCAAACGCAGACGAGGTGGCCGAGTGGTTAAGGCGATGGACTGCTAATCCATTGTGCTCTGCACGCATGGGTTCGAATCCCATCCTCGTCGAGTGCAGGTACCTTTGGTCGTGTTCACATGGCAAAAAGATAGCTGAGTCTGTTATAACTACTCTCCTCGAACGCTGTAAGCATCAAGCAGTCATTGTCACATGTTGTGAGAGACGACTGAAAAGGGTGTGCATATCATTGAACATGGCAAGTTGTGTTCACTGCGGGAGGTTTCCAACTGAATACTCGTGCAAATGTGACAACCAGACTTGTAATCATTACCACAAACACAGAAAGTGCAGAAACTGCGCTCTTGGTGGGGCTGTTTCTCTCTGTTAACTACCTTTCCTGCTCATTTGTGAGTAAACGGCAAGAAAGGCACTGCTGTCCCATCTTGTCATTTTGCCCCTCGTGGGCTGCTCGACATGCAGTAAAGAGGTGTAAACACATAAGAGCGGATTTTCATGAGGCCAAAACAGAGCTCAAGCCACTCTGCCACGCATTAGCAGAGAATGGTTTCGATCCATCGACCTCTGGGTTATGGGCCCAGCACGCTTCCTCTGCGCCACTCTGCTGTTCCTTTCAATGCCGTTCGGACATAAAACCCAAAACCCGTGCTTTAGGGGGGCAGCGCCTTATAAATCGGGCCACTGAGGCTTTCCCAACAGGCAGGTTGAACACTTCCGTTGGCTCCAATAAAGCAACGCTGTGCAAAGCCAAAATAGTGTCACTTACATTCAGACATGTGCAAACGCAGACGAGGTGGCCGAGTGGTTAAGGCGATGGACTGCTAATCCATTGTGCTCTGCACGCATGGGTTCGAATCCCATCCTCGTCGAGTGCAGGTACCTTTGGTCGTGTTCACATGGCAAAAAGATAGCTGAGTCTGTTATAACTACTCTCCTCGAACGCTGTAAGCATCAAGCAGTCATTGTCACATGTTGTGAGAGACGACTGAAAAGGGTGTGCATATCATTGAACATGGCAAGTTGTGTTCACTGCGGGAGGTTTCCAACTGAATACTTGTGCAAATGTGACAACCAGACTTGTAATCATTACCACAAACACAGAAAGTGCAGAAACTGCGCTCTTGGTGGGGCTGTTTCTGTTGAGTCGGACTTCTTGCTAAATTCAGCACTCACCAGACATCAGTCTGATGAGAAATGACCGAAGGGAGATGCATAAAAAGCCTGCCTGAATCGTGAAAGACGCGTTATCAGGGAAAACCGGCAAACGTCAAGTCCTGTGTGGTTAACCTTGACGCCACATCCTTCATTTCATGCTGAGATTATAGTTTGTCATCTCACCCGGCTAAACAGCCTTTTAAAGTAACATTTAAGGGATGCTTAATATGTCATGACACATCAGTGATCTCCACACTGTGGAGTCAAAGAAGATACTTGTAAGCAACTGGACTACTTCTTCTTAGCTTAAAGACCTTTTTACCACCTATCCAGGAGGCTTCTTCAGTTCTGGCTTGATGCTGAAACCAGGAGCTTATATCTCTGGATCACTGGGTGAAACTGTAAACAACACTCTCATAACAATGGTCGCATAAGTCACACTTCAAGGTGTGAAGTGGAGTGAGAGTCGTTGTGGTTACATGACCCAGAGAATAAGTTCTGCTCTGATGGTGAGGAGCAGTTAAATTTCCTGGGATGAGATCTCAAAGCAGGATGGTATGTAGCAGAAAGATTATGACGTAACCCACCTCCTCTGTTCAAAGTCGGTCTTTCTAAATGGACATAGATGACCTCCTTCACTCCCCTCCACACTGTGGAATATGTACAGACAGAAAGTATAGAAAATTAAGATTGCAATAAAAAAAAGAGGAAGCCTGGGTCTGACGATTTTTATTTTCTTCAATCTGGCGAGCTAGGGGTTCCCTGGTGGTCTAGTGGCTAGGATTCGGCGCTCTCACCGCCGCGGCCCGGGTTCGATTCCCGGTCAGGGAATGCTTGACAGGCTGTGGAAGTTTAGTCTGCTAATGTAGATGTTACCCCCTGCTACTGAAAGTAGTGAAACTTTGAGCAGGCGAATCCAGTTTGACAACCACTGGTCTCTTTTGAGGCATGTTGGCATTATATTAAAGGCCTGTTAACTACCTTTCCTGCTCATTTGTGAGTAAACGGCAAGAAAGGCACTGCTGTCCCATCTTGTCATTTTGCCCCTCGTGGGCTGCTCGACATGCAGTAAAGAGGTGTAAACACATAAGAGCGGATTTTCATGAGGCCAAAACAGAGCTCAAGCCACTCTGCCACGCATTAGCAGAGAATGGTTTCGATCCATCAACCTCTGGGTTATGGGCCCAGCACGCATCCTCTGCGCCACTCTGCTGTCCCTTTCAATGCCGTTTGGACATGAACCCAAAACCCGTGCTTTAGGGGGGCAGCGCCTTATAAATGGGGCCACTGAGGCTTTCCCAACAGGCAGGTTGAACACTTCCGTTGGCTCCAATAAAGCAACGCTGTGCAAAGCCAAAATAGTGTCACTTACATTCAGACACGTGCAAACGCAGACGAGGTGGCCGAGTGGTTAAGGCGATGGACTGCTAATCCATTGTGCTCTGCACGCATGGGTTCGAATCCCATCCTCGTCGAGTGCAGGTACCTTTGGTCGTGTTCACATGGCAAAAAGATAGCTGAGTCTGTTATAACTACTCTCCTCGAACGCTGTAAGCATCAAGCAGTCATTGTCACATGTTGTGAGAGACGACTGAAAAGGGTGTGCATATCATTGAACATGGCAAGTTGTGTTCACTGCGGGAGGTTTCCAACTGAATACTCGTGCAAATGTGACAACCAGACTTGTAATCATTACCACAAACACAGAAAGTGCAGAAACTGCGCTCTTGGTGGGGCTGTTTCTCTCTGTTAACTACCTTTCCTGCTCATTTGTGAGTAAACGGCAAGAAAGGCACTGCTGTCCCATCTTGTCATTTTGCCCCTCGTGGGCTGCTCGACATGCAGTAAAGAGGTGTAAACACATAAGAGCGGATTTTCATGAGGCCAAAACAGAGCTCAAGCCACTCTGCCACGCATTAGCAGAGAATGGTTTCGATCCATCGACCTCTGGGTTATGGGCCCAGCACGCTTCCTCTGCGCCACTCTGCTGTTCCTTTCAATGCCGTTCGGACATAAAACCCAAAACCCGTGCTTTAGGGGGGCAGCGCCTTATAAATCGGGCCACTGAGGCTTTCCCAACAGGCAGGTTGAACACTTCCGTTGGCTCCAATAAAGCAACGCTGTGCAAAGCCAAAATAGTGTCACTTACATTCAGACATGTGCAAACGCAGACGAGGTGGCCGAGTGGTTAAGGCGATGGACTGCTAATCCATTGTGCTCTGCACGCATGGGTTCGAATCCCATCCTCGTCGAGTGCAGGTACCTTTGGTCGTGTTCACATGGCAAAAAGATAGCTGAGTCTGTTATAACTACTCTCCTCGAACGCTGTAAGCATCAAGCAGTCATTGTCACATGTTGTGAGAGACGACTGAAAAGGGTGTGCATATCATTGAACATGGCAAGTTGTGTTCACTGCGGGAGGTTTCCAACTGAATACTCGTGCAAATGTGACAACCAGACTTGTAATCATTACCACAAACACAGAAAGTGCAGAAACTGCGCTCTTGGTGGGGCTGTCTCTCTCTGTTAACTACCTTTCCTGCTCATTTGTGAGTAAACGGCAAGAAAGGCACTGCTGTCCCATCTTGTCATTTTGCCCCTCGTGGGCTGCTCGACATGCAGTAAAGAGGTGTAAACACATAAGAGCGGATTTTCATGAGGCCAAAACAGAGCTCAAGCCACTCTGCCACGCATTAGCAGAGGATGGTTTCGATCCATCGACCTCTGGGTTATGGGCCCAGCACGCTTCCTCTGCGCCACTCTGCTGTCCCTTTCAATGCCGTTTGGACATGAACCCAAAACCCGTGCTTTAGGGGGGCAGCGCCTTATAAATGGGGCCACTGAGGCTTTCCCAACAGGCAGGTTGAACACTTCCGTTGGCTCCAATAAAGCAACGCTGTGCAAAGCCAAAATAGTGTCACTTACATTCAGACACGTGCAAACGCAGACGAGGTGGCCGAGTGGTTAAGGCGATGGACTGCTAATCCATTGTGCTCTGCACGCATGGGTTCGAATCCCATCCTCGTCGAGTGCAGGTACCTTTGGTCGTGTTCACATGGCAAAAAGATAGCTGAGTCTGTTATAACTACTCTCCTCGAACGCTGTAAGCATCAAGCAGTCATTGTCACATGTTGTGAGAGACGACTGAAAAGGGTGTGCATATCATTGAACATGGCAAGTTGTGTTCACTGCGGGAGGTTTCCAACTGAATACTCGTGCAAATGTGACAACCAGACTTGTAATCATTACCACAAACACAGAAAGTGCAGAAACTGCGCTCTTGGTGGGGCTGTTTCTGTTGAGTCGGACTTCTTGCTAAAATTCAGCACTCACCAGACATCAGTCTGATGAGAAATGACCGAAGGGAGATGCATAAAAAGCCTGCCTGAATCGTGAAAGACGCGTTATCAGGGAAAACCGGCAAACGTCAAGTCGGGTTTTGGGTTAACCTTGACGCCACATCCTTCATTTCACGCCACATCCTTCATTTCATGCTGAGATTATAGTTTGTCATCTCACCCGGCTAAACAGCCTTTTAAAGTAACATTTAAGGGATGCTTAATATGTCACGACACATCAGTGATCTCCACACTGTGGAGTCAAAGAAGATACTTGTAAGCAACTGGACTACTTCTTCTTAGCTTAAAGACCTTTTTACCACCTATCCAGGAGGCTTCTTCAGTTCTGGCTTGATGCTGAAACCAGGAGCTTATATCTCTGGATCACTGGGTGAAACTGTAAACAACACTCTCATAACAATGGTCGCATAAGTCACACTTCAAGGTGTGAAGTGGAGTGAGAGTCGTTGTGGTTACATGACCCAGAGAATAAGTTCTGCTCTGATGGTGAGGAGCAGTTAAATTTCCTGGGATGAGATCTCAAAGCATGTTCTCCCCGTGTCTGCGTGGGTTTTCACCGGGTACTCCGGCTTCCTCCCACAATACAAAACATGCTCAGGTTAATTGGCAACTCTAAATTGCCCATAGGTGTGAGTGTGTGAGTGAATGGTGTGTGAATGGTGTGTGTGCCCCATGATTGGCTGGCGACCATCTGGGGTGTATCCCTGCCTCTCGCCATAAATGCGCTGGGATAGGCTCCAGCAGACCCCTGCGACCCTGAAAAGGAATAAGCGGGATAGAAAATGGATGGATGGATGGGTGGATGGAGATCTCAAAGCAGGATGGTATGTAGCAGAAAGATTATGACGTAACCCACCTCTTCTGTTCAAAGTCTGTCTTTCTAAATGGACATAGATGACCTCCTTCACTCCCCTCCACACTGTGGAATATGTACAGACAGAAAGTATAGAAAATTAAGATTGCAATAAAAAAAAGAGGAAGCCTGGGTCTGACGATTTTTATTTTCTTCAATCTGGCTGGCTAGGGGTTCCCTGGTGGTCTAGTGGCTAGGATTCGGCGCTCTCACCGCCGCGGCCCGGGTTCGATTCCCGGTCAGGGAATGCTTGACAGGCTGTGGAAGTTTAGACTGCTAATGTAGATGTTACCCCCTGCTACTGAAAGTAGTGAAACTTTGAGCAGGCTAATCCAGTTTGACAACCACTGGTCTCTTTTGAGGCATGTTGGCATTATATTAAAGGCCTGTTAACTACCTTTCCTGCTCATTTGTGAGTAAACGGCAAGAAAGGTACTGCTGTCCCATCTTGTCATTTTGCCCCTCGTGGGCTGCTCGACATGCAGTAAAGAGGTGTAAACACATAAGAGCGGATTTTCATGAGGCCAAAACAGAGCTCAAGCCACTCTGCCACGCATTAGCAGAGAATGGTTTCGATCCATCTACCTCTGGGTTATGGGCCCAGCACGCTTCCTCTGCGCCACTCTGCTGTCCCTTTCAATGCCGTTGGGACATAAAACCCAAAACCCGTGCTTTAGGGGGGCAGCGCCTTATAAATCGGGCCACTGAGGCTTTCCCAACAGGCAGGTTGAACACTTTCGTTGGCTCCAATAAAGCAACGCTGTGCAAAGCCAAAATAGTGTCACTTACATTCAGACACGTGCAAACGCAGACGAGGTGGCCGAGTGGTTAAGGCGATGGACTGCTAATCCATTGTGCTCTGCACGCATGGGTTCGAATCCCATCCTCGTCGAGTGCAGGTACCTTTGGTCGTGTTCACATGGCAAAAAGATAGCTGAGTCTGTTATAACTACTCTCCTCGAACGCTGTAAGCATCAAGCAGTCATTGTCACATGTTGTGAGAGACGACTGAAAAGGGTGTGCATATCATTGAACATGGCAAGTTGTGTTCACTGCGGGAGGTTTCCAACTGAATACTCGTGCAAATGTGACAACCAGACTTGTAATCATTACCACAAACACAGAAAGTGCAGAAACTGCGCTCTTGGTGGGGCTGTTTCTCTCTGTTAACTACCTTTCCTGCTCATTTGTGAGTAAACGGCAAGAAAGGCACTGCTGTCCCATCTTGTCATTTTGCCCCTCGTGGGCTGCTCGACATGCAGTAAAGAGGTGTAAACACATAAGAGCGGATTTTCATGAGGCCAAAACAGAGCTCAAGCCACTCTGCCACGCATTAGCAGAGAATGGTTTCGATCCATCGACCTCTGGGTTATGGGCCCAGCACGCTTCCTCTGCGCCACTCTGCTGTTCCTTTCAATGCCGTTCGGACATAAAACCCAAAACCCGTGCTTTAGGGGGGCAGCGCCTTATAAATCGGGCCACTGAGGCTTTCCCAACAGGCAGGTTGAACACTTCCGTTGGCTCCAATAAAGCAACGCTGTGCAAAGCCAAAATAGTGTCACTTACATTCAGACATGTGCAAACGCAGACGAGGTGGCCGAGTGGTTAAGGCGATGGACTGCTAATCCATTGTGCTCTGCACGCATGGGTTCGAATCCCATCCTCGTCGAGTGCAGGTACCTTTGGTCGTGTTCACATGGCAAAAAGATAGCTGAGTCTGTTATAACTACTCTCCTCGAACGCTGTAAGCATCAAGCAGTCATTGTCACATGTTGTGAGAGACGACTGAAAAGGGTGTGCATATCATTGAACATGGCAAGTTGTGTTCACTGCGGGAGGTTTCCAACTGAATACTCGTGCAAATGTGACAACCAGACTTGTAATCATTACCACAAACACAGAAAGTGCAGAAACTGCGCTCTTGGTGGGGCTGTTTCTGTTGAGTCGGACTTCTTGCTAAATTCAGCACTCACCAGACATCAGTCTGATGAGAAATGACCGAAGGGAGATGCATAAAAAGCCTGCCTGAATCGTGAAAGACGCGTTATCAGGGAAAACTGGCAAACGTCAAGTCCTGTGTGGTTAACCTTGACGCCACATCCTTCATTTCATGCTGAGATTATAGTTTGTCATCTCACCCGGCTAAACAGCCTTTTAAAGTAACATTTAAGGGATGCTTAATATGTCACGACACATCAGTGATCTCCACACTGTGGAGTCAAAGAAGATACTTGTAAGCAACTGGACTACTTCTTCTTAGCTTAAAGACCTTTTTACCACCTATCCAGGAGGCTTCTTCAGTTCTGGCTTGATGCTGAAACCAGGAGCTTATATATCTGGATCACTGGGTGAAACTGTAAACAACACTCTCATAACAATGGTCGCATAAGTCACACTTCAAGGTGTGAAGTGGAGTGAGAGTCGTTGTGGTTA
The DNA here is from genome assembly GCA_036785175.1 of Eupleurogrammus muticus. Classification (NCBI taxonomy): domain Eukaryota; kingdom Metazoa; phylum Chordata; class Actinopteri; order Scombriformes; family Trichiuridae; genus Eupleurogrammus; species Eupleurogrammus muticus. Next base: position 4,600,131 of record JAYKQN010000025.1, on the reverse strand, counting down.
CATGACCCAGAGAATAAGTTCTGCTCTGATGGTGAGGAGCAGTTAAATTTCCTGGGATGAGATCTCAAAGCAGGATGGTATGTAGCAGAAAGATTATGACGTAACCCACCTCCTCTGTTCAAAGTCGGTCTTTCTAAATGGACATAGATGACCTCCTTCACTCCCCTCCACACTGTGGAATATGTACAGACAGAAAGTATAGAAAATTAAGATTGCAATAAAAAAAAGAGGAAGCCTGGGTCTGACGATTTTTATTTTCTTCAATCTGGCGAGCTAGGGGTTCCCTGGTGGTCTAGTGGCTAGGATTCGGCGCTCTCACCGCCGCGGCCCGGGTTCGATTCCCGGTCAGGGAATGCTTGACAGGCTGTGGAAGTTTAGTCTGCTAATGTAGATGTTACCCCCTGCTACTGAAAGTAGTGAAACTTTGAGCAGGCGAATCCAGTTTGACAACCACTGGTCTCTTTTGAGGCATGTTGGCATTATATTAAAGGCCTGTTAACTACCTTTCCTGCTCATTTGTGAGTAAACGGCAAGAAAGGCACTGCTGTCCCATCTTGTCATTTTGCCCCTCGTGGGCTGCTCGACATGCAGTAAAGAGGTGTAAACACATAAGAGCGGATTTTCATGAGGCCAAAACAGAGCTCAAGCCACTCTGCCACGCATTAGCAGAGAATGGTTTCGATCCATCAACCTCTGGGTTATGGGCCCAGCACGCATCCTCTGCGCCACTCTGCTGTCCCTTTCAATGCCGTTTGGACATGAACCCAAAACCCGTGCTTTAGGGGGGCAGCGCCTTATAAATGGGGCCACTGAGGCTTTCCCAACAGGCAGGTTGAACACTTCCGTTGGCTCCAATAAAGCAACGCTGTGCAAAGCCAAAATAGTGTCACTTACATTCAGACACGTGCAAACGCAGACGAGGTGGCCGAGTGGTTAAGGCGATGGACTGCTAATCCATTGTGCTCTGCACGCATGGGTTCGAATCCCATCCTCGTCGAGTGCAGGTACCTTTGGTCGTGTTCACATGGCAAAAAGATAGCTGAGTCTGTTATAACTACTCTCCTCGAACGCTGTAAGCATCAAGCAGTCATTGTCACATGTTGTGAGAGACGACTGAAAAGGGTGTGCATATCATTGAACATGGCAAGTTGTGTTCACTGCGGGAGGTTTCCAACTGAATACTCGTGCAAATGTGACAACCAGACTTGTAATCATTACCACAAACACAGAAAGTGCAGAAACTGCGCTCTTGGTGGGGCTGTTTCTCTCTGTTAACTACCTTTCCTGCTCATTTGTGAGTAAACGGCAAGAAAGGCACTGCTGTCCCATCTTGTCATTTTGCCCCTCGTGGGCTGCTCGACATGCAGTAAAGAGGTGTAAACACATAAGAGCGGATTTTCATGAGGCCAAAACAGAGCTCAAGCCACTCTGCCACGCATTAGCAGAGAATGGTTTCGATCCATCGACCTCTGGGTTATGGGCCCAGCACGCTTCCTCTGCGCCACTCTGCTGTTCCTTTCAATGCCGTTCGGACATAAAACCCAAAACCCGTGCTTTAGGGGGGCAGCGCCTTATAAATCGGGCCACTGAGGCTTTCCCAACAGGCAGGTTGAACACTTCCGTTGGCTCCAATAAAGCAACGCTGTGCAAAGCCAAAATAGTGTCACTTACATTCAGACATGTGCAAACGCAGACGAGGTGGCCGAGTGGTTAAGGCGATGGACTGCTAATCCATTGTGCTCTGCACGCATGGGTTCGAATCCCATCCTCGTCGAGTGCAGGTACCTTTGGTCGTGTTCACATGGCAAAAAGATAGCTGAGTCTGTTATAACTACTCTCCTCGAACGCTGTAAGCATCAAGCAGTCATTGTCACATGTTGTGAGAGACGACTGAAAAGGGTGTGCATATCATTGAACATGGCAAGTTGTGTTCACTGCGGGAGGTTTCCAACTGAATACTTGTGCAAATGTGACAACCAGACTTGTAATCATTACCACAAACACAGAAAGTGCAGAAACTGCGCTCTTGGTGGGGCTGTTTCTGTTGAGTCGGACTTCTTGCTAAATTCAGCACTCACCAGACATCAGTCTGATGAGAAATGACCGAAGGGAGATGCATAAAAAGCCTGCCTGAATCGTGAAAGACGCGTTATCAGGGAAAACCGGCAAACGTCAAGTCCTGTGTGGTTAACCTTGACGCCACATCCTTCATTTCATGCTGAGATTATAGTTTGTCATCTCACCCGGCTAAACAGCCTTTTAAAGTAACATTTAAGGGATGCTTAATATGTCATGACACATCAGTGATCTCCACACTGTGGAGTCAAAGAAGATACTTGTAAGCAACTGGACTACTTCTTCTTAGCTTAAAGACCTTTTTACCACCTATCCAGGAGGCTTCTTCAGTTCTGGCTTGATGCTGAAACCAGGAGCTTATATCTCTGGATCACTGGGTGAAACTGTAAACAACACTCTCATAACAATGGTCGCATAAGTCACACTTCAAGGTGTGAAGTGGAGTGAGAGTCGTTGTGGTTACATGACCCAGAGAATAAGTTCTGCTCTGATGGTGAGGAGCAGTTAAATTTCCTGGGATGAGATCTCAAAGCAGGATGGTATGTAGCAGAAAGATTATGACGTAACCCACCTCCTCTGTTCAAAGTCGGTCTTTCTAAATGGACATAGATGACCTCCTTCACTCCCCTCCACACTGTGGAATATGTACAGACAGAAAGTATAGAAAATTAAGATTGCAATAAAAAAAAGAGGAAGCCTGGGTCTGACGATTTTTATTTTCTTCAATCTGGCGAGCTAGGGGTTCCCTGGTGGTCTAGTGGCTAGGATTCGGCGCTCTCACCGCCGCGGCCCGGGTTCGATTCCCGGTCAGGGAATGCTTGACAGGCTGTGGAAGTTTAGTCTGCTAATGTAGATGTTACCCCCTGCTACTGAAAGTAGTGAAACTTTGAGCAGGCGAATCCAGTTTGACAACCACTGGTCTCTTTTGAGGCATGTTGGCATTATATTAAAGGCCTGTTAACTACCTTTCCTGCTCATTTGTGAGTAAACGGCAAGAAAGGCACTGCTGTCCCATCTTGTCATTTTGCCCCTCGTGGGCTGCTCGACATGCAGTAAAGAGGTGTAAACACATAAGAGCGGATTTTCATGAGGCCAAAACAGAGCTCAAGCCACTCTGCCACGCATTAGCAGAGAATGGTTTCGATCCATCAACCTCTGGGTTATGGGCCCAGCACGCATCCTCTGCGCCACTCTGCTGTCCCTTTCAATGCCGTTTGGACATGAACCCAAAACCCGTGCTTTAGGGGGGCAGCGCCTTATAAATGGGGCCACTGAGGCTTTCCCAACAGGCAGGTTGAACACTTCCGTTGGCTCCAATAAAGCAACGCTGTGCAAAGCCAAAATAGTGTCACTTACATTCAGACACGTGCAAACGCAGACGAGGTGGCCGAGTGGTTAAGGCGATGGACTGCTAATCCATTGTGCTCTGCACGCATGGGTTCGAATCCCATCCTCGTCGAGTGCAGGTACCTTTGGTCGTGTTCACATGGCAAAAAGATAGCTGAGTCTGTTATAACTACTCTCCTCGAACGCTGTAAGCATCAAGCAGTCATTGTCACATGTTGTGAGAGACGACTGAAAAGGGTGTGCATATCATTGAACATGGCAAGTTGTGTTCACTGCGGGAGGTTTCCAACTGAATACTCGTGCAAATGTGACAACCAGACTTGTAATCATTACCACAAACACAGAAAGTGCAGAAACTGCGCTCTTGGTGGGGCTGTTTCTGTTGAGTCGGACTTCTTGCTAAATTCAGCACTCACCAGACATCAGTCTGATGAGAAATGACCGAAGGGAGATGCATAAAAAGCCTGCCTGAATCGTGAAAGACGCGTTATCAGGGAAAACTGGCAAACGTCAAGTCCTGTGTGGTTAACCTTGACGCCACATCCTTCATTTCATGCTGAGATTATAGTTTGTCATCTCACCCGGCTAAACAGCCTTTTAAAGTAACATTTAAGGGATGCTTAATATGTCATGACACATCAGTGATCTCCACACTGTGGAGTCAAAGAAGATACTTGTAAGCAACTGGACTACTTCTTCTTAGCTTAAAGACCTTTTTACCACCTATCCAGGAGGCTTCTTCAGTTCTGGCTTGATGCTGAAACCAGGAGCTTATATCTCTGGATCACTGGGTGAAACTGTAAACAACACTCTCATAACAATGGTCGCATAAGTCACACTTCAAGGTGTGAAGTGGAGTGAGAGTCGTTGTGGTTACATGACCCAGAGAATAAGTTCTGCTCTGATGGTGAGGAGCAGTTAAATTTCCTGGGATGAGATCTCAAAGCAGGATGGTATGTAGCAGAAAGATTATGACGTAACCCACCTCCTCTGTTCAAAGTGGGTCTTTCTAAATGGACATAGATGACCTCCTTCACTCCCCTCCACACTGTGGAATATGTAAAGACAGAAAGTATAGAAAATTAAGATTGCAATAAAAAAAAGAGGAAGCCTGGTCTGACGATTTTTATTTTCTTCAATCTGGCTGGCTAGGGGTTCCCTGGTGGTCTAGTGGCTAGGATTCGGCGCTCTCACCGCCGCGGCCCGGGTTCGATTCCCGGTCAGGGAATGCTTGACAGGCTGTGGAAGTTTAGTCTGCTAATGTAGATGTTACCCCCTGCTACTGAAAGTAGTGAAACTTTGAGCAGGCGAATCCAGTTTGACAACCACTGGTCTCTTTTGAGGCATGTTGGCATTATATTAAAGGCCTGTTAACTACCTTTCCTGCTCATTTGTGAGTAAACGGCAAGAAAGGCACTGCTGTCCCATCTTGTCATTTTGCCCCTCGTGGGCTGCTCGACATGCAGTAAAGAGGTGTAAACACATAAGAGCGGATTTTCATGAGGCCAAAACAGAGCTCAAGCCACTCTGCCACGCATTAGCAGAGAATGGTTTCGATCCATCAACCTCTGGGTTATGGGCCCAGCACGCATCCTCTGCGCCACTCTGCTGTCCCTTTCAATGCCGTTTGGACATGAACCCAAAACCCGTGCTTTAGGGGGGCAGCGCCTTATAAATGGGGCCACTGAGGCTTTCCCAACAGGCAGGTTGAACACTTCCGTTGGCTCCAATAAAGCAACGCTGTGCAAAGCCAAAATAGTGTCACTTACATTCAGACACGTGCAAACGCAGACGAGGTGGCCGAGTGGTTAAGGCGATGGACTGCTAATCCATTGTGCTCTGCACGCATGGGTTCGAATCCCATCCTCGTCGAGTGCAGGTACCTTTGGTCGTGTTCACATGGCAAAAAGATAGCTGAGTCTGTTATAACTACTCTCCTCGAACGCTGTAAGCATCAAGCAGTCATTGTCACATGTTGTGAGAGACGACTGAAAAGGGTGTGCATATCATTGAACATGGCAAGTTGTGTTCACTGCGGGAGGTTTCCAACTGAATACTCGTGCAAATGTGACAACCAGACTTGTAATCATTACCACAAACACAGAAAGTGCAGAAACTGCGCTCTTGGTGGGGCTGTTTCTCTCTGTTAACTACCTTTCCTGCTCATTTGTGAGTAAACGGCAAGAAAGGCACTGCTGTCCCATCTTGTCATTTTGCCCCTCGTGGGCTGCTCGACATGCAGTAAAGAGGTGTAAACACATAAGAGCGGATTTTCATGAGGCCAAAACAGAGCTCAAGCCACTCTGCCACGCATTAGCAGAGAATGGTTTCGATCCATCGACCTCTGGGTTATGGGCCCAGCACGCTTCCTCTGCGCCACTCTGCTGTTCCTTTCAATGCCGTTCGGACATAAAACCCAAAACCCGTGCTTTAGGGGGGCAGCGCCTTATAAATCGGGCCACTGAGGCTTTCCCAACAGGCAGGTTGAACACTTCCGTTGGCTCCAATAAAGCAACGCTGTGCAAAGCCAAAATAGTGTCACTTACATTCAGACATGTGCAAACGCAGACGAGGTGGCCGAGTGGTTAAGGCGATGGACTGCTAATCCATTGTGCTCTGCACGCATGGGTTCGAATCCCATCCTCGTCGAGTGCAGGTACCTTTGGTCGTGTTCACATGGCAAAAAGATAGCTGAGTCTGTTATAACTACTCTCCTCGAACGCTGTAAGCATCAAGCAGTCATTGTCACATGTTGTGAGAGACGACTGAAAAGGGTGTGCATGGCAAGTTGTGTTCACTGCGGGAGGTTTCCAACTGAATACTTGTGCAAATGTGACAACCAGACTTGTAATCATTACCACAAACACAGAAAGTGCAGAAACTGCGCTCTTGGTGGGGCTGTTTCTGTTGAGTCGGACTTCTCACTAAATTCAGCACTCACCAGACATCAGTCTGATGAGAAATGACCGAAGGGAGATGCATAAAAAGCCTGCCTGAATCGTGAAAGACGCGTTATCAGGGAAAACCGGCAAACGTCAAGTCCTGTGTGGTTAACCTTGACGCCACATCCTTCATTTCATGCTGAGATTATAGTTTGTCATCTCACCCGGCTAAACAGCCTTTTAAAGTAACATTTAAGGGATGCTTAATATGTCACGACACATCAGTGATCTCCACACTGTGGAGTCAAAGAAGATACTTGTAAGCAACTGGACTACTTCTTCTTAGCTTAAAGACCTTTTTACCACCTATCCAGGAGGCTTCTTCAGTTCTGGCTTGATGCTGAAACCAGGAGCTTATATCTCTGGATCACTGGGTGAAACTGTAAACAACACTCTCATAACAATGGTCGCATAAGTCACACTTCAAGGTGTGAAGTGGAGTGAGAGTCGTTGTGGTTACATGACCCAGAGAATAAGTTCTGCTCTGATGGTGAGGAGCAGTTAAATTTCCTGGGATGAGATCTCAAAGCAGGATGGTATGTAGCAGAAAGATTATGACGTAACCCACCTCCTCTGTTCAAAGTGGGTCTTTCTAAATGGACATAGATGACCTCCTTCACTCCCCTCCACACTGTGGAATATGTAAAGACAGAAAGTATAGAAAATTAAGATTGCAATAAAAAAAAGAGGAAGCCTGGTCTGACGATTTTTATTTTCTTCAATCTGGCTGGCTAGGGGTTCCCTGGTGGTCTAGTGGCTAGGATTCGGCGCTCTCACCGCCGTGGCCCGGGTTCGATTCCCGGTCAGGGAATGCTTGACAGGCTGTGGAAGTTTAGACTGCTAATGTAGATGTTACCCCCTGCTACTGAAAGTAGTGAAACTTTGAGCAGGCGAATCCAGTTTGACAACCACTGGTCTCTTTTGAGGCATGTTGGCATTATATTAAAGGCCTGTTAACTACCTTTCCTGCTCATTTGTGAGTAAACGGCAAGAAAGGCACTGCTGTCCCATCTTGTCATTTTGCCCCTCGTGGGCTGCTCGACATGCAGTAAAGAGGTGTAAACACATAAGAGCGGATTTTCATGAGGCCAAAACAGAGCTCAAGCCACTCTGCCACGCATTAGCAGAGAATGGTTTCGATCCATCGACCTCTGGGTTGTGGGCCCAGCACGCTTCCTCTGCGCCACTCTGCTGTTCCTTTCAATGCCGTTGGGACATAAAACCCAAAACCCGTGCTTTAGGGGGGCAGCGCCTTATAAATCGGGCCACTGAGGCTTTCCCAACAGGCAGGTTGAACACTTCCGTTGGCTCCAATAAAGCAACGCTGTGCAAAGCCAAAATAGTGTCACTTACATTCAGACACGTGCAAACGCAGACGAGGTGGCCGAGTGGTTAAGGCGATGGACTGCTAATCCATTGTGCTCTGCACGCATGGGTTCGAATCCCATCCTCGTCGAGTGCAGGTACCTTTGGTCGTGTTCACATGGCAAAAAGATAGCTGAGTCTGTTATAACTACTCTCCTCGAACGCTGTAAGCATCAAGCAGTCATTGTCACATGTTGTGAGAGACGACTGAAAAGGGTGTGCATGGCAAGTTGTGTTCACTGCGGGAGGTTTCCAACTGAATACTCGTGCAAATGTGACAACCAGACTTGTAATCATTACCACAAACACAGAAAGTGCAGAAACTGCGCTCTTGGTGGGGCTGTTTCTGTTGAGTCGGACTTCTCACTAAATTCAGCACTCACCAGACATCAGTCTTATGTCTGGTGACATCAGAAAGAAATGACCGAAGGGAGATGCATAAAAAGCCTGCCTGAATCGTGAAAGACGCGTTATCAGGGAAAACCGGCAAACGTCAAGTCCTGTGTGGTTAACCTTGACGCCACATCCTTCATTTCATGCTGAGATTATAGTTTGTCATCTCACCCGGCTAAACAGCCTTTTAAAGTAACATTTAAGGGATGCTTAATATGTCACGACACATCAGTGATCTCCACACTGTGGAGTCAAAGAAGATACTTGTAAGCAACTGGACTACTTCTTCTTAGCTTAAAGACCTTTTTACCACCTATCCAGGAGGCTTCTTCAGTTCTGGCTTGATGCTGAAACCAGGAGCTTATATCTCTGGATCACTGGGTGAAACTGTAAACAACACTCTCATAACAATGGTCGCATAAGTCACACTTCAAGGTGTGAAGTGGAGTGAGAGTCGTTGTGGTTACATGACCCAGAGAATAAGTTCTGCTCTGATGGTGAGGAGCAGTTAAATTTCCTGGGATGAGATCTCAAAGCAGGATGGTATGTAGCAGAAAGATTATGACGTAACCCACCTCCTCTGTTCAAAGTCTGTCTTTCTAAATGGACATAGATGACCTCCTTCACTCCCCTCCACACTGTGGAATATGTACAGACAGAAAGTATAGAAAATTAAGATTGCAATAAAAAAAAGAGGAAGCCTGGGTCTGACGATTTTTATTTTCTTCAATCTGGCTAGCTAGGGGTTCCCTGGTGGTGTAGTGGCTAGGATTCGGCGCTCTCACCGCCGCGGCCCGGGTTCGATTCCCGGTCAGGGAATGCTTGACAGGCTGTGGAAGTTTAGTCTGCTAATGTAGATGTTACCCCCTGCTACTGAAAGTAGTGAAACTTTGAGCAGGCGAATCCAGTTTGACAACCACTGGTCTCTTTTGAGGCATGTTGGCATTCTATTAAAGGCCTGTTAACTACCTTTCCTGCTCATTTGTGAGTAAACGGCAAGAAAGGCACTGCTGTCCCATCTTGTCATTTTGCCCCTCGTGGGCTGCTCGACATGCAGTAAAGAGGTGTAAACACATAAGAGCGGATTTTCATGAGGCCAAAACAGAGCTCAAGCCACTCTGCCACGCATTAGCAGAGGATGGTTTTGATCCATCGACCTCTGGGTTATGGGCCCAGCACGCTTCCTCTGCGCCACTCTGCTGACCCTTCCAGCGCCGTTGGGACATAAAACCCAAAACCCGTGCTTTAGGGGGGCAGCGCCTTATAAATCGGGCCACTGAGGCTTTCCCAACAGGCAGGTTGAACACTTCCGTTGGCTCCAATAAAGCAACGCTGTGCAAAGCCAAAATAGTGTCACTTACATTCAGACACTTGCAAACGCAGACGAGGTGGCCGAGTGGTTAAGGCGATGGACTGCTAATCCATTGTGCTCTGCACGCATGGGTTCGAATCCCATGCTTGTCGAGTGCAGGTACCTTTGGTCGTGTTTACATGGCAAAAAGATATCTGTATGGACATTACAAACAGAAATGTAATGAATGTTGGTTTAAGTGGAAGATGAGGCACAGGATCTATCACAGCTTCCAGGTGAACCAGGACAGCATCAGACCCTGCAACATCCGTAGATTCCTCAGTGGCTGCACTGCAGCTGTGAATGAGAAAACACAGGGCAGGACTCTGGGATCACAGCAGATTTAATTAGCACAATAGTGGATCATCAGTAGAAAAAGAAGCTCAGAGCATCTCATGAGGACCCAGCAGACTAACCTAGCCCAGCGTAACTATGACTAGGCCAGCCAGGGCCAGCCCTAACCATACGCTTCATCGAACAGGAAGGTTTTAACCTATTCTTAAATATAGGAAAGGTGTCTGCCCCCCTGACTGAAACTGGGAGACGATTCCACAGGAGAGGAGCCTGGAAGTTGAAGGCTCTGCCTCCTGTTTTAATTCTAGAAATTCTGGGAACCTCCAGTAAGCCTGCATATTGGGAGCGTAATGTTCTTGATGGGTGATATGGGACTAAGAGATCCCTAAGGTAGGATGGTGCCTGACTGTTGAGCACTTTATAGGTGAGGAGAAGGATTTTGAATTCTATTCGAGATTTCACAGGAAGCTAGTGTAGAGGGCTAATACAGGAGATATACTCAGTACTTCTAGTGCCAGTTAATAAATGTGCAGCTGCATTCTGAATCAGCTGGAGAGACCTTAGAGACTTTTTGGTGCAACCGGACAGTAAAGGATTGCAGTAGTCAAGCCTGGAAGTAACAAATGCATGGATACGTTTTTCCCGCATCAGGAAGTGTCTGACCATTGCTATGTTGCGTAGGTAAATGAAGGCAGTCCTAGAAATTAGGGCTGGGCGATATGGCTTAAAAAAAAAATCCCCGATTTTTTCACAAAATATCCGATTAACGATTTAAATCGATTTTCTCAACAGCCCCCAAATTTCATTCCGCTGCGCGCAACATTTCTCCCATTCGACGGGATGCTTTTGTTTAAGGTGCTGCAGTAAATTTGTCGTACTGCTGCCTTTACTAGCAACAGACTTCATACATACTTTGCAGCGGGGTGTTTTCTGGTCTAAGTCTGACCTCGCGAACGCAAACCAATTCCAAATAACGGATGACACGGTGCCTTTCTTCGGAACAAGTTCTTCCCTGCTTGTCGCCATGTTGTCACTCACTCACTACTATCTCTACTTGGTAAATGCGCGCTCTGTGCGAGGGGAGGGAGGGGCGAGCTCATTATACGGGAGGCCAGAGAGAAGCGTTAGCTGATGTTAAAGAGAGAACCGATTTTCATTCAAACAAGTCGACGTGAACTATACACTCGAGTTAATCGATAAAATCGGTTTATCGCCCAGCCCTACTAGAAATATGTTTAATGTAGGCAGAGAATGACAAGTCTTGGTTGAAAATGACTCCAAGGTTTTTCACAGTGGAGCTAGAGGCCAGGGAGATGTCATCCAGGATAGCTATATCACTGGATATTGAGTTCCTCAGGATTTCGGGCCCAAGTACAATGATATCTGTTTTGTCTGAATTTAGTAGAATTATTAATTTAATAGAGTGTTTCCTAATGATTTTACCCAATGAGAGCATACAAATAGTGAAAAGTATTGGTCCAAGCACAGAACCTTGTGGGACCCCATGATTAACTTTGGTATGGATAAAAGAAACATTACTGATATGGACAAATTGGGAACAATCTGGGGGATAGGACTTAAACCAGTTTAGGGCAGTCCCTCTTATACCAATAAGATGCTCTGTTATAAGATTTGATGGTCAACGGTGCCAAATGCAGCACTAAGATCTAAGATAACAAGGTTGGAAATAAATCCTTTATCAGATGCGCTGAGAATATAATTTGAAACCTTAATGAAAGCTGTCTCTGTGCTGTGATGCATTCTAAAACCTGACTGGAAATCCTCATATAAGTTATTGTTCTGTAAAAAGTCAAACAGCTGTTTAGCAACTGCTTTTTGCAGAATCTTACAGAGGAAGGGAAGATTAGAAATGGGTCTATAGTTGGCTAAAATACTTGAGTCGAGGGCAGGTTTTTTAAGGAGAGGTTTAATTACAGCTACCTTAAAGGACTGTGGTACAAAGCCAGATAATGAATACATATTGAGTATTTCTAGTAAGGAAGGGCTAATCAAAGGGAAAATGTCTTTTAGCAATCCGGATGGAATAGGGTCCAAAAGACAGAAATGTAGAAAGAAATGTGTCCAGGAATCTTTATCTGTGTCTCTCTACCTTCCACAGTTCCATGGTTGGTGACAGGGACAAAAATAAATTAAATAATCATGGAAAATGTGTAATCAAAAAACAAAATAACTTACGTTGTGCCAGGCACAACAGGTGGTGGAAAGAAGCTTCTCAAAGTCCCTAGCCAAATTTGGAAGAGAAGGCTTCTTTTCCAGATGATTACTGGGTGCCAACACAACCGCTGCCTCCAGAGTGCAAGACAGATTCAAATTTGCTACCTCAACCTCGATGGTGCCTGCCTTGGCTCCAGGAACCGAGAGCACCTCGAAGGAGAGCCACCCCACCGTCATGGGCGCAATGTCCTCCACGATGGTGAAAACCCTTGACTATATCAATACAACAAAGACAATCAAAGTTTGAAACACTAAACATTTTACACACACATTTAAAGAAGCCAGGTAACATGTATACTCATGAGCATGTTAATGTAAAACATTAAAGGAAAATCATAGGATTATATACCTGGTATGAAACCAGGAACAATTTAAAAGATGCAATGGTGATGCAAAGATCTGTATTGTAGAGGCAGACTGTCAGAGGACCGTCAGACTGTCAGTATTTATATATATCAACTAGGGCTGGGCGATAAACCGATTTTATCGATTAACTCGAGTGTATAGTTCACGTCGACTTGTTTGAATGAAAATCGGTTCTCTCTTTAACATCAGCTAACGCTTCTCTCTGGCCTCCCGTATAATGAGCTCGCCCCTCCCTCCCCTCGCACAGAGCGCGCATTTACCAAGTAGAGATAGTAGTGAGTGAGTGACAACAACTTGAACTTGTTCCGAAGAAAGGCACCGTGTCATCCGTTATTTGGAATTGGTTTGCGTTCGCGAGGTCAGACTTAGACCAGAAAACACCCCGCTGCAAAGAATGTATGAAGTCTGTTGCTAGTAAAGGCAGCAGTACGACAAATTTACTGCAGCACCTTAAACAAAAGCATCCCGTCGAATGGGAGAAATGTTGCGCGCAGCGGAATGAAAAAGACAGCAGCACCCCAAGCACCTCACCACAGCCACCAAAATACAGTCCACCGTACCACAAACATTTTCAAACTGCATCCCATATGACAAGAATTCGACCCGCTGGAAAGCCATGACAGATGCGGTCGCTATGTATACAGTAATCCCTCGTTTATCGCGGGGGTTACGTTCCGAAAATGACCCGCGATAAGTGAAATCCGCGAAATAGAAAACTTTATTTTTTTTTTACAATTAGCAACTATTACATGTATACAAATACAGTGACTCGCGTGTAGGCCGTTTCAATGCTCTTCAGACTGGGCCGCTGCATCCTGACTGCGCTCTGCAGTGTTCTCTTCTTCTGAAGCCCGCGGTGCAGGTGTGTTTGTTCGGGAGAAGAACATAGTGATAGGCAGCTGTTGTCGCTCTTTTTTCTTCTTTGCAAACGAGACGACAAAATGATAGCACAATTCGTAGCATGTTTTGATACAAGAAGCGGGAGTGAGTTTTTAGCGAATCAGAATGCAGAACACAATGCACCAAAAAAAAAAATGCATTATGAAAATCCGCGAAATAGCGAATCCGCGATAAGTGAACCGCGAAGTGGCGAGGGATCACTGTATAGCAAAGGATATGGTGCCAATATATACGGTGGAAAAGCCGGGGTTCATTAACTTGATAAAATCAAAATAAACAAGTATTTTTGGAGCTATTTCTTTGTCATCTGCATCTGAATTTGGGGGCTGTTGAGAAAATCGATTTAAATCGTTAATCGGATATTTTGTGAAAAAATCGGGGATTTTTTTTTTAAGCCATATCGCCCAGCCCTAATATCAACTAACAGTACTTCCTTGTATATATTGCATTGCAGTATTTAACTGCATCAACTCAAAATACTGTATACTGTGTGTACTGTTATCGCAGTGGTAAACTCCATCAACTCACAGTACTATCTAGCAAAGGGGTCACTCGATGAGATCACAATACTACCTACAATATGTACTGTAGCTGCAGTATTTATGTCCATCAACTCACAATGCTACATACTATATGTACTGTAACCTCAGTAATTACACTACTAACAATACTATCTAGTAAATGTACTGTAATAGCAGTAGTTACTCCACCAACTTACAATACTACGTTGTATATGTACCAAAAGTGCAGCAGTTAACTACATCAACTCAAAATACTACATAGTATATGTACTGTGAGTGCAACAGTTAACTCTAGGGATGCACGGATGTGAAAATTTTGGCCGATATCAATATCCGATATACATATCTGCAGTCACTGCCGATATCGATATTTGCCGATATCGATATATGTAGAGAAAAAAAGTATTCTGTAGTCACAAATTTAGTACAGACCAGAAAAAACACTGTACATTTGAAAAGCACAACAGTGCTCTTTATTTAAAGGAAGGCTCACTGTAAAACTCACATTAACACATTTTTTGGTCACAGTTTTGAATAAGCAAGTGCAAAACGTATGCTGTAATATCAGCAAATACAAAGAACACAAGTAAAAAGTAAAATATATTCTTTGTAGAGTTATAAGAGCAACACATGGCTATATTTAGCTGTAGAAGGTGCAAACAGTAAAAAAAGACATAGGTAAATGTATGAAATAAAGAATATTAATAATAATAATAAACAAAGGATTGCAGTCTGTTTTCCACTTTCAAACTTACAGCATACTTAATATCATGCTGTCCATTCCAAAACACTTAACAATTCCACAAAAAAAAAGACTGTGCTTACTGTGGAGGGATAAGCATTTTTTCTAAACAAAAGCAAAGTTCATCTTAACAAAGAGAAGCATTTCTGCTTTCTCACAAAGGATGCGGTTTCTATTGTCATCAACCACATCTGAAGCAGCAGAAAACAGGCGTTCACTGTCAACACTTGTGGGTGGAGCAGAGAGGTTCTTGCGTGCTGCTAGGGCCAGGTCAGGGTATCAGGCACAGATGGATGCCCAATAATGCAATGGGTCCTGATCTCTGGGAATGTGGGGCTCACTCCTCAGATAGCCATGAATCTATAGGAATACAAAAATAGGAGTTTGCAACCCAGGCCACAAGTCAACCTCAAGGGGGAGGTGTACACCAAAGCACCCCAATTAGTAGTTTGACATAGTAGTTTTAAATAAAATTTGTTTAAACATCATACTGTAAGTCATCTCCCAATTTTTTGCCCACAATATGTGACATTATTCTAATGTTAATAACATGAGCGAGGGTTATATATTTAATAAATGTTTGTGTCTGGAATTACCTGCACTGATGTGCTGGGCTTGGTTGGCTGGTCTTCTTCCATGTGTGGAGGGGCATTCTCCTCAAGGATCTCATCATACATGGCCAGAAGTGATGATCCTCCTGTGGCCTCATCATCTGTACGGCGGCGTTGTGCTTGTGGTTCATACATTGTCTCTCTAGCAGGGGCACTGTTGTTTGGCGTTATGATGTCCACTTGCCTCTGAAGCATGCTTATTGCCTGCATTTTGGTATCCACGTCGAAATAGCGATCTTTATAACGTGGATCGAGGATAGTTGCCAAGTAGTACAGTGGCTCAGTGAACACATTTTGGAACTGATCACTCACAGCTTCAAGTAGAGCGCTCTTCGTTGTGCGGACCAGGCTATCTGCCTCCGTTTCTTTGCTCAGCAAACGTTTCAGTGCCACAACAGATGGTATCACGTCAGCAGTACTCGACGAATGTGAACTTATCTGTTTGGTCAACTCTTCGAATGGGGCGAGTAGTGTTACTACCTTCTCAATCAGCCCCCACTGATGAGCAGTGAGAGATGCTCCAGCAGGCAATGCATATTCTGTTGCGAACACAGCCAGTGCGTGCTTGTTCTCCAGCAGACTTTTCATCATATAGAATGTGCTATTCCACCTGGTTGCGACGTCTTGTATAAGCATCTTCTGCTTCAAGCCCAGGTCGTTCTGTATGACTTTCAGTCGATCGTTGGAAAGCGTGGAATGCTTGAAGTGTACGACTATTTTTCTTCCGATAGCCAAACAATCAGACACACAACGCTAGCTTACCACGCCATCATGTATTGCTAGCTGCAATGTATGGGCCATGCAGCCCAGGCTTTTAATCCCACATTCGTCCATGGCCTTTTGCATGTTGCCAGCATTGTCACGAAGCACGACGTGTACGTTGTCTTTCTGTATTTTCCATTTGTCGAACATTCCGTTAAACGCGCTGGCGATTGCAACCCCTGTATGGGAACCACTTAATTTTTGTGCATGCAAAACTGCTCGTTTTAACTCAAAGTCCTTGTCGATCCATTGAGCAGTAAGACTTAACATACTCATCTGACTTGAGTCGCAACTCCAGATGTCGGTTGTAAAGCTAATGTCAATCCCATGACTTTGCAACATCTCCTGGACGTGAGTGACAATCGTTTCATACAATGCAGGGAGGGAAAAATCAGAAAAGAAATGCCGACTTGGCATTTCATAGCGGGGCTCAAGAAAATTCGCCAACTCACAAAAACCTTTGTTGTCTATCATTGAAAAGGGTTGATTGTCGAGTGCCATCAATTCAATTCAATTCAATTCAATTTATTTGTATAGCCCAGAATCACAAATCAGATTTGCCCCAAAGGGCTTTACATTGTGTACAAAAGCAACACAACATCCCCTGTCCTTAGACCCTCACATCGTACAAGGTAAAACTCCCTAAAAAAAACCCTTTAACAGGGAGAAAAACGGAAGAACCCTCAGGAAGAGGAACCATCATCGCCATTATCTTGCTCGTGATTGCCTTGTGCCTTTTACTGTCCCGGGGAAACTTCTTTTGTTTGTCGAATGCTTGTTGTAGTGTGCTACCTACTGTGTCTGACTCTGTTTTTGACTGCGTTCTTTTTTTACTTGCCTTGGCCTTTTCCTCATACTCTTTATACACGCCGTCGGCACCATGGTGGTTCTTCAAATGAGTGATCATATTGCTGGTGTTAAATGATTTTACACGGGATCCTCAGCGCAATACGCTGCTCTGGCATATATTGCATACTGCAACACGAACATCCTCTTGAGTGACTTTAAAAAACTGCTAAATGATGGACATATTCAACTTTCTCCGGGCAACATAGCAGTGTTTCTGCTACACCTGTAAAGTGTGCCTAGCTGTTATCACGTGCTGCGCTGTGTCAGCGCAAATCTGAACAGGTCCCCCCATCCCCCGCCCTCTCTCCTCTCCCACAAAGCACATCTCAGTGGAGGGACACGCAGACAGTAACCCAACTAACTGTAGCGGTTTAACTCTCCAAATTGTTGACATCGGCCAGAATTTGTTGACATCGGACCGATGTCGATAAGTTAAAAAACGTGACATATCGGCCGATATATATCGGTTGGCAGATATATCGTGCATCACTAGTTAACTCCATCTACTCTCAATACTACGTACTTTATGTACTGGAATTGCAGTAGTTACCTACTTCAACTCAAAATACTATTTAGTATATGTATTGTAACTGCATCAGTAAACTCCATTAACTCCCTACACTACCAAGTATATGTACTGTCACTGCAGTATTTAACTCCTTTTTTAACTCCTACTTTCCTTTTTCACAAACGCGGCATAGAACAAAGCTTTGTCATAACAAAATAATGAAAACCCTTTTAAAATATATATTAAAAAAGAATATGTGGCATGATTAGAATTTAAGTACACCTTTACTGCCTCACATTACTACACCAGTTCACAACACTACCTAGTTTATGTATTGTAGCAACAGTATTTAACTCTATCAACTCACTATACTACTGCATATACATACTACTATATATAAAAGAAAAAGAACATATTTAGAATGTGCTTAGAACTGAATTACACTTTTACTGCAATTCTTTACTAAGTCCATCAACTCACAATATTACCAATATATACACATACATACACAAAGAATTAAGTAATCACAAACACACACACATAATATGTCAACTAACAGTAGCCATTTCTCTCACACAGGCTAACAAGCTAGCTCGCTAACAGCGCCTATGCTAACAGTCATGATATGGCAACAACGAACAAAAAAGCGAATGATGTCAAAAATACATTTTTTTCTGTGAGACACAGACACACACGGACACACACACACGGACACACTTATCCTCCTCATGTCATATAACCTGTTTCACAGACATGTATAAATACACACGGGCTAACAAGCTAGCTCGCTAACAGCACTTATGCTAACAGTCATGGACTGGAAAACGCACGAAAAAAGCGATTCCTATCAAAAAACATTTTTCTCAGACACAGACACAAGCACGGACACAAAACCATATAAATAGTTAAAGTAACAGCAGTTGTGTCATTTGGAAATACTCATGCAAAGTAGCTAGCATGCAAATGCGAAAAACTCATTCTTACCTGATAAAGACGGTCCAAAATTGTCACAGAGGGGAAGGGGAAAGTGGCGCGAAAGTAGGAGTTTTATATTACGTGATGACGTCAGTCCTTCCAGAAGATTCTGCAAATGTTTCTGCTCTAAAGATCATTGTATTTATATTTAACGCATTTCTGTATGAATGCTTATATAGTAATACATTTGACGGAAAATTGAAAAACTATATATTACGTAAAACCCAAAATATGATACTTAATGGATATACTGTATATATATATATATATATATATATATATATATATATATATATATATATATATATATATATATATATATATATATATATATATATATATATATATATATATATTATCCTTGTGGTGTATATTATATACTTAAGATGCATTATTAATCTATATGTCAAATTCCATCTCCATGAATGGAAATTCCAAAATTCATCACCATCATTTCACCTATTTACACATTTTATTTATTCCTACTTTAAAAAAATGATTCATAATTAAAAATAAATATACAGTTATATCAAATACTACTCTTAATTATTTAGTCAATAAATGAATTTTCCCAATCATAAAAGCATTTTTGAAAGATTTTAGATCTGTAAAGTTACACCTGTTGTTTATATACATTTACACAACACACACACACACACATATATATATATATATATATCCATCCATCCATCCATCCATTGTCTATCCCGCTTATTCCCTTTCGGGGTCGCAGGGGTCTGCTGGAGCCTATCCCAGCGCGTTAAGGCGAGAGGCAGGGATACACCCCAGATGGTCGCCAGCCAATCGTGGGGCACACACACCATTCACACACCATTCACTCTCACACTCACACCTATGGGCAATTTAGAGTTTACCAATTAACCTGAGCATGTTTTTTGTATTGTGGGAGGAAACCGGAGTACCCGGTGAAAACCCACGCAGACACGGGGAGAACATGCAAACTCCACACAGAAAGGCCCCAGACCCAGGCCCAAGGCGGTCTTGAACCTGCGACCTTCTTGCTGTGAGGCAACAGTGCTACCCACCGCACCACCGTGTCGCCCCTATATATATATATATATATATATATATATATATATATATATAATTGTATTGTTTATTTTACGTTCTAATATTTTTAATGGTAGGTATGTGGGTGTGAGTTTAAATAAAATGTTGGAAAAAAAATATTTTATACTACTGCCCATCAAAATTAATAAATGACTTACAGATACTTGATTAAAAACTGAAAGTCTTTATACATGTAAAATATATAAATCATAAAATCTGTATATATATTAGTATTCTACTATAACTATATTATGAAACATGCATCTGTCTGTCTGTCTATCTATCTATTTAAGTAATGCCTGTCAGAAAACTTAATTAATAACAAACATTATTTATGTTATTTAAATGCAGTAAATTTATTGTAGAAACATTAATATTGTTAGTGAGTAGAGTATTGACTAATTTGACTGCAGGGTCTTTGAAGTCCCTGCAGTCAAATTGATGTCATTCACTCTACCTGCTGCAGTGTTGCTCTATAGAAAATGATTGTTAGATTAGATTAGATTAGATTAGATTAGAAAGCTCCTTTATTGTCCCACAGTGGGGAAATTTACAGTGCTACAGCAGCAGTTAGAAAAGTTACAAAAATGTTTTTGTTTTTTTTTAATTTAAAAAAGGAAAAAAAAAAAATGAATAAATAAATTAAAAAATAAATTAAAAAACAATATACAGATATATACAGATATATACAGGTGTATATAAATATGAATTATAAATGTATTGCACTGTCCATTTTTCTGTTGGGGGGGGGGGTTACTGAGAGCTGTACTTGTTGTACAGTCTGACAGCTGTAGGAAGGAAGGACTTCCGATATCGCTCCCTCAGACACTTTGGATGGATTAGTCTGTTGCTGAGGGAGCTCGTCAGTCCAGACAGTGTGTCCTGCATTGTTTTATCGCTCTAACAAAGTTTGGTGAACGTGCAACCTTTACATCAAAAATTATTAAGGAAAAACCAACAGCAAATATGCTCTCAGTCTGTCATGTTGCCGGAGCTGGGGCCGTTGCTATATTTCATGCTCTGAGAAATGTGAATATTTTCTGAGAGGTGAGGGTCTCCTGGTTGTGTTGATGTATCTTTTATTGCTTGAGCTTGAAAAATGTGGGCACAGGAGCAGGTTAGAAATTCTGAATGTTTGGAAAATGCAGGATGAGTCAGCAAAAATTCATAATGGCAGAGATTGGAAGAGCAGGAGCGCGAAGCTGCGCTTGGAGGGTTATAGCACCAAAACCATACAACTCTCAGCTTTCTTACTTCCATTGGAGCGATCAGGAGGGCCGTGTAGATGTTTTGATGTAAAAAATATTAACGTGCGGTGAAAACTGTGTCAAAAGTCATACCACACGATTCCTGATCATGCTGGTCATTTTGATATAACCATATGGGGGGTTTCACTTTCCCTGAGGAGGAGAAGCCAAAAAAGAAGATAGACAGATAGACAGATAGACAGATAGATATAATAAAAAATGTAGGAACGATTAATAGTTTGGCTGGCTTTGTCAGCCCAAACTAATAAGAGGAATAACTTATACTCAGCTGAGTTACTCTCTCTCAGGTTTGTGATTGTCAGAGAACAGCTGTTCTTATCCCAGTGATCCTGAACACGACCTGTGTACTCTGGGTCTGTCTTTACATCCACAGGTTCTCCATTCTTCTCTTTAGTGAACCAGAATGCTCTGTTAACTACAGTATCACGGTCCTTTTCTCTGGATGGGTATGTGTAGCTGCAGCCTATGGTCACTGTTGATCCTTTTAAGGCACAGATCTGAGTAGAAGTGTAAGTCACTCCCCAGCTGCTCTGACCCTGTACCACTGTAACACAGCACATCACAAACCACAATCACATTTACAACAGGTTAAGAATCAGTGAATCACACAAAGTGGATCATGGCACCAAGACGATTGGATCTGCAGTCATTGTCCTACAAAGCTGCTCATGGAGCATCAATCTAACTACAACTGAAGTGAATTCAGTAGTTTATCAGTTGTTCATCATATTGACTCACTTGTTACTGCAGAGTGTTTCAGCTTTAGTGTTTTTGGACTCTGAGCACCCACTGGACAGAGGTTTTACTATTATAGGACTATTGTCTGTGTCTCTGATTTGACCTACTGCCCTCCCCGTCCTGGGAGCTCTCCACACAATCACCTATGTATTGTTGTCACTGTGACTGATTATTGCTGAGCCTGGTCTGCTACTTAAGTTCTGCCATTTCCTCTGTTCTGTCTCTGATCCTCCCAGCCTGTTTCTCAGTCTGTGATACTTTGCTGGTATTTGTGAGTAAGCTGTAGATTTCGGAACCCTGTCATCAATCTTTGGGTTTTTTGAAACCTGTCATAGTACCTTGCCTTTTTGGACTTTGCAAAACCTGTTATGGTGTTTTTTGTTTTTGGTCTGAACCCTGCAAGCCTCTGTTTGTTTCAAATAAAAGGAGAAAACCAGCTAAACAGATCTGCGATTGAGTCTCTGTCTGTGAGCCCTAACATTTAGTCCATTTATTCTGCTAGTTTTGTTGTTCTGCTTGTTTTAAAGTTAAAGCTGAATGTCTGAAATGTTTCTCATGTGTTTTCAACCAAGTCCTTTACTTATAAAGTGAATAAAAAGTAATTAAGAGACAAAACTGTCATGTGGTGTAACCATAAAAACTTGATACCAGGTAGTACAGTTTAACTCTCTTAATTTTTTTTTAAAGAACATGCAATTAACTAGTTTTTTTATTCTAGGTGGATTACATTTTTAAAACAAGTTATTCTTTTTCAGCTCCACCATTTAACACTTTGTGTCCTAAATAAAATTTTAAATGACAAAATCAACATGATCATAAAATGTACATGTTGAGAGACCTGTGAGTGAACACAGAATAGAAAAGTCAAACTGAAGTTTTTTTTCTTAGAATAAAACACTTGAATTTTAGTGCAAAGAAATAGTTTTAGATGCTCTTTACAGGTAATGTCTGTTTGAGACAGAACATTCTACAACTTAAAGGTTCAGTGAACAAAGAAGAATGTATTGAAGAGAAGAAAGAGTCTGTGCTTTCTTTGTTTGTTTCCTGTTATTTGGTCAAGTTTCTGCTGGTGTGAAACACACAGAGAAATGCAGAAATGACGTGATGGAAACTTTTTTTAAGAAGCTAAAACCTTCACAAGGACTGAGTGCTACAACTGTAACAGCTAAAACATTTGACCAGCTCTACAGTACAGAGATCAGAAATAAACCATTTAAACACCAGAACTTGATGAAATTCTCAGTGCATTGCTGCAACTATCAAAGAACTGTTCATATATGCAAATGCATGCATGAAAATGTATGTTTCTTACTTTATTTACCTTATTTACAGAGGGAGGGTGGACAAACCTTATTAACATCTGCATATAATGTTATTAATGACTTTAGCAGTGAATACTATTATTTTTCCTTTGTAGATTTAATTCAACAGCTTCACTTCACACAGGAATAAACAGTTCTGTATTGTAGACACACACACACACATATATGTACTGTATATACTTTCTTCAAATCTGTTCATACTGTTGTGAATAATTGTGCTAAATCCCTATGATGTAAAATGTAAATGTAGATATTTATAGTACCTGACACTGAGAGAAGGAAGATGACAAATCCACTCGCTGCTGCTGTTAAACTCATAGCTGCTCCTCTCATCTCTCTGTGAGGCTTCACACACAATAAGACACATCAGATAATGTACAACACAATAAAACACATCAGATAATGTACAACACAATAAAACACATCAAATAATGTACAACACAGTAAAACACATCAGATAATGTACAACACAATAAAACATCAAATAATGTACAACACAATAAAACACATCAAATAATGTACAACACAGTAAAACACATCAGATAATGTACAACACAATAAAACATCAAATAATGTACAACACAATAAAACACATCAGATAATGTACAACACAATAAAACACATCAAATAATGTACAACACAATAAAACACATCAGATAATGTACAACACAATAAAACACATCAGATAATGTACAACACAATAAAACACATCAAATAATGTACAACACAATAAAACACATCAGATAATGTACAACACAATAAAACACATCAGATAATGTACAACACAATAAAACATCAAGTAATGTACAACACAATAAAACACATCAGATAATGTACAACACAATAAAACACATCAAATAATGTACAACACAATAAAACACATCAGATAATGTACAACACAATAAAACATCAAGTAATGTACAACACAATAAAACACATCAAATAATGTACAACACAATAAAACACATCAAATAATGTACAACACAATAAAACACATCAAATAATGTACAACACAATAAAACATCAAATAATGTACAACACAATAAAACACATCAGATAATGTACAACACAATAAAACATCAAATAATGTACAACACAATAAAACACATCAGATAATGTACAACACAATAAAACACATCAAATAATGTACAACACAATAAAACACATCAGATAATGTACAACACAATAAAACACATCAGATAATGTACAACACAATAAAACACATCAGATAATGTACAACACAATAAAACACATCAAATAATGTACAACACAATAAAACACATCAGATAATGTACAACACAATAAAACACATCAGATAATGTACAACACAATAAAACATCAAGTAATGTACAACACAATAAAACACATCAGATAATGTACAACACAATAAAACACATCAAATAATGTACAACACAATAAAACACATCAGATAATGTACAACACAATAAAACATCAAGTAATGTACAACACAATAAAACACATCAAATAATGTACAACACAATAAAACACATCAAATAATGTACAACACAATAAAACACATCAAATAATGTACAACACAATAAAACATCAAATAATGTACAACACAATAAAACACATCAGATAATGTACAACACAATAAAACACATCAAATAATGTACAACACAATAAAACACATCAGATAATGTACAACACAATAAAACACATCAAATAATGTACAACACAATAAAACACATCAGATAATGTACAACACAATAAAACACATCAGATAATGTACAACACAATAAAACACATCAAATAATGTACAACACAATAAAACACATCAGATAATGTACAACACAATAAAACACATCAGATAATGTACAACACAATAAAACACATCAGATAATGTACAACACAATAAAACACATCAGATAATGTACAACACAATAAAACACATCAAGTAATGTACAACACAATAAAACACATCAGAAAATGTACAACACAATAAAACACATCAGATAATGTACAACACAATAAAACACATCAAATAATGTACAACACAGTAAAACACATCAGATAATGTACAACACAATAAAACACATCAAATAATGTACAACACAATAAAACACATCAAATAATGTACAACACAATAAAACACATCAGATAATGTACAACACAATAAAACACATCAGATAATGTACAACACAATAAAACACATCAGATAATGTACAACACAATAAAACATCAAGTAATGTACAACACAATAAAACACATCAGATAATGTACAACACAATAAAACACATCAGATAATGTACAACACAATAAAACATCAAGTAATGTACAACACAATAAAACACATCAGATAATGTACAACACAATAAAACACATCAATACCAATAGCAATACCTGCTAACAGATTACTGTAAATCAGTAATCGGACATACTTGAAGCCGACAGCTGAAACTTCCCTGCTTTGTCAATGATGTTAAAGTACTTAATTAATTTAAATCCAAGTTTAAGGGGACACTTTTCAGACTTGTTTCTGACCATGAAGTTACATAAACAGGATTTTCATACAGAAATTAGTGGCTTACTAACAGCTATTGAGGACATTCCATGGTTGTATTATAAGGGCTGGATACTAGACTTAAAAAAATCAACCCAGTTCTTTTCAATGGGAATTGCAGAGGGAGTTCCTGGTTTCCAGGTTTACTTCTGTTATGTGAGGTTTTCTGCCTGTTAGAAAGGATAAAAAGTCCATGATTAAAAAATATACAAGACAAAGATTAATCAAAAGTCAAAGTCAATTTTATTGTCAATTTCTTCACATGTACTTGACATACAAAGGAATCGAAATTTCGTTTCTCGCTATCCTATGCGTTTACATGTACAACAACATCAAAGTGCAGGTGCGCAAGACGAGACAATCCTAAACTACGGTACAACAACAACGGTAAAGTGCTAAACTAAAACTAGAAACAAACAAACATGTATGACAGGACAAGACATGAGTACCCCAAGACAAGACATAAGTAGTACGGAGTGGAAGGACAAGTTCAACAAGATAAAACAGAAAAAACAAGACAGTACTGATTGTCCCAGTTATGTGCATTATGAGGTAGTTGTTGTAATGTAATGACTAGTGCAATAGCAATATATATATATAAATTAGTGCTGTCAATCGATTAAAATATTTAATCGCGATTAATCTCATGAATGTCATAATTAACTCACAATTAATCGCATATTAATCGCATATTTTTATCTATTCATAATGTCAAAGGGAAATGGATAGGCTTGCTTTGTGAAAATGTTTTTTTTTTTTTTTTATTGCAAACCACAGCATATAGTATACAGCCATTCACATCTGTAGTAAGCAGCTCTTAAAACAATGTGAATCAAAATAAAAGTGCATATCATTGTAAACTAGGACTCCGCCTATAGTGCAGTTACAGTAAACCATCATTTACACTTTCCTTTTCTTACGTTTCTTTTGAACATACTAGCAGCCTATGAAAGGATGAATATGAACCTGTTTAACAGTTGAGCCAACCTAATAGCCTACTTATTTCCTTTGAGCCAGTTACTCAAACAGACCAGCCTGTTGACATTTTCAGATAACAGGGAAGCTCGTGTTTTCTGAACAACATGTCCAAACAGTGTAAACAATCTTTCACACGGTACTGATGTAGCGGGTGTTGCTAAGTACATGCGTGCAGCAACAGTGTCAGCGGAGTGCCTCTCTTCTGTCTTCTTAACAATCAAAGCATGCGACTTAAGTTCCCACTGTGGGCTGAAATAATGTTCTGTGACCCCGAGATAGTTCTCATTACTGAGGGACGTCTAGTAATCTCTGGTTAGCGCAACTGTATTTGTCTGCCCCAACGACTGTTCTACCGTTTCGTACAAATTCTCAATGCAGCTGATAATAGTTGCTCTGGAAGGAGCTTCGTAGGTCCAGTCGTTGGATGCAATGCGAACTCAGTTCACATCGACAGTACATGCAGATATCTTTGGTCTTATCCACCGACCCATCTGGCTAAGTTTTAAAACTAAACTTTCCATTCATAAGTCTGTTAGCCGCATCCATGTCAACGTCTTCTGCTCCACATCTAAACAATGGCATTGTGGGGCGCGCTAATTGTTTTGCTTCCGGTTTACGGTGTGACGGATCCTGTAGTTTTTCTAACGTGGCCACAGAAGTTTATGAAAAAAAACTTATCACAGGTCACAAAGAGCGTTAATCTCGCGTTAAAAAAAATAACGACGTTAAAATTTTTAGGAATTAACTCGTTAATAACGCGATATTTTTGTCGGCACTAATATAAATATAAATATACAAGCAGCAAGTGTGTGCAAATTTTTGCATGTGCAGAGTCAATTTAGGTGTGTGTGTGTGTGGGGGGGGGGGAGACAGTCCAGTGAACTAGAATTGGTTTGCCAGCCTGGTGTTCCTTCTGGCTGGGGCTGGGGTGAGAGGGAGGAGGGGAGAGAGTTCAGCAGTCTCACGGCCTGGTGGAAGAAACTGTTCATGAGTCTGGTGGTGGGGAGCGGAGGCTCCTGTACCTCTTTCCAGAGGGCAGGAGGCTGAACAGACTGTGTGCAGGGTGACTTCTATCGTTGGCAATTGAGATAGCTAATATTTAACAGGGTTATAGCTGTGGGTGTCCTGTCAACAGCTCTAAAGTATTCCCTTTTACTACTTTGGTCTATAGGGGCAAAAATGTCTTTGTGTTGCATGGGATTTTTGTTGCAGTACCACGAGTGGCCACGGGGGGAAACTCAGCGTGCTGCTGAGGGACAGTGCTGTGTCCGGGTCTATATTACATCCTTGGAACATTCAGGTCAAGATAAGTGAAGAGCATCTACTACCAAGGACATGGGAAATGGTCTACAATCAAAAGGGAAAAGTGTCAAAAGGAAGACCTATTGAATGGAAAAAATGGTTTGCAGAAACCGTCAACCCGGCAACCTTGAGTGGTAATGAATGGAGCGCATTGTATCGCAGGACAAATGTTCTACAATTTTGCATTCATTGCAAAATTTCTAAAACCATTATCATATGGAATATTATAAGGGACAAGGAATACTGTTGGATATTACAGTTGAGGTAATAATTTTGCCGTTCAAATGTGGAAAACTGCTCTCTAAGGTGTGTGATGAACAGTAGAGGCACAGATTTACTGTGAGACTGTAGAAAACAAATTTCTCTCCCCCTATTGTGTGGATCTAATAAGTGGGAAACACAGGGGACCTTAGAGTAATGAAAATTGTGGACCACTTGAAAAATTAGTTACCTGTGTTTGCTCTTTATTGAACTATGGTGATGAGGAAAGTCTAGTTCTCCACATTTAACGAGCAACACAGCGTTAATTTCACTATGTAATTTCACAAATGTTATTTAAAACACACCTTGTATAGAAGATAAGATAAGATATACTTCAGGCATTTTAGTGATGAGCTTCATTGTCTCTGGAGAAAGTAAAAACAACAAAAAAAATTATTTAATATGGGGAATATTTTCCTTCACAAAATTTACAGGTATTTGCATATAATGAAACAGATTATAGTGAGGTAGATTGTATAATAATACTAGACAATTCCCACAGCAATTGTGAGAGTTCAGTCTGGGCTGTTGGGTATCGGGACTCTACTGTGGCTTTTTAAAATATTGTGACACCATCCTGGGATCCCTCTGGTCCCTCTGGTCATTACTGCCAAGTTTGGTATGTGTGGGACCTTCAGATCTAAAGTTATTTAGGAAAAAACAGCAGACAACCAGCTTTCAGCCTGATGGAGAAATCAGCTCAGCCACCAAACTGTGTTGTTTCTATGGCGATTATGATATTAATTACATTATCAGGAGGGTCGTGCCGACGTTTTGATATAAAAATCATTAACGTGTGGTGAAAACGGTGGCCATGGCGGCGAGTTAAAGAAAAATTATTCTTGTCAGAGGAAGTTTGGTGCTTCTCCACTGTAACGATGACATCACCACTGTAACCTCTCCACCCAGAATGCATTGCGCCAAAATCTTGCATAAAAATGGAGACTACATTGCCATAGTAACGGTCATCAACGCCAAAAGACTTAGCACACGATTCCCGATCGAGCCGGTTGATTTGTTATAACTATTGTGGGGGTTTGTCCTTTCACCTAGGAGGAGAAGCGAGCCAAACTTTTTACGGAAGAGGACGGATGGATAGATGGATAGATGGATAGATAGATCGATCTGCTAGTGCACTTTGTGCACTGAGCAGATAGTTGGCCTGGCTACACCAGCCCGAACTAATTAATGAATCAGAAACCAACAGATGAGGAAGCGTTCAGGTTGATAAAGATCATAGAAAATATATATATATTTAATTCCTTCCCTCCAGTTTCCACTTTATACAAATCACATTAACATGAATAAATATTGACAAAATGCACAAAGGTCACTTTCAGATTGTAAAAAAAAAATACTGTACACATGATGTAGGTTAATGAATTAGGTCGTTCTGGACGAAAAAAAAAAATCAAACAAAGTGAAATGTGAGTAAAAAAAAAAAATGGATGCAATGACAAAATGCAGTTATGGGTTATATAAAGGAGATATCGGACAATTATTTTACTGCAAGTTCTCAAAAAATGTCTGTTTAAAGTAAAAAAAAAAAGTGTATAAACGTACCCTAGGACCATAGGGATAAATTCATTTAAAGAGAAGAGCCAGATGACCAACAATTAACAAAACACACTAAAGCTGACAAATTTTTAATGTGTAGATAAACATACATATAAAACATTTTTGATTAGAAACATTTCTTTGTAATACAACTTGCCATTGTGTCCCCATACAACTGTAAATATAGTTAACTTTCTGTTGTCATCACTCGATAACTAAATAATTCTCAGTTTTTCCTTTAAAAATCCACCTTCATTTGTTGCTTTTTATTAATAAAAATGTGCAAAAATTGCTGCTAGAATCTGGTTCTGGTTAGGGTCATTGAATTTTAAGACTTAATTCCTTTTTATTTGGATTGTTTGACCTAAATGTAGTTACACACCAACATTGTAATTATAGTTATTTATTCCTATTTATGGACCTTAGGCACTTTCACAGCAAATCAAATTTTAATCACAACCTAAAATCTCCATTAAGGGAAAAAACAAGTCAAACAAATACAACTTTTTACTGATGTGTCTCAGCTGAACGAAGCAGGAATAAACCTTACGGAGTCTTACGGAGTCACTTTGTGACAGAAGAAAACCCGCTGGCTGTTTTGTTGAAGCATCGGATCGGTGGAGGTTTAGAACTTTTTTCTCTCAGTAACACTGAATAAGAGCTGAACACATACGATTTTGCAGTATAAAGTACAGTATGTTTCATGTAGACCGCTGCAACAACATTAAAGTAGTTGACGGTTTACTCTAACACACCAGAAACTGGAGTGTTTATCAATGGGAATACAAAAGAACTGTAAAATTTTAAAATGAATGAAAAACCTGTATCAGAGTAAGTTAAATAAGCATCTAAACCAGAGTTAACCGGACTACTCACGTCGGAAACATTTGGTCTACACCACAGAGTGTTGTCATATGGCAAGTCATCTTTGCTTTTCTGCTGTGATATCAAAATCTGTGTTTTTACAGTTACGTGTGAAAATGAGCATTTTATTTTGAAGGACATACAGTTTTTGAGGTCACATGACCAGTCCCTTTGACATGTGAGCATCATTGTCTCACAATAGCAGGTTGCCTTTATTCAGAATTTCGGAAAAATCTTTACCAAATACTGAATTAGGCTCGCTGTCTGGGGTAAGGAAACTAC
Source organism: Eupleurogrammus muticus (assembly GCA_036785175.1). Taxonomy (NCBI): domain Eukaryota; kingdom Metazoa; phylum Chordata; class Actinopteri; order Scombriformes; family Trichiuridae; genus Eupleurogrammus; species Eupleurogrammus muticus. The sequence goes on along the minus strand of JAYKQN010000025.1, from coordinate 4,569,727 downwards.
TATTTTTTCCACATTTAATACAATTTTGCTGGCATTTTTTTCCTAAGATATAGATTTGTTGCCATGTGCCAGCAATATGTAATAAATTCCTAGTGAATTAACCCTAATAAAAGACAACCTGCTGTTGTGAGACAATGATGCTCACACGTCAAAGAGACGTCAAAGGTCATGTGACATCATAAACTGTATGTCCTTCAAAATAAAAGCCCCCTTTTCACACCTAACTGTAAAAACAGACTTTTATATCATGGCAGAAAAACAATGGGAGTCCCTAATAGAAGTCCCATTGACTTCCACACATTTTCTAATACTATATATGTATTATTTGGGCCATTTTAAATAATAAAAATATTCAAAACATATTTTACCACATGAAAGCAATATAGGGTTACGGTTAATTTAGAGTCAACACTTTCTGGTTCCAACTCTGGGGGAAAAAAAAAAAAAAATGCATCAGTGAAAAAGTGTTAAACGTGTTAATAATTGAACGGTGACGGGGAATGGGTCTCGTTCCCTTAGGGAAAAATCCACTGATTCCATACAACAATAATTCAGCTTCACAGATTCTGCAAAATACTACTTCAAGTCAATGATTAGTAGAAACTTCATTCTTCTGCTGATCACATTTATACAGGCCAGGTCCAACAGAATAATTATAATCTCAATTCGCTCCCGACCAGCAGTTCAACAACATGAATGATTTAGTGGAATGTTAAATGGTTTAGGCGACAACGTGAAGGCTTTAAAGTAAAAATGACATCCCGTTGACATTCATCTTTAATTCCAACATTTTTAAAATATAATAAATTAAAAAAATAATTCTGTAAAAGTATTTACATCCCGCAGTTCTGGTGCCACAAAAGTCGGAAAAAAAAAAATAGAAATGGAAGAATAAGACAGTTTGCTGTCATTTAGTTTTAGTTCTGTAAGGCAGATCAGGCAATACAGACAAAAAAATTAAGCAGAAAAAATTATGATTAAAAAGTGGCTCATGACTATGTGCAGGGAAACCATATCTGACAAAAATTAAACTGTTAACTGGATTCTGCTTAGAAGAAACTAAAATTTTGTCTTGGTTTCCAAGATTTTTATCATTTTATTGCTTGTGTTTTTCATGATTAATTCCTGGTTTGACAGATGTGGTTTCCCATACAGGAAACACACAACCCCTGTTAGGGAGTTGTGTTTTAGATCTGAGCGTCACACTTCAAACTGATGTACAGATACTGATCCTTGTAGAAAATTAAAAATAGCTTGCGTTACAGAGGTTTGGACTGAGAAATACAGTGTTATTTTAAAAAGTACTGGCTGTGTTGGGAGGGAAGCATGTTTGTTGAGGTCCTTCGGAGTTTGTGAAGCTCACGATCACAATACACAAGTTTGTATTCACGTGGAAAATTGTTCCAAAAAAAGTGTGAATGAGCTCAGGACACGTTTCCTGTTCCGTGTCTTCACAGTAAACCGTCGTGTTCAAAGCTGGAGGGCAGCAGAGTGAAGGAAAAGGGACAAAACTTAACTCCGGTGCCGCTGTAGAATTTATTCTGAAACTCCACCCTGAAGAGAAGAAACAGCTGTTGTAATATATAAAGAATATAAAACATTCACAGAACTGAAAGAACCTCTACTTGCTATCATCAGATAACAACTATTCTAACAGTTTAATCATGTATTGATTATTAAAATGATTAATCAATCAATTGTTTGGTTCATAAAATGGTGTAAAATGTTGATCAGTGTTTTCCAAAGCTGTAGATTGAACCTAAAATGTCTTTTTTTGTCCAGACCAACAGTCCACAACCCAAAGATCATCAGTTTACTATTCTAGAAGAATAAAGAAACCAGGAAATAATCAGAGAACAGAAGCTGGAACCAGAGAATTTGGACATTTTATTAGTAAAATTGACTCAAAGTGATGCATCAATTAAAAATACCTGGATGTAATTATTAGTTTATTAATGGATTATACTATTGCATTATATGGTAATTACTTTGATAATCAATTAATGGACTGAATCTCTCTTGAGAAAAAAAAAGTCCAAATTCTTCTCTGAATAATTTCTGGTTTCTTTATTCTTCTGTGATAGTAAACCAATAATGTCTGGGTAAAAAACAAACAAACATTTTTTGGGTAAATCTTCAGCTTTGGGAAACACTGATCAACATTTTACACCACTTTTTGGTGTTAAAATTAGTCATTTGATGATTTGACTTTATTATATATCAATACCCTTAAATGGTGTAAAATATCAAGCACCGATTAGGGACGATAGAAAGATATATTAAGATAAAAAAAATCTGGAACCAGAGAATATGGATATTTTCTCCTTTAACAATGACTCAAATCCATTATTTGAATATCAAAATAGTCGATTAATATTAAAGTTGGGATCTAATTGAGAAATTAACTAATCATGTGAACCACTATTTTGTCTATTTGATATTGTACATTTCAGTAAACTTTTAGAACTTTAAATTGTCAGTAAAAATCATCAGTCCCTGAGTTCCCCCCCCCCCCCCTTTTTTTTTTTTTTTTCTATTTAGGTCATATAACTAGGTGTCTAAATTCTGATATTTTCTAGTTAAAACCAGCTGTAGTGGTCGTTGTGTCTCACCAGTGCAGCCGGAGGGCGTGCAGGAAGGCCGACAGCCCCTCCATCACCAGCAGGATGGACACGGTGAGCACAGCGAACAGACCGAACACCGGCACCAGGAACAAAACCCCCAGAGTGGTGTCCATCCTGAGGCCCACCCTCATCACCATGGCCCACAGCACCTCCGACAGCTCTGGAGGAAACAGGAAACAAGGGAATTGTTCTGGTTTAGGAGGCTTTAATCATCACCCAAAAGTCACACATTAATTAATGTAGCAGTGCTAAGAAAAAATAATGAGATTCAGCTCTAAATTGACGTTGATGAAAAAATGTTCCATTTTACATGTGTAAAACATGTAAAGACGCATCAAACAGCCTAACACCAACTTATCTGTCAATTGTATAAAATAATAATACCTAATATTGAACTAAAACACACAAAATATTTAATCTCAAAGTCATTTTTATAGAAAATCTTTTGGATTTGAGTAGAGTTAAACCAGGCTAAAATACTTTGGATTTGAGTAGCGTTAAACTGGGCTAAAATACTTTGGTTACAGTTGGTATCAAAGCAACAGAAAACATCCCCTGACCTTAAAGCCTCACATCGTACAAGGAATGATAATGTGTGCAGATGAAACAATACTGTTGAACAGGAAGAGATGTACAAGACATTATATACAGGTCCTTCTCAAAAAATGTGCATATTGTGATAAAGTTCATTTTTTCTGTAATTTACTGATAAACATTAGACTTTCATATATTTTAGATTCATTCCACACAACTGAAGTAGTTCAAGCCTTTTATTGTTTTAATATTGATGATTTTGGCAAAAGAGTAAAGAAAAACCAAAAATTCCTATCTCAAAAATTTAATTCGGCCCAGGATGCTTCAATAGCGGCCTTAACCTCATCCACAGTCTTAGGTCTGGCGTCTCTCTTCACAGTATCCCACAGATTCTCTATGGGGTTCAGGTCAGGAGAGTTGGCAGGCCAATTGAGCCCACTAATAGTATGGTCAGTAAACCATTTCCCAGTGGTTTTGGCACTGTGAACAGGTGCCAGGTCATGCTGAAAAATGAAATCTTCACCTCCATAAAGCTTTTCAGCAAAAGGCAGCATGAAGTGCTCCAAAATGTCCTTATAGCTAGCTGCATTGACCCTGCCCTTGATAAAACACAGTGGACCAACACCAGCAGCTCACATGGCCCCCCAGACCATCACTGACTCTGGGTACCTGACACTGGACTTCAGGCATTTTGGCATTTCCTTCTCCCCAGTCTTCCTCCAGACTCTGGCACCTTGATTTCCGAATGACATGCAAACTTTGCTTTCATCCGAAAGGGGGTACTTTGGGCCACTGAGCAACAGGAAACATCCCCTGACCTTAAAGTGCTGATTCTCTGTAGCCCAGTTCAGGCGCTTCTGCCGCTGTTTCTGGTTCAAAAGTGGCTTGACCTGGGGAATGCAGCACCTGTAGCCCATTTCCTGCACATGCCTGTGCATGGTGGCTCTGGATGCTTCTACTCCAGACTCAGTCTACTGCTTCCGCAGTTCCCCCAAAGTCTGGAATTGGCTCTTCTCCACCATCTTTCTCAGGATTCGATCACCTCTTCTTGTTGTGCAGCGTTTCCTGCCACACTTTTTCCTTCCCACAGACTTCCCACTGAGGGGCCTTGATACAGCACTCTGGGAACAGCCTATTCGTTCAGAAATTTCTTCTGTGTCTTACCCTCTTGCTTGAGGGTGTCAGTGATGGCCTTCTGGACAGCAGTCAGGTCGGCAGTCTTACCCATGATTGCGGTTTTGAGTAATGAACCAGGCTGGGACTTTTTAAAAGCCTCAGGAATCTTTTGCAGCTGTTTAGAGTTAACTTGTTGATTCAGATGATTAGGTTCATAGCTCATTTGGAGCACCTTTTCATGATATGCTAATTTTTTGAGATAGGTATTTTGGGTTTTCATGAGCTGTATGCCAAAATCATCATTAAAACAATAGAAGACCTGAAACTTGGTGTGTAATGAATCTAAAATATATGAAAATGTAATTTTTATCATTACATTATGGAAAAGAATTCAATTTATCACAATATTCTAATCTTTTGAGAAAGACCTGGAGAATAACAGAAATTATGGTGTATGAATAAAACTGGACTGAAATACAAATTTAATTGAATAAAACTAGATCAAGGCTGGTACTCACGAGCGTGGGCCAGACTCAGAGCCCAGAGCCTCAGGTACGACGCTGTGTTGGAGATGCAGCCCAGGCAGTATTCTATGGTGTGGATGGCCTGGTGCAGAAACTCGTCTGCAAAATCCATCTGGTGCAATGAGAGGAAAAAAAATAGACTTCTGAGTTTCACCCAGACTCTGAACACATCATTTTAATGTTTTCTTTGGGAAAAAACAGGCAACATGCTACCGTAGAGAGATTATTTGTTTGAATGCAGAATAAAATTCATAAAACACAGTAGAATGATGATGTCCTGACCCCGTCTGCCTGGTGTTCTCCACTAGACGACATGTCGCTGTGGCTGCTTCCCTCCTCCAGGTCATGAGTCCTCATCAGGCAAAGCTCCTCTTCACTGTTACGACGCACTCGCTCGTATCCCTAAAAACACACAGAAAAGCTAGTCACATTTACAGCATGGAGGACATTTTTTCACTTTCATGATGCAGAGGCGTTGGCTCAGTTTAGGGTAGGAACTCTCTCTCCTTAGGAATCCAGGGATAAGAGTGAGAAAAATAAGTAAATTCTAAATTTAAATGCAGCAATCTGGTGAGGTTTGGGAGCAAAAAATTAATAAGTAATTTTAATCTTAAATCTTAAAATGAGACAATATTGACTCAAATCAGAAAAAGAATACTTGAAATAAGAAATTATTTTGCCATTGGAATAAGGTAATTCTACTAAATTTTAGACTAAGTGTACCAAAGATATTTTCGCCTCTTTTTGCAATGTAAATGCAAAAAGGAGGTAATTTTTTCTACTTTTTAACTCTCTTAACATGTGAGTGAACAAATCTGCTTCAGCCAAGTGTCTGTTTATGATTATTGGAACATTGAGAAATAGTCTCAATAACTAAAAAACCTCAGTTCTGCTATAAAACGTAAAAAAAAAACATGTTGAACACAAACCAAACCAGCTTCAGTTATATTGATCTCTTCAATTTAACATTTCCTCAGTAATATGAGTTTAAATGCAGTGATACACAACCACTGGACACAGCTGGACGTTTTATACTCATGTTTTCCTGCGTCTTTTTGGGTTAACATTAATTTAACAATGTATGTAAATGCTGTTACGTCTCACCCATGCAGCAGCCCTCACCCTGTACAGGCGTCTGGTTCCATTCTGCAACCAGTAGAGGTAGAGCGGTTTCCCCAGCAGTAAAACAGGCACCGAGAGGACGGCGATGACCACCAGGAACACCTGCATGCCCGTCTGGAGGAGGAAAAACATCATCACATGAAGCCGTTGTTACATGGTACGCAGGACACACAGGAAGGAGCTGCAGCATTAGTTCATTAATCAATTGGTTGCCAACTATTAACACTAACTATTTTAATAATCGATTCATCAATTTCAGTCATTTTTAAGAAGAAAATGTCCAGATTCTCTGATTAGAGTCAGAATAAAGACAAAGTAAAAAGTGTTAGAACAATGAAGATGCAACTACTTTGATAATTGATTTTTGGGTCTGAGCTTCTTAATTTTATTTTTCAGTTATTATTCTGATTATTTTCTGGTTCCTTTTTTCTTCTATAATAGTAAACTGATGATCTTTGGGTTGTGGACAAAAAACAAGAAGACATTTTAGGTTTAATCTTCAGCTTCTGAAAACAGACCACTTCATGAACCAACAACTAATGGACTCATTTCTATAATTAATAGATTAATTAAATATCAGAATAGTCATTAGTCCATATAATATATGTGCATCTATTCCATACATTAGAGTCTTTAAAATAATTAAAATAGACACACATGTTGTTGCTATAATATAGAGCTGCAACAACGATTTGATTAATGGATTATAAAGATATTTTAGATAGATATTTATTATTACTTTGATTTTAGGTTGAATCTTCAGCTTCAGCTTGTTTTATATATGTTGATGATGATAACTAAAAAAAAACTAAGAAAATCTAATTATTGTCAGACTAGAGCACGATTTTTTAAGTTCATGTACATTTTTTGTGTGTGAAGCTTGGCCAAGATAAATTTATCCTGAAGGGAGACAAGTCAAGTAATTATTAGTATTTATATCGAATTAATACAAATAAGCATCATAAGTAAAGTAAAAGAGCAGGACATAAATTAGAGCTGCAACAATTAGTTGGTTTAACAAGTCGTCACCATCTATTACACAATTCACCAACTATTTTGATAATTGATTGAAGGACTGAAGTCATTTTGCAGGAGAAAATGTCCAAATTCTCTGGTTCCAGCTTCTCTTCTCTGATTATTTGCTGGTTTCTACTGTGTACTACTACTACAGACAAAGTCAAATGTCATACATTGTTGCTTTCCCTTTTGATATGAAACACTTCAATTAATTAAAAGGTAATAAATAAAGTGTTTATTATTTTAGTGTATTCTATGTAAACCACAGGTCCAACAAATATTTCCTTATCCAGGATAATGAGAATTAGGACTCTTGAATAAAGTCAAACTGATTGACTGATTGATAGCTTTTTCCATGACTGCAAAACCTTCCAGGTTTTCCAGGACACATGGGAACCCTTTTTTTTTTTTATTCTTCATAATCATTTGTCTGTGTTTGAATGTGAGGACGTCAGATAGAAATGAGGGCCGAGCTAAACCTGGCACATCATCATCACTGAACTATGAAGTGACCTGCTGACCTGTCCCCCATACAGCGGCTGCACGGCGTCGCCCTGCATCAGGAACATGTTGATGAAGTGGATGAGGATGCTGGGGGCGTGCCTGGAGTCCCTGGCGGAGAACACCAGCCACTTGTAGACGATCATGAACACCAGGTAGCCGAAGAGGCACAGCAGGAACAGCAGCTCCGGCAGGAACACCAGGTACAGGCTGAACCTCCTCCGGAAGTGCCTGTTAGCGGCAGCAAGAGATTATTATTATACATATAAGGTAACAAGAAAAACACTTAAATAGCCAGACTTACATGTGGTTAAAAGTGCTGAGGATGACCCCAAAGCTCATGTGTACGATGCCCAATATCACAGACATCTTCATCTTGTAGGAGTTTAGAAACGTGAGCCGGTTGGACGCCAGGTTCCAGATCTGTACGATAAATAGAACATTAGGACAGAAATCTCTGGTTCCAGCTTCTGTTCTCTGATTATTTTCTGGTTTCTTTATTCTTCTATAATAGTAAACTGATGATCTTTGGGTTGTGGACAAAAAAAATGGCATTTTAGGTTGAATGTTCAGCTTTGATTGACATTTCAAACCATTTTATGAACCAAACAACTAATTAATTAATTTTTTCAATAATAAATCAACTCAATCAGAAAAGTCATTAGTTGCAGCCCCAATCATTAATTGCTTCATAGATGAAAACAAAACCTTCACTTTCATAACTTTTACACCTGTGAAAACGTCAAAAGTAAGTTTGATCCAGATATTTATTATGTAAAAATAAACAGGTAAATTGAATATAAAATAAATTCTGCTGTGTTCTATCTTTTTTTATTCCATTGACAGATAATTCATGATATTTCATTTTGTACTTGATTTTGATTAATTCAATCTTTTTTCAGTTTTTTTTTTTAATGTTAGTCATGTTTTCCTAAAATTAGACGAAATTGACTCAAATCAGGAAAAAAAAAGCTTGAAATAATCTAAATTATCTGTAAATTTCAGTTTTTGCACTGCTTATTCAGTTTCTAGTTTCAATGATCAATAGATGAATCCACTATTATAATAAACTGTTAGTTGGGATAATGTCAGAAACTTAGTACCAAACACTTTTTAAAAATTAAAATGGTAAAAAATGGAAAATATTGTAACTGGAAAAAGAATGATAGAAAGGTTTTAAATATTTAATTCACCTGGAATATAAAGTCATTTTGAGCTTGTTTTTTGTGTTTTAAATACAAAAAAACACTGATTGACATTTTACCACATTTTATGGTGTAATTAAAGAATATTATATATATATATATTTGACAGCAGAATAGTTGTTTGCTGACTTTTTTCTCAGAGAAGGATGATGGTTTTTATAAACCAGCACAGTGCTAAGATCTCGGTAAAACAGGTTATCTCATTAGGAATCAATCAATCAATCAATAAATAAATAATCTCCACTGACCGGGTCGATTCCCAGTGGGTACGGCCCGGTGAAAACTCCTGTTACGTTTGGATCCAGGGAAAGAAAACGATTCACGCGGAGATCATCAGTCCTGGAAGTTCACAGATTAATTCACCAGGTCAGGAAAAACAAAACTACAGTATTTTCACGACTATGAGGTACACATAAAAGTGTTATATTTTCTTCTAAATATGCAGTGCGCCCTATGTATGTATGTAGGGGGAAGTGTGGGCATGGATTGTAGATAAAATAACGGGGATGTGCGTTATGCAGAACATCGTTGTTTTAACAACCTGAAAATGGTAAAGAGACACGCTGATAAAGCACAGTTTAAACTGAAGGAAATCAGCTACACAGCTGAGTTTAAGACATAAGACAGGTGGTACGAGTTGGAGGAAAGACTGGATCAGTGGATCACAGAGCAGAGACTGGATCAGTGGATCACAGAGCAAAGACTGGATCAGTGGATCACAGAGCAAAGACTGGATCAGTGGATCGCAGAGCAGAGACTGGATCAGTGGGTCACAGAGCAAAGACTGGATCAGTGGGTCACAGAGCAAAGACTGGATCAGTGGATCACAGAGCAAAGACTGGATCAGTGGGTCACAGAGCAGAGACTGGATCAGTGGATCACAGAGCAGAGACTGGATCAGTGGATCACAGAGCAGAGACTGGATCAGTGGATCACAGAGCAAAGAACGAGTGGGAGAAGCGTTCCGACAGTCACCATTCGACTAAAAGCAGTAAAGCTAGTAGAAGAAATGAAAATTGAACATTTTCAAGGAGGTCCGTCTTGGTGCTTTCGTTTCGGTGCCATTTTTCCATCCAGACCAGGACTATGGTAGCACAGCAACTTCCAGTAAAATATAACGCATCATTTAGAGCAAAGTGACTCTGATGGTGAAGAAAGTGAAGCTGGCATGTTTGATGGAGATTTAGCTGCTGTTGGAATCAGAAACAGTGGATAAGGACTTTGATGGATTGATTGATGACATTACCCCGCTCTATTTTCAAATACACACACTTGTGTGCTTGTGTTATCCGTGTGTTTTACCATGCACACCATGATTAAAAAATGTTAGTACTTTGTAACCAATACTTAAATAAAACACAACCAAACTCAGTTTAGCTCCCGCTCTATTTGTGTATGTATATATATATATATCTATGTGTGTATATATCCATGTGTATATATCTATGTGTGTATATAAACCCTCCCCTATAGTTGCCTTATGTATGTGTTTAATACAGTAATGACACACAGAAGTGAGACTGAGCCTTTTAGTACGGTGCACCTTATCGTGAAAATACGGTACACATTATCTTCATGTCTTCAAACAGTTCATGTGCTTTTTAATAAAAATCATTACTAGCCAAATTGATTTTTATGAACATCAGGGTGTGCTCAGTGATTGATTCTATCCTGATAAATAAATACTCACTTCCACTCCTTAGCTCTGAACATGGCCCTGACGCTCCAGCCAGAGCCGAAGATGTTAAGGGACTTGGAGAAGCAGTCGTTGTAAATGAGGCCTGTGTAGATGGAGAACAGGCCCATCATCAGGATGATGTAGCGGCCCTCGAAGAACGTGTTCCAGATCTGATTGGACACATGAAAACCACCACGTTATGCTTCAGAACCAGCGGATCGTTCAACTTTAAGTCAAGAAACATGTCCTTCTAAAGTCAGGGTGAGAAGAACTAGGAAGAGTCTATTAAATGTGTGGTGGGGTTTGGGAGGAAATTCAACAACAAAAAAAAAAAAAAAAAAAAAAAAAAAAAAAAAAAAAACACATTCTAGTTGACGGATTAGATTCCACGTGGGCCGGACCAATGAAACTGATCCAATATAACCCTCAGTAGATATCAACCTGTCCATTAAAAATATACCGTACTCTGCTAAAAAAAATTAAAATAATAAATAAATAATAGAATTTAATGAACATATATTTTACGAAACATTTCATGAAACACTGTAGATTGCCTTTAGGCACATGTGCAATTTACTTTAACCATGCACATATATGCAACACAACTGATCCAAAGGCACAAAACTCTAACCAGTAATTGGTATTGAAAAATATAGTGATGCGATTTAACATAGGATATGCATATAAAACCCAAATTATAATAATCCCAGCCTACACCTTACAAATTGAGGAGAGTGCCAAAAAATGTGTAAAGAAGAAAGTATTCACATGTCCTGACACTCATATAGTGATTATTGATGATCAATAATCACTATATTAGTGTCAGACTCACCGATCACAAGTTAACCACATTTTTTTTTATCTGTTCTAAACTGCAAAACAAATATTGTTGTCCAATATTAAGTATATTTATCCTGAATTATCTTATTCCATTGGCAAATAATTTGTCTTATTATAGTTAATAACAATTTATTTGTATAGCTTTCTTCTGTGCAGCCAAAGCCACTAATCATTAAAATAAAATAAATATTACACTTTATGTCATTAAATTAATAAAAAGGTATAAGGCGAGTTCTGTTTGTGAAGTAATAATAATAATTATTATTATTATCATGAATTATCTTATTCCTTTGGCAAACAATTTATCTTATAGGTTTATTTTGTTAGTCTTGTTTTATTGAAAAGCGATTTTATCTTGTTTTATTAAAACAAAAGGTAGTTATTAATAATACAGTTTATGTTTATAGTGCTTTTCTGGGCAGCCAAAGCCACTAAATACATAATAAAACAGAATCACTTTAACAAATTAAAACAGAATAGAACACACTTGGTGTGATTAGCAGGGCTATTAAATACTCACTCACCTCGTTCCTGGTCTTCTTGAGCTTGCGGTTGTTCTCATACAGAACCATCCAGAAGGCGAACAGCGCCATGATGACCCCGTGACCCAGGTCCCCGAACATCACGGCAAACAGGAACGGGAACGTCACGATGGTGAAAGGAGCTACACAAGATGGGAGGTCACGAGCCATGGTGGACGCCCAGATAAATAACATGTTTACACAAACTTTATTAGTCGCCGAGGACGAATCAGCATCAAACATGAAGACACAGTCTTTATTTAAAAACTAAGAAAGACGGAGTATGAATCATCTGCTGATTATTGAAATGATTGGTTCAGTAATCACACACACACACACACACACACACACACACACACACACACACACAATACGTAATAAATAAGTGTATAAAGCAACACAAAATGCATTTAAAACAAAAAAAAATGACAATAAATTGATTAGAGAATTTCAGCATAAAAAGAAGAGAATGGAAAAAAACATAAAAGGAGCTGCAGCGCTGGTTCATTAATCGATTAGATGCCAACTATTACATTAATCATCATTTATTGATTTATTTGAGAAGAAAATGTCCAGATTCTCTGACTGGAGTCAGAATAAGGACAAAGTAGAAAGTGTTAGAACAATGAAGATGCAACTACTTTGATAATCGATTATTTGGTCTAAGCTTCTCAATTTTATTTTTCAGTTATTAAATTAAACAGACCATTAATGAACCAACAACTAATGGACTTATTTCTATAATTGATAGATTAATTAAATATCAGAATAGTCATTAGTTGCAGCTTCATATAATATATGTGCATCTATTCCATACATTAGAGTCTTTAAAATAATTAAATTAGACACGTGTTGTTGCTATAATATGGAGCTGCAACAATGATTTGATTAATGGATTATAAAGATATTTTAGATAGATATTTATTATCTTTGATTTTAGGTTGAATCTTCAGCTTCAGCTTATTTTATATATGTTCGATTTCCAGATGATAACTAACACAAAAAACTAAGAAAATCTAAATATAGTCAGACTAGAGCAGGATTTTTTATATTCATGTACATTTTTTGTGTGTGAAACTCAGCCAAGATAAATTTATCCTAAAGGGAGTCAAGTCAAGTAATTATTAGTATTTATAGCGAATTCATACTCAAAACTAAAAATAAGCATCATAAGTAAAGTAAAACAGGACATAAATTAGAGCTGCTACAATTAGGTGATTTAACAAGTCGTCACCATCTATTACACGATTCACCAACTATTTTGATAATTGATTGAAGGACTGAAGTCATTTTGCAGGAGAAAATGTCCAAATTCTCTGGTTCCAGTTTCTCTTCTCTAATTATTTGCTGTTACTGTTGTTGTGTCCTTGGACACTAACCAATGACACTCTGTATCCCGTATCAAAGTGCTTTACACTACTAAGTTTTATAAAGCACTTTGAGTGGTAGAAAGACTAATGCAGGCTATTACCATTACCACCACTATGACAGAACAACTCTTTGAATACTGAATTTGACCTGTTGGAATGATGATGATGATGATGATGATGAATAAAACGCAGGGGCTTGCACTCACCGGGGTTGACCTCTCGGTAGCTGCCGACCCCGTAGGCGTCCACGATGTTCTGGAAGCCGCAGGTGAACTTGTTGGTCCTGATGAGGGTGGGGGGGGTGTCGGTGGTGGGGATGCAGTTCACGAAGGAGGGAACCGTGGCTCCGCTCCTCCTCTGGAAGGGCACAACAGGACGTTACCATCAGCTGCTTTCACACGTTTGAGAAAAGAGGTTTTCTGCCATTTTCCACGATGCATTCTTCCAAGTTGTAGAGTTGCAACTATTAGACAATTAACCAATTAGTCGTCAGCCATGAGAATCGATTAATGGATTTAGGAGGTTTAATGATAAAATGTCCAATTTCTCTGGTTCCAGCTTCTTCTTTGATAACTTCCTGGTTTCTTTATTCTTCTATAAAAGTAAACTGATGATCTTTCGGTTGTGGACGTAAAAAAAATTTAGGTTCAATCTTCAGCTTTGAGAAACAATGATCAACATTTTCCATCATTTTAAAAACCCAAAAAATAACTGTATAACTATTATTCATATCAGTAATCAAGAGATAGAAATAACTATCAGTATTTTGATGACTCGTTGCAGGTGTTGTATTTGTCAAATGCAGTAGTGATGAGAATCCCAGCAGTCCAATGTGACTAACCAGATTAATCCAGGTTTTTATCATTATTCTTATCGCTCTATGGTTAAACAGTTTACCAGTAGATGCTCAGAAAATCAACCTGATTGATTGGGTGAGTGAAAAACTTGTGAAAAGGAGCAAAAAGTGATAGGCAGTTCAGCTAAATGATCCCCAATGCCTTAATGTGGAACTTGGCAGAGAAGGAAGAAGAAAATAGATTAAAGAATAACCAGAATGGAAAAGGCTGATCAATGATCAGCTCCAGGATGATCATAGACGGCCTGCAGTCACCTGGAAGTAAAATGTGCATCAGCGTCTCCAGGTTCCAACAGGTAACACACACAGAGACAGAGAGAGACAGAGAGAGACAGAGAGAGAGAGAGAGAGACTCACCGATCCGTCCTCCAGGGCTCTCCTCAGGGTGGACAGGTCGCTGACGGGACACCACACCTCGGCGATCAGACACTTGTTGGTGACATCGAAGCTGCACAGGTTGAGGATGAAGTAGATGGCCTTCATCTTCTTCACCTGGATCACCCAGGTGTACACGGACTCCGAGGCCTTGAGCAGGACCTGCCTCAGGTAGTCCTCCGTCCTGTAGAGGACCTGGAGACAGCAGGACACATAAACTAACTGTGAGCTGTTTGGATAAAGCGCAAGGTTCTGTCAGGGGGGGGCGTTTGACCTTGTGGAACAGGCTTTTCTATTTTTTTTTTTTTTTTTTACTCTCCTAGAAAAACATGGAATAGCACCTCCACTACATTAGGGGGCAGTGGCGCTCTCATTGGCAGAGTGTGAGCAGGGAGCATACAGCACAGAGTATGAGTATGAAGTGTAGACACCAAGTGTAGCAGAACCTCAAGTGACACCATGAAAACATATTTAACAGGGATGAGAAGACAGGTGGAGAGAGACGGAGATAAAGAGACAAACGAAAGTCTCCCAAAGCTAAGACGAGGAAATATGACGAAGCGTCTCTACTGTTTTCTTCTTCCATGGGGGGGGACAGAAAATAATTGAGAAGCACTGGTTTAGGAAAGTATGCATGTTTAAAAAAACAAAAAAGAAGGGAAAAGCAGCCAATCTGTCAGCATGGGCCTCGTGTTGGTCATGTGCTCCGAGTGGTGGCTGTAATTCCCTCAGAAATAAAACCCTGGCTGAGTGGAGCACAGCAACACACACTCGGGGTTAATACTTAAAAAATATACAAGACTAACCTAAAACAAGAGATTCTAGCAGCTTTGGAGAATGGATGCACGATTCCAGCTTGCATTTTAACAAGGTGACGACAGCAGAGACGTGATCAAGTTGGCTTTAGTAAAAAATAAATAAAGAGTAAACCATGTTCTCCTTTAATATTTAACCTGGTAAAATCCTGTAACCCCTGATACAGGTTCAGCTTTGAGTTTTATGCATAAATCACATGAGAAAACCTCAGGTACAACACTTACCTATGGTAAAACATATTATATCACACAAATAAATGATAAAAAGGTTCTTGCAACTAAACTGTTTTCTTTCTGACATATTAAAGTTATATTTTACACTCAAACACGGCTTTATTCACACAGAAAGAGGCACAACCAAATGTTAAACTCCTGATGCAGCAGCTGCAGCGTTGAGTTTTACTCAGAAATCACATGAGAAAACCGCAGCTACAACGCTAAATAAGGTAATTTTAGCTCTAGTAAAACACAATATATCACCAATATCCACATCACCAATACAATAAGAACATAGTTTATTGAGTCTCAGTAGTAGGTTGTAAATTTAAACTTAGTCCCTTCACATGTGGTCTTATTTTAATACGAGGTTTCAGTCCATAACCTTTGTTGTAGACCTCATGTGTCAGACCCAGGTCCTGGAGCTGCTGTGGGTGCAGGTTTAGAGCTCTGGCTAAGGACCTTCATTAGAAGAAACATGGTGTTACTGCCTGGTTGGAACAGAAACCTGGACCCACATGGCCCTGCAGGACCTGGGTCTGACCCCCTGTTGTAGACATTCCAGATTCATTGTGACTTTGAGCAGGAGAAGTGAAGGCTAACTGCAGGACGTACTGTGTGCAGGTCCTGGATGCGAGTCCTGAGTCCTTCCACCACGTCGTTGCGCTCCTCGTTGCTGCTGGGGTACGGATACAAGTGACAGTGATAGCTGGAAGAGAAGAACAACGCAGTCAAAACCTATTTCTCTTCTATGCGATTAATAGAGATCAATTTGATAAAATGTTGTGGGATTAGTTACCAGTCACAGATCTTCTTCACTTTCTGACCGATTTGGTCTCCCCAGTACGAGATGAGGAAGACGACGCTCTTCGTCGGTTCACCCTGCAGAAAAATTTACTTTAAATTACTTTAACTTCAAATTAAACTAAAGACACCGTTTATGATATACGTGTACCATAAATAAGACCATAACGAGACCACAGAAAGGGGCCGATACATTGATCAGATGCAGGATATCACATTAACCGCCAACTGTTTTGATAATTGAGGAGTCCAGCTTCTGTTCTCTGATTATTCTCTGGTTTCTTTATTCTTCTATAACAGTAAACTGATGATCTTTGGGTTGTGGACAAAAAAGACATTTTAGGTTTAATCTACTGATCAACATTTCACACCATTTAATGAAGCAAACAACTAATTGATTAATTTGATTTTTTTTCTAATCAAAACAAAACTACAGTTTTTCTTTCCCCTTGATGACACCTGAGGACTTGACTGATATCTGTACCAACCATTAAAAACAATTAAAACAATGTGTAAAATCCAACGTCCAACTGGCAGACAGCTATAAGCTACGCGTGAGCAAACATCTTGATTCCAACGTCAAACTGATGATTGACATAGAAAGAATAAATTAAATACAGTTATTGGTGTGATTTGACAGATGTTTTAACAGACAGCTATAAGCTATGTGTGAGCAAACATCTGGACAAAAAAAAAAAAAAAAGTTGTTGGGTTGAATCTTTCAGAAGCAGTTCTCAGCATTTTATGAACCAAATTATTTTAATACTCGATAGCCGACAGAGCTTAAAGTGAGCGTGACCTACGGTGTCTGGGTTCTCGATGTACTCCAGCACCTCGGCGTAACTCAGGATGGTGTAGCCTTTACACACTCTCCATAGCATCCGCTCAAACGCCTCGATTTTGTTCCTCTGGATCAGCCCAGAGATGAAACTGGAGGAAAGGATGGAAGAGAAGACAGGGAAAAGGAGGGAAAAACATCCAAATTTAAGTCACATTTAAATTAATCATTTCATCTAAAGAAAATGAAATGTACGTAGTATAATATGCTGCTGCAGCCTTTACTGTATCGAAGAGAAGCAGAAATATGCAGTTAAACATACATGGTTAATGGACTGCATTTGTTATATATACATACACCCACACAAACGTTTTATTTCACAAATTACACACACACACACACACTATTTATACTTTACTGGACTCATTATTCACCCATTTTATTTCTACTTCTTACATTTTCACTGTAATTTCTGCTTCCTATTTTAAAAATATCCTTATTACTCCTCCTTCATTCCAGCTTGTTTTCATGACAACTGTGGAGCCAAATGGTGATTTTCTGTCAGAAATTTAATTATTTGACCTGCTCCGAGTCCTAAATTAGAACCAATCACCTCCTTTTTTACTGATGAAATACATTTAAAAGGAAAAAAGATATGTACTCTCTTGACAAAAAGTGATGACATATATTTCATATACGGGGATTAAATTGTTTTTTATAGTCTATAGCTGATATTATCATCAATAGTGATTATTGATAGTCTATAGCTGATATTATCATTAATAGTGATTATTGATAGTCTATAGCTGATATTATCATCAATAGTGATTATTGATAGTCTATAGCTGATATTATCATCAATAGTGATTATTGATAGTCTATAGCTGATATTATCATCAATAGTGATTATTGATAGTCTATAGCTGATATTATCATCAATAGTGATTATTGATAGTCTATAGCTGATATTATCAATAATAGTGATTATTGATAGTCTATAGCTGATATTATCATCAATAGTGATTATTGATAGTCTATAGCTGATATTATCATCAATAGTGATTATTGATAGTCTATAGCTGATATTATCATTAACAGTGATTATTGATAGTCTATAGCTGATATTATCATTAATAGTGATTATTGATAGTCTATAGCTGATATTATCATCAATAGTGATTATTGATAGTCTATAGCTGATATTATCATCAATAGTGATTATTGATAGTCTATAGCTGATATTATCAATAATAGTGATTATTGATAGTCTATAGCTGATATTATCATCAATAGTGATTATTGATAGTCTATAGCTGATATTGTCATCAATAGTGATTATTGATAGTCTATAGCTGATACTATCATCAATAGTGATTATTGATAGTCTATAGCTGATATTATTATCAATAGTGATTATTGACAGTATATAGCTGATACTATCATCAATAGTGATTATTGATAGTCTATAGCTGATATTATTATCAATAGTGATTATTGACAGTATATAGCTGATACTATCATCAATAGTGATTATTGACAGTCTATAGCTGATATTATCATCAATAGTGATTATTGATAGTCTATAGCTGATATTATCATCAATAGTGATTATTGATAGTCTATAGCTGATATTATAATTAATTATTGCCTTAAATTCCTACATTGTGTTAATGACCTGGATGACATCAACAGTCAACTCTACATGCTGATGTAAGAATAAAAACACACCAAATGCTGATATTAAACATGAGGAAGTGCGATCCTCACCCCAGCTTGGCTCCTAGCCTCTGCATGCTGCTGTAGTCCATCATGGTGTCTTTTTCTAGGAAGGGAAACTCCTCATACTGAACCTGTAGAGGCTCTCGCTAAACACGAGAGAAGAGGCAGGAACATCACATTTCCGTGTCGGCTAAAGCAAAACATGGTTGTTGTCCCATCGCGGCTCACTGACCTCCACAGTTCTCTGGACGAAGCTGCGAGTGATGCGCAGCATGTGTGTGTACTCGGTCAGCTCCAGCAGGTTCTTCTGCAGCTTCTCTTTGTTCCTGGTGACCTCTCCCAGCTCCACCTCCAGTCGCTGCAGCTGCTCCTGTCAACACGTGATATCCATCAGTGAGAAATAAAGTTAATTACATTCAGTGTTTTACATGCTATAAAGATTTCTATACATTATCTTAGCTGCAACTTTCTTTTAAAAACTACAGATAATAATATTGAATTCATTAATCATGAGCTTTGATACACAAGTAATTAATCAGAGCTGAAACAATTAGTCAGTTCATCATTATTCACCAACTTTAATGGATCAAGATGAGATTTTGGAGCAGCTTTTAGAGGCGGATCACAAAAGAATAAATACATTAAAATGCTGGGTCAAAATGAAAAGAAATGTTTAAATTCTAAGTTTGTGAAATTAGTTCCAAAAGTTATAAGCTATGTGTGAGCAAACATCTGGACCAAAAAAAAAGATAAAAAAAAAAAGATTTTAGGTTTAATCTTTCAGAAACAATTCTCAACATTTTATGAACCAAACAACTGAGTGATTAATGGTTTTATTAATCAATAGATTACTCAACTATCCCTTAATAGTTTTGCAACTAGCATTAACAAACCATTATAGCCATGACATGCTTGGGCAGAGGAGCGACTGGGTTCACGTCTCCTTCTGGCAGCAAAATGTCTGCTTTCTTGATTTCCCTCAACAGGTATCCTGTTAAAAAAAGAAAAAAACACAAAAAAATCATTTCAGAAATGGTTTCTTTTGCTTGTAAAACAAGTTTTTACAGTTCTAAGATGCACAATGTTAATGCCAGGCTTTGGGGGAAAAAGGCCTGAAAGCAAGAGTCTTGACAGTGAGTGTTTCTCTTCTCTTAATTTAATAAAACGGGGTTTAGTTAACTAAAGACAGTGTTTCATTCAACTAAATCTACAACCAGCTGACATTTCTCATGACTATAGAGTCGCCGGCGATAAATTCAATTAAAGGAACGGCCTTCTGTGGTTTGGTGATCACTCGCCTGTCCTCACTCCTGTCTGGGGAAATAGAATTGTTTTCTAAAAGTTTGCCCACAACTCGCATATCAGAGATCTTATATTGATTACCCAGAATCCGTTCCATCTCTTCACACTTTTTGATCTCGTTGACGTATTTCCTCTGGAACGAGTTAACGCTGGGGTTGAGCTGCGAAAACAGGTGCACGAGACATCCTCAAATCAGCCAATGGATGGTTGGAAATCTTCAAAACAATATTATGAAATATGCACATACATATCTCTGTATATCGTCATAAACCAAACATCCTTATAGCAGCAGTGAGGACCGATCAGTAATAGCTAATCAACATTTTATTATTCAAGTCAGCGATGGAGAACTTGTTGCTTCTATTATGTTTTTCTATCATGTGTTCTATTATGTGTTTCCTCTAATTGTGTTATCAGATGCAACCTTCCTTTTACACACACACACACACACACACACACACACACACACACACACACACACTAAAGCATTTTAATTTCTATAAGCTTTTCCCAGCGCATGCAGCTGCCACGTCTGCTTCTCACGCGCACGTTCGACCGGTTTCTGGGCTAAAACCACTTGTCAAGAAGTTCTCCCATGTTTCCAGGAGGACTCAGGACTCACGTCTCTGAACTCCACGAGTCCGAGTTCTCCCAGCTCGCTGATGCAGTCGTAGGCGGATCCGGACTGTAGGAACAGCTGGGCCAAGCACATCTCCTCGCCTCGGAACAGGGAGCCCATTCTGACAGGTACCGGGCTAATATTAGCACGCTAATAAACGCTAATTGATCCTGTGAATCACGCGTCAAAACCCGCTGTCAATCAAGTCCCCCTCGGTCCTTTTTCATGATTCGCCTCCTTGTGTGATTAAAGTTTATTTGACTTGCATGACGCTGACTTGAGTTTCACAGCAGATCCGGTTTGTGTCAGCTCTATTAAAAAAAACAAAAAAACTAGCTAACCGGCGCTGCCTTGATGCTATTTCCTGGATTAAAAAACAACGTCTCGTCAAAGTTGGATTTGACGTTTCAAGGAGGCCGTTTTTCCGCTGTTCGTTGTCCGCCGACGTCGCGAACGCGAACTTGTGGCGTGAACTCCGGTGACAGTTTATAAAGTTTTTAGCAGACGTCCTCCCGACGGCCCCGAACACCACGTCGCGTCGCGTCACTTCTGTTGAATACGGGAGACTCGCTTCCACCGCGGCGGTGACGCGGCGCCGGCCAATCACAGGCACCGCCCGGAGTCTGCGCAGTACGCAGCAGGGCGGTCGGCCGGGTTACGTCACGGCGGCGGCCATATTGTGCCGGGCCAGCCCGGCTGTAATTCGGTAAAAAACATTTACCTGAAATATTTACCTCTCTTACATTATCCATCGCTGTTGAAATTATTATAACTCAATTATTTATTAAGACTTAATGAATATTTACCTTATTAACTTTTTTAAATATTTAAATAAAAAAATAATACTTATAAAATATTTACCTGAAATATTTACCTCTCTTACATTATCCATTGCTGTTGAAATTATTATAAATCAATTAATTATTATGATTTAATAAATTATTTTACATTATCCATCGCTGTGGAAAGTATCATGACTTAATGAATAATTACCTTATTTTTCTTAAAATATTTAGATTAAAAAATAATACTTAAATTACTTAATGAATAAACAATTACTGACTGTATGAATATTATTTAGTATTGTTCATTTTTAAATGGTTTGTGGATATCAATAAAAGTTAACTAAGCGTGTCAGTTTAACTTAGTTTGAACTGAATTCTGAGATAATAAGAAGACTTTTGACTTTTTTTCTGGAACAAATAATAAAAAGAAAACTTTACCCCTTGATTTTTTCATTTCGAGAAAAAAGTCAGAATTATAACCTAAAGAATGATAGTAAAAAGAATTCTCACTGTTTTGAAAGTGTTATGAGGAAAAAATTCTAACTTGATTATAATTCTAATATCAAATAAGATTTCTTTCTGGAAAAAATAAAACAAAAATTGCTTCACAAAATTAATTTATCTAACTCTAACTATATGTTTTAAGTTGATTGTACTTCTATTTTATTAACTAATTGTACCTATATTCTTTAGTAATTGTAGAATAATTATTTTGAGTATAATTTACTATTTATTTATTATTTTTTTAAAGAGATTTATACTTAAATACATTAGGAGATAATTACTTCTAATTCTTTTTATGTGCTGAAATCAATTAGAGATTCAGTCATTCTAATAGTTTAACTCCTACTAATTGAAGTTAGTTATTTAGATAAAAACACGTAACAAACAACGGTTCAGAATATTTTTTTTCAGTGTAATACAAATAAAGGAGACAAACCGTATGTTTGGAAAGATGAAATCATAAGGAGAAACAGCTGATATTCTCTGTGTTATGTGTGAATAACACTGAAATTCAATATTGTGGATGAGATTAAAAAAAAAATCTCTTCATAGAAATATTTTTATTACAAAATGGTTCACCAATAACTTTTTACAGCCCCATTTACATATAAAAACAACACGATAAACACTATACAATGCAATAAAAAGGTGATTTTAAAGAGAGACGCTGTTCCACGCCTGTCGGATCTGCCTCCACGGAGTCCCGAGAACAGAGGCTGCGATAAAGAAGAAACCCAGGATAAGGCCCTTGGCCAGTGACTGGGAATACGGTTCACCTGAAAAAGATAAAGAATAAAATTAGGTAGTGACACACGGGTTACTAACTCAGGTTTTACTGTGGTGAGATAAACACCAAAGAGAGACATAAACCTTAGAGATTAATTCCCAACCTGTGTAATACTTGGTGACGGGGAAGGCAAGCTGAGGCCAGCAAACATCATTCCTGTCACAGTCATATTCTGTGAAGTTGATCTGGAACCTAGAAGAATGCAGGAAAATTCAGAACAGAGCATCTTAATTTGGATTAGATCAGTCAAGCAGATGGATTTATAGCTAGATTATTAAAAAAAAAATCAGTTTTTGTGCCTGAGGAAGCACCTGGTTTTTATCGGGCCGGTGTTAACAGGAATGTCAGAGAACGTCACTGAGGAGAAGACGGGGAAAAGCTGCGAGTCTGCTGGGTCCAGACAGGAAGAAACAGAACCTCCTCCACACTGCAGCGCCCAGCTGCACCGGCTGGAACTGAATAAATGAGATGTTATTAATTAATAAATTATAGACATTTATACAGAAAACCAGTTGCATGTCAGTTAAAATGTGTGTCCCTTTAAAGGCATCTGAACAGGTAATAGTGAGTGAGATAAAATCTATTAAATATAACACTTAAGAATGAGAACAATTGATTTTTACAATATGAGCGGCTATCACTTTTTAATCAAGAGAATAAATGTTTAATGTGTCATATTGTCCTTTTAAAGACAGTAAAAAGGCTAGAATTGTTCTATTTCAGGACACAGCACTTTATGATGGGAAAAAAATCTCTTTTTGACAGTATTCATGAAAACAAACTTGAATGAAAGAAGAGTAACAAAGATATTTTAAAAACTTAATTACTAGAAAGTAGATATGTGTGTAAAATTGTAGGAAGAAGAAGTATATACGTATACTGTAAAGAGACAAAATTTCTAAGTTGAAAAAGTAAAAAGTAAAGTTAAAGTATGTGTCCTCACTTGACACATTATGGATCTTTTTTTTGTACACAGTGTTGTGTACTTTTATAGCTTTTATCTTCTTTACCTCTTATTTTCATGTCTTTACTCTGTACGCTGCAGACAACAGACAAATTTCCCCGTTGTGGGATCAATAAAGCCATATCTTATCTTATTAATCCATATATAAGACATTACAATATAAGGTGAATTATAAAAATCAACACAGCTTCTTACGCGTGATGGACTGATCCATGGATTTTTCTACACACCTGACTTGCATCTTGAGAATACTCTTTTGCGGTTTCCCGTCAATCAGCCCAGTGGTTAAACTCCAGATGTGGACGTGCAGGTGTGATGGAATGTCACTGCACCAACCGCTGCTGTTTCCCAATGTTGAGCTGGAATTCCTCGTCACAACTAAAAATGAAAGTGAAAATTACAATTAGCAAATACATGATCGGACATACAGGTTGTACAAAACAAACTTAATATAAATAAGTGTGTACTTACATTCTATTTTGACCCAGTCTGCCTCATTCAGAGCGTCAGGGTTTCCAGTCTTTGCCACATATGTAGCTTTAATCAAATCCTCCTGGAGAGAAGCTACAGTCTCTCTACAGGAGAGAAAACGTCAAATGCGTTTTAATTACTGCTCTTGCAAATACAGGTCCTTCTCAAAAGATTAGCATATTGCGATAAAGTTCATTCTTTTCCATAATGATAAAAATGATAAACTTTCACATATTTTAGATTCATTTCACACCAACTTTTTTATTGTTTTAATACTTATGATTTTGGCATACAGCTCATGAAAACCAAAAATTCCTAGCTAAAAAAAATTGGCATATCATGAAAAGGTGCTCTAAACGAGCTATGAACCTAATCATCTGAAACAACGAGTTAACTCTAAACAGCTGCAAAAGATTCCTGAGGCTTTTAAACAATATGGCCGCCTCCGTGACATAACCCGGCCGACCGCCCTGCTGCGTTCTGCGCAGACTCCGGGCGGTGCCTGTGATTGGCCGGCGCCGCGTCACCGCCGTGGTGGAAGCGAGTCTCCCGTATTCAACAGAAGTGACGCGACGCAACATGGTGTTCGGGGGCCGTCGGGAGGACGTCTGCTAAAAACTTTATAAACTGTCACCGGAGTTCACGCCACAAGTTCGCGTTCGCGACGTCGGCGGACAACGAACAGCGGAAAAACGGCCTCCTCGAAACGTCAAAAGCGGTTCTTTACTCAAAACCGCAATCATGGGTAAGACTGCCGACCTGACTACTGTCCAGAAGGCCATCACTGACACCCTCAAGCAAGAGGGTAAGGTAAAGAAAGAAATTTCTGAACGAATAGGCTGTTCCCAGAGTGCTGTATCAAGGCACCTCAGTGGGAAGTCTGTGGGAAGGAAAAAGTGTGGCAGGAAAACGCTGCACAACCAGAAGAGGTGACCGGACCCTGAGGAAGATTGTGTAGAAGGGCCGATTCCAGACTTTGGGGGAACTGTGGAAGCAGTGGACTGAGTCTGGAGAAGAAGCATCCAGAGCCACCATGCACAGGCGTGTGCAGGAAATGGGCTACAGGTGCTGCATTCCCCAGGTCAAGCTACTTTTGAACCAAAAACAGCGATAGAAACACCTGACCTGGGCTACAGAGAAGCAGCACTGGACTGTTGCTCAGTGGTCCAAAGTACTATTTTCGGATGAAAGCAAAGTTTGCATGTCATTCGGGAATTAAGGTGCCAGAGTCTGGAGGAAGACTGGGGATAAGGAAATGCCAAAATGCCTGAAGTCCAGTGTCAGGTACCCAGAGTCAGTGATGGTCTGGGGTGCCATGTCAGCTGCTGGTGTTGGTCCACTATGTTTTATCAAGAGCAGGGTCAATGCAGCTAGCTATCAGGAAATTTTAGAGCACTTCATGCTTCCTTCTGTTGAAAAGCTTTATGGAGATGAAGATTTCATTATTCAGCATGAGCTGGCACCTGCTCACAGTGCCAAAACCACTGGTAAATGGTTTAATGACCATAGTATTACTGTGCTCAATTGGACTGCCAACTCTCCTGACCTGAACCCCATAGAGAATCTGTGGGATATTATGAAGAGAAAGTTGAGAGATGCCAGACCCAAGACTGTGGATGAGCTTAAGGCCTATTGAAGCATCCTGGGCCTCCATAACACCTCAGCAGTGCCACAGACTGATTGCCTCCATGCCATGCATTTCTGCAGAAGGATTCCAGAATAATCAATATGAAAACAATAAAAGGCTTTAACTACTTCAGTTGTGTGTAATAAATCTAAAATATATGAAAGTCTAATGTTTATCAGTACATTACATCAAATAATGAACTTCATCACAATATGCTAATTATTTGAGAAGGACCTCTATAGTTAGAATATTGAACAAACAACTAAATAAGCAAAATTATTGGCAATGCAAGGTTGAATAATTGATAGGATAAGAGTTCACTAATTATTAGTCCATAAGATCATAGAAATTCCACTGCGGATCATTACGAACATGACAAGCCAATTAAATAATCCCACAAACAGCTCCAATCTAAATTGAATATATCTAAATAGTGGTTAGTTGGAGTCCTACTACTGATATTATATTAAACTATTTTCATATTGTATTGATGATGTGGATATTGATGATATATTGATGCTGTAACAGTAACATTGGGTTTTCCTGCAGATAAAAATACTTTTAGTGTTGGAGCTCAGGTTTAACATGGGATTTATCAATGAAACTCACGAGGTTCAGGGTTCTAACAGGTCAAAGATGAACTTGTGGCGTGTTTCTAACCTCAGGAGATCACACTGTGTCAGATTCTGTCGATTCACAGGCAGCAGACATCCCGATGTTGAATTCTCGCCATACAGAATCACTCTTTTTTCAGCAGTAGCACAAAGGCCGTCACTCACTTTGAAGCCAATCAGGGGGAAAAACAAGGGTTCTGAGTCTTTGTGAATCAACAGAACGCAGAGACACTCAGGCACGATGTGACTCACCTGGTTTCCAGAGACTGACTGAGGTCCTCTGTATTGAGCCTGTGTCGTTTAGCGGTGTAGAATCAACGCCTCCAATCACAGGCCTGCCGACCTGGTAACCTGATGTTAACCACCATCACATCATCATCATCCAAAGTTTTTTTTTTTTTTTTTTTTTTTTTTTAATCACACACATTGTACTAAAAGGAACTACAAACTGTAATTATTTCATTTTTAGGGTTACACCACATGACATTTGTGGCGTGTTTTACAGTATGTTTGCCCTCACCTGGATTCCCAGAGTTGGACTCCCCCGTGCCTTCCCCGTTCAGAAAGACGGCAGAATACCTGGTGGTCAACTCCACTGTAAGGACAGACATCAGCAGGTTAATCAAAGATGCTCTAACAGGACGCAGCAGGGGGTGAAAGGAACTCACTGCTTTCACTGAGAGGGAAAGTCCCAACACTTCTGGTCAGCTCGATGCGCGCGATGCCGTTTTCTCCCCAGTAGAACTTGTAATCCAAAGCCAAGGTCACACCCTCACACACCTGCTGCTTGACTTCTGGGAATCACAGGTAAACACGTAAAGACTCTTCACCAGGTAATGTCAGCATTTTAAATCAAAAATTATTACCCTGTGGAAACAAGGCCTAAATCATTCTTTAGGTTTTTTATCCTCGTCAAATTAAACCTGCAATAAAGTGTCCTTTCATTCCATAGTGAAAACTCCAAACTGACATTACCTGGAGGTAAATTAAACTAATGTCAGGTAACTTTTCCTTCACTTTCCCAGGTCTTTGCCTGTTTTTATTGAACGAAACTCATCTCCCACATTCAGTTTTGATGACTTTTTGAAACTTGAGATATGGAAAAAAGTGATGACACATGGATCATTAAAATGGAATTTTAGATTATGGAAATTCATTTCTTTCTTTATATTTGGCTCCATATTTATTTATACGCATATATCGAATTATTATTATATAATAACTTGATATACTTAGATTAAATTCTTATAAAACATTATAGCCTAAAGCCTTTATCATTCACCAGTAGAAATTGATGAGAGCTTCTTCCTGATTCTTGAAGCAGACATATTGAGCCATAATGAAAGCTTGTTTAATTGTCTTTAAAGAATAAAAAAAACTTTGACTTTGACAAAAAGATGAAATGTCCAGTCTGATCCTTTTGATTTTACTGGACGAAGCAGCAGCATCAAAAACGCCTTAGACCATTATTTTAATAGGGTGATGATATGCGACTTACCTGAAGACCCGTCTGTAGATGATCTTGAAATAAATGGACTCAAGTCAACCAAGATGGCATCGGTTACATCCACTGTAACATCACCTGAAGACAGACAAGATGAAACAGCTTCTACCTATTCACAGCTTTATGTCGACACCCATTAACAAACTGCTATATAATCACCATACATCAGTATTCATTTTTTATTACATTTTTCCCCACCAAAAACAGACCATCATTTTCATTTTAACCCTTTAAATGACAGTTTATTTGAATTATTTCACTATTCTTTGCAAAACAACCTAAGAATTGAATTATTTTCTGTATGATAACCGGTATGAGGATAGTCTTGCCTTCACCGACTCCTATCATAACCACAATAATTATTTTCAACACCATTACAGGATCAATCTTTATCCCGCTATCAGCTGATGCACTGAATTCTCAGATTTTAGCTTGTTTTTTCTAAGCACCAATGTGGCAAAAATAAGGGTGTGTGTATGTGTGTGTGTGTGTGTGTGCTAATTTAAGGCCTCCTGATTTTTTTTCTGTATAGAAACATAAAGACATGTTAAAACTCAAAAACTCCCAAGGACATGAGGGCTCAACAGAGAGACAAACCTCCTTGTCCGTTCTTCACCCGAATCCTCAAATCTGCTGGAAGGGTCACTAAAGGAGCTTGGACTGGACAAGACTGCAGCAGAGTTACACATTTAACCACAAAATCCTGCAGAAACGCCACAGGAGCGTTTTTCACACAGCGGCCGAGAGCCTCCTGTTGTCAAAAGAATAATGAGGAATTAGTTTTCACCAAACAGGATATTGTCTGGAAAAAGCTGTTATTAACCTTCTAATGAAACATCCTGCACATGTTGCAATATGTGGACTATAGGAGACACATTTTAATTCTAATTATTGAAGTTAGAGTCATTTTAACACTTTTAACACAGTGAAACATGAGGATAATCATCCAGATGTGTCCAGTGGTTGTGTATCACTGCATTTAGACTCATGTTACTGAGGAAATGTTAAATCTAACCGATCGATATGACTGAAGCTGGTTTGGTTTGTGTTCAACATGTTTGTTTTTACATTTTAAAATCAGAACTGAGGTTTTTTATTATTGAGACTATTTCTCATTGTTCCAATAATCATAAACAGACACTTGGCTGAAGCAGATTTGTTCACTCACATGTTAAGAGTTAAAAAGTAGAAAAATATCCTTTAAGGGAGAAACATGAGATTAATTAGTGATTGGAGAGAATCTCAGTCTGAGGATGATATTATCAATAATAGTGATTATTGATAGTCTATAGCTGATTCAATCATCAAGAGTGATAATTGATAGTCTATAGCTGATATTATGATCAATAGTGATTATTGATAGTCTATAGCTGATTCAATCATCAATAGTGATAATTGATAGTCTATAGCTGATATTATGATCAATAGTGATTATTGATAGTCTATAGCTGATATTATCAATAATAGTGATTATTGATAGTCTATAGCTGATATTATCATCAATAGTGATTATTGATAGTCTATAGCTGATATTATCATCAATAGTGATTATTGATAGTCTATAGCTGATATTATCGTCAATAGTGATTATTGATAGTCTATAGCTGATATTATCATCAATAGTGGTTATTGATAGTCTATAGCTGATATTATCATTAATAGTGGTTATTGATAGTCTATAGCTGATATTATCATCAATAGTGATTATTGATAGTCTATAGCTGATATTATCACTAATAGTGTTATTGATAGTCTATAGCTGATATTATCATCAATAGTGATTATTGATAGTCTATAGCTGATATTATCATCAATAGTGGTTATTGATAGTCTATAGCTGATATTATCATCAATAGTGATTATTGATAGTCTATAGCTGATATCATCATCAATAGTGATTATTGATAGTCTATAGCTGATATTATCATTAACAGTGATTATTGATAGTCTATAGCTGATATTATCATCAATAGTGATTATTGATAGTCTATAGCTGATATTATCAATAATAGTGATTATTGATAGTCTATAGCTGATATTATCGTCAATAGTGATTATTGATAGTCTATAGCTGATATTATCATCAATAGTGATTATTGATAGTCTATAGCTGATATTATCATTAATAGTGATTATTGATAGTCTATAGCTGATTCAATCATCAATAGTGATAATTGATAGTCTATAGCTGATATTATCATCAATAGTGATTATTGATAGTCTATAGCTGATATTATCATTAATAGTGATTGATAGTCTATAGCTGATATTATCATTAATAGTGATTATTGATAGTCTATAGCTGATATTATCATCAATAGTGATTATTGACAGTCTATAGCTGATATTATCATCAATAGTGATTATTGATAGTCTATAGCTGATACTATCAACAATAGTGATTATTGATAGTCTATAGCTGATATTATCGTCAATAGTGATTATTGATAGTCTATAGCTGATATTATCATTAATAGTGATTATTGATAGTCTATAGCTGATATTATCATCAATAGTGATTATTGACAGTCTAGAGCTGATATTATCATCAATAGTGATTATTGATAATCTATAGATGATATTATCAATAATAGTGATTATTGACAGTCTAGAGCTGATATTATCATCAATAGTGATTATTGATAGTCTATAGCTGATATTATCATCAATAGTGATTATTGATAGTCTATAGCTGATATTATCAATAATAGTGATTATTGACAGTCTAGAGCTGATATTATCAACAATAGTGATTATAGATAGTCTATAGCTGATATTATCAGCAATAGTGATTATAGATTATCTATAGCTGATATGATGTTTAATTAATGCCTCAATTTCCTACATCTGTGTCTATATTCACATGCTGTGAGAATAAGTGTATTTCTTCTGTTCTTATTTTTCAGTAAAAATAAATCGTGCACACTGACCTGGGGAATAGTGAAGTACTGGTCATTTAAAAGAAAAAGTGGACTTCCTTGACTGTAGATGGGAGCTGGCGCTGGAGCTGATAAATCAGGACCCTGGAAGGATGGAGCTGGTTTTGGAACGCTGGAAGAGGTAAAGGGAAAAAATATGAAAAAATGGCAGAAAAGAGGAGCCAATTGAAAATAAATAACATTGTAAATGTTTTCTGACATTGTGTCTCCCAGGTAGAAGAGGCCGAGGTACGGGTTGTTCTCTGGAGGAGATCTGACACACAGGAATGGGAACCAGTCTGGTTCTGGGATCCCGGGGGTCCGAGCAGAGCACTGGTAGTCTGGATCCAGAGGCTCCTGACCCCCGAAGGGTCCCAGGAAACAGTGGGAGGCAAAAAGCTGCAAATCCTCTGACGAACAGTCCTGGTAATGTAAAACACAGAGAAGCCAGCACCATTATTTAGAATATCATTTTTATTTAACGTTTCTTTTAACCTGTTAAACCCTAAAGCTCCTGATCCAGGTTCAGCTTTGAGTTTTATTGATAAATCCCATGCTAAACCTGAGCTCCAACACTGAATAAAGTATTTTTATCTGCAGTAAAACCCAATGTTACTGTTACAGCATCAATATATCATCAATATCCACATCGCCAATATAATAAGAAAATAGTTTAATATAATATCAGTAGTAGCTGCAACTAACCACTATCTAGATATTTAATTCAGATTGGAGCTGTTTGTGTGATTATTTAATTGGCTCCGTTAATAAACATCTTACGGCTATATTCTCCACGTTCTGGAATAATCCTCAGTGGGATTTATAGTGGTTTATGGAATAATCTTTGAACTCTTTATCTTATTAATCATTGAACTTTGCATTGCAGAAAATGTAATGTATCAATTTTCCTCATTTGGGTCAGTTTGGTCTTTTTTTAAATATCATAACTATCTGATGCACATTTTTTTTCTTTTTGGTTTTATTTATTCCTGTTTTTCCCCATTTTCACGTTATTCTAATCTTAAACCTAATTCCTTTTTTATATTCTTTTTTATGTAATATAAATGTGATAAGATGGTGTTTCTTACCTCAAAAGCAAAGGTATTTTATGTTTTACTCTTTCCATCTTCTGTGTTTGTTTTGCGTAAACCAATAAATTCCAAATGTATTTATTTATAACTAACAAGCTCTGCAAGCATCATGTACATGAATTACACCATTAACAAAGAAAACTGGTCCAGTCATGTTTTCCTGCTCAGATGAGGCTTTTCAGCCAATCTAAACTTTTTATCCTTAAAGTAACACATTTATATTTAACAGGATTCTGGCATTAATGGAATAATTATATTAATATGGTTCAATGCCTGGTAAATAATACCAGGCAATAACATTTTTTAATTAATCCATCAGATCCTGGATCTATTTTTACTTTGCTATGAAACTGACCAAACAGGCCACATGGAAACACATTTATGAAACCTTTTGTTAAAATACTGACTCCCAATATTTATGGTAAATCTATTTTAAAATGAATCACCTTGACATTTCATCTTTTTATTTGCATTTCCTCAGCATATCTCACAGTTATGTGTTGGTTAAGTTTAACAATGAATGATTTGAACATAATAAATATTTTAAAAGCAGCTTATTTCAATTTTTTGTATCGTGTCATTTGTAAAATTTATTTTGAAGCCCACAAATTTATGTTTAAACTGTGTCTGTTGGTTGTATGGATAACAACAAGTGAATGAGCTAAATTAAATGAGCAGCTCCTTACATTTTTTCCTTATTGTAACATATACGTCACACAAGGTTTTCCTGTTTGAATTATATGAATAAATTGAAGAACTGCGGTCAGAACAGGTTGACAGTGATATAGGACATGTTAGTAAACTGTTAACACGTTAACATGTTTAATTAAACTTAATGACATTATGAGAGTCGCACCTGTCTCAACCTGTGACATGACCACAGCAGGTGGTTCATAGATGTCACTGAGGGCCTTTATTAGGAAAAAGATGGATCAGGAATGTTCCAGAACATTTAAAGCTGAAATATGAAGCTTCTCTTGTTTTAAAGGGCGTAGGACTTGTGTCATTACCTGATCACAGCAGCAGCGTACGTCACATGATCTAAGCGTGAGGTCACAGGGACATGAGCCCAGCGGCTGGTGCACCTGGTTTGGAATCACTGTTCTGTTCTCTGGAACCATGGGAGATTTTACATTCGTTAGGTCTCTTCAGCTCACGAAATCAACGAGTTGCATGTCTTTATTCACAGTTTTTCTCCTCAGTCTCCTCAGAATTCTCACTTTCACTTACGGTCGTTTGCACAACAATTAATGCATTTCTTCAAAAACAATTACTACAAACTGCAAAAACTAGTAATAATTAACTATCAAATATCACTATTGATGATGATACCAGCTATAGAGTATCAATAATCACTATTGATGATAATATCAGCTATAGGCTATCAATAATCACTATTATTGATAGTATCAGCTATAGACTATCAATAATCACTAATAATGATAATATCAGCTATAGACTATCAATAATCACTATTGACAATGATATCAGCTATAGACTATCAATAATCACTATTGATGATAATATCAGCTGTAGACTATCAATAATCACTATTGATGATAATATCAGCTATAGACTATCAATAATCACTAATAATGATAATATCAGCTATAGACTATCAATAACCACTATTGACAATGATATCAGCTATAGCCTATCAATAATCACTATTGATGATAATATCAGCTATAGACTATCAATAATCACTATTGATGATAATACCAGCTATAGACTATCAATAATCACTATTGATGATAATACCAGCTATAGACTATCAATAATCACTATTGATGATAATATCAGCTATAGACTATCAATAATCACTATTGATAGTGATTATCACTATAGTCCACATATGGAGAGGCTGTTTCCTAAAATACACAAATCTCTGATATTACATCCTCTCAGGATGTAATATCAGAGATATATATCAAGTTTTCAACAGAACATTGTGAGATGTTTGGATATTCAGCAGAATGTCAACATGTGCATGATGTTTTATTAGACGGGTCCTAACAGCTTTTTAGAGGTGCCATCGTGCTTGGTGAAAACTAATTCTGCTCATTTTTCTGCTCCTGTTCTTGGATGCTTCTTAAAAAAAAAAACCTCCAGTAGTTTCTGAAAGATTTGGAGGATAAATGTGTAACACTACTGCAGTCTTGTCCAACCAGAGAATTTGGAAAATATTGGTAGATATATATTTGTAAACTGTCTGCGATATATTTATATTACATCCCCTATTATGTACGGGATATAATATGTTCTACATATATGGGGACATGTAGAAGAGACAAGGAAACACATACGGGTGCTAAACCCTGCAACATTAAACTGAAGGGGTTATACTGGTGTGAACCAGAGAGTTGTGCTTGATCAAGATTGGACCTCAACATTACCCTCTTCTCACTTAGACCCAGCGAGTTTTCATTTCTCAGAACTAACTGAAAATGCTGATAAATGATGTGAGGAAAGCACCAAAACGACAGAGGAGACACTGTAGAAGCCCAAACTGATGAGCGAAATGTTTCCGTCCTTCTCACCAGCTCCAGCGTCTGCATCGTCAGGAAACAGCAGCGCGTGGATCTTCACCTGAACCAGCAGCGAGGCGCGCGGCGTGCGGCCGACGCAGGCGCTCAGCTGCAGCGCCTGCAGCACGCACAGAGTCCTGGAGCAACAGCCCAAGTCCGTCTCATTAGCACCACACACACGCAGGCTCCTGTCCAGGCGCAGGGTAACCCGAAGTGCAGCCTGCGGCAACAAAAGTAAAGATGCATTCAGAATGCAGGCTGTAAAAAGTACACAAAGTACAGGAGCAAAAACTTTATACTTTATATTAAAGTTGATTAGAGGTTTGTCAATGATTATCAGTAGAAACATGATGTCAATGATCTAAGAAAGATCCTCGGTTAGGTTTTTATAGTGAAACTATTGATAATATATTGATTGATTTCTAAATGTATTGATGATGTGGGTATGGATATTTCCGCAACTAAAATGCTCCAGATATTTTACCTTCCCGACTTGTTCCTGTGTGAGAACCCACTGCGTCTCCTCAGCTTCACATGACGGAGGAGCAAGAGATCCTGTAGAATTAAGCAGCATTCAGTCATTAAAATGCATTCCATTTATTTAAGATTACATTTAAATAAAATTTAACTGTGTCTTATTTAATTTTGGCATGTGATGATACTAAAAGACGAAACATGAAAGTCTGCTTTAACTATTTATCGTTTACTCAAATACTAAGCTAATACTAATAGTACCGAGGTACTATTATGAAGCGCTTGTACTTTTTAAGTATTTCAATGTGATGCTACTTTAAAGAAATGTTTCACTTTCTACTCTGATATATTTATCTGACAGCTTCACTGTCAAAGATGAAAAATATAATTTATTATTGTACTTTTACTATTAATCCAACCAGTTGTCTGCACATTTATAAATGAAAAAAATAAAATGCATAAGTGATCAATAAGAAGTAGTATAATACACAATAATATTATGACACCATCTGATTAATAAGACTACTTTTACTTTTAAAGATTTAAATAAATTTAGCTGACAATACTTTTGACTTTTAATTAATTAACATTCTTAATTCAGGACATTTACTTGTTATCGAGCATTATTTCAACACCGGTATTTCTACTTTTATCATGTAAAGGACATGAGTACTGATCCCACCTGTTGTATTAGAAGGATAAACTGTTCTCAGGTTCAGAGAGACGTCCGAAGTGTTTCCAAGCAGAAGAGAGGAGACCGAGGGTCCGCTGGCAGTGATGAAGGATGGCTGGAAAGCTGCGGAACACAAGGGCATAGCATTTATTTTAATAGCTGGGGGCATTAATTGAGGGTCTGGGTATCTTTCTCCAGGAAGTTTTGAGTTTTAAGCATGCCGGTGAATTTCTCTGCGCTACTTTGTGCAACATCTGCGTCACTTTATGGACTAAACATCTGTATTTATGTAAAAGAAAACATAGGCACCAGGTGACAATGTAAAAATTCGGCTTTATTTATTTTATTCACATTCTATCATTTGATAATATATAGTTGTTTCTTAAGTTTTCAACAAATAAAAAACAATATATATAATAAAATGCTATATATATGTATAAAGTATTTTATTTGCTGAAAAGTAAAGAAAAAAGTACACAGATAAAATACATACATACATAAATAAAAAATTGGTGGAGAGGGAGAAAAAGAACAATAACTGGGCTTATTCAAGGAACCTTCTCGAGATAAGGATGAAATGACAAATGATTAAGGGAAGTCTGCATTTTTTTTTTTTACCGTTTTGTTGTTGCTTTTGCCATTTTTTTCTGTTTGCTATTTAACACTCATGTCAAAATATAGGTATGAGTTACTACTTCTTTCTTTTTTGGCCGCTGCTTCTTTCATGTTTTATGAAATTTACATGTTTGTTTGAACATAATATTAACATATTGTGTTAGCTGCATCACTACATATAACTAAACATAAATATAACAACATATTTAACCTTAAGCGGAAACTTCCTAAAGCCTGTAGCATCTTATCACTAGCTCTTAGCTAGCTTAGCTTCAGTAATATATACATTAGCTACCTACCGACAATGTTTTGAGCCTCAGCCAGAGAAGCGAACAGCAGGAAACAGCATATACAGCATATCTGCTGTAGGCAAAGCGAGGAGAAGGAAGAACCGACAACTTTAGCCATTTGGTTCACAACTTCACGCTATAACGTCGACATATTTGTAAACTGTCCGCGATGTCTTGACAACGCGGATCTTCGACCAATCACAGCCGAGAAACGTTTTCTTCTTTCGGGTTCTGCACTACGCTTATTGGCCACCCAGGTAGCCAATGAAATAGCTGCATGGTCGAGACGCAACTATTTCTGAATGAGATTTATATGTAGTGACATAACTAGGAGCGCCCCTCGTGGCCTGGAGTGGTACAAACCTCCTAATTATTTATTATTAGTAGTATTTATAAAATATTATTTAATTACTTTGGACGTGCTGTTAGTGAAAGAAGCTAATAAATAATTATATATGTATCTATAGCTAAGTATTTTCAATATTGTACATAATGAAATATATAGCTGTATATTTATAGTATTTAGATAATATATACAAAAATACCATTCATATTTGCATACATTTTAAATGGAAGGCGTAATTTTATTTCTGCTTGGAGAGCCTCCTCTATTCATTTCAAAATGTCTTCCTTATATAGTGTTTTTAAGTCCACTATATTCTACTGTCTATACCTGGTCAAACATATCTTTGTTTGGTCAAAACAACACACCAGTAGCTTCTATTTTTGCTACAGTTGTCTTGAAACAGTCCAAAGAAAGTACAACACATGGCTCCCAAACTCTGACATAGGCTACAGGGTTGGACTAAATGAGTTAAAAGATGAAGCAAAAAATTATGTTTTAAGATTAAGAGTCAGCATTATGGCAAAGAATCACATGTAGGAGAATACCACATCTCACACACAGAGAAACACACTAGAAGAGAATTAGAAATCCTTATTCTGAATCTAGTAAATAAAATCAATAACAAAACAGGGATATTTGCAGAAAGTGCATTTATGGATTGAGGCACTTAAGATAAAATGGAAAAACATATGGAAAAAAAAACAAAAACAGAGAAATCAAAGTGTCGTCATCTGTTCATGGAACCATTCCCAACATTCACTGATAATTTTATGAAAATCTGGCAAAAAATATTTCAGGTATTTTGCTAATGAACCCTAAAAGTATGTATTTTGGGGAGAGTTAGATGCAAGACAAAAAAAAAAAAGAATCATAGAATATGTGTATTTCGCCTATTTGAGTTTACAAAATTCGGCCGTGGCTCCAAAATAAAGCCAAAGTCCAGGATAGAGCGGCTGCATGAACCTGGTCTGGACCCTGTGGAGCAGGGTCATGGTCTCGGAGACGCGGTAGAAGGCCAAAAGACCGGCTCTGTGGTCCAGGTAGACCCCGACCCTGGAGGAACGGGGGCCCGGGATAGCGGTTTTTACATTGTTGAACCGAAACTCACAACGGTCGGAGAAACAGCTCAGAGCCCAGGAGTTCTTGTTGAGTCCGAACCCAACCTGGTTCCAGTCCCCGTCCCTGCTGATGCTTTTGTAGGCGACAGCGATGACGGCTCCACCACCTCCTTGCCACTCCACCTCCCAGTAGCAGCGTCCTGTCAGACCCTCGCCGCCCAGGACCTGGCCACAGTCTGCGAATCTCTCCGGGTGACTGGCGTAAAACTGGTGGCGGCTGGTTCGTTCTGCTCTTCTGTTCCCTTCAGATAATGACACGTATCCGTTGGCTGTATTCGAATCCAGCAAGATGTCACATGAATACTGTAGGAACTCGGCTCTAGTCGTCGGTTCTGCTCCTGACAGAGAAGCGTCTGCCTTGATCTGTGAGATGTTGGTCCACGTGTCCCTCAGGATGTCCTGGAGTTTATCACTCAGCTCCAAAACAGCTGCTGTCACATCCTCAAAGAGTCTCAGTGGATGGGTCTTCATCCTTGATGCGTCTGTAGCTTCTCTGAGCTGTGGCTGTGATGTGTAACTGTGCAGAAATCGGCTGTGGCCTTCAGGGTATGGACTCAGCTGCAGCTCACCATCTTTCCTCCTTAGCTCCCCGATCTCCTGCTGCAGCTTCTCCTGAACTTCCATGACTTGACTCTCTTCGGTTTTCTGCTGGGATCTGATCTGCTGCATCACATCAGCGCTTCTTCTTTGGAGCAGGTGGATCAGGTTGTTGAAGATGGTCTCACTTTCCTCCACTGCTTTATCTGCAGATTGGCTGATGTCCTCCAGCTGCTGCTGGAGACCCTTCATGTCTTCTTCTCTGTCCCGGATCTCCTGCTGGAAGTCTTGCCGACTCCTCTCTGTCCTTTGTGCTGTGGCTGAGACGGTGTCATGGTCTCGATGTTCATCCACAGAGCAGAGGTAGCAGAAACTCTGCCGATCAGTGCGGCAGAACATCTTCATGGCCTTGTCATGTTGGCAGTGGATGTTCTGGATATTCTCGAAGGGCGTCACCAGTTTGTGTTTTTTAAAAGCAGTGGACTGATAATGAGGTTGGAGGTGAACCTTGCAGTAGGAGATGAGACACTGCAAACAGGACTTCACAGCTTTCAGCTTCCTGTCGGTGCAAACATCACAGGGAACATCTCCAGGTCCGGCATGAGGGAACCCATCAGCAGCAGGAGGAGTCTGGAGTCCACTGTTCTTCATCTGCTCCACTAAATCTGCTAACATGGTGTTTTTCACCAGGGCGGGCCTCGGTTTAAAGTTGTTTCTACACTGAGGACAGCTGCAGTTCTTCCTCTGGTCCCTGCCATCCCAGAAGCTCTGGATGCAGCTCCTGCAGTAGCTGTGACCACAGGGGATAGTCACCGGTTCCCTCAGCAGGTCCAAGCATATGGAGCAGGACAAGGTGTCCTGGTCCAGCTGAGCTCCTCGCTGCGCCATTTCAGCCCTTCAGCAGCGCTAAAAAAATGCGCCTGTCGCCTTCTACTTCCAGGAAGTTGAAAAATTTTCGGCTCTGATCTAAACAACATGTGACTAGAGGCAGATCTTGAGGGGCGGAAGCGAAGCGGGTTGCGTTTGAGGACAGTAGGAAAAAGATTTATATATATATATCCTCAAGGTGTATTTTTTATTCTCCAAAACTTTGAGTTTAGAAAGTTTAGAAGTTATGAGAAACAAATTAAAAAACATCAATACAACAATAGGTTTAAAATCACGTGCCAGACTTTTGTGTGTTGTTGCATTTTTTAGAAAGAATTGCCTTTTTTTTTTTTTTTAACGACTACCAACTACTGTTTTAAAGTTTTAAACAGTAAAGGTAAATGTTTTTAAGTAGTTATTGCTTATTAGGATCTGCAGCATAATTGCAGCTATTCTCCCTGTGATCCACCAACATTTACTAAAGTACTAAACACAAATTAATAAATTAAAGCAAAGAAAAACTATTCTGTCACAAAATAAAGAGAAAATCAAATCAAATATACTCTGCAAGTGTCTCTAAAAGCAGAGAAATTCCACATTTTGCTGCAACAAAACTTTATTTCAAACAGATGAGTTGACAAAGTGCAGATATTATGAGACAAAAATAAAAATATTAATGCAACAATCGTATATTTCAGAGGGAATATTAGGGAAGTTATTGAAGTGAGCACAGATATAATTAGTGACAATCACTAGGGGGGGATACAGACATTAAAAAAAGAAAAAATACTACATATTTATTATATAAATATATTAGAGAGAGTATGAATCAATTTACAAATATTTATCCATAGTTTGGTTGAAAAAAAATGTCATATCTTCAGGCTGACTTCATAAAAAGAGAAATTTACATCTACATATTTTTTAACGCTCTTTTTTAACACTTCAATAACTTTGAGTTGGAAAAAGTCAAAACTTTATTTCAAATGATGAGTTGACAAAGTGCAGCAGTTATGAGACACAAATAAAAATATGAATGCAACAATAAAATCAGAGGGAATATTAGGGAAGTTATTGAAGTGAGCACAGATATAATTAGTGACAATCACTATGGGGATACAGACATTAAAAAAAGAAAAAATACAACATATTTATTATATAAATATATTAGAGAGAGTATGAATCAATTTACAAATATTTATCCATAGTTTGGTTGAAAAAAAATGTCATATATCTTCAGGCTGACTTCATAAAAAGAGAAATTTACATCTACATCTTTTTTAACGCTCTTTTTTAACACTTCAATAACTTTGAGTTGGAAAAAGTCAAAACTTTATTTCAAATGATGAGTTGACAAAGTGCAGCAGTTATGAGACACAAATAAAAATATGAATGCAACAATAAAATCAGAGGGAATATTAGGGAAGTTATTGAAGTGAGCACAGATATAATTAGTGACAATCACTATGGGGATACAGACATTAAAAAAAGAAAAAATACAACATATTTATTATATAAATATATTAGAGAGAGTATGAATCAATTTACAAATATTTATCCATAGTTTGGTTGAAAAAAAATGTCATATATCTTCAGGCTGACTTCATAAAAAGAGAAATTTACATCTACATCTTTTTTAACGCTCTTTTTTAACACTTCAATAACTTTGAGTTGAAAAAGTCAAAACTTTATTTCAAATGATGAGTTGACAAAGTGCAGCAGTTATGAGACACAAATAAAAATATGAATGCAACAATAAAATCAGAGGGAATATTAGGGAAGTTATTGAAGTGAGCACAGATAAAATTACATTTTTTGTTAATTTAATATAACTTAGGTATTTATTTAATTCAACTTTATTTTTAAATTAAAAACAATACAATAGAATGTTATATAGGCATTCAAAAAAAGAATACTACATATTTATTATATATTGGAGAGAGTAGGAATTAAATTACAAATACTTATCCATAATTTGGTTGAAAAGGGGAAAGACCAGAATAAATGGCAAATATCTTCAGGCTGTCCTTCATAAAAAGAGAAATTTACATCTACATTTTTTTTAAACGCTGTAGAAAAATGTTTGATGGTTAAACTGAACAAATTTTAAGTTCGAAAAATTCAAAACTTTATTTCAAATGACGAGTTTACCAAGTGCAGCTGTAATGAGACACAAATATTCATATTATTATATAAATATTAATCTAACAATAAACAGGTAATTTACTGGTAAATTACCTGGTAATTTACAGGAAGACAGTAAACTGATCAGAAATAATATGTTTTGGTTAATTTAATAGAATCCATCTATTCTATTCTATTGTATCACGCGCTTCCTCCTCTAGGTGGCAGCACCTCGCTCCAAACCTTCCACGACCACTTCTTCACCAGTAAGAGAACGAGAGTTTAAGTCACGTGACCCGTGCGGAAACACGTGGGGCCAGTGTGTGTGTGTGTGTGTCCTGTAGTT
Source organism: Eupleurogrammus muticus (assembly GCA_036785175.1). Lineage (NCBI taxonomy): Eukaryota > Metazoa > Chordata > Actinopteri > Scombriformes > Trichiuridae > Eupleurogrammus > Eupleurogrammus muticus. The sequence continues at coordinate 4,528,008 of JAYKQN010000025.1, read as the reverse complement.
GATCCCTGCAGTTTAAACGCGGCTGTCATGTTGACTTTTGAGGATGTGATGAGAAAGCTGCAGATCTCTGACCTCAGCGAGGACCAAACCCTCAGGCTCGTTGTCGAGAAACTCGCTGAATCCTCCAGGTTTGTGTCGCAGCTCTCAGCAGAATGAAAATGACATTTAAAGTTTCATGCGATTATTGATACTGAAGCATCAGCATCTTACTGCTGTAGCTGCTGGGGTCTCAACCTACGGTCGGGGCCCTCTGAAGGGTCCTCACAGTCATCTGACGGGACTTTTTCCCAAATAAAATCACCGGGACAGTTATTGAACTGAATGTGCATTTGTTGTGCAATTGTTTCTCATAACTTCTGCGTGTCAAAAATTTTAAATGGGTATAAAAATACCTTACATCTTCAATAATGTTTTGTATTTTAAAGCGTGTTACAATACCCACACTGAAACCATATTCTGACCCATTGCAAATGTTTTTTTTAATTAGCTTTTATTGTGTGTTTTTTTTTAAATTAATTTTAAAATGCACTGCCCTTCCTTAAAATAAGATAATTTAACTACATGATAATAAATTAAAAAAGTACAATTTATTTTGCTATACAGTCAAGTAAAATATTTGGTTTGGTTTGTTGTATGTATGGTAAATTTATTTTATTTATTTAATTTTTTATTTATTTATAAGATACAGAAAAAAGGATACAATTTTTAATTAGCAAAAATAAGAGCAAAAATAAGAAGTAGAAGTAATTCTGTTAGCTCCTGTAGGTTACTGTTAGGTACTTATTGTTAGTTACTGCTGATTACAGTCAGTCACAGTTAGCTTTGTTAGTCATTATTAGTTACTGTCAGTTACTGTTAATTACCATTAGCTACTGATAGTTACTGTTAGCTACTGTTAGCTAATGTCAGTCACAGTTAGCTTTGTTAGTCATTATTAGTTACTGTTAATTACTGTTAGCTACTGATAGTTACTGTTAGCTATTGTTAATTAATGTCAGTTACAGGTAGCCTGTTAGTCATTATTAGTTATTGTTAGTTACTGTTAGTAACTGTTGGGTCAAACCAAATAAAATGTATTTATACCACATATTTAAACACAACTTACATTTGATGAAAGTGCTTCACAGATGAAACAAGATATATATAAAACAATAAAATGTCAAAAACCCAGAAATAAAATAAAATATATTGAAGGGGATAGCAAATAATTAAAACAATAATACCAGTAGGCGGCTAAAACACAAGCAGGTGATATCTGGGTTATGATGGGCGGATGCTGGGGGGTTCTAACAATGGTGTAGTGGCTCAGGAGTTCCTGGAGATAAGTGGGGGGCCAGACCGTTTAGGGCAGTCTGAATTGGATTCAGTGTTTCATGGCTAACCAGCAGAGAGTCAAGGATGGACGTGATGTGATCTCTTTTCCTAGTTCCTGTTAAAATCTTGCTGTGGTTCTCTGTGCTGTTTGTAGGTGATTGAGGAATGACTGATTCATTTTGTTGTGTCGTGAATTGCAGTAATCCAGACAGGTAGAGATGAATGCGTTTACAGTTTTTAAATTGCAATGGTGTGAAGGCTTTGTTTTAACAAATTTGAGTTTGGAGTCGAAAATGATGCTAAGGTTTTTAACATGTGATCTGATGAAAGGGGCGAGGTTGTCAAGACTGTTTTATTTCAACTGGATGTTGTCAGGGGGGTCAAAAGAATGTTTTCTGTTTTATTGTTGTGTAGTCAAAAGGATATTTGCTGCCATCCAGGATTATATTTCATCTAAGCAGTGGTGATGTTTGTGATATTGGATTTAACATTGGGTTTAAGTAGAAGATAGAGCTGGGTGTCATCAGCATAGCAGTGGAAGGGAATGTAATATTTTTTAAAGGTCTGACTGAGGGGGAGCATGTATATGGAGAATAAGATGGAACCTAAGGTTGGGCCTTGGGGAACTTGACCGGAATTATTATTATTGGTGATTTGAACATTCACATAGACGACACTCAGGACAGTAACACTGAAGAACTGTGTTGTGTCCTTGAAAATGATGGAATATTCAACATGTGACATACCAGAGGTCACACTTTAGATCTTGTCCTCTCTAAAGGACGAGTAAAAATAAAGGTTTTTAATTAATTAATGTTTTATTTTTAATTTTATCTAATTTTAATAAAATGTTATCGTTTCATTTTCTTCCCCTTTTAACCAACTGTCCCCTTTCAAGCATTTTGAGTTATCTTGTTGAAATGTGCTATACAAATAAACATGCCTTGACTTAGTTACTGTTAGCCACTGTTAGTGTTACTTTTAGTTACAGTTAGCCAGTAATAGCTATTGTTAGTTACTGTTAGCCACTGTTAGCTACTGTAAGCCAATATTAACTTCTGTTAGCTACTGTTAACCACTGTTAACTACTCTTAGCTACTGTTAGCCAATATTAGCAACAGTTAGCTAATGTTAGCCAATATTAACTTCTGTTAACTATTGTTAACCACTGTTAACTACTATTAGTAGCTGTTAGCCAATATTAGCTACTTTTAGTTACTGTTAGCCACTGTTAGCTACCTTTATTTACAATTAGCCAGTAATAATTACGGTTAGTGACTGTTGGCAGCTGTTAGCCATTGTTAGCTACTGTTCTTTACTGTTAACCAATATTAGCTTCTATTATTATTATTGTTAACCACTGTTAACTACTGTTGGTAACTGCTAGCCAGTATTAGCCACTGTTAGCTATTGTTAGCCAATATTAGCTTCTATTAGCTATTGTTAACCACTGTTAACTACTGTTAGTTACTGGTAACTACTGTTAGCTATTGTTAGCTACTGTTAGCCAATATTAGCTACTTTTAGGTACTGTTAGCCAATTTTAGCTTCTATTAGCCATTGTTAACTACTGTTGGTAACTTTTAGTCAATATTAGCCACTCTTAGCTTCTGTTAGCCAATATTAGTTTCTGTTAGCTATTGTTAACTACTGTTAGTTACTGGTAACTACTGTTAGTTAGTGTTAGCCAATATTAGCTACTGTTAGCTAATATTAGCTTCTGTTAGCCACTGTTAGTTACTGTTAGATTTAGTTCATTGACTGAAAGTTAAATTTACTTACAGATAAAATACAGAAAAAAAGTTAAAAGTTTAATTAGATAGGATTTAACTTAAATTTGTAGGAGTTAAACTAGTACGGTGACTAAATCTACATAGTTTTTTACCACCAAAAATCAGAAGCAGAAGTAATTCCATTCGAATGTATTTAAGTAGAAATAATTTAGAAAATGAAAGTAAATTCTATTAAAAATAATTATTCTACACATATCTAAAAATATTAGTACAGTACAGTCAATAGGCACATAAATCTAGAGAACTAGATCTAAAAAATTTAATCTGTACAACTGCTTGATAATAATTATAATTAAAAAAAAACATTTTTTTCTATGCATTGTGTCAAATCTGAGTAACTAAAGCTGTCCGCTAAATGTAGTGGAGTTAAAGTTTAGAGTAGCACCACACAGAAATACTCAAGTACCTCAGAATGGTACTTGATTAAATGCACTTTATGTACTAATCATCCCCTTTTTCTTACAGGAGTAGCGTGAAAAGATGTTGGGAGCGTTGTTTGGAAGAAGCGGTGCAGCTGCTCCTGAAGGTTCCAGAGACCAAGCTTCAGGCTCTGGAGGAGAACCAGCTCCTGGTGCTGGTGCAGGTCCTGTTGTCCCTGCAGCTCAGGATGGTCAACGTGTCCACGGCCTGTCGGAAGCTTGACCAGGTCTGAAATACCTGTTCTGAAATAACTTTAGAATCTATTGTAATTATACAGAAAGTTACGGTAAGTCAGTGGTTGGGTGCACGGTGGGTGGGGGGGGGGGGGGGTAGGGGGGGCTCTGTCAGGGGGGCCGTGTTTGACCTCTGGGAACATGCTTTTTTATTTTATTTTTTTACGGTCTTAGAATAAAGCGCAATTGTACCTCCACTGCATTAGGGGGCAGTGGCGCTCTCATTGTCAGAGTGTGAGCAGGGAGGATACAGCACAGAGTATGATTATGAAGTGTAGACACCAAGTGTAGCAGACCCTCAAGTGACACCATGAAAACTTATTTAACAGAGATGGGAGACAGGTGGAGAGACACGGGGGTAAAGAGACAAACGAAAGTCTCCCAAAGCTAAGACGAGGAAATATGACAAAGCGTCTGTAGAGCTTGGTTCACTGTGAAAGACCGGTGTGTTACTGAGTGTAAAATGTTGGCATCGGACAGCATGAAGACAAAGAAATATAGACATTACACCACAATCATGCTGACAAGACGATTTTATGTCATTTTATTTTTCAGTATCATATGGTTTGACACTGTCAGTCAAAAAAATGTTTAATTAAAGATTTAATTTAATTTTTTATTTCCAGGTGCACTTTATATCTTTTCTGTTACAGTTAATAAATCTATTCTTTGTTGTAAGTTGGTCCATATTTCTTTCTTTTTTTATTCCTTTTATACGTTAATAAGGATACAGTGTTACGCAGAGGTACCACTTATACAATTTTACAGACAAATGATTCGCTTTATAGTCGCATAGGGCACGAGATGTTTTCTTCTTTCATAGGGGGGGGGACAGAAAATAATTGAGTAGCACTGCTGTAACTGTATGGTAGAAGTACTTTACTTTTGTTCACAGGATTGTTTCTTTACTGTAAAATAAATCAATGTTTTACTGTGAGTTAGGTTGCATTCACAGTATTATGCTGTATTATGATACTTTAATACTTTGACTACTGTGATTTATTGTAAGATATACAGCAGTCTACTGTAATAATTGTTTACAGTAATGTCACATACAATATGTACCATCTTGAATCTCATTTTGTTCCAGATGTTGCAGCATCTGGCAAAAGTGAATCATCAGCTGGTGTTCAGAGAAACTCAGCTGTGTTTGCAGCACATCGTGGATTCTGACAAGGTAAAGAAAAGTTAAATCAATGGTTAAATTAATAATTACTGAAGTTTAAATACCGAAGCTGCAAATGAATTTACTTTGTCTTCTCTTGTTTTAAGATTTTGTCTTTCGACGAACTTCAGAGAGGTTAGTGATGTTTCTGTCCCCATTGATTTTGTATTTAACTACTGTTAGTAACTGTTCATCAATATTAGCTACTGTTAGCCAATATTAGCTTCTGTTAGTTATTGTTAACCACTGTTAACTACTGTTAGTAACTGTTAGCCAATATTAGCCACTGTTAGCTACTGTTAGCCAATATTAGCCACTGTTAGCTACTGTTAGCCAATATTAGCCACTGTTAGCTACTGTTAGCCAATATTAGCCACTGTTAGCTACTGTTAGCCAATATTAGCTACTGTTAGCCAATATTAGTTTCTATTAGTTATCGTTAACCACTGTTAACTACTGTTAGTTTCTGTTAGCCAATATTAATTTTTTCATTATGGATTTTGCATATTTTTCATTTGCATTTTTAACTTTATAATGTAAAAAAACAAAAACAACTACCAAAGATAATATATAATAAAAAAATACATCAAATATTCAATTAGAAGTTCTGACCTGGAGTTCTAATGATAAACAAAGCATTAGAATCTTATGTAATATGTAATTCATATGGCTAATTTTTTTCCATTATATATCTCATTTACATGATCCTTCCATTTGGAAGTTTGTCTTTTATTAATTTTTTGCAATTTTTTATAACTATTTTTTTTATTTAGTACAGTTTAGTTAAAAAAAACATTCTTAATGTTTTCTGGAAGTTTTGTGAGCAGTGGGACTAATGGATTTTAATTTTTTTTTTTTTTTTAAATGTCAAAGATATTGTACTAGATATGTTAGACATTTCAATAATCTTCCCAGAAAACTGCATGACTGTGGTATATTTAGTTGCTTCTCGTGTTTTCTCCAACTTGAAGGGTAAATTACTTTAATTTTTGCTTTAAATTTGAGGCATGTCCTAAAATATCCAAGGTATCCTCTTCTAAACAAATTACCATATTTTCAAGACTATAAGGTGCAATTTAAAGTCTTGAATTTTCTTCAAAATGTGCGGTGCACCCTATGTATGTATGTAGGGGGAAGTGTGGGCATGGATGGTAGATAAAATAACGAGGATGTGTGTTATGCAGAACATCGTTGTTTTAACAACCTGAAAATGGTAAAGAGACACGCTGATAAAGCACAGTTTCAACTGAAGGAGTTTAAGACATAGGACAGGTGTTTAGAGTTGGAGGAAAGACTTGATCAGTGGATCACCGAGCAAAGACTGGATCAGTTGATCACAGAGCAAAGACTCGATCATAAGATTACCAAGCAAAGACTTGATCAGTGGATCATCGAACAAAGAACGAGTGGGAGAAGCGTTCCGAATTCACCATTCGACTAAAACCAGTAAAGCTAGCGTCAGAAATGAAAATTGAACATTTCCGTCTTGGTGTTTTCATTTCATGAAACCGTGACACTTTTCCATCCGGACCAGGACTACGGTAGCGCATCAACTTCCAGCAGATTATAACGCTTCATTTAGAGTAAAAGTGACTCTGATGGTGAAGAAAGTGAAGCTGGCATGTTTGATGGAGATTTAGCTGCTGTTGGAATCAGAAACAGAGGATGAGGACTTTGATGGATTCATTGATGACATTACCTCGCTCTATTTTTAAATACACACACTTGCGTGCTTGTTCTATCCGTGTGGTTTACCATGCACGCAATGATTAAAAATGTTAGTACTTTGTAATCAATACTTAAATATAGCACAACCAAACTCATTTTAGCTCCCGCCAAATTTTTTATATATCAATGTGTGTATTTATCTATGTGTGTATATAAACCCTCCCCTATAGTTAGGTGCCTTATGTGTGTGTTAAATGCAACAAATAAAAAATACAAATACAACAATAATGACACAGAACTGAGACTGAGCCTTTTAGTAGGGTGCACCTTATGGTCCTAAAAATACGGTATCTCTAGTCGATAGTGAGATATTACCAGTGGTGTACGAAGTATTCAGATCCTTTAATTTAAGTAGAATATACACTACACGGAATGAATGACATTACAGTATTATAAAGAAAACAAAGCATGACTACATATAAGATATATATTAGTGTAAAAGGTACAATAGTTTTCTCTGAAATGCAATGGAGTGAATTATAGAGTAACATCAAATAGAAATACTTGAGTAAAATACAAGCACATGAAATCTGTACCTAAGTACAGTATTTGAGTAAATGTACTTTACTTTCCACTACTGGATATTACAAGGAATTTTCATTTCCCCATTTAATTGTTTTACATTTAGATCCAGTTGTTTGTCTTGATGGTTAGTGGTTATGTTATTTAACTAGTATAGTTAGGAGTTCCTCAGCTGTTTCTCTGTTTTTTTTTTCAGCCTGTATGTTGTTGGAGGACAGCACTTCTGGTCGAGAAGCGTGGCAAGCGACTTACTTGTCCTTTATGGATAAAGTGTGTGAGTTATTTCCTGTCGTGCTGCATCAGGAATCTCTGAGGGATGGCCCGCTGTGCTATGGCGCTGTTAAGGTTTGTGTATGGAGAAAAGTCTAAAATCCATTTTATAGGTGTGGCGAGGGATCTCTGCCACCGACCTGACAGCTGTGAATCCTGTAGGTTTGTCTGCAGATGTTCCAGCTGTTGTCTGGAGAAGTGGCTCCTTTGGTGTGGAAGGAGGAGCACGATAAGCAAAGCCTGCAGAAGATCCTGCAGGTTCTGATGGACATCATCATGGGACAGGTGGGTGAGTTTTTACTGTTCTACTGGTCCAGAGCTGTGTAGAGTAATGAAAAATGCACACAGAAAATGTCATTTATATAGAATTGAAATAAATAAACACACTATATATATATATATATATATATATATATATATATATATAGTTTGGTACAATTATGGTACCAAATTGAGGACTGTTATTTTAAAGATAATTCAGCCTATTTCATTTTTTAATTAAAGAAAGTGTTAGTGTTGTTTTCTTAAAACAAGACCAAATTGACCAGGGTTTTTGAAATAAGATAAATGAAATTGAAATTGAAATGTAGAACAGTATTATCTGCATAGACCCAAATATTACATTCGGTGACGGCAGAATACATATTTTTATATAAAGAGTAAACTAATAAAATAGGTCCTAGCTCTGGCAGTCTGGGACAACTTTTGCAACTTAGATAAATAAGTGTGTGTGTGTGTGTGTGTGTGTGTGTTTCTTCTAGTGCTGCAACAGAGACACTCGTATCCTCGCAGGATCGGCCGTGGCAATGCTGATCAACACGTCTCTGGATGGCAGCACTGCAGGGGGCTCCGCCTGGAGGCTGCTGCGGGGGTCCCCTCCAGGTGTGCATCTGACCACCTGCAGACACACGTCACATGTACGATAACCACAGTTCCCCTTTGGTTCCTGTTGAGCTAACTGCAGCTGTTTCCTGCTTCCCGTCAGACCCCTGGCGGCTGGCCTCCGGTCTCCAGGTGCAGCGCCGCTGCCCAGCTGAGGATGGCTTGGAGCGGCTGGCGGTGACCCGTGGCCTCCTGACCTGCTGCCGACCACACATCCTGCTTGCTTCAGACCCAGACGACACACAGGTAAATTCAGAGCTACACTTGGCGTCTACACTTCATACTCATACTCCGTGCTGTATGCTCCCTGCACACACTCTGCCAATGAGAGTGCCACTGCCCTCTAATGTAGTGGAAATGCAATTGCATTTTATTCTAGGACAGTAAAAAAATAAATAAATAAATAAAAAAGCATGTTCCCCGAGGTCACTATTTTAGAACCACTGATTATTATGGCGAGAATATGTTGAAGGAGTAAACTTCCTGTTTGGCGTAGACCACATGTCAAAGTCAAGGCCCACTGGCCTTGTGGAGGTTTTTTTTTGAGAGGGTTTTTTCTGGCCCCCGGGATAATAAAAATTAAATATTAGAACTGGCCCGCAGGTACTTTACACGCACCAACGCACTAAATTTCCCACAATTTAACGGTGGCACTCCTGGTGGGAGGCCACTTCCTTTCATTATTCATCAGCGGGCATTAGCATCACTTCAAAACTTTCAGATAGCCTACTCTTAAAAAAAAATTGGCAAAACGGAAGGTGGACACTGAGAACCGGACTTTTAAAACAAGGTGGGAATCGGAGTACATGTTCACGGAGGTAGCTGGAGAACCTCTGTGTCTTTTGTGTGAAGACAGTGTGGTGGTGATAGAGTTTAATCTGAGACGGCAGCATGAGACAAAACACACAGACAAAGACAAGGATATGGACTTGGAACAGAGGCTACAGAAGGTGGAGGAATTAAAACAAGGCCTCAAATCTCGGCAGGCTCTGTTCAGAAAAGCCAAATCACAAAGTGAGGCTGCTGTCAAGGCCAGTTTTATTTTGGCAGAAGAGATCGCTAAATCAGCCCGGACATTGATGAACTTGTTCAAAAGAAGAGACAAGTATCAGCCACAGCTTCAAAAAAGTGAACATTACTGTTCAATGTATTCAGAGTTTTTACTCAAAAGTAAAAACTAAAAGTAAAATATTCACACAAAATATTTCAGTTGAGAGAATTCTAGAAAATTGCTGATGTCAAAGGAGTTACTTGTAAGCAACTGGACTTCTTCTCGTGCATATTGCACGGTTGTCATTATACACCATAAATGTCAGCCAGTTTGGGTGTTGTTTTGTTGGAGAAATCACAACTTCCTTTTACATAGTGAAACATCAGACTTTGCCAACCCCTTAAAATGTAAATCCAACATTTTGATTACCTTTCATCTCCAAGGTCTGACTTCCTGTTGGACTTGGGGGAAGGGGTCCAAGTTTGTGTATGCCCAATTTTGTAAGTCTATGTGGAAGTTAAAGCGTAGGGTCACATGTCGTCACATGCCAAAGACACAATTTGAAGTGGTTGTGACAAATTCCCTAGGGGAAAAGCATAAAGGGCGAAGAATGTGACTTCCTGTTGCCAGCAGGTGGCACTCTGTAAATCCAACACCTTGATAACATTTCATCACCAGTTTGCCTGCAAACTGCGATATTGGCAACTCTTTTCCAAGTTCGAATCAAAATGGCCGACTTCCTGTTAGAATTACGATATGGCTACATCTATTTGTCTATCTGTCTGTCTGTCTATCTATCACTATAAACATGTATATGTAGGTATATTAGATATATATAGACAATAAATACTGTAAATTTATATTTAGAATAAATCCTGTACATATATATATTTTAAGTAAGTACAATACATCCCATAGAGCATGCTGTACCTCTGTTAAAGCTGCTTTCTTTGATATAAATCCCTGTGTTTCAGCGGTTTCTGCTGCTGGACGCCGTGTTTCCTGTGGTCTACTCTCTGTGTGAGGCGCAGCTCAGCTGTCAACACCTGGCCTTTGAACGTTAGTATCATCCAGGTTGTCTGTTCGCAGGTTTAAATGAGAAAAATAACTTTTTCTAATTGACATGTTGTTGCAGTTTTAACACTGTGGATGAAGAAAGTCAAAGAATGTCTGGCTGACATCTGGAAGATGACAGGCATTCGTTTTCTGCCTGACGACGGCAACCTGGAGCAGCAGTTAATTCACATTATCTGGACCAATGCTGAAAGCCCAGTGAGTCTTTTCTTAACACTCAGTGATAAACAGAAAAATAAATATGTTTTCCAAAAAAAAAAAAAAACTGTTTACAAAGAATAGCCAAAGAAAATTAATTCTTTTTATTTGTTTAATTCCTGTCTGCACATACATTATTTTCATTGGGTTAAACCAGTGCTTCTCAATTATTTTCCGTCCCCCCCATGGAAAAACTTTTTCATGGTGTCACTTGAGGGACTGCTACACTTGGTGTCTACGCTTCATACTCTTACTCTGTGCTGTATGCTCCCTGCACACACTCTGCCAATGAGAACGCCACTGCCCCCTAATGCATTGGAGTTGCAATTGCACTTTATTCTAGGACAGTAAAATTTTTTAAAAATAAATAAATAAATCTATGAAAAAAGCCACTATTTGAGAACCACTGGGTTAAACTAACATAATTATATGATTGTTTTTGCACTTTTTAAAAATTCTCAAAAGCTCAAACACTATTATGCGTGACTCATTTCCAAGAACACAGTACTCAATAGTAGTACTCAGTACTGCAGTAGCTTAATAATCACAGCATATTTTGGTGGGTAAACTGTAGAAAAAAATTCAAATTTGGCCAAAAAAAGAGGTGAAGGTAGTTTTAATCATCTATTTCTTTCTTTCATTGATAAATAAATTAAATGCCAACTGTTACTCTGAAAGTCTCCAAGTGATGGAGTTGCGTGCTGTAGTTGTCAGAATATTCTTTAAGAATCCATGACTCTTCCCTTCCAGGTTGACAGAGTGTCAGAGCTGCTGCGTTGTGCCTTTTTGTTGCTGCTGGAGCTCTACGAGCTGGACTGTCGTCACTTCGGTGACTCAAAGAAGATTCTGTATTTAACTTTGCTGCAGCGCGTCATGAAACTGCCATGGGAAACTAAAGCCAAATATCACCATCTCTCTGCTCTTCTTCCATATCTGGGGACTGACCTGGTGCGTTTTGATAATTATTAAAATGTTGTCATTAAAAGTGTCAAATACTTAAGCTTCTTTATCTTACTTAAGTAGAAATTTTGTGCATCTATACTTTCCTGAAAAAATTATTTTTCACTTTTTACTTCTACTTCTTATATTTTCACACAATTATCTGTACTTTCCACTCTTGCATTTTGAATTAGATTAGATGTACTGTACTCCTCCCACAACAGGGAATATTAGTTGTTACAGCAGCTTAATGAAATTATAAAAGAATGAAAGAAATTTACAAAATAAACAATGTCAACCAATCAATCATGTAAGTTTGCATAATGATTATCAATCATTGTGCAAAAAAACCAGTGTGAGGATATAAAAATGAGGTGCTTGATAGTAGAATGATTTATAGATAAAAATGGTATAAATAATATACTTGTATAAATAATAATAATTATTGTGATTATTGGGGATTAGATTATAGTGCTATAGATTATATTAAAATGCAAGTGACAAACAATGAATACAACTAAAAATATCATTACTCTTTCATTCCATCTTATTTTCATGACAATTGTGGAGCCGAAAAGTGAGTTCTTGTCAGAAAATGTATTATTTGACCTGCTCTTCATCCTAAATTATACCCAAACCACTCCTTCTTACTTTAAAATACCTTAAAGATACAATACAACATATAAAACACATTTATTCTCTTGACAAAAATACTGGGAGTTAGAGGTTGTTTTTGCCTAAAAATCATATCTAAAAGATTTTAGGTAACTCACTACTAACTGTTAATGTACTTTTTTTGTTAAAATACTTTTAAAGGACAATACAATACGCAAACTGCAATAACTGACAAAAAGAAGTGATCACAGCCCGTATATATTCTGACTGTTTTTGCTTGCTTACTTTTCTTTACACTTTAAATAGTCTTAAACCAGAACTTGTAGAACCATAACATACTTTAAACGCTTGTACCTATACTTTTTTGACTCCTGGCGACTATGCTTATTTTTGTCATCAGGTTCTGGATCAGGATCCTGAACTGCCCAGTCACCTGCTGCGGTGCCTGTCCACCAATCACCTGTCTCCGTGTGGCTCTGAGCTCTACAGGAGTCTGATCCAGCAGCAAAGGAGGGAGCTCTGTGAGGGGTCCGGGGGTCCGGTCTCTGAGGCGGTCCTGGCCGACCGCTGGTCCAGTCGCTGGCGAGTCCTCATCCTGGAGTCCCTGACGTCTGACTCAACCCTCCTCCAGAACCACGGGTCAACTCACCTGCTGCCCTGCACCTTCCAGGTGTTCCCGTCCGCCGCTGGGCCGCTGCTGGCCTCCCTGGACCCCCTGCTGCCGGGCCACCTCCACGCCTGGGCCTGCATCATGAGCTCCTACCGGGCCGTGACGGGAGCGTCTCCTTGGTCGCTGCAGGCCTCGGCCTTCGACACCCTGCAGCTGGCTCTGAGCTCGGCCGAGGACAGGGTACGGCTGGCTGGCCTCAGCCTGGTCTGCTGCAGCCTGAAGACCAGGGAGGCCCCCACAGACCAGGAGCTGGGGGCCATGAGGAGCTTCATCCCCCTCAACCTCAACGCAGACTCCTCCACCTTCAGGCAGCATTTCCAGGCAGCGGTGAGAAGGTTTCTAGTTCGTATCAGGGATGGCTGCTTGGCACATGTCAGAGGACGGAAAGGAAAGAAGCAGGAAAAAGCTGTGGAAAAGACACAGGAAGCAATGGATCAAGGGATAGGTGAGGATGTTGCTATTATTTTTTTTTTTAAAGGTTTATTGCCGTTTTCTGATCACAACAAAACACTTGGGTCAGTGCCATATATATATGTATATGGGTATTTATATGTATGTATATATATATACACACATAATAGTACTGTTCAAAAGTTATACATATTAGCAGTTTAAGTAATTCCAACTTCCTAGAATGCATTAGACCCATATAGATATTTAACTGTATATATGACAGGAGACAGTGTAGAAATCCTGCCCCATGGTCATACCACTCAATACACAGAGAAAGATTAATGGCCTGTGTTCAGAAACTGTGTCTTAGAACAATCAGTCATGACCTTTGTGAAGTTTTGACATCACAACTATACAATCACCACCCAAACCCCCCTGTTCACAGCCAATCGAAGGAGAGACTCAGAAAGAAGCTTGAGAAAGGAGGTGTAAAACTATATTGAGATGATCCTGTGTCTTGTTAGGGATGTCAAAAAAACACAAAAGTGTATAATATGGGACATTCAAGCAAAGATAAGTAGTTAACTGTCAAACCTAAAAAAGAAAGATATCAAATTTCAGGAATGAAGTAATGGTTAATATCATACATTAAAGCTTTTTCACAGTAATGAACATAAGTAAAGCCAAAAAAGCTGATTCAAACTTTTCCTACAAGTGCCTCTATTTTTTCTGGTTAATTGACTATTGTATAAATACTGTATATTAAGCATGGAGGGAACCTTATGTCTGGGTCTTTATTTAGTTCTAGGCCTAGTTAGACAGGACCTGATGGTCTACACCTAGCTAGTCAGGACCTGATGGTCTACACCTAGTTAGTCAGGACCTGATGGTCTACACCTAGTTAGTCAGGATCTGATGGTCTACGACTATTTAGACAGGACCTGATGGTCTACACCTAGCTAGTCAGGACCTGATGGTCTACACCTAGTTAGTCAGGACCTGATGGTCTACGCCTAGTCAGTCAGGACCTGATGGTCTACACCTAGTCAGTCAGGACCTGATGGTCTACACCTAGCTAGTCAGGACCTGATGGTCTACACCTGGTTAGTCAGGACCTGATGGTCTACACCTAGTCAGTCAGGACCTGATGGTCTACGCCTAGTTAGTCAGGACCTGATGGTCTGCACCTACTTAGTCAGGACCTGATGGTCTACACCTGGTTAGTCAGGACCTGATGGTCTACACCTGGTTAGTCAGGACCTGATGGTCTGCACCTACTTAGTCAGGACCTGATGGTCTACACCTAGTTAGTCAGGACCTGATGGTCTACACCTAGTCAGTCAGGACCTGATGGTCTACGCCTAGCTAGTCAGGACCTGATGGTCTACACCTGGTTAGTCAGGACCTGATAGTCTACACCTAGTTAGTCAGGACCTGATGGTCTACACCTAGTTAGTCAGAACCTGATGGTCTACACCTAGTTAGTCAGAACCTGATGGTCTACACCTGGTCAGTCAGGACCTGATGGTCTACGCCTAGTCAGTCAGAACCTGATGGTCTACACCTAGTTAGTCAGGACCTGATGGTCTACACCTAGTCAGTCAGGACCTGATGGTCTACACCTAGTCAGTCAGGACCTGATGGTCTACGCCTAGTTAGTCAGGACCTGATGGTCTACACCTAGTCAGTCAGGACCTGATGGTCTACGCCTAGTTAGTCAGGACCTGATGGTCTACACCTACTTAGTCAGGACCTGATGGTCTACACCTAGTTAGTCAGGACCTGATGGTCTACACCTGGTTAGTCAGGACCTGATGGTCTGCACCTACTTAGTCAGGATCTGATGGTCTACACCTAGTTAGTCAGGACCTGATGGTCTACGCCTAGTTATTCAGGACCTGATGGTCTACGCCTAGTCAGTCAGGACCTGATGGTCTACACCTACTTAGTCAGGACCTGATGGTCTACGCCTAGTTATTCAGGACCTGATGGTCTACGCCTAGTCAGTCAGGACCTGATGGTCTACGCCTAGTCAGTCAGGACCTGATGGTCTACACCTACTTAGACAGGACCTGATGGTCTACACCTACTTAGTCAGGACCTGATGGTCTACACCTGGTTAGTCAGGAGTTCATCCTACAGCAAGACAATAGACAACAAACCTTTGGGCTTTTAGATCATCATTTATCAGACATTAAATTACGCAAATTTTAATAAAAACTGAAAAAAGCATTGTGTTCTAAAATTTTTGACTGGTGGTGTATAGCATCAATATCCACATCATGAATACAATAAAAAATTAGTTTAATATAATGTCAGTAGTAGGACTGTATCTAACCTCTATTTTGATATTTAATTTAGATTTGAGCTGAGATTTGATTACTGATCATTATGAATACTTCTACATGTGAGTAAATGCATTTAATTATTGTCTACCACTGCTAATAGTAATGGTCATGGGCTAATATTAAATGCTGGTGTTGCATCATTTGTAGTTGAATGTTGTGTCTGTTTCAAGATGTGACGGATAGATTCATATACTGATCCTGATGGATCTGTTTTGGACGCCCCAGGTTTCGTGGACTGGCTGAGCCGGCTTCCTTTCTGCTACCTGGCAGCAGGACACAGTTTCCAGAGGAAGAAGACGGTGCTGCTGCTGCTGTCCGCCGTGATGGAGACCTGCACCGACACCTGGAGCCCAGACAGGAAGAAGGGTCAACCGCCTGGTCAGTGCCGGACACAGTCCACAACGAGAAAACCTTTAAACAAAAGTTTTTACACAAAATGTTTGCTTCTTGTCATTTGAACGTCTATTTGTACCTCTTATTATTTTTTTTCCCACAAAATTCACACAGAACCCTTAAAATGATCAATTTTAAATATTTAATCTACCAATAATATAAAACTACCTGACAGCATGTATAAATCTTTTTAAGAGTGTTAAACTATCTGTTTTTTTAGTGTTACACTGCATGACATTTTAAATGATCCCAAGTACAGAAATACTTTACTCAAAAAATACTCCATGACAAGTAAAAGTCCTGACTAGAATTATCTACCGATTACTGAAATGATGAATCGATTAGTTGTTTGGTTCATTAAATGGTGTAAAATGTGGATCAGTGGTTCCCAAAGTTGAAGATCAAAGCTAAAATTTATTTTTTTTTGTCCACAACCCAAAGATCATCAGTTTACTATTATAAAAGAATAAAGAAACCAGGAAATAATCAGAGAACAGAAGCTGGAACCAGAGAATTTGGACATTTTCTAATAAAAATGACTCAAATATCTGAATTGTTGAAGATGTAATGTTATAGCACTTAATTAATAAATTGTTGCAGCTTAAGCACTGCATTGAACTTTACTTAAGTGACGTGACATAAGTAAAAGAAGAGAAGTATTATCACCAAATGGCCTTGTTGCAACAGGAAAAAAAAAGAAAAAGAAGGAAAGTGACAATTTATTAGAATACAGATGAATAATATTCAAATGTGCTCATTTATAAAAAATATTAGAGCTGCAACAATTAGTTGATTAATTGATTAGTTTACTATCACATTAATCACCAGTTATTTTGATAATCGATTAATGGATTTAAGTCATTTTTAATTAGAAAATGTCCAAATTTTCTGGTTCCAGCTTCTGTTCTCTGATTATTTCCTGGCTTCTTTATTCTTCTATAATAGTAAACTGATGATCTTTGGATTGTGGACAAAAAAAGACATTTTAGGTTCAATCTTCAGCTTTGGGAAACACTGATCAACATTCTATACCATTTATTAATGAAACTAATCGGTTCAATAATCAATACGTTAATCAAACATCAGAATAGTAGCTAGGTATAAGGTTATTATACCACTGAAATGAGTATATTTGTTGGTGATTCTTGTCTTGAGCTTGGTTTTCTTCTATATTCTGGCAGCCGTGGTGCCAATAAAATGATAAATCAGGGTATTTCGTCCTATAGAAACTATAATCGATTAATTATTAACATATATTAAATCCTGTTGAATCCTTGTTAGTTGCAGAACATTAATTTTGTCACCTATGTGACGGAATATCTGGATAAGTTACATCTCCTGGGTTGTGGACTTTTGGTCCGGACAGTGAAAGACATTTCTGGTTAAATCGTCAGCTTTGGGAAACAGAGATCAACATTTTAAACAATGAGTCTTTATTTGCAGCCCTATCAAATATTGAAATGTAGTGAAATGGAAATATAAAGTAGCATCAAATATAAATTAAGTAGCTCAACATTGTACTGAAATAGAGTATTTAGTTACTTTAAATGGAATTAAAACGCCTCATATTTTAAAATATTTCTGTTTGGATGCCTGTGCAGCGGACATGTTGTCTCTGATCGACTACGCCAGGCAGAGAGGATTCTGGGATTTCTTCTCCAGGACCAAACAGCTGGTTCTCATCAGCTGTTTAGAAGATTCCACGAATGAGGTAGAGCAGCATGAACCTGACTCCCAATCTTCCCGTGAAGATGGTGAAGATATTACAGCGGAACGCTGTGTTTTTGCTGCAGATACGGGAGCTTTCTGCCGGTTTGCTGCTGAGGTTTTTCCCGCCATGTTTCGCCGGCGACGACGTGGCGGTCGTGCTGCGCGAGCGAAGCCGGCGTCTGATGTGTAGTCCTCGAGTTCAGGAGACCCAGATGGCAGCGTTGATGATGAGGGTTCTTCTTCACAAGTAAACCTCCTTCTTTATAACCTGGTACAGTGGCAGATCTGTTGAGATGGGAAGGTTGAAAAGTAACTTAAATACCTCATTACTTTACTCAAGTACAACTTTTGTGTATCTATACTTTACCAGAGTAATTTTTTTTTACTTTTCATTTTTACTTTTACATTTTCACACAATTATGAATTAATTATGAATAAATGTGTTTTATGTATTTTATTGTCCTATAATTTAGGACACGGTGCAGGTCGAATATTTCACTTTCTGACAGACAACCACAATTATTCTCTTGACAAAAAGTGATGACAGCTCATACACTGGGAGTAAAAGGGTGTATTTGTCTAAAACTCACTCAATATGTTCAAATTCTTTAAAGAATATCCTTGTTACTCCTGTTTCCGTACAGGTTGTCATTGTTTAATAAGAAGATTTCATTCATTCATCACACCATCCAGACAGAGTGAATTTGACTGTGACTTGATTTTTAGTGATAACTGAAGAACACTCATTTTTAAGGAAGTCATTCTCAAATGTACTCATTTTATAGAAGATATTATTGCTGCAACAATTAGATGATTAATCAACTAGTCTCCAACTAGTTTCCTAACTAATCACCAGTTATTTTGATAATCGATTCTCCAAATTCTCTGGTTCCAGCTTCACTTCTCTGATTATTTCCTGGTTTCTTTATTCTTCTATAATAGTAAACTGATGATCTTTGGGTTGTGGACTGTTGGTCTGGACAAAGTCAGAATAGTTGTTAATTGCAGCTTTAGTATAACTTTGTAACATTCTGACTATTGGTTTGGACAGAAATCACACTCCAGATCCAGCTTTTTTCCCTTTTTTTCCCTTTTATACTTTTAAGTGGTTTTGGAAAGCAAAAATTTTACTTGAGTAAAAAGCTTGAGTTGATGCTTCCACTCCTCCATATCAATACTTTTATTCATTGAGTAATGAATTTGAAGACATTTTTTGAGTCTTATCAGTTTTTTTCCTTCCATCAGGAGTCAGGAGCAGCCAGATGTTCCTCCCCGCCGTGGCGGCAACACCACGTCCTGCAGCTTCGTGAAGCTGCTGGTGAAGGAGCTGGAGGAGCATTACGTCACAGCCAAGGCCGACATGATGCTGGCTGCCAGAACCAAGCCCATACACGGTCAGACCTGACATCAGAGCCATGCATTATTATATTCTGCATTGATTAATGAATCCCCACAGCACTGCAGCCTTAGATAACATGAAAAATAAATACACACAATAAGCAGCAATTAGGGTAAATTAAGCACAAGAAAAGATTCACCTGCATCTCAACATTATTTACTGCAAAATAAACACAAAGAAAAATGCAATCGCCCTAATATCTGGCAGAGAGAGACAGAGGGCCCACTAGTGACATTTGTGGCATGCGAGATGCATTTTGATGATAAATTATGTTTCGTTATTAATTATTACTATTAATTAATACATGAACTCAAACTAAGAGCTCAGCTCTTTAAATCTTGAATCCTGTTCCAGGTGTCCTCTCTGCTCTCCAGAGGTGGTTACTCCAGGTTCCCGGCAGCATCTCTGACTCACTCGACTCCAGTTTGACCACTGAGCTACTGAATCTACTGGAAAACGTCGCCCTGCTGCTACTGGCTGTGCTGCAAGGAGACACATCTGCTGCTAAGACTGGTAAACCTGTAGGAAATATATTGATTTAAGGATAAACCTGCAGCAAATATACTGATTTATGGGTAAACCTGCAGAAAATATACTGATTTATGGGTAAAACTGCAGCAAATATACTGATTTAGGGGTAAACCTGCAGCAAATATACTGATTTAAGGGTAAAACTGCAGCAAATATACTAATTTAAGGATTAACCTGTAGCAAATATACTGATTTAAGATTAAACCTGCAGTAAATTTACTGATTTAAGGATAAAACTGCAGTAAATTTACTGATTTAAGGGTAAACCTGCAGGAAATATACTGATTTAAGGATAAACCTGCAGGAAATATACTGATTTAAGATAAGATAAGACTTTATTGATCCCACAACGGGGAAATTTGTGTGTTACTGCAGCGTTACAGATAAAGAGAAGAAAATTAAGCTGAAGATAAAAAAAACTATAAAGAAATAAAAATAAAAAACACACAACACAATGTACAAATTCGCAGAACTGCTATTTTGCTATTTCTCCCACTTAGAAATCATGGAGGGGTCTGAAATTGTCATCGTAGGTGCATGTCCACTGTGAGAGAGATAAACTAAAAAGAAAAATCCAGAAATCACAATGCATTATTTTTTAATGATTTATTAGTGTGATATAGCGGCAAATAAGTATTTGAACACCTGAGAAAATGAATGTTAATATTCGGTACAGTAGCCTTTGTTTGCTATTACAGAGGTCAAACGTTTCCTGTAGTTTTTCACCAGGTTTGCACATACTGCAGGAGGGATCCTGGCCCACTCCTCCACACAGATCTTCTCTAGATCAGTCAGGTTTCTAGGCTGTCGCTGAGAAACACAGAGTTTGAGCTCCCTCCAAAGATTTTCGATTGGGTTCAGGTCTGGAGACTGGCTGGGCCATGCTAGAACCTTGATATGCTTCTTACGGAGCCAGTCCTTGGTTTTCCTGGCTGTGTGCTTTGGGTCGTTGTCGTGTTGGAAGACCCAGCCATGACCCATCTTCAATGCTCTGACTGAGGGAAGGAGGTTGTTCCCCAAAATCTCACAATACACGGCCCCAGTCATCCTCACTTTAATGCAGTGCACTCGTCCTGTCCCATGTGCAGAAAAACAGCCCCAAAGCATGATGCTACCACCCCCATGCTTCACAGTAGGGATGGTGTTCTTTGGATTGTAATCTTCATTCTTCTTCCTCCAAACACGCTTAGTGGAATTATGACCAAAAAGTTCTATTTTGGTCTCATCTGACCACAAAACTTTCTCCCATGTAAGGGTAAACCTGCAGCAAATATACTGATTTAAGGGTAAAACTGCAGCAAACTATTCTGTTTTAAGGGCAAACCTGCAGCAAATATATAGATTTAAGGGTAAATCTGCAGAAACTCTAAAGATTAAAGGATAAATCTGTACAAACTATACTGATTTAAAGATAGGCCTGCACAAACTAATGTGTATTTTACTTAAGGGTATCTATCTTTAAATGGCATTAAACTACTGTTACTTTTGTAGATGCTCCACCCTCGTTCTGTGATATGGGGAATGCCATCAGCTCTCTGATCAACCAGGCCACTGGAAACCAGGACAGAGAAGAATGTGTCCTGATACCTGAGGAACACAGCCTGGTTCTCACCTGCTGCTGGGTGTCTCTCAAGGTGAACACACACAGACCATAATATGCGGTACATATAAGACATTGATTGTTCCTAATTAAACTTCAGGATCCACTGATGAATGAAATCCCCCCTAATTTTACTTAAAATGTATTGAAATTCTACATTCATTTAGGTATTTATATATTTAAATGTATATATTTACATGTGGGAAAGTTCACTTTCTACATGAACTACACTCACTGGCCACTTTATTAGGTACACCATGCTAGTAACGGGTTGGACCCCCTTTTGCCTTCAGAACTGCCTCAATTCTTCGTGGCATAGATTCAACGAGGTGCTGGAAGCATTCCTCAGAGAGTTTGGTCCATATTGACATGATGGCATCACACAGTTGCCGCAGATTAGTCGGCTGCACATCCATGATGGGAATCTCCCCTTCCACCACATCCCATAATGCTCTATTGGATTGAGATCTGGCGACTGTGGAGGCCATTTGAGTCCAGTGAACTCATTGTTATGTTCAAGAAACCAGTCTGAGATGATTCCAGCTTTATGACATGGTGCATCATCCTGCTAAAGTAGCCATCAGAAGTTGGGTACATTGTGGTCATAAAGGGATGGACATGGTCAGCAACAATACTCAGGTAGGCTGTGGCGTTGCAACGATGCTCAATTGGTACCAAGGGGCCCAAAGAGTGCCAAGAAAATACTCCCCACACCATTACACCACCACCACCAGCCTGAACCGTTGATACAAGGCAGGATGGATCCATGCTTTCATGTTGTTGACGCCAAATTCTGACCTTACCATCTGAATGTCTCAGCAGAAATCGAGACTCATCAGACCAGACAACGTTTTTCCAATCTTCTATTGTCCAATTTTGATGACCTTGTGCAAATTGTAGCCTCAGTTTCCTGTTCTTAGCTGAAAGGAGTGGCACCTGGCGTGGTCTTCTGCTGCTGTAGCCCATCTGGCTCAAAGTTGGACGTACTGTGCATTCAGAGATGCTCTTCTGCCTACCTTGGTTGTAACGGGTGGTTATGTGAGTCACTGTTGCCTTTCTATCAGCTTGAACCAGTCTGTCCATTCTCTGCTGACCTCTGGCATCAACAAGGCATTTCCGCCCACAGAACTGCCGCTCACTGGATATTTTTTCTTTTTTGGACTATTCTCTGTAAACCCTAGAGATGGTTGTGCGTGAAAATCCCAGTAGATCAGCAGTTTCTGAAATACTCAGACCAGCCCTTCTGGCACCAACAACCATGCCACGTTCAAAGTCACTCAAATCACCTTTCTTCCCCAAACTGATGCTCCGTTTGAACTGCAGGAGATTGTCTTGACCATTCTACATGCCTAAATGCACTGAGTTGCCGCCATGTGATTGGCTGATTAGAAATTAAGTGTTAGCGAGCAGTTGGACAGGTGTACCTAATAAAGTGGCTGGTGAGTGTAGTTCAAAGTTCAGTTTACAAATTTCTAAATGAAACGGTTCAGTTCATCGTATGTAATTCACGATTTTGAAGTTCGTTGTTCCAAAAATGACCTTTTGTTTTTCCAATATATTGCTGCGAGCTATTATTTTCACAGCCCATTGAGAACCATAGACAGACATAATTTTTACCATTTTTAACATGAAACTATGCTTCAGATTCATCTTTTTATCCAGTTTTTACTCCTTATCCAACCAGGGTTTAGTATTGAGGTGACAGCCTCTAAATTCTGTCATTTCCTAACTCTTTGTTTCCATCCGTTTAGTCCACACTAGTAGCAGCTGCAGAATATTCTCAATAGCACATTAGCACATTTAGAATTTAAAACAACACTATAAACATATATAGAGTCATATAAATTATGCAGTTTTCCTATAATATGTGTATTTAGAATATTATTTCCTCCTCCTACTTAGGAATTAGGGATATTTTTAGGTTCACTGGTGGAGAAAATCCTAACTGAAGCTAAACCCAGCGACGGTCTGCTGACAAAAGAAGATGTGATCAGAGCATCCAAAATCTTTCAAAAGATTCTTCTCAAGTGCCGCCACTGGGTAAGTTTTATAGAACCATGTGAAGATGTTAAAGATTCAAGGGTTGTGAATCTGTTGGGAGGAAGAACCTTTTGGAATTTAGTTTTCCTGCTATAAATGAGCATAAATCTGAATATCTCTACAGCTACGAAGGTTACAGAATTAAACCTGCTATCAAAATAAATCTACATGTGAGGTGACTAAAGAAGTGTCAGAATCAATTCATGTTGTTGTTACAGAGCAAATATAGTTAGACTATTGTCAAATTGTCAATTGACAAATCTAAAATTGTGTTTTACTACAGATAAATATATTTTATTTAAAACTTCAGTAAAAAAATATCGGGGAAAGAACATTTGAAATAAGCTAAACTATCTGAATTGATAGATAGATAGATAGATAGATAGATAGATAGATAAAAATTAAACCGTATTGATTGTGAGAAAAGTATTAACATCTGTCTTCAAAGTAATACATCACTAGGATACACACTTTGTTATTCTATCAATCACATAAACATGACCTTTCCACTTTGCATCTTTCAAAATGCTGTTACTTAGGTAACAGTACTGAAGTATTATCAGCTAAATGCACCTACAGTATCAAAAGTTAAATTACTTATTAACAAGTATATTACTTATTTATTTACTTGTTTATTTATAAGACTTTCATATAAACTCTTAATTTAAACAAGAAAAATGTAAAAAAGATAGATAGATTAAAAAAAAAGTATGTTGATTTTAAGTCAGATATTAACATCTGCCTTCCATAGTCACCCATCACTAGGATGCACATTTTGGTATTCTATGAATCACATGCTCTTCTCATTTCCCATTTAGCATTTTTCAAAATGTTGTTTCCTAAGTAACAGTACTGAGGTATAATGAGCAAAATGATCTTTAACTATCAAAAGCAAAAATAGCCATTATCCAGTATATTCTTTAACTTTAAATCACCAAACACTATACCAAAATAAGTATTTAATGGTTAAGGGTGTCAATTTATTATTATTATTATATATCATTAGCATCATGCTGATGTTTTGACGTACAAATTATTATTTCTATAATTTATATTATTATTATTTATTCTATTTATCTAATATATATATATATGTACTTTTTTTATTAACAAATCAAGGTGTTTCTTCATTTCTTTAAGATCAATGGCACTGAATATATTCAAAATAGTTGTGAGGGTTGAGAAGGAATTTATTTTCAATGAAAAATTGATTTCTAATTACAGTAAAATCAGTGTACATTGTCTGGTACTATAACTTCTTTTTAATATAGTTGTGTTGAGCTGTCGGTTCGCCTTTCATTTGGCTTCCTAAATCCAACCTTTTGTTGGCGCACCAGGGGGCAGTAGAAGGCTGCTGTGTGGGCTTCACTCAGTTCTGCTCCTCTCTGCTGAGCAGCAGTGACCCGGAGGTCAGAGAAATCCCTGCTGACATGCTGAAACAGGTGAGTCACGTGTGTTTTTTCTTCATAATATCCAGTAGATGCTGGACCACCAGCTCCCAGATGTGTGTCTGTCTGGTCCCTGCAGGGTTTGCAGATCGTCCAGTCACCTCGTTCCTCGTCTGTGACCCGGCGGGCTGCAGGGCTGCCGATGCTCATCCTGTGCGTTGTGTCGGCGGAGGAAGCCTGTAAAAGTCGACCGCTGCTCTCCCTCAGCGTGGAGACGTTACTGGAAACGGCCAGAACACCTTTACCTGACAGCTGGGACCAGACGCTGGATCTGCCACAGGTTCACACACAAAACAGCTGCAAACCCAAGGGTCTGCTACATTTGGTGTCTACATTTCATATTCATGCTCTGTGCTGTATGCTCCCTGCACACTCTGCCAATGAGAGCACCACTGCCCCCTAATGTACTGGGGGTGCTATTGCACTTTATTTATAGGAAGAAAAAAATTTTAAAAAGCATGTTCCTCGAGGTCTAACACTGGGGGCCCCCACAATTTGAGAACCACTGAACTAATGTCACTCAGTCATTTTCTATACCTGCGTATTACTCATTGGGGTGGGGGCGGTCTATTGGAGCCAAACACAGCACATTACAGGGAGGAGGCAGAAATACACCCAGACAGGGCCTCAGCCTATCATGGGGCTCACACAGCATTCACTCACACATTCATAACTATGGACAGTTTAGAGCAGGCCTGCCCATTCCTGCACCTGGAGAGCTACCATCCTGGAGAGCATGTTTTAGGAACCTGATTCAATTATTCACAAGCCCTTGGCAAGCTTCAGCTACTTGATTGTGAGTTGATGATTAGAATCAGATGTGTTGGAGTAGGCAGATTCCTGAAACTTGTAGGATGGTAGCTCTCCAGGAGCAGGATTTGGAAGCCCTGATTTTGAGTCTCCAATCACCTTAAGCATGTTTTTGGACTGTGCCTGCAGAGTTCTTGCTGTGAGGCAACAGCACCACCCACTGCTCCACCATGTCGGCCTCAGACCATGTGAGGTCCTGTTATCCACTTCCCCAGGTCTTCTTTGTCTGTTTTTAGTGAATATAACTCATCTCCAACATCCATTTGGATCTGTATTTATTGAATTTCTTAATATGCACATTCACCAGTAGAAACTGATTCTCGAGTCATGTTTGGAGCTTGTTCTTGATTCTTGAAGCAGCTGTCATAAGAAGCAAGGCAACAACCAAATAAACCTGAGTAAAATGTCCATTGTCCTATAGGACATAAAGAGCCTGATCCTCAACTCAGGATTAAGGGGATTTCACCAGATGAAGCAGCATAATCAAGACATGATGTAGAACAAAAACTCACTCTTATCATAAAATATTTTTAACATTATTTTAATAGGGAGATGATATCTAGTCTATTTTTATCAGGACCGTGAGCACTTACATTATTCATTTATAACAAATAAAAATATAACGTTGCATCTGTGGTTCAACATAAAACACACAACAAAGAACACAGTGCACATAACACATCTACATCATCTACTAAATAGACATTAATAAAGAAAAACAATCAAAAGCATATAAAAGTCTTTTGAAGAGCATTAGAAGGATTACGTACCTATGGTATGGTAAATCCATGAATGGAACTCCATTAGGATTAATTTATATGGAGTTATTAATATTTTAAATCAAATTAAATAATTGTAAATGATGAACATATGGTTTATGTTGAGCATATTTTTTTAGCTTTTAAAAGCAGATACTGATACTATTTTTCATTATTCTAATAATCCTAAACAGACACTTTCCTGAAGCAGATTTGCTTACTCACATATTCGGAGTGTTTGAAAAATAATCCTTTAAGACAGATAAAAATGTTATTAACTTGTAATTGGTGAGTACCTCCATCATCAATAGTGATTATTGATAGTCTATAGCTGATATTATCATCAATAGTGATTATTGATAGTCTATAGCTGATATTATCATCAATAGTGATTATTGATAGTCTATAGCTGATATTATCATCAATAGTGATTATTGATAGTCTATAGCTGATATTATCATCAATAGTGATTATTGATAGTCTATAGCTGATATTATCACCAATAGTGATTATTGATAGTCTATAGCTGATATTATCACCAATAGTGATTATTGATAGTCTATAGCTGATATTATCGTCAATAGTGATTATTGATAGTCTATAGCTGATATTATCACCAATAGTGATTATTGATAGTCTATAGCTGATATTATCAATAATAGTGATTATTGATAGTCTATAGCTGATATTATCATCAATAGTGATTATTGATAGTCTATAGCTGATATTATCATCAATAGTGATTATTGATAGTCTATAGCTGATATTATCATCAATAGTGATTATTGATAGTCTATAGCTGATATTATCATCAATAGTGATTATTGATAGTCTATAGCTGATATTATCATCAATAGTGATTATTGATAGTCTATAGCTGATATTATCATCAATAGTGATTATTGATAGTCTATAGCTGATATTATCATCAATAGTGATTATTGATAGTCTATAGCTGATATTATCACCAATAGTGATTATTGATAGTCTATAGCTGATATTATCGTCAATAGTGATTATTGATAGTCTATAGCTGATATTATCGTCAATAGTGATTATTGATAGTCTATAGCTGATATTATCGTCAATAGTGATTATTGATAGTCTATAGCTGATATTATCAATAATAGTGATTATTGATAGTCTATAGCTGATATTATCACCAATAGTGATTATTGATAGTCTATAGCTGATATTATCACCAATAGTGATTATTGATAGTCTATAGCTGATATTATCACCAATAGTGATTATTGATAGTCTATAGCTGATATTATCATCAATAGTGATTATTGATAGTCTATAGCTGATATTATCATCAATAGTGATTATTGATAGTCTATAGCTGATATTATCGTCAATAGTGATTATTGATAGTCTATAGCCGATATTATCGCCAATAGTGATAATTGATAATCTACAGCCGATATTATCATCAATAGTGATTATTGATAGTCTATAGCCGATATTATCATCAATAGTGATTATTGATAGTCTATAGCTGATATTATCAATAATAGTGATTATTGATAGTCTATAGCTGATATTATCATCAATAGTGATTATTGATAGTCTATAGCTGATATTATCACCAATAGTGATTATTGATAGTCTATAGCTGATATTATCGTCAATAGTGATTATTGATAGTCTATAGCTGATATTATCACCAATAGTGATTATTGATAGTCTATAGCTGATATTATCACCAATAGTGATTATTGATAGTCTATATCTGATATTATCATCAATAGTGATTATTGATAGTCTATAGCTGATATTATCATAAATAGTGATTATTGATAGTCTATAGCTGATATTATCATCAATAGTGATTATTGATAGTCTATAGCTGATATTATCATCAATAGTGATTATTGATAGTCTATAGCTGATATTATCATCAATAGTGATTATTGATAGTCTATAGCTGATATTATCATCAATAGTGATTATTGATAGTCTATAGCTGATATTATCGTCAATAGTGATTATTGATAGTCTATAGCTGATATTATCGTCAATAGTGATTATTGATAGTCTATAGCTGATATTATCACCAATAGTGATTATTGATAGTCTATAGCTGATATTATCAATAATAGTGATTATTGATAGTCTATAGCTGATATTATCACCAATAGTGATTATTGATAGTCTATATCTGATATTATCACCAATAGTGATTATTGATAGTCTATAGCTGATATTATCATCAATAGTGATTATTGATAGTCTATAGCTGATATTATCATCAATAGTGATTATTGATAGTCTATAGCTGATATTATCATCAATAGTGATTATTGATAGTCTATAGCTGATATTATCATCAATAGTGATTATTGATAGTCTATAGCTGATATTATCAATAATAGTGATTATTGATAGTCTATAGCTGATATTATCATCAATAGTGATTATTGATAGTCTATAGCTGATATTATCATCAATAGTGATTATTGATAGTCTATAGCCGATATTATCGCCAATAGTGATTATTGATAATCTACAGCCGATATTATAATCAATAGTGATTATTGATAATCTACAGCCGATATTATCATCAATAGTGATTATTGATTATCTATAGCTGATATATTATGCATTAATATCACTATAATTACTGTTATGTCCAGCCAGAGATTTTTAATTTAGCTTTCAAATTGCACCAAATTACTGCATTTGAATTTAAAATTTTCAAATGTTTCTCCTAAGTCCTTTAACAGCCTAGGAGGGAAAATTCCTGGTTAATAAAGACATATTAATAGAAGGAAAGGAATAATTCGTATTGTCCTGATCATAAAGCCGCTGTGTGTTTTCAGGTGTGTGCGGTTCACACTCTCCAGGCCCTGCTCCGTGGCTCTGGTCTGGGTCCAGCTGTCCTCCAGTTTGCTGCTGCCGTGGCCGTGTTGTCTCTCAGTCTGCTGAGT
The DNA here is from genome assembly GCA_036785175.1 of Eupleurogrammus muticus. Classification (NCBI taxonomy): domain Eukaryota; kingdom Metazoa; phylum Chordata; class Actinopteri; order Scombriformes; family Trichiuridae; genus Eupleurogrammus; species Eupleurogrammus muticus. Next base: position 4,498,831 of record JAYKQN010000025.1, on the reverse strand, counting down.
TCTCCCAGTTGGGCCATGAGGAACGCTGCCCTGCAGCTCTACAGTAACACTCACTGTTCACTTCAGACAGGCATACAGGACAGAAGTACAGAAAACGCTAAAGGATGATTAGGGCAAATAAAATATATTTGAAATTCTCCTTTAGTCTACAAACAAAATGTCCATTTCTCCATGGAACTGATCTGTTTTACCTGTTGAAAATTCCACCAGATTTATCTCAATTTGATGTTGAAAATGATCAATTCAGACAGAAAGTCTATGTTTTAAACTGCAGGTGAAATTTCAGACTCCAGACAGGACAATTAGTCCAATATTGAGTGGATCTATATTATTCCATTTCCAAATCAAGAAAAGAAATAGGCTAAATTATCTGCCAATATTGGACTAATTGTACCAAAAACAAGCTACCTTTTACTTGTTGAGGTTTATTTTTGGCACTGTGGGACATTTTCATTAGAACTTTACTGTCTGTGAAACTGGCACTTGGACCTCCTGTCAGAATTTATCATTTCAACCTCAAACGGAGATTAGTCCGGTGTCAGAATTTCTCTGAATTTTTTTTATAAAAAACTAATAAGAATTGATCTTTGAACTCTCATCTCATTATCAGTACAGATAATTTAAGTTTGTTTTCCTGATTTGTGTCAGTTTGGTCTTGTCGAAAGTTTTAAATAAAGTAGTTTCTATCTGTAGTTAAATATATTCTTACTATATTTGCTGTGTAACAACTACATCAATTGATTCTGAGACTTCTCCAGTCCCTTCACATGCTGTCAGTTTATTTAATAGCAGGTGAAGTCCATACCCTGTAGGGTTGTAGAGAGATTCCAGGTTAATGATCATCTAGAGCAGGAAAGCTGGCATCCAAGGTGGATTCTCTCTGATTTAATGACGTCATCTCCACATTTCCTCCAGGTTCTCTGAGCTCCCGGATGCTCGGCCAGCGGCCTGGCGGCGTGGACTCCGGTCCCGCTCAACACGCAATGTCCCCCCCGGCGTTCTTCCGCCACTACCCGGGGCTAAGGCCGTTTTTGCTGGCCAAGCTAAGGGGGGCGGCGGCCGGCGTGCAGGGCCCCCCCGAGGAGGCCAGGCTCCGCCTCCAGCCGGCGCTCTACCCAATCCTGACTCTGCTGGCCCAGCTGCAGCCTGGGGTCCACGACCCCACCCGGTAACCTCTGCTTGCTTCTGATAGGCGCTGTCGTCCCCAGGTTTAATGAGGTCCTTCCATGAAGGTGGAGGATCTAAAGTGTAAAGTGTGAACCACCTCCTCATTGCCTGAGGAGAACAATTTTTTTTTAAATCGGTACAGTAACTACTTCAAAATAAATCTGCAGCGATGAAGTGACTAATCGACTCATTACCAGTAGCTACTATCTTCACTTTTTGAGGTTTATTTTTTGCAGACACGACCAAATTGACTCAAATCAGGAAAAAAATAAGCTCAATTATTTGTCAATTTTGGACTAATTATATATAATAACAAATTTTTTGCAGTGTGGAACGTTTACATTGGAACGTTCCTGTCTGCAGTCTATAGACTTCACCTGCGTTTTATAACCAGGACTCTGTCAGAATTTATCGTTTCAAACCTCAAACTGAGATAAATCTGACATGTGACACGTTTTTTCTTTAGAGAGAATCAATGTAGTGTCCCTCCAACTGCCATTACTAAGGCAGTGTGGTTTTATCATTGTGGTAGTGTATTTATTTTGTTTTATTTTATAGCATATTTCAACTAGACAATTAAATGTGCTTTACATAAAACAGCAATAGCATCCAGATACAATTTAAAAACAGTTGTTTAAGATTTAAAAAATAATAAGAAATTTAAAAATTAATCAAAATTTCTTAATATTAAATGGTTAAAAAATTGAAACTAAACCAAGCTATAGTTTATATTTATTTATAGTTTATAGTATAATTAGACTTCATATTAAACTTTTGTACCAAAAGCAAGATATTTTACCTGTTAGGGTTTAATGTTCTTCAATGTAGGATGTTTTTATTCGAACCTTCATATCTTGAGTCTGTAAACTTCACCTGCCTGTAATAACCAGGACTTTTTGTCAGAACTTGTCATGACATCTTGTTGTTTTCTCAGAGCTTCAGACTTCCGACAACAGTCAGTAAACTATAAAATCATTAACAGCGATAAACTGTCATTATTCTTTAAAGCAGCAAAGTTTTTTTGTTGTAATGTAGATGGTCAAGTTTCAAACATTTATCTCCTGTTTTCTTCCGTCAGATCTTCGTCAGACTTCCTGCCTCTGTTGCTGCAGCTTTCCTCCAGCCCCGTGTACGGTGTCAGGGCGATGGCGGCCAAGGCGCTTGTCGCCATGACGCCGCCTTGCCAGTACATGGACATCCTCACTGATCTCACGGCTCAGCTGCCTGGTCCAGAGGACCGATGCTGTCACAACAGGCTGCATGGGCAGCTGCTGCAGATCACATCTGTGTTAGAGAGAAGTCTCTGCACCCACAGGTGAGCCAACAGCAAGTTCAGCATCTCCATACCTCATCTATAGCTAGGGAGACAGTTCACAGGTCAACATGAGTATAAAACATCCAGATGTGTCCAGTGGTTGTGTATCACTGCTTTTACAAGTTAGACCAGGGGTCACCCACCCTGGGCCAGGAGGGCTATTGTGGGTGCAGGTTTTTGTTCCAACCAGGCAGGAACCTGATTCCAGTAATGAACCCTTGCTAAGGACTTTCATTAGTAGAACCAGGTGTTCCTGCCTGGTTGGAACAGAAACCTGCAGCCACAGTAGAACCCTCCAGAACCAGGGATGGTGACCCCTCTGTTAGACTCTACTCATATTACTTCTCTATGAAGACTTTCACCTCTGTTCAACATGTTGCCTCTGCTGAGACAACATACCTCAGTGAAGTAAAGCACGTCACCATAAGCTGACTCCATTTCTTCTGAAAAAGCACAGAACCTTCTGTGTTTTAAGCCCCTGGATCTGATGTGGTTGATGCATTGCACAACAACAGACATCACCTTGTCAAACTTCAGGCTTTTGTTGCAAAAGGCCTGCTGATGGATAACACAGTGCAGAGATATGGCCTCCACCTCTTCCATTTTTTTTTTTTTTTTTTTTTGAACAATTACCACCAGTCCACTTTTCCTCCCTGTCCATTGATGGAGTTCCATTAGATGTTTTCCTAACAAATCTCTTTAATGAAAAACCAGCATTCTCACCAGCATCGCACAGCTGGTGAAACATCTCCTGAGAAGTGGTCTGGCCATGCATTGGAATTACCGTGAGCAACTCCTCCATCACTTCAAAATTGTAATCGACTCCATGGACGCTTATTGCCAGCTGGCAACTTACTTCCAGCCTGTAACAGGCCCTTTTTGATGTGTCAAAGGAGTTACTTGTAAGCAACTGGACCTTTTCCTTGTAGCTTGAAGACGTTTCACCTTCTATTCCAGAAGGCTTCTTCAGTGAAGAAGTGCCCTATTGGGACTTTTTGGGCTAAATCAGGCGTTTCCGAAAACATACCCAGTATCTTTAACCCCTGCTGTGTCCCTGTCTGTCTGCAGTGGCCCAGCTTCCGACCTGAGTGAGGTGCGGAGCCGGGTGGAAGCAGCGCTGTGGCTGGCGACGGCAGCTCAGCGCTGCCCCCTGGTGAGAGCAGCCTACCTGGAGGTGGTGGAGTCCCTGAGGGGCTTCTGCAGCGAGGACTTCCTCTCCCAGCTACACCACACACTCATGTGTCAGCTCCGTTCACCTGAGCCAGGCCTGCAGGTATGAAGCTAACGCTTAGCACTGCCTTTCGCAAAAAACCCTGATGTCTGAACAGCTGTTTCACCGGTTCTAATCACGTCTGCATGTTTTTTTCTGCAACGATGAATGATGCTTAAATCATGATTTTAGGTTGTTTAATCTATCTATTATCAGAGTCATATATATTCTGGTTAGTGCAAAGTGAAGAGTGGCTGCTGGAAAAAATCAATAATAAATATTATATATTTTTTGGCATTTCTCTGAATGGAAGCGATTAATCTCTCTGTGACACTATGAGAGACCGAGAGGACAAATTCTAAGTTGTGTCTAGAAATGAGAGCAGCAACAAACAAATTTAATGGAAAAATAACAAAGTTCATTTATTTCAGTGGTTCTCAAATAGTGGGCCGTGCCTCCCTGGGGGGTGTGGAGCTCCGTCAGGGGGGGGGGCGTTAGACCTCGGGGAACATGCTTTTTCATTATTTATTTTTTTCCTGTCCTAGAATAAAGTGCATTTGCACCTCGACTACATTAGGGGGCAGTAGCGCTCTCATTAGCAGAGTGTGAGCAGAGAGCATACAGCACAGAGTATGTCTTTTACTCTTACCAAAAAAAGTTTTCTGTATTTGTCTCCTCAGGTCGGTTTGTCTTCCTTTCACCAACGGGCCGTCCACTTTCTGTGTGGCGACCACATGTGGGCGTGTCAGTTATGGCACATGTTTCCCACGGCGACTCCTCACCTGAGGCTGGCGCTGGTCACATGGGCGGTGGTTGGGCGGGGCCTCCAGCACGCCTGTTTAAAACAGCTGGTCCACAGAGTGCTGCAGGTCAGACTCTTTTTGCTATTATTCTCCTATTTTGTAAGTCAGTATTTTATTTATATATATATATATATATATATATATATATATATATATATATATATATATATATATATATATATATATATATATATATATATATATAAAGGGGGATAATTTTTTTCTCAATTTCAATTCAATTTAATTTATTTGTATAGCCTAGAATCACAAATCACAGATTTGCCCCAAAGGGCTATACAGTTTGTATAAAAGCAACACAACATCCCCTGTCCTCAGACCCTCACATCGTACAAGGTAAAACCCCTAAAAACGGGGTAAATAGAAATGGAAGAACCCTCAGGAAGAGTAACAGAGGAGGGATCCCTCTTCCAGGACTGACAGGCGTGCAGTAGATGATGTGTGCAGGTGGAAACATTACAGAGAAATTTGGACATTACAAACAGACAAACAGAAATGTAATGAATTTGTGTGTAAGTGGAAGATGAGGAGCAGGATCCATCACAGCTTCCAGGTGAACCAGGACAGCATCAGACCCTCCAACATCCATAGATCCCTCAGTGGCTGCACTTTCTATTCTCTTATTTTGTAGTTCCATCAAGGGGGGCGTGTTTGACCTCGGGGAACATGCTTTTTTATTTTATTTTTTTACTCTCCTAGAATAAAGTGTAATTGCACCCCCACTACATTAGGGGGCAGTAGCGCTCTCATTGGCAGAGTGTGAGCAGGGAGCATACAGCACAGAGTATGAGTATGACGTGTAGACACCAAGTGTAGCAGACCCTCAAGTAACACCATAAAAACATATTTAACAGGGATGAGAAGACAGGCGGAGAGACACGGAGATAAAGAGACAAACGAAAGTCTCCCAAAGCTAAGACGAGGAAATATGACGAAGCGTCTGTAGCGCTTGGTTCACTGTGAAAGACCGGTGTGTTACTGAGTCTGAAATGTTGGAGACAAAGTAATTAAAGACATTACACCACAGTCACGCTGAAAAGACCATTTTATGTAGTTTTATTTTTCAGTATCATATGGTTTGACATGGTCAGTCAAAAAATGTTTACTTAAGGATTTAATTTTATTTTTGAATTTCAAATGCACTTTAAATCTTTTCTGTTAGTTAATAAAGCTATTCTTTGTTGTAAGTTGGTCCATATTTCTTTCTTTTTTATTCTCTTATACATTAATAAGAATACAGTGTTTTGCAGAGGTACTTTTAACAATTTTATAGACAAATTATACTATTTATAGTCGCAGGGGGTGCGAGATGTTTTCTTCTTCCATAGAGTGGGAAAGAAAATAATTGAGAAGCCCTGGTTCTAGTTCATGGTGGAATTTAATCTCAATGTTGAACCAGTAAAAATAAACACATACCATGGTATATGTATATAACGATACATACAAATTCCTCCTCCTTTTATGATAAATATTATTTAATTTACAAAACGGCAATGATGGCTGCCCTGATTTAAACTGTCATTAAACACAAAGAGGATTTGATGATGAACTAAATCTTCATCTTTGGTCCATCCAGTCCAACCTGAGGTCGGCGCTGCTGAGCGGCCATGTTGAATACCGCAGGAACTTCCTGTCTGCTCTGGCGGCTGCGGCTGATTCTACTTCCTGTTGGCCAGGACCCCCGGAGGACCCGGACCTCCCGGAGGACCCGGACCTCCTGGGCTGCGTGGACCTGCTGCTGGAGGAGCTGGAGCAGCAGAAGGGGGGTTCAGAGTTCCTGTCCCAGGCTGTGATCACCGCTGGTCTGCTCCTGGTCCAGACTGCTGCCTGCAGGTCTCATGTTTCATCAGATTACATTAACATCATGTAGCATGTTCAGGTCAGGTCAGCATGACTCAAACTGGTTTGGTTTGTGTTCAACATGTTTTATAAACAGAAAAAACATCTGATGAAAAGACATTATCATAAAGTCAATACTAAAATTATGATATAAGAAATCTGATCGGTCAAAAGATCTCATTGTTATAACAAAATTAAATTAAGTAATAAAAAATTTAAATTCTGAGATAAAAAGGTAAAATGTTAAAATAGGAATACGTCACAGGAAATGGTAAATTGAACAGATCCATATGACTGAAGCTGACAAGCTATCGATAAGCTATCAATAGGCTAACTTATTGATAGTCTATAGCTGATATTATGATCAATAGTGATTATTGATAGTCTATAGCTGATATCATCAATAGTGATTATTGATAGTCTATAGCTGATATTATCATCAATAGTGATTATTGATAGTCTATAGCTGATATCATGATCAATAGTGATTATTGACAGTCTATAGCTGATATTATCATCAATAGTGATTATTGATAGTCTATAGCTGATATCATCATCAATAGTGATTATTGATAGTCTATAGCTGATATTATCATCAATAGTGATTATTGATAGTCTATAGCTGATATTATCATCAATAGTGATTATTGATGGTCTATAGCTGATATTATCATCAATAGTGATTATTGATAGTCTATAGCTGATACTATCATCAATAGTGATTATTGATAGTCTATAGCTGATACTATCATTAATAGTTATTATTGATAGTCTATAGCTGATGTTATCAACGATAATGATTATTGATAGTCTATAGCTGATATTATCATCAATAGTGATTATTGATAGTCTATAGCTGATATTATCATCAATAGTGATTATTGATAGTCTATAGCTGATACTATCATTAATAGTTATTATTGATAGTCTATAGCTGATATTATCATCAATAGTGATTATTGATAGTCTATAGCTGATATTATCATTAATAGTGAATATTGATAGTCTATAGCTGATATTATCATCAATAGTGATTATTGATAGTCTATAGCTGATATTATCATCAATAGTGATTATTGATAGTCTATAGCTGATATCATCATCAATAGTGATTATTGATAGTCTATAGCTGATATTATCACTAATAGTGATTATTGATAGTCTATAGCTGATATTATCATCAATAGTGATTATTGATAGTCTATAGCTGATATTATCATCAATAGTGATTATTGATAGTCTATAGCTGATATTATCATCAATAGTGATTATTGATAGTCTATAGCTGATATTATCATCAATAGTGATTATTGATAGTCTATAGCTGATATTATCATCAATAGTGATTATTGATAGTCTATAGCTGATACTATCATCAATAGTGATTATTGATAGTCTATAGCTGATATTATCGACGATAATGATTATTGATAGTCTATAGCTGATATTATCACTATTAGTGATTATTGATAGTCTATAGCTGATATTATCATCAATAGTGATTATTGATAGTCTATAGCTGATATTATCATCAATAGTGATTATTGATAGTCTATAGCTGATATTATCATCAATAGTGATTATTGATAGTCTATAGCTGATATTATCATCAATAGTGATTATTGATAGTCTATAGCTGATATTATCATCAATAGTGATTATTGATAGTCTATAGCTGATACTATCATCAATAGTGATTATTGATAGTCTATAGCTGATACTATCATTAATAGTTATTATTGATAGTCTATAGCTGATGTTATCAACGATAATGATTATTGATAGTCTATAGCTGGTATCATCATCAATATTGATTATTGATAGTCTATAGCTGATATTATCATCAATAGTGATTATTGATAGTCTATAGCTGATATTATCATCAATAGTGATTATTGATAGTCTATAGCTGATACTATCATTAATAGTTATTATTGATAGTCTATAGCTGATATTATCATCAATAGTGATTATTGATAGTCTATAGCTGATATTATCATCAATAGTGAATATTGATAGTCTATAGCTGATATTATCATCAATAGTGATTATTGATAGTCTATAGCTGATATTATCATCAATAGTGATTATTGATAGTCTATAGCTGATATTATCATCAATAGTGATTATTGATAGTCTATAGCTGATACTATCATCAATAGTGATTATTGATAGTCTATAGCTGATACTATCATTAATAGTTATTATTGATAGTCTATAGCTGATGTTATCAACGATAATGATTATTGATAGTCTATAGCTGGTATCATCATCAATATTGATTATTGATAGTCTATAGCTGATATTATCATCAATAGTGATTATTGATAGTCTATAGCTGATACTATCATTAATAGTTATTATTGATAGTCTATAGCTGATATTATCATCAATAGTGATTATTGATAGTCTATAGCTGATATTATCATTAATAGTGAATATTGATAGTCTATAGCTGATATTATCATCAATAGTGATTATTGATAGTCTATAGCTGATATTATCATCAATAGTGATTATTGATAGTCTATAGCTGATATTATCATCAATAGTGATTATTGATAGTCTATAGCTGATATTATCACTAATAGTGATTATTGATAGTCTATAGCTGATATTATCACTAATAGTGATTATTGATAGTCTATAGCTGATATTATCATCAATAGTGATTATTGATAGTCTATAGCTGATATTATCATCAATAGTGATTATTGATAGTCTATAGCTGATGTTATCATTAATAGTGATTATTGATAGTCTATAGCTGATATTATCGATGATAATGATTATTGATAGTCTATAGCTGATATTATCACTATTAGTGATTATTGATAGTCTATAGCTGATATTATCATCAATAGTGATTATTGATAGTCTATAGCTGATATTATCATCAATAGTGATTATTGATAGTCTATAGCTGATATTATCATCAATAGTGATTATTGATAGTCTATAGCTGATATTATCATCAATAGTGATTATTGATAGTCTATAGCTGATATTATCACTAATAGTGATTATTGATAGTCTATAGCGAATGTTATCGACGATAATGATTATTGATAGTCTATAGCTTATTGTTTTTGCTCCTAAATCAGAACAGATTGCTGCATTTTTATAATCTTTTAAAGTTTATAATCTTCAGATATTTCTAATTCTAAAACCATGGAGGTTGAGTTCTTGCCTGAAGCTGAAATGACTCCACTGCTCATATTTATTAGAATTACTAAACTGGATCAAACAATAATGGATTGTTTGATAGTTTTACATTTTTGAGTTGCTCCCTCTGCTGGTGAAGATACATGCAACAAGTTGGCCTGAAAGATTATTAGAAACTGCACTTATTTGACAAGTTTTGTGATTTCATTCATTATTTTTACAGGCATCACAAAAACTTACTTGAGAGCATTAAAACGATGGATGACATAACTAATTAATGCAAGAATGAAAACTAAAGTAGATAGAATAGATCTCAGATGTCGTCCTCTTTATTAACAAGAAACGTGTTTAATACATAGAACAAAAACACCAACAGTTAATACTAATGAAGAACTAAAAGAGCAGAAAAATATTTCTATTAAAACATAGGGATTTTATTAGGGAAAAGGCAGAGAACATCCCAGGTTCCGTCTCCTGAAATGGTGTTTTTCATGTAAAACGGTGGATGCTTCAGGTCTAGCATCCAGTCCTGGTCTGGTCTGGCCCGCCCAGCTACAGCTCTGACTTCCTCTTTGTTCTTTGTGTGGATCAGTCCTGTAGATTCCAGGATCCGGCGCTGGAGCGAGATCCTGGAACGCCTCAGCGTTCCGGACGCAGCTGAAACGCTGAGGACGGCGTGTTCCGAGTCTCTGTGTGGAGCCGGGATTTCTCTGATGGGACGAGGCCAGAGCATCAAGATCAGGTCCTGATGGGGGTCTGCTGTCACATCACTGTTTTATTATAAGTAAAAAATTACTTTAATGACTAAAGTAACTGTTAGTATGAATGGGATGTACACAGTTAATACATTTTTGTCTTTTAATATAATATTTACTAGTTGTGATATTATTTCATTATATTTACTAGTTGCGATATTATTTCGTTACATTCACTAGTTGCGATATTATTTCGTTATTTTGGTCTCTTGAGTAGAGAATGACTTCAATAATTATAGTAACTGTTGGTATAAATGCAGTTGTGATACTATTTTGTTATATTCACTAGTTGCTATATTATTTCGTTATATTCACTAGTTGCAATATTATTTCATCATATTCACAAATTGCGATATTATTTTGTTTTATTTACTAGTTGCGATATTATTTCGTAATATTCACTAGTTTCTCTATTATCTCGTTATATTCATTAGTTGCGTTATTATTTCATCATATTCACTAGTTGCGATATTACTTCGTTATATTCTCTAGTTGCGATACAATTTCATTATACTATTAATTTACATTTAGATAAACTTTCAATATGCTATCTAGACAAGGGGGGGTCAAACATGAGGCCCATGGGCCAGAATCAGCTCACTCAAAGGTCCAATCTGGTCTGAATGAAAATTGTATAAAGTACACTGTAAAACAAGTGAAAATATCTCCCCAATATTAAGAAGAATTATCCAGAATTATTGTATTCCATTGGCAGATATTTCTGCTTAGTTCATTTATTTTTTCTTGATTTTGGTCTTTAGGAGAGTTTCACACTCCTGATCTGAATGAATCATCAGTAAAATGAAAACAAGCGGACGTGTTGCTTGTGTCTCCTGCAGGTTGATCAACTCGGCTTTATTTCTGCTGCAGGACCAGAGTCAGCAGGTCAGGCTGAAAGCCGCCTGCTTCACCTCCAGGCTGCAGACCCGGGCCCACCCGGTGCAGGTGAACCAGGCCCTGCTGCTGCTGCTGGACCTGCTGCTGCAGGAATGCTGGGACACGCCTGGCGCCCTGCAGGTGCTGCTGGGTCACATGACCCACGCAGACCTCAGGTCGGTGCTGAGGGAGGCCTCAGAGTCTGGGTCAGTTCTCTCTCAATGTTCTAATGAATAAATAGAGATAGAGCAGGGCTAGGTCATTAAGCATCATATATCCCATAATACTTAAAAAGAAATAATCAATTATTATTAATATCAATCAATACAACGGATCAAATCAAAAGTGTCATGTGCTGTACCTCATAAAACTTAGTACCAGATAGTTTAGCTCCCTTAAAGAGGTTTTAAAAATACTGAAAATCTAATCATGCTATCAACTATTTTTTATTCAGGTACATTAGATATATAATATATAATTTATTTATTTATATTTGTCTTTTTAGGTTACAACATTTGACTTTTTGTGTCAGAAAAATCCAGTAAATGTAGTAATAGTTTCATAGTATTCACTGAAAATGACATCTTTGAGATGAGAAAATAATGAATTAATTTATCTCTAGGTACGAAAAATTTGATTTAATCTGCAAAGATTCAACAACAGGAGAAATCGGATAATGAACATGTGTCCTTGGTTTCTTTATTGGTCATTTTTATGATTAATTAGTGATTGGTGAGTGACATGATGCATAAATATTGATTATTGGTCTGAAGCTTCTTTGTTTTACTCTCAAATTGCAGCAGATTGCTGCTTTTAAATTTATGGAATAAAGTCACATAACCTGTGATGTGTAACCCTAAGAATTACCAGATATTTTAACTCTCTTAAAAAAGGATTCAACAATTAGATGAATTAGATATTTCAGTTTCGGTTATATATACACTCACCGGCCACTTTATTAGGTACACCTGTCCAACTGCTCGTTAACACCTAATTTCTAATCAGCCAATCACATGGCAGCAACTCAGTGCATTTAGGCATGTAGACATGGTCAAGACAATCTCCTGCAGTTCAAACCGAGCATCAGTTTGGGGAAGAAAGGTGATTTGAGTGACTCTGAACGTGGCATGGTTGTTGGTGGTCTGAGTATTTCAGAAACTGCTGATCTACTGGGATTTTCACGCACAACCATCTCTAGGGTTTACAGAGAATGGTCTGAAAAAGATAATATCCAGTGAGCGGCAGTTCTGTGGGCGGAAATGCCTTGTTGATGCCAGAGGTCAGAGGAGAATGGCCAGACTGGTTCGAGCTGATAGAAAGGCAACAGTGACTCAAATAACCACCTGTTACAACCAAGGTAGGCAGAAGAGCATCTCTGAACGCACAGTACATCCAACTTTGAGGCAGATGGGCTACAGCAGCAGAAGACCACAACGGGTGCCACTCCTTTCAGCTAAGAACAGGAAACTGAGGCTACAATTTGCACAACCTCATCGAAATAGGACAATAGAAGATTGAAGAAGATAGAAGATTGGATGGTAGGGTCAGAATTTGGCGTCAACAACATGAAAGCATGGATCCATCCTGCCTTGTATCAACGGTTCAGGCTGGTGGTGGTGGTGTAATGGTGTGGGGAATATTTCCTTGGTACCAATTGAGCATCGCTGCAACACCACAGCCTACCTGAGTATTGTTGCTGACCATGTCCATCCCTTTATGACCACAATGTACCCAACTTCTGATGGCTACTTTCAGCAGGATAATGTGCCATGTCATGAAGCTGGAATCATCTCAGACTGGTTTCTTGAACATGACAATGAGTTCACTGTACTCAAATGGCCTCCACAGTCACCAGATCTCAATCCAAAAGAGCATCTTTGGGATGTGGTGGAATGGGAGATTCACATCATGGATGTGCAGCCGAAAAATCTGCACCAACTGTGTGATGCCATCATGTCAATATGGACCACACTCTCTGAGGAATGCTTCCAGCACCTTGTTGAATCTATGCCACGAAGAATTGAGGCAGTTCTGAAGGCAAAAGGGGTCCAAACACATAACATTAGTAGATGTAGAAGCAGAAGTGTATATGGCTAAAGTGCTGAGTATGTAATTATAGTGTAATTTACCCTATAAATTGGTATTTTTAATTACTACAAGGTGATGTATTACAATATTTATGACCACATAGATTACTATAAGTACCTAGTTGTGTAAAAAGTGCTTTTGAACATTGACTAATAATAAATGACTGATGAATCCTCTGTTGATCAGGAGCATGAGTCTGTACGAGCAGGATGAGGCCAACGTGTTCTCGGAGTCGTCCGTGATGTCTGTCCTCCTGCTGCCGTATTTACTGCAGATGGCTGACAAATACTCTCAGTCTGCAGCGTTGGCGCAAAACCTCAGAGACTGGGCTGAAGAAAACGCTGCGCACGTGTTGGAAAACCTGAGGCTCTGCAAGCAGCTGCAGCCAGGTACCTCATCTTTTCATCTTGTTAAAAAATCAAAGAAGCTAAAAAAATGGCTTTAATATTTACAGTTTCGGTTAGTAAATGGTTTGTAAGGCAGGAGATAACTGAACTATTATATGTGTGTATATATATATGTGTATATGTATATATATATGTGTATATGTATATATATATAAATGTGTGTGTGTGTGTGTGTGTGTGTGTGTGTGTGTGTGTGTGTGTGTGTGTGTGTGTGTGTGTGTGTGTGTGTGTGTGTGTGTGTGTGTGTGTGTGTGTGTGTGTGTGTGTGTGTGTGTGTGTGTGTGTGTGTGTGTGTGTGTGTGTGTGTGTGTGTGTGTAAGTAAAAACAGCACCAGGTAATCCTCTTCCTCTTCTTCTCTGGTGTTGGTGAGTTTCATCCTGTGCAGCATTTGCTGTTAGTACTGGAAACGTCCTGTTATTTCCCGTCTCTGCAGCGGAGCCTCTGACCTCGGCCTGGTTTTCCCTCCTCGTGAACCCTCGCTTCCACGGCGTCATGTGCGGCCTGCTGACCGCGGCCGCCTTCCTCTCCCGTCTGTTGGACTCGTCCGACGACCTTGGCCATCTGGGCGATTCCTCCGCGGTATTGGAGGCCGCACAGGAAGCGTTGGGTCTCCTCCAGCAGGGCGGCGTTTACTTTCCAGCTGCTGTGACAGCTGCTTTAACATGAACCTCTGGATGGTTCAGGAATAACTGATTAACATTGCATCATGTTCACAATTCCTGTAAAACTTTGTAGCTTTGAACTTTAAAATAATGTAGTTCTATGTCTACAAATTACCTTTTCATATGTAAGTGAAGGTTTTTTAATGTTTTTTATTTTATCAAATTATCTTTCACCAATAATCTAATAAAGATAAAATATAAAGAACCTCCGACTCAGCCCATTGTTCCATCTGCCGGAACTAATATGTGAAACTTTTATCCATTTCAACTAGAACAAGAAAACATCACTTTGAGAAAAAATGACAGATTTTATAGTTAACTGACACTGTTAAATCTGTTGTCTCACGTCTGAGGGGAAAAAAACTTAAGACGTCATTAGATTGTTCTCAGTTTGAGGCTGGATGTGACAAATTCTGTTTTATAGACGACAGACAGTAAAGTTCTAATGAAAAGATCCCACACGGCACAATTTAAACCTCAACAATCGAAAAATATTTTGTTTTTGGTAAAAATCTGGCCAATATTGAGTGGAACTATATAATTCCATTTGCAGACAATTTAGCTTTTTCATTAGTTTTTTGGAAATCATGGCCAACATTTTACACATTTTATAGTTGTGAGTAAAAATAACATTAAAAAATTAGCACTCAATTAATTCATTTATGGAACTGAATAATTAATCAACCAATTAATAGCTAACATTAGCTGCAACTAATGACTATTGATTAGTTGATTAATCTATCAGTTGTTCAAATTAATTGTAGTACTTGTAAAGTACTTGTTTGGTTCATTGAATTGTATAAAAATGTTGGCCACGGTTTCCAAGAGACTAAAGAATCAACTAAAGAAACAAGAACAAATTGACCCGAAATAGGAAAAAACAAGAAAACACATTCAGGCTTCATTAGAAAAAACAAATGAAGCTTCAGCTTCTGATTCATCAAACTTTTCTGAAAACGGCAGAGCGTTTCAATACGTTGCTGAACTGTGACGATGTGGTGTCGCTGAATAGTGGCACCTGCTGGACGTAAAAAAGATCCCTACAGGAAACCGAGCTGACACTAAACTGACACCGATTCGATTGAATTTAAGTGATTGTATTTTACATGCTATTATTTCATATCTTCATTTTACTTATGAGTATTGATCTTTTTAGATACAGTCAATAATTAAGTGAACGTGTTGAGAATGAAGATGCGGGTGGACTGAGATTTTCTTTCACAATTTTTTATTTGAAAATATATGTTGTTCCATAGTTTTGAATTTCAGTCTGCTGCGCTTTTTTTTTTTAAACCATTTCTCCAGCTTTGGCTAAAACGCGCTCACACGGCACAGATGACGCTGGAGGATTCGTAGGGCAAGCCAGAAGAGGTTTGGATACACAGTCTTTTGGTTGCCCCAGTGTTGCAAAGCATCCTGGGACCTGGTAACATCGTCCTGTGCACCTCCTGGACGCCATCGGCCATGGCAGCTGTGGTACCCATGTCTAAATGCTGCCAAAGGTGATCTAAAAACAAAGAAATTTACATTTTAGTACAGGTTTTCCAAAAAAACATGCAAGTGATGCTGAATAACATGCCTGAAGTGGGTGCAGACAGCGGTTGTACAGACGCTGAAAATTACACCAAGTCCAACCAAAAGCAAATCACTGTAATTAAATTAAAGATTAAATAACTTACATATATCAACTTGCTTGGCTCTATAATGCCTCAGCATTGAGGAGGTGGTTTTATTGAAATAAGACACAAATGCAACATTTAAGCTGCTCTAAATAATATGAATATTCAACTAAGAGTCACTTCGAATCAATTAGAATTCAGATAGATCAGGTGGAAATTCTGAGGGGAACAGGACGATAAAAGAAAGAATTTAACAAATACCTTATTTTCCGATATGAGGTCAAAATGGTCCCACACTGCGGAAAACTTTTCTTTTATCTGGAGGTTGCTCCATAGGTTTTGACGAACAGCAAAAGATCAGAAACTTTCTGGAAGTGATAAGCGCACCGACGCAGTGTTTCCCTCAGATCGATGCATCGGTGTTGCAGGACTCATCACTAGCTGCAACTTTCCTTTATATTGTTCAAGTATTTTCATCATCAGTTAAATGATTTGAGCCATGGTGAAAAAGCTCAAAATGGTGAATAACCTGCTTGACAACCTTGATTTTAAGAACCAGATGTGAATGGTGTTTTCTGAGACTCAGAGAGTCAGAGGAATAATCCACACCAACAGACTCGTTCTCCAATCGGATGTTTTATTCACATGAAACCGTGGTGCACAGCAACATGAACTCAGACGTGTTGAAGCTCGTATGTACAGCCATCGCTGCCTTCTTCTTTTTTTTTTGAAGCAGTCGGCATCAGTGGAACATTTCCTCAAATAATTTCTCTAAATCTACAAAATATAGCACAAAGATCTGAAACCAATCGAACTTTAGACATCTGAGAAGACTCTTCATCGTACAAATGAAAATAAAAGTCATTTAAAATTTGTCCTATTTTATGAAATATACATTGGCAGTGATGCTCATGTTCGAAATCCGCTTTAAGATGCTTTCATCAGGACCCACAAACGTGACAAAACTTTGTGGTAACTTGAGCTTATCAACCTAAAACTTTAACAGTGGAATATACACACTAAGAAAATAAAAGTTACAAAAATTATCTATTGTATATTTAAAAAAAATTTTACTCAAGCATAAATAAATGTGTGTAAGTGTTTGTCAGGTGGATGGTGCTGGAACCTGTTCATACGTTAGCTGTGCGACAAGTTCTGAAATAATTCAGCCGTGTAACAGTGAAATCAAAACTTTTCTGCCTGCATTTAAGAAGAAAACAAGCATTTCGCTGTTAGAATAAAATCATGATGCATAAAACAGGACAAGCGGGAACATCTCAGTAGCTCTGCAGTCGTGAGCTTATTCAGAAAAAAAGAGAAACAACATCCCATGTGTTTAACAGAAATAAACTAATTATTGACACCTACATGAGAAAAATAACTTAAAATATTAGAAGAGTTTGGTTGAAATCAAAAAAAGTACCAAAGTGGAAACCAAATAATGCATTGTATGGTTTGTAGATATTTTTCTTTTTCACTGGAATAACCAGAGATAGAAAAATGCAGGTTTAAATAATTTAAAAAGGGGGAACATTTTATAAATAATATTTCTTTTCTGTCTGTTGAGGTGTTTCTCAGCACGTTGAATACAGAGAGGAGTTTGAGTACAAAAAAATATAAATATAAAGCGTTACCTTTAATTCTAAAGGCAGTTTTATATTAAAAAAATGTGCGATTTTGTGTTAAAAATGTGTCCAGAGAGAGAAAGAGAACACACAAACACACACACGAGCCACCGCTCGCCCTCAGGATAGAGAAGGTCATGGGGCTGGTGATGGGGTAGGGGGGTTGGTAGGACGTAGGGGGGTTGATGGGGGGTAGGGGGTAGGGGGGTTGGTAGGGCGTAGGAGGTTGATGGGGGGTAGGGGGGTTGGTGGGGGGTAGGTGAGTGGTTGGTGGGGGGTATGGGGGTTGGTGGGGGGTAGGAGGTTAATGGGGGTAGGGGGTTGGGCGCTCTGGCTCCGCCCCACATGTCTGACGTCTGAAAACAACTCTCACTGAGAACACAGGAGGTCGCTGGGCCGACCCATGGACATCTCATATCTGCGCAGGTGGTTGACCAGAGACTGGACATAGGTGAAGACACATTTGGAATCAGGTTTGTTGCCCATGATCATCATGTCCTCCACCTCCAGCAGCGGCATGCAGTTGGCATAGATCCTGAGGAGCACATGTAAAACAACAGGTTTGGTGAGACAGAACAGGAAGAGAAGGGGCAGAGGAGCCTTCATTTTGTCTGGTGACGTGTTTTTTAAACTACCTTGATGATTTGACTGTGACAAAATTAACATGCTTTAGTTGACCAAAAAGAGAGAACAAAATCCACTATATTAAAGAAAATCTTAAAAGCTTATTTTTCAACACAGACTTTTTAACCAATAAGATCCTTAAAGTATAATTATGTGAGTTATATCACAGACCAGTGCTACTCAATTATTTTCTGTCGCCCCCCTATGGAAGAAGAAAACATCTCCTCTGCAAAACACTGTATCGTTATTAACGTATAAGAGAATAAAAAAGAAAGAAATATGGACCAACTTACAACAAAGAATAGCTTTATTAACTAACAGAAAAGATTTAAAGTGCATCTGGAATTAAAAAATAAAATTAAATCCTTAATTAAACATTTTTTGACTGACCATGTCAAACCATATGATACTGAAAAATAAAACTACATAAAATGTTCTTATCAGTGATTGTGGTGTAAAGTCTTTAATTTCTTTGTCTCCAACATTTCAGACTCAGTAACACACCGGTCTTTCACAGTGAACCAAGCGCTACAGACGCTTCGTCATATTTCCTCGTCTTAGCTTTGGGAGACTTTCGTTTGTCTCTTTATCTCCGACTCTCTCCGCCTGTCTTCTCATCCCTGTTAAATATGTTTTCATGGTGTCACTTGGTGTCTACACTTCATACTCATACTCTGTGCTGTATGCTCCCTGCGCACACTTACACAATTGCACTTTTTTCTAGGACAGAAAAAAAAATAAAAAACATGTTCCCCGAGGTCAAACGTGCCCCCGTGACGGAGCCTCGGGCCCCACTATTTGAGAACCACTGCCATAGACCAAGTGGGCCACATAGAACACATTTCTAAAGTATTTTTTCAGATAATACTTCTTATTCCTAAAGATCTGTATTGTGAGATATATGTAAGATTGGGCATTACTTATAATTTTTGCTTTGCATCAAACTCGTTGAACTGCTTAAAAAATAAAAACCGCCTATTTGGGGGCTTTCACAATAAGCTACCATAGCTACAGAGAACTGAACAAGACACCTAGAAACAATAATTGACTTCATTATAAGGTTCAACACAAAATCCCTAGTCAATTTTGCTTTACAGTACAAAATACGCAAAATACATTAAAAAACAAACAATTACCCTTTTGGCGATGTTCTCAATAAGCTACCATAGCTACAGAGAACTGACACAGACCTGATGAATTGTGTAAAAATATAGCCAGGCCAATGTGCTACTAGGTCAATGCTATCATTAGATCATTACCTAGAACTCTAATATGAGCCCTCGTGGGCAGTGGTGGTGGAGATGTGGCGTTAATGACTAGAACGAGGCTGGTGGCAACATCTGCATGGAAGCTCTTTTATTTCAGTGGGTTTTGGACAACAAGTAGTCCACAGTCGCAATAATAGAGCATTTATGCATTAACCAGACTTAACCTGGTGGTCTGCCAGAACAAGTAGATGTACCACCTCCATGAACTTATTTGGTACTTGCATCTTGCGAAGCATGCATCCAGGAGGTCTACTACACCCATGATTGTGTTGTATTGCCTTCACAATGTGAGGCTGACAACTATTACGTGACATGACTACCTTGTGTCTTTTTTCCAGTATGCACTATTTGTGAGTGGTATTAACATTGTTGTGCTTTCCAGATTTTTGTTCCTTCAGGAACTCAAGCATTTCTGGTGTTATGACTTTCCTGAAGAAGATTGTTCAGAGGTGTGCGTGTGGTCTTTTGAATGTACCCTCAGGGGCTTTAAAGGTTTCTTCCTCAGTTCCTCCTTCAGTTGTTGTCGTTTTTGTCCTAGGATGGGTGTATTTACTGCCCTGAAATCATGTTTGGTTGAGGTACATCATTCGATGTACTTGATTCACTGAAACACAACTTCACTTTTCCTGTCTTGATCATTGGGATTGTAAATAGGGTCATCGGGTCTTTATCTGAGCTACTGTCACATCCCTTAAACTCACTATCATCTTCCATGATGGCTGTCAGTGCATCCTGGAGATTGTAGCACTTGTTCTCTTTCATGCTACAAGTAGAAGCAACAGAATATTTAATGACATAATAAAAGTCATTTGCATTTTTATGTGATCAGCATAGGTTAGTAAAAAGGTGTTAACATTCTGTACAGATTTGCAAAAAGTTTTGTAACACAGACTATACTTACACGTTATTTTATGTGTCTAGTTGTTATTGATTGTTTGATTGATCTATTGTTATTGAACAGCAGATCACATTTCAACTGAATATAATTACTACAGCTGAATCAACTGGATGGGAAATTACCATTATTGTTATTGTGACAAATGGGTCACATCAGATTTTTCATTCTTATTTTAGGCTAAAAGCCTGATGTGACTTATATTACATCAATATGTTCTTAACTTGTTTGATATTACTTTCTTCAAAAAAATGGTCAGACCAGGTTGAGTATAATATGACATTTTATCAAAGAATTGAACCTGTTAAATGGATTTAAAACTACCTGTAGTATTAAAAAAAAACAGCCGTTTGAAATTAGCTGCTCCCTTGAAATTAGAAGATGAGGTAAAGTGGTCATCACACATGGATGTTAAGTATGTGTCACTTTGGGATTTAATGATTTAAAGTTCAGATATAAAGATACATAAGAAAGAATCTGGGCATCTGGGCTTGTTACATCGGTGTCACTATGGGTCCTTTGGGTTCAATTACAATTAAAACCTGCCTTCACGGACGGCGTGTCACTTGTATTTCTCTACCAGTTCTGCTGTCAGGAGCGTATATGTGTGTGTGTGTGTGTGTGTGTGTGTGTGTGCAATAATATGGCTGAGGTCCAGCAGAATGCTGATATTATGTTCTTATGTCTGTATCACTTTTAGAAAGGCTGGTCCTCGTAGTGCAGGTACTGCATTTAAACAGAAGACCCCATGAGGTCAGATTAACAGGAATGTGTGTGGGTGTAAATGCGGGGACGTCTGTTACTTCATCACCAGACGTGTTTCTCTCTGCTTCAACTCAAAAAGAAGAATACAAGTTGAGCCTTTATATGACTAAAAATAGACACAAGACTAAAACTACATTGAAAAATATCCGACAACATGTCATTAACGCATCATTTGAATTTAACCCATAACAACTTGGAGCCATTTCTCTTTAAAGTGAAATAATGTTTGATATAAAACAGACTGAATAGACCACATGGAAAACATTTCTGAAAGGTTTGTTATATCACAGTTATAACTTCAATGGTTAGGTAAATAGATCTATAAATAAATTATTTGAACAAAACAAACTATATTCATTAAAAAATAATAATAATTCAAAAAAATTAATTAAAAAAATAAAGTAATTATTGTAATTAAAATGTGTCTACTGTTGTCCAGATATGGAGAGACTGTTCATTAAAATACACACCACTTCTCTGGATGGAGCACGTAGGAGAAAACACTTCTAGAGTTTACATCATCTCACAGTGGTGATTATTAATTTGATTTATTATTATGGGATTGAATTATGTGTTGTATAATTTGCGTTATGTGTTTATTTGAGTTGAGTTATTCTCTGCCTAATCGTTTGTCTACATTTACTTCGAGCCGCTCTGTGGAGACGTCTATAAATAGACCTGAGTTAGAATAAACAGCTTTGAGGAGGGAGACCTCACATGTGAGGAACGTCGACGTGACCGCAGGACGGCACCACGAGACTAAAACAACCTCAGACAGGAACGGCCCTGAGGTCAGAAACATGTCAGCTCCACAACACGTGCTTGTTACTTCTCAGCATTCGGTTTCTTTTACTTTTTACTACTCTGAGTTGCCAACTGCTTCCTGTCACATGATGCCATCAACTTCCTGCTCCTCACTGCTGAAAACATGGAGGACAAACTTTTCCGGAAACTCATTTTATTTAAATTATTATTATTATTATATTACCTTCAACCCTGATGTATGTGTCTATTTAATACTTCAAAGCTCTAAAATAACACACATTTTTTTGTTGTTTGAGTTATTGAAATGATATTTTACTCAAAGCAGAGTAGAAAACTAGAAAATAATATTGTATATCAGTGACTTAACTGATATCAATATGACATTTTTTTTTTTAAATTAGGCTTAAATGTGTTAAAATGCTTCATAAAAAACCTGCAGCCTCAGATCTAATAAAACAAAAAGCAACACACTGTTCATTTTAGGGTCTAACTCCTCTTAACTTGTTGAGCTGCAGATTTGACCCTTTGCCTGACACACACACACACACACACACACACACACACACACACACACACACACACACACACACACACACACACACACACACACACACACACACACACACACACACACACACACACACACACACACACACACACACACACACACACACACACACACACACACACACACACACCTCCCTCTCTCACCATGGGTTCAGTTTTTTCGCTGTGACTCTAGGAGTTTTTGGTTTTTACGAGGCCCTTGGTCACCAGCCCCCTGTAGAACTCCTGCAGGTACGTGTACACACACTTCCAATCAGGCTCGCGCATCTTCACCATGTCATCCACATCCAGCAGCTGGGGACAGTCCACTAGTTTCCTGTGTCCCGCCACGGGGGGAGGGGAGGGGACAAAAAAATGGGAGTAGAAGACAGAACAGAGAAGAAGGAGAAGAAGAAGTGAAGGAACAGGGCAAAGGAGGAGGAGGAAACAACAGATAAAGCAGTGAGCAGCCAAATGGAACAGATCAAGGTGAGGAGACAGAGGGAGAGAAAAGACAACAAAATAAACAATGACATCAACTTCTGTGTTCACAAATATATCCATGAGTCAACATGCGTCATGAACGGCATGATACATGAAGTATGTGGAGAACACACATACACAGGAAACAAAAAAAACTGGGAATGAGCGTCGGCCGAGCAGTGGCGTCGTTTAAAGAGTTTAGCTTCAAATGCAGCAAGATGCAAAAATCAATAAGCTAAATCAATAAGACAATAATCCATATTAATGATAGTATAAGCTATAGACTATCAATAATCACTATTGATGATAATATCAGCTATAGACTATCGATAATCACTATTGATGATAATATCAGCTATAGACTATCAATAATCACTATTGATGATAATATCAGCTATAGCCTATCAATAATCACTATTGATGATAATATCAGCTATAGACTATCAATAATCACTATTGATGATAATATCAGCTATAGACTATCAATAATCACTATTGATGATAATATCAGCTATAGACTATCAATAATCACTATTGATGATAATATCAGCTATAGACTATCAATAATCACTATTGATGATAATATCAGCTATAGCCTATCAATAATCACTATTGATGATAATATCAGCTATAGCCTATCAATAATCACTATTAATGATAATATCAGCTATAGACTATCAATAATCACTATTGATGATAATATCAGCTATAGACTATCAATAATCACTATTGATGATAATATCAGCTATAGACTATCAATAATCACTATTGATGATAATATCAGCTATAGAATATCAATAATCACTATTGATGATAATATCAGCTATAGACTATCAATAATCACTATTGATAATATCAGCTATAGACTATCAATAATCACTATTGATGATAATATCAGCTATAGACTATCAATAATCACTATTGATGATAATATCAGCTATAGCCTATCAATAATCACTATTAATGATAATATCAGCTATAGACTATCAATAATCACTATTGATGATAATATCAGCTATAGAATATCAATAATCACTATTGATGATAATATCAGCTATAGACTATCAATAATCACTATTGATGATAATATCAGCTATAGACTATCAATAATCACTATTGATGATAATATCAGCTATAGACTATCAATAATCACTATTGATGATAATATCAGCTATAGACTATCAATAATCACTATTATTGATAATATCAGCTATAGACTATCAATAATCACTATTGATGATAATATCAGCTATAGACTATCAATAATCACTATTGACGATAATATCAGCTATAGACTATCAATAATCACTATTGACGATAATATCAGCTATAGACTATCAATAATCACTATTGACGATAATATCAGCTATAGACTATCAATAATCACTATTGACGATAATATCAGCTATAGACTATCAATAATCACTATTGATGATAATATCAGCTATAGACTATCAATAATCACTATTGATGATAATATCAGCTATAGACTATCAATAATCACTATTGATGATAATATCAGCTATAGACTATCAATAATCACTATTGATGATTGTATCAGCCTTGAGATTGAAATGTTCACCAATCACAAACATCAGCTTCAGTCATATTGATCTGTTAAATTTAACATTTCCTCAGTAACATGAGTCTAAATGCAGTGATACACAACCACAAAATATTTAACTTTAACAGCAGTAATTAGAATTTGTGTGTAATAGTTATAGTTAAAGTTTGAAGCTGGACTTAAACGACGTCTCTGGGCCCAGGCTCATTTCGCCTTTTTTGCTTGTTGTTTTTTTCTGTGAACTAAGACAACAGACTTCAAGGACATTGGTCGACAGGGCGACAGGCTGTGGATGAAAAAAACAACAAGAATTCTGCAAATAAACGACATAAACAGCAACGCTCCGTGTTCCAGTGAGATTTACGTGACTTTTTCAGGGGAAAAACTAAAAAAACAACTGGCAGGGAAGGTGGGGGGTGATGGGGGTGATGGGGGTGATGGTGGGGGGTTGGCGGCCATGTTTGTGGTTTGGTGTGGTCAGTCATTAACGTGGACACTGGTACGAGTGAATGTGAACAAACACACACACACACACACACACACACACACGTTGAGGGCGTCACAACGGGTGAGATGCAAAAGAGAGATGGGAGGGATCCAGGAAAAGAGAGGAGAAGTTATAGGTAAAAATAAATAAATGAATAAAAAAAAGGAAAAAAAAGAAAAAGGAGGGAATATCGAGCGCTCGTCCGCTTCTCGTTGGGTTTGTTTTATTGTTTGTTAACCTGGTCTTGTGTTCAGGTGAGGTTTGGGCGGTTTAGAGCCGGGGCAACATGGAGGAATCACAACTAGAGAGGGACGGCTACACCTGGGAGAAACACAGCAGTTAACATTCCCACAGTCGGAGTCCTGCAGGGTCCTGCAGATTCAGCCTCCAGCAGGTGGTGCTGTGGAGCAGAGGAGTCAAACTATGGCTGCGTCCAACTGTTCCTATCCATGTTAACTTCAATTTAGTTATTACAGATTCATCTATTTGACTGTTCACCAATCTAACAGATTCTGACTGAGACTGGAGAAACAGGAACATTTATTGTCTCAAAAAAAAAGAAAAAGAAATCTGACCTGTTAAGGGTCAGGGTCATTGCTTGTTTTCAGTATAATTAGTCCAGTATTGGATACAATTTTCTAGATTTATCTTATTCAATTGGCAGATATTTTTTGATTGAAATAAAAAGTCATAATTATGAGATAAAAAGTCATAATTATGAGATAAGAAGACAACATTAACCAAATCAATCAAAAAATAAGAACAATGATCTCCCAAAAGGAATAAGATAATATTACTCAATTTTGAACCAATTGGGTACTAAAAAGATTTTTCCCTGATCATTTTTTTTCCAGTGCGCTGTGTCCAGTCGTCATCCAGAGGACCAGATGTGAACCTTCAGCAGGCCCCATTCTGGCCCCCGGGCCATGTTTGACACCTCTGCTTTAAAGCAGTTCTGAATAGGAGTCTGCAGGTGGATTTTTTTATTTAATTAATGTATTGAGAAGGACTAGAGAGGACAGCAGTCAGTGTGCGGCTTGGACTCCCTTTGTGTTTTCTGCATAAACGCCTGAGTGTTAAATAGAATTATCTTATTCCATTGGCAGGTTATTCAATTTATTCCTATATTAGTCTTGTTTTAGCCAAATTATCCCGAATCAGGGGGAAAAAAAGCAAAAAGAGGTACATTTTCTTCCCCAAAATTAAGATTAAAATAACTAAATCAACGTCAATGGAATGAGATAATTCTACTCAATATTGAACTTTACCAAATACAAGAGAATTCTGACCTGATAACATTTAATATTTTGCAGTGTGAGGGGATTTTTTTTTTTCCATAGTTTCGTCTGCTGGTTTTTCTTCACATTTTGCAGCCATGTGGTTTATTCTAGAATGACCTGTGATGGGGGGGGCGTGGTTAGTCACATGACCCGGGATGTGCAGCCATTGGCTGGGACTCACTCTGCGTTGCTGAAAGCCACCTCAAAGTTCTGCCGGCGGTTGTTGGGGCTCAGCAAGCTGTAGTCGAAGGACTCGGGGAAGAAGTTGTGCACCAGGGCACAGAACGCCATGCCGTTACTCCAGCTGGACGAGAAGTTCTGGATGTCCACGTGCTAGGGGGGAACATGAACAAAGTTATATCCTGCATTGTGAACCATTTACTGTAAAAACTGGAAATATTTTATCGCTCTATCAGTGGATCACCGAGCAAAGAACGAGTGGGAGAAGCGTTCCGTCACAATTTGAATAATAGCAGTAAAGCTAGCAGAAGAAATGAAAAATGAACATTTCCGTCTTGGTGCTTTTGTTTCGATGCCATTTTTCCATCCAGACCAGGACTACGGTAGCGCAGCAACTTCCAGCGGATTATAACGCATCGTTTAGAGGAAAAAGACTCTGATAGTGAAGAAAGTGAAGCTGGCATGTTTGATGGAGATTTAGCTGCTGTTGGAATCAAAAACAGAGGATGAGGACTTTGATGGTTTGGTTGATGACATTACCCTGCTCTATTTTTCAATACACACACTTGTGTGCTTGTTTTATCCGTGTGTTTTGCCAATGCGCGCCATGATTAAAATATGTTTGTACTTTGTAATCAATACTCAAATAAAGCATAACCAAACTCAATATATACACATATACATATATACACATATATAAACATATACATATATATATACATATACATATATATACACACACACACACACATACATATACACATATACATACATACGTATAGACACACACACACACACACACACATTGTGTATTTTCCATTATCCCAATATACTAAATACTAATCAGTAATAAAAGGTTCTGAATGGTAAACTGACCAAATATGGAATCATTTAGACATCTTATTTATTCTGATGTCATCTTTCAAGTTTAGAAAACTGAAGGTTGTAGATACAGTTAGTATATTGTTTAAGTAAAAGCTAGTAGTACACGTTCCCATTCACCTGGTAGGATCGGGTCTTGGCGCGGCACCAGTCCAGCAGCATCTGTTTGATGGAGTTGGCGTTGGGGACACCGAAGCTGGTGGAGCGCTGCACCTTGTTGACCTGGCTGAGCCCCTGGTTCCCAGGGCTGAGGAGGAGGAGGTGGAGGATGAAGGTGAAGGTGGAGGACAGAGGAGGGTTAATGTTCTCTGTGTATGGGTGTGTGTTTTCTCTCACCCGCCACCCTCCTTTTCCAGCTTCTCGATCATGGCTTTGCGGGCCTGCAGGGCCGAGGTCTTGGGCAGAGTCTGAGCCCTCATCAGCTCCTTCCTCCGCTCAGCCTGCCGCCGCTCCACCGCCGCCAGGCTGCCGCCGCCGCCACGCAGCGATGAGTCGTCCTCGCGGTCAAACACGCTGCAGCAAACACACACGATGGGGGATCAGTTAGGAAAAAAGACATTTAGATCAGTGCTTCTCAATTATTTTCTGTCGCACCCCCCATGCGACTATAAATACAATCATTTATCTATAAATTGTTATAGGTACCTCTGCATAACACTGTATCCTTATTAACGTATTAGAGAATAAACAAGAAAGAAATATGGACCAACTTACAACAAAGAATAGCTCTATTAACGGACATGTTAATTTATTTGTTTTAGACTCAGTAACACACCGGCCTTTCACAGTGAACCAAGCGCTACAGACGCTTCATCATATTTCCTCGTCTTAGCTTTGGGAGACTTTCGTTTGTCTCTTTATCTCCGTCTCTCTCTCTGCCTGTCTTCTCATCCCTGTTAAATATGTTTTCATGGTGTCACTTGAGGGTCTGTTACACTTTGTGTCTATACTTCATACTCGTACTCTGTGTTGTATGCTCCCTGCTCACACTCTGCCGATGAGAGCACCACTGCCCCCTAATGCAGTGGAGGTGCAATTGCACTTTAAAAAAAATAGAAAAGTATGTTCCCCAAAAGTCAAACGCGCCCCCGTTGACGGAGTGTTTAAGAAACACTAATTTAGATCAATATAAAGTATTTCAGCAGCAGGTGAAGTTATCTCCTGCTTTACAAACTAGAAACAAGCTAATCTTATTAGGGAGAAAATGGTTGTTTTTGGTATAATTAGACCAACACTGAATAGAATCATCTTGATGTGTCTTTCATCATTTAGGGTTAAAAGTGTTTTATAATCACAGTGTTGAAGCTTTATCGCTCACCTGCCAACTTTTTTATTAGAAGAAGCAGACGTGGAGGAGGAGAAGCTGTAGGACTTGGACTGGACTGTCCCCCCTGAGATAAAGAGAAAAGCACCAAGTCACAGAAAGTGATGATGTTCTGATGATTAATGACTTCACGATGACAAAAAGGAGAAAAAACAGCGCCTTACTGTCTGTTTTCTGAACGTAACTGGCTTCAACCACGGTGCTGCGTGTCGACCTGCTGCCGTCATCTGAAAACACACAATTCCTGGTTTTATATATTTTATTATTCACAGTTGCAATATTATTTTACACCCAGTAATAAACACAAAAATATAAATGCATTTAAAAAATGGAAGGGAACTTTGCAAAGGGAAAATGAGGATTGGGACAATTTTAATATACATATAACATACTTCTACCCATATATATATATATATATATATATATATATATATATATATATATATATACACACATACACATACATATCGATACACATATACATACATATATATATATATATATATATACACACACATATATATATATACACACACATATATATATACACACACATATATATATACACACACATATATATATATATATATACACACATATATAAAAAAGACAAAAAAAGATTTTTCTAAGAACTAATTATACAAATGGAATTTTTAAATGAAGAAACCACAATTGTTGGTCATTGAGCCTGAGGCAAATGAAGAGGTGGAAAATACAACTGTTTTCACAGCTGTACAGATCAGGACCCGCGGGCCTTACCGGACTGAGCGAAACGGTTGGTCTTGGTGACCTGACTCAACGTGGACCCGTCCGCCGCCTTCTCCACCTTCCTCACCACCACCTCCCCCCCCAGGCCCGGCCCCCCCCTCCTGGCCCGCTCCTCCCTCTGCTGCCGCAGGTCCTGGAGCCGGATCTCACGCTCCTTCTCTCTCTGGTCTGAGGACAGCAGGATGGTAAATGTTAACAAAAAATTAACCTGATACAGCATATATAGCCCAATAATCTGTAGTAAAACCCAATGTTCCTGTTACAGCATCTATATATCATCAATATCCACCTCATCAATACAATAAGAAAATAGTTTAATATAATATCAGTAGTAGCTGCAACTAACCACTATTTAGATATTTAATTTAGATTGGAGCCGTTTGTGTGATTATTTAATTGGCTCCTTTATAATCTCCTTTTTAAACATTTTACAGAATATATTCTTCATGTTCTGGAATGATCCTCAGTGGGATTTATAGCATTTTATATTTTTTTTTTTGTATTTTTATTTCTTACACCAATGTAGTCACCTAACATGTTGTAGAATTATTTTACATTTTTTACATAAGCTTACCCGCAGGCAACTGCACGCCAGCAGCATCCAGGTACTTTACGCGCACTAACGCACTACATTTCCCACAATTCAACGGTGGCGCTCCGAGCAGGAGGCCACTTCCTTTCATTATTCATCAGCGGGCATTAGCGTCACTTCAAAAGTTTCAGATAGCCTACCCTTAAAAAATGGCAAAACGGAAGGTGGACACTGCGAACCGGACTTTTAAAAACAGGGTGGGAATCGGAGTACATGTTCACGGAGGTAGCTGGAGAACCTCTGTGTTTTTTGTGGAGAAAGTGTGGTGGTGGTGAAAGAGTTTTGATGGACTTGTTCAAAAGAAGAGACACCACCAAGCATCAGCCACAGCTTCAAAAAAGTGAACATTAGTGTGCAACGTATTCAGAGTTTTTACTCAGTAAAGTTTAGAAGTGAACTACTTGTTTTCACACCACATGTGACTTTTCCTTTTCCTCATGTTTATAGCTTTTTGCACTTTATTATTGTATTTCAATCCAATTTGTTTTGGAAATATTTCAATTAAGTGAATTATAGAAAATTGCTGATATTATGTATTTATTTGAAGTAAATTTAGGCCATTTTTGCTATTTCCCTGAGAAGTAATACTGATGCTGCCTTGAATAATACGCTTCATTCATTTAATGTTCATGTTTTGGGGATTTTTACACAAAGCTTTTGTCTCTGTTGAAAATTAAAATTTACTAACAGAGCCATAAGAAATTATTTATTTGATCATATAGTAATTATTAATATGCTATAGGTATTATTTTTAGGGTTTCAGTCTGTTTAATGGGGATCACTAGACTATATGCAGCCATTTTATTTTTTTCAATGAACATTCGAACAGTCCGGCCCTTGGCTTGTTCCTACATTTTTCATTTGGCCCCCATGTCCTTTTGACTTTGACACCCCTGATTTAGAGCAAGAAAACTAAAATCTAAGCCTGGATTTAGGTTGAAACAGGGCTTCTATGTTTGGCAGATCAGGATTAATTGTGTAGATGTTGTGATGTTAGCAGCTGAACATTCATATTGACTGAGGAAACATCTCCGGTTAGAATGAAGCACACACACAGAAGCAACGTCTGCCTTGATTTTTAAAAAATATAAATTCTGTTTTTTAGACCAGATGAGTCAATTTAGTTCATGAGCCACATTCAGCACAATTTATTCTGAAGTAAAATATAATATAGATATTAACAGGACTGACTTACCTTTAATTTACAAAATAGAAGAGATTGAAAAGAGTAATTTTAATAACCCAATTATTTAGTATTTTAGCAGTAGGTGAAGTTATCTCCTGCTTTACTAATAAAAACTGTAAATTTTTTTTTTATCTCTTGAGACCTGAAAGATTCTCACTGACTTTACATTTCTGTGAACAAACAGGAACTGGAACATTTGTCTCTACACAAATGCAAAAAATGAAATCTTACCAGGAGGAAATATCTTTTTTTGGTAACAATGAGCCCAATATTGAGAAGAATTGTCTTGATTAATCTTATTTCATGGTCAGATACACTATATTTACAAAAGGCTTATGTCAACCATCGAAATGGAGCATCCAGTGCAAAGCAAAGTCCACAAAGACCTGGAAGACACCTGGAGTCCTGACCTCTGACCTTTGGGATGAATTAGAGCAGAGACTGAGAGCCAGGCCTTCTCCTCCAGCATCACTGTGTGACCTCACTAAAGCACTTTTAGAAGAATGGTCAAACATCCCCATGAACACACAGACCAGGTGATGTCAAGGCAAACACTTGGAAATATAGTGTCATTAAACAAATTGATAACATGAGCTAAAAATATAAAATTATTAAATAAATTTATTAAATATTTAAAAAATGAAACAAAAAATGTGGATAATATTTTAAAAATATTTTTAAAAATCTTTAAATAAAAATGATTTTATCTTGTTTTAAAAAAAGATAAATACAGAAATTAATTGAAATAAGCAAAATGATGTGCCTGGAATAAGATATTGCAGGAATGATTCTACTCAATAATGAAGTACTCATAGCAAAAACAAGATATTTTCATTTGCTAAGGTTCCACTCATCCAGTGGACCGGGTCAGGTCCCCGGGCCATATGTTGGACCCCGCCCCTAACCTCTTCCTGCGCTACCGTCAGAACGTTTTCTGATGGGCTGAATGTTCCAGAGGTTACAGCACACACGTCAGCACATGGAAACAAACCAACACTCATGCAAACTACAAACAAATCCTGCGCCGCTGGGGTGTT
The DNA here is from genome assembly GCA_036785175.1 of Eupleurogrammus muticus. Classification (NCBI taxonomy): domain Eukaryota; kingdom Metazoa; phylum Chordata; class Actinopteri; order Scombriformes; family Trichiuridae; genus Eupleurogrammus; species Eupleurogrammus muticus. The sequence goes on along the minus strand of JAYKQN010000025.1, from coordinate 4,466,635 downwards.
TGAACACGTGTGAAAAACGACTAAGGAGTTACTTGTAAGCAACTGGACTTCTTCTTGTAGCTTGAAAACGTTTCACCTCCCAGAAGGCTTCTTCAGTTCTGGCTTGAAAATAAACAGCCTGGCAACACCCTCAGACAGAGACTGGTCCACCCCAAGGACAAAACTCCAAGACAAAACCTCAACAATGTGGTTTATGCTGTACAATGTAGTGAAGAGTGCCTGGATTTATATATTGGAGAAACCAAACAACCACTGCGCAAATGCATGGCACAACACAGGAGAGCCACCACATCAGGACAGGACTCAGCAGTACATCCACATCTAAAGGAAAAGGGACACTCCTTTAAAGACATGGACGTTCACATCTTAGACAAGGACAGGTGGTTTGAGAGGAGAGTGAAGGAGGTGGTGGTGAAACGTCTTCAAGCTCCAAGAAGAAGTCCAGTTGCTTACAAGTATCTCCTTTGACACTACAATGCCCCGGATGAGTGAAAATCTACCAGACACGTGTAAAAAGCATTTGACAACGTCAGGACAAAGTGTGCACACGCAGACAGACACAGAAAATGCTGCAGGCACTTGGACGTCAGTCGTTAAAACCACACCACAAACAAACCTGTCCTACCCATCTCCTCCTGAGAGCAGCCCAGCATGACCTCTGAGGGCAGAACGGACACAGAGCTTTGGAAACGGCAGCTTTTATTTAACTAGATTTAGAATGTGTAGACACAGGGAGGGATTTTAGTTTGTCGTTACCTCTCTTCCTCTTCCTGAGGTCCCTCATGGCCGCTCGGATCATCTTCCTCTCCTCGAAGTCTTTGGATTCATCCAGCTGGCAGACAACAAGCAGCAGACAAAGTTGCTTGTGAGTTCTGCACTTCACAAGGATTTTATTACTCATTATTATCGTTTATAGTTTTTATAGGAGGAAATACCCTGATTTATCACTTCATTAGCACCACAGCTGCCATAATAAAGAAGAAAACGAGGTTGAAACACTCATTTCAGTGGTATTATTACATTCAAAATAATAAAAAAGCAAGAAAAATTTCTCAGATTCTAATAATTGATTAAACTATTGATTATTGAACAAAATAATTGATTATTTGTTTGGTGCTAATCTTTGCAGCTCTAAGTTCTACTTAAGGTTTGTGTGTATAAGTCAAAGCAATGTGCTCCTCCTTGTCTCATGAAGATTGTATTTCACTGAATAATTCTAATCAACTTAACTTTAATCCAGTGCTTCTTAATTATTTTCTGCCCCCCTTTATGGAGAACATCTTATGCCCCCCGTGACTATAAATACAATCATTTGTCTATAAATTGTTATAAGTATCTATGCATAACACTGTATCTTTATTAATGTATAAGAGAATAAAAAAATAAAGAAATACGGACCAACTTACAACAAAGAATAGCTTTATTACCTGACATTAATTTATTTGTTTTAGACTCAGTAACACACCGGTCTTTCACAGTGAACCAAGCGCTACAGACGCTTTGTCATATTTCCTCGTCTTAGCTTTGGGAGACTTTCGTTTGTCTCTTTATCTCCGTCTCTCTCCGCCTGTCTTCTCATCCCTGTTAAATATGTTTTCATGGTGTCACTTGAGGGTCTGCTACACTTGGTTTCTACACTTCATACTCATACTCTGTGCTGTATGCTCCCTGCACACACTCTGCCAATGAGAGCGCCACTGCCCCCTAAAGTACTGGAGGTGCAATTGCACTTTATTCTAGGACAGGAAAAAAATATTTAAATAAAAAGGCATGTTCCCTGAGGTCTAATGCGCCCCTGTTGACGGAGCCTCACTATTTGAGAAACACTGGTTTAGATCAATATTTAGTATTTCAGCAGGTGAAGTTATCTCCTGCTTTACAAATTAGAAACAAGCTAATTTTATTAGGGGGAAATAGCTTGTTTTTGGTATAATTAGACCAACACTGAATAGAATCATCTTGATTTGTCTTTCATCATTTAGGATTAAAATAAATAAATAAATAAAAGTAAAAAAGCATGTTCCCCGAGGTAAAATGCACCCCCTTGATGGAGCCTTGCGCCCCCCCAGGGGCTTCTATTTGAGAACCACTAATATAAAGTGATCATACTCTGTCTTTTTTTTCCTGACTAGATACCATTTTGTCGAGCAGCTCCTCGTCCTCGATGGCGGCCAGCTGCTCTGCCGTCAGTTTTCCGGCATGTTCCGGGGCTTTGGTCTGCAGGACGGCGCCGTTGGGGACGGCCGGGACGTGACAGGACACCTGGACGTAGGGGGCGGCCGAGAACACTGGTTCAGCCACGGGCTCCGTCTCCATCTGGACACGAAACCACCAGGAGTTTAAAATACTTCAAGCATCAAACATGTAAACGTGCTGGTTCCAAAGCTAATTAAAGTATAATAGTAAAAGTAATGACAAGTATATAGGCTATGATCCCTTTTTTAATTAGATATTATAGTCGAGTCAATTTTAGTCAAAAAAACAACCTTTAACTTACAATATATGACACAAAGCTGAACTAGTAGAAAGTTATTCAACACTAATGAGGAGGAGAATGATAAGTTATACTTATAAATAGAAAGTGATAAGGAGTCAAGAGTATCTACATTCATCCCTTAGGTAGAAGTATAGACACTCGGGTTTTAAACATTCTGGAGAAGTTGAAGCATCAACTCAAGCTTCCAAAACTAATTATACTATAAAAGTAAAAGCAATGAAAATAAATCCGTCAAAATACATCAGTTGTGATCATGTTTTGTCAGAGATATTGTAGTTAATGTGTTGTATTATCCCTTTAGAAGTACTTGAACAGGTAATAGTGAGTAAGCAGCACACCTACACACACGTGCTGAAAGATGCACGGTGGCATTAATTGGTTGTCGTCAAATCTCGACCATATTTGGAAATGTGGTTTTCCTAAAGCGGAATCTGCCAAATTGGACTCAGGCTTTAAACTGTGTGCTTACGAGAGCTGTTTCTGTAATGTTACTGTAATGAACTGTAGTATTTCTGTGGTGAATTGTAGTGACTGAATTGTTACTGTAGTGTTTCTGTGGTGAACTGTAGTGAACTGTATTTTTACTGTAGTGTTTCTGTGGTGAACTGTAGTGAACTGTATTTTTACTGTAGTGTTTCTGTGGTGAACTGTAGTAAACTGTTTTTTTACTGTAGTGTTTCTGTGGTGAACTGTAGTAAACGGTATTTTTACTGTAGTGTTTCTGTGGTGAACTGTAGTAAACTGTATTTTTACTGTAGTGTTTCTGTGGTGAACTGTAGTAAACTGTTTTTTTACTGTAGTGTTTCTGTGGTGAACTGTAGTAAACTGTATTTTTACTGTAGTGTTTCTGTAGTGAACTGTAGTAAACTGTATTTTTACTGTAGTGTTTCTGTGGTGAACTGTAGTGAACTGTTTTTTTACTGTAGTGTTTCTGTGGTGAACTGTAGTAAACTGTATTTTTACTGTAGTGTTTCTGTGGTGAACTGTAGTAAACTGTATTTTTACTGTAGTGTTTCTGTGGTGAACTGTAGTAAACTGTTTTTTTACTGTAGTGTTTCTGTGGTGAACTGTAGTAAACTGTATTTTTACTGTAGTGTTTCTGTAGTGAACTGTAGTAAACTGTATTTTTACTGTAGTGTTTCTGTGGTGAACTGTAGTGAACTGTATTTTTACTGTAGTGTTTCTGTAGTGAACTGTAGTGTTTCTGTAGTGAAATGTAGTGTTTCTGTAGTGAACTGTAGTAAACTGTATTTTTACTGTAGTGTTTCTGTAGTGAACTGTAGTAAACTGTATTTTTACTGTAGTGTTTCTGTGGTGAACTGTAGTAAACAGTATTTTTACTGTAGTGTTTCTGTGGTGAACTGTAGTAAACTGTATTTTTACTGTAGTGTTTCTGTGGTGAACTGTAGTAAACAGTATTTTTACTGTAGTGTTTCTGTGGTGAACTGTAGTAAACTGTATTTTTACTGTAGTGTTTCTGTGGTGAACTGTAGTGAACTGTTTTTTTACTGTAGTGTTTCTGTGGTGAACTGTAGTAAACTGTATTTTTACTGTAGTGTTTCTGTGGTGAACTGTAGTAAACTGTATTTTTACTGTAGTGTTTCTGTGGTGAACTGTAGTAAACTGTTTTTTTACTGTAGTGTTTCTGTGGTGAACTGTAGTAAACTGTATTTTTACTGTAGTGTTTCTGTAGTGAACTGTAGTAAACTGTATTTTTACTGTAGTGTTTCTGTGGTGAACTGTAGTGAACTGTATTTTTACTGTAGTGTTTCTGTAGTGAACTGTAGTGTTTCTGTAGTGAAATGTAGTGTTTCTGTAGTGAACTGTAGTAAACTGTATTTTTACTGTAGTGTTTCTGTAGTGAACTGTAGTAAACTGTATTTTTACTGTAGTGTTTCTGTGGTGAACTGTAGTAAACAGTATTTTTACTGTAGTGTTTCTGTGGTGAACTGTAGTAAACTGTATTTTTACTGTAGTGTTTCTGTGGTGAACTGTAGTAAACAGTATTTTTACTGTAGTGTTTCTGTGGTGAACTGTAGTAAACTGTATTTTTACTGTAGTGTTTCTGTGGTGAACTGTAGTAAACTGTATTTTTACTGTAGTGTTTCTGTAGTGAACTGTAGTAAACTGTATTTTTACTGTAGTGTTTCTGTGGTGAACTGTAGTAAACTGTATTTTTACTGTAGTGTTTCTGTGGTGAACTGTAGTAAACTGTATTTTTACTGTAGTGTTTCTGTGGTGAACTGTAGTAAACTGTATTTTTACTGTAGTGTTTCTGTGGTGAACTGTAGTGAACTGTATTTTTACTGTAGTGTTTCTGTGGTGAACTGTAGTAAACTGTATTTTTACTGTAGTGTTTCTGTGGTGAACTGTAGTAAACTGTATTTTTACTGTAGTGTTTCTGTAGTGAACTGTAGTAAACTGTATTTTTACTGTAGTGTATCTGTAGTGAACTGTAGTAAACTGTATTTTTACTGTAGTGTTTCTGTAGTGAAATGTAGTGTTTCTGTAGTGAACTGTAGTAAACTGTATTTTTACTGTAGTGTTTCTGTAGTGAACTGTAGTAAACTGTATTTTTACTGTAGTGTTTCTGTGGTGAACTGTAGTAAACTGTATTTTTACTGTAGTGTTTCTGTGGTGAACTGTAGTAAACTGTATTTTTACTGTAGTGTTTCTGTGGTGAACTGTAGTAAACTGTATTTTTACTGTAGTGTTTCTGTGGTGAACTGTAGTAAACTGTATTTTTACTGTAGTGTTTCTGTAGTGAACTGTAGTAAACTGTTTTTTTACTGTAGTGTTTCTGTGGTGAACTGTAGTAAACGGTATTTTTACTGTAGTGTTTCTGTGGTGAACTGTAGTAAACTGTATTTTTACTGTAGTGTTTCTGTGGTGAACTGTAGTAAACTGTATTTTTACTGTAGTGTTTCTGTGGTGAACTGTAGTAAACTGTATTTTTACTGTAGTGTTTCTGTGGTGAACTGTAGTAAACTGTATTTTTACTGTAGTGTTTCTGTAGTGAACTGTAGTAAACTGTTTTTTTACTGTAGTGTTTCTGTGGTGAACTGTAGTAAACGGTATTTTTACTGTAGTGTTTCTGTGGTGAACTGTAGTAAACAGTATTTTTACTGTAGTGTTTCTGTGGTGAACTGTAGTAAACTGTATTTTTACTGTAGTGTTTCTGTGGTGAACTGTAGTAAACTGTATTTTTACTGTAGTGTTTCTGTGGTGAACTGTAGTAAATGGTATTTTTACTGTAGTGTTTCTGTGGTGAACTGTAGTAAACGGTATTTTTACTGTAGTGTTTCTGTGGTGAACTGTAGTAAACTGTATTTTTACTGTAGTGTTTCTGTGGTGAACTGTAGTAAACTGTATTTTTACTGTAGTGTTTCTGTGGTGAACTGTAGTAAACTGTATTTTTACTGTAGTGTTTCTGTGGTGAACTGTAGTAAACTGTATTTTTACTGTAGTGTTTCTGTGGTGAACTGTAGTAAACAGTATTTTTACTGTAGTGTTTCTGTAGTGAACTGTAGTGTTTCTGTAGTGAAATGTAGTGTTTCTGTGGTGAACTGTAGTGAACTGTATTTTTACTGTAGTGTTTCTGTAGTGAAATGTAGTGTTTCTGTGGTGAACTGTAGTGAACTGTATTTTTACTGTAGTGTTTCTGTAGTGAACTGTAGTGTTTCTGTAGTGAACTGTAGTGTTTCTGTAGTGAAATGTAGTGTTTCTGTAGTGAACTGTAGTGCTTTGGCAGTGAACTGTCGTGTTTCGGCAGTGAACTGTCGTGTTTCTGTACTGAACTGTTGTGTTTCTGTACTGAACTGTAGTGCTTCGGCAGTGAACTGTAGTGCTTCGGTAGTGAACTGTAGTGTTTCTGTACTGAACTGTAGTGCTTCGGCAGTGAACTGTAGTGTTTCTGTAGTGAACTGTAGTGTTTCTGTACTGAACTGTAGTGCTTCGGCAGTGAACTGTAGTGTTTCTGTACTGAACTGTAGTGTTTCTGTAGTGAACTGTAGTGTTTCGGCAGTGAACTGTCGTGTTTCGACAGTGAACTGTCGTGTTTCGGCAGTGAACTGTCGTGTTTCTGTACTGAACTGTTGTGTTTCTGTACTGAACTGTAGTGCTTCGGCAGTGAACTGTAGTGCTTTGGTAGTGAACTGTAGTGTTTCTGTACTGAACTGTAGTGCTTCGGCAGTGAACTGTAGTGCTTCGGCAGTGAACTGTAGTGTTTCGGCAGTGAACTGTAGTGCTTCGGCAGTGAACTGTAGTGCTTCAGCAGTGAACTGTCGTGTTTCGGCAGTGAAGTGTCGTGTTTCGGCAGTGAACTGTAGTGCTTCGGCAGTGAACTGTCGTGTTTCGGCAGTGAACTGTCGTGTTTCTGTACTGAACTCTGAAGTTTCTCCAGTGAACTTTAGCGAACTGTACACCCACTGCTGAAGCAACATGATCACAAACATATTATGGCTCACTAAAGAAATGCCAGGGCTTCTAATGACATATTTAGAGTAACATAAATCCTAGAGAAAAGCGTGTTAAACGTCCACATGGTGCTGAAAGCTTGTGGCCGGCTGCTAAATGTACCCGAGTTCAGATTTAGCTCAGACAGCTGGTCCTGTCCCTGTCCACAGCCAGACCAGGTCTCAACGGAGCAAGACAATGCCCGGCACAGCCTGTGTAGTCTTTAGTTTTTTGAGGTTTTTTGGGCCGCAGGGTTGTGACCCATGGGACCGGCTGGACTGAGACACACTTGACCGACAAGGAATGTTTTTGGGAGGAAACACAAGCCAAACAAGGCCTTGTCGCCTTGTCAAGTAGGGAGAATAAAGTAAATACCAGATCATTCTTATTCAGTTTTGCTTCAATAGTTAACAAAAAATAAATTAAAAAACAATATACACATCATCAATACAAAGTATAAGAAAATAATTAAATATAATCTTGATTAAAAATTGGTACAACTTTAGCTATTGTTTCCCTCTTTTGAATTTGGTTAATTTAGTTTTATTTTATTCTTCATATAATATAAAACTCACCTTTATCTTAATGTCTTTTTATCTCATGATTCTGACTTTTTTTTATCTCAAATTCATATAAGCCATCTTTGAGAGAGTTAGTCTTGTTTAAAACAAGATCGAATTTGATTAGGGAGTAAAAATGAACAATTATCTGCCAGTGGAATAATTAGAATAATAATTTAGAAGCTGTACCAAAAACAATATATTTTCATTCATTTTAAGTATGTATTAAAGGTAGGTCATTTCACAATAAATGACCCCGACTATTTATCAATAAATATTGATATATCTTAATATAAACTCATTTTGACTTAATAGGCTTTTTTTTCTGTCAGCAGCTCTGGGGTCAGATTGGTTCATTATCATTCTCTGAGTGACAGATGCAGCTGCCTCTGCAGGATCACACAGGAATATAAATAACTGAAGAGAATCACGCAAATGCTGCGTATCCCTTAAAAATGTCAACGGAGCACGAACGGAACATTTTAAAGATTTACGACAAGATGACAAGAGTAAACTAACACAACAAAGGCAATGATGTCTGTGAAAGACTAAATATGACCTATTAATATCTCTTTTAAATAAATTAAATGAAAAAGGTAATAAAAAGCTCTTTCCAGATTTAATTATATTAGGCTTCCTGCAACAAACAACTATTCTGTTAGTCAATCCCATTCTTTTTCCAAAGCAACTGATCGGTTAGAAGACACAAAAAATGACTTACTTGATAATTGAAATGATTAATCGATTAGTTGTTACAAAACATTGCGTCAAATGTTGATGTTTCCCAAAAAGTTTCTTTAAATAAATAAATAAAATGATCCAGGAATCATTAGTTTAATAGAATATATATATATATATATATATATATATATATACAGTACTACTCGGAAAATTAGAATATTGTGTAAAAGTTGTTTTATTCATGCAATTCAACATAAAAGGTGAAACCAATACATTTTATAGACTCATTACAAGCAAAGTGAGATATTTCAAGCTTTTATTTGTTTTGATTTTGCTCATTAGGACTTGCAGCTTCAGAAACCTGAAATTCAAAAACTCAGAAAATTAGAATACTGTTAAAAGCTTCAGTATTGAAGGCTCAAAGTGTCACACACTAATCAGGTAAGTAATCCAAAACACCTGCAAAAGGGTCCCGAGCCTTTAAAAAGCCTGTGTCTTTGGTTTAGAAGAATTCACAATCATGGGGAAGACTGCAGATCTGACAGTTGTGCAGAAAACCATCATTGACTCCCTGCACAAGGTGGGTAAGACACAAAAAGTGATCGCAAAAGAAGCTGGATGTTCTCAGAGTGCTGTGTCAAAGCACATTAATGGACAGTTAAGTGGAAGGCAGAAGTGTGGAAGAAAACGGTGTACAAGCCGGAGGGATGACCGCAGCCTGGAGAAGATGGTCAGGAAAGGGCCATTCAAAAGTGTGGGGGAACTTCATAAGGAGTGGACTCAAGCTGGAGTTGCTGCTTCAAGAGAAACGACACGCAGGAGGATGCTGGACATGGGCTTCAAATGTCGTATTCCTGTTGTCAAGCCGCTCCTCACGAGCAAGCAACGCCAGAGGCGCCTTAGCTGGGCTAGAGAAAAGAAAGACTGGACTGTTGCCCAGTGGTCCAAAGTCCTCTTTTCTGATGAGAGCAAGTTTTGCATCTCATTTGGCAACAAAGGTCCCAGAGTCTGGAGGAAGACCGGAGAGGCGCAAAATGGAAGATGCATGAAGTCCAGTGTTAAGTTTCCCCAGGCTGTGATGACTTGGGGATCCATGTCAGCTGCTGGTGTTGGTCCTCTGTGCTTTATCAAGTCCAGCATAAACGCAGCTGTCTACCAGGACATTTTAGAGCACTTCATGCTTGCTTCAGCGGACCAGCTTTATGGGGATGCAGATTTCATCTTCCAGCAGGACTTGGCACCTGCCCACACTGCCAAAAGTACAAAATCCTGGTTCAACAACCATGGGATTACTGTGCTTGATTGGCCCGCAAACTCACCTGACCTGAACCCCATAGAAAATCTGTGGGGCATTGCCAAGAGAAAGCTGAACGGGAAGAGACCAAACAATAAAGAAGAGCTCAAGGCCGCGATTGAAGCATGTTGGTCTTCCATAACACCGGAGATGTGCCACAACCTGGTAGCATCCATGCCGCGCAGGATTAAGGCAGTCATTCGTTCAAAAGGGGCCCCAACCAAGTACTAAGTACAGATGCAACATTTTATTTTCAGAGGCCTGACATTTTTGTATTTAAAATCCCTTTTTTATATTGATTTCAAGCAATATTCTAATTTTCTGAGTTTTTGAATTTCAGGTTTCTGAAGCTGTAAGTTCTAATGAGCAAAATCAAAACAAATAAAAGCTTGAAATATCTGACTTTGCATTTAATAATACTATAAAATGTATTAGTTTCACCTTTTATGTTAAATTGCCCGAATAAAACAACTTTTACACGATATTCTAATTTTCCGAGTAGTACTGTATATATATATATATATATGAGTATGATCTGTATTCATGCCAAGATAGATGCATGAAACTTGAATCAGTGCAGATTTAGAGGATTTTTTAGGACTATGTTAACCAGGCAGAGGTATAGACGTATATATTTGATGTGATGGTCAGACTCAGGCAGCCTGTGCTGACTCAGTATTTTGGGTCCGTGGTTTTTAGGTTAAGGGGTTGGGGGGGGTTGTACCGTGCTGTTGCCGTGGGAAACAAACGCCATCAGACAGGGAGCAGAGAAGGAGCGGCGGGTGGCGAAGGCGGGGGGGTGAGGGACGGGCTCGGGAGGTTGCAGGACCTGGTCCCACGAGGGGTCTGAGTCCCAGGGCTCTGGTTCAGGGTTTAGACTAGAAGAATCCAGAACTGTTCCGGTAGATTCTGGTGGAAGGGTGTCATCTGAGGTGGGATGGGAGTCATCCAGGTGTGGAGGGGGATCTGGGGGGTCTGGTAGTCCCAGGACCCCCCGCAGCACCTCCACCTGGTCCAGCAGCTTCTTCTGCTGGACCCTCATCCTCCGGTTCTCCTCCCTGAGCTGGGCCAGTGCTCCGGCCAGTGGGGCCACCTCCTCCAGCCGGGCATCCACGTGCTTCCCGAACGCCTTCAGGTCAAAGTGGACCTCCTGCACGGCATGGCGCAGCGCCTCCTGCAGCCTCCGCACCTCCTGCTGCACCTCCTGCTGGTCCTGCTGGTCCTCATGCACCTCCTGCTGCACCTCCTGCTGGTCCTGCTGGTCCTCATGCACCTCCTGCTGCACCTCCTGCTGGTCCTCATGCACCTCCTGCTGTACCTCCTGCTGGTCCTCATGCTCCACCTCCTGCTGGTCCTGCTGCTGCTGATCCTGCTGCTGGTCCTGCTGCTGCTGCACCTCCTGCTGGGTCTGCTGCTGGTCCTCTTGCTGGTCCTGCTGCTGCTGCACCTCCTGCTGGTCCTCATGCTGGTCCTGCTGCTGCTGCTGCACCTCCTGCTGGTCCTCAAGCTGGTCCTGTTGCTGCTGCTGCACCTCCTGCTGTTCCTGTTGCTGCTGCTGCTGCACTTCCTGCTGGTCCTCATGCTGGTCCTGCTGGTCCTGTTGCTCTTGCTGCTGCTCCCCATGTGATAAAACCCCTGTGATCGCCTCCTCCAGGCCAGACTCGGCCCAGGCGCCGTCCTCCTCCGGGAGGAGGTCCAGGTGGACCCAAGGCATGGCCAAGACCACCAGATCCTACTCAAATCCTCTTAAAAATCAAACAGACCCTGTATTTAAATGTCAGGGTGAGTTGTGGCGTCCGCTCTGTCTCTGAGACTGTCCAGTGCCCTCCCCAGCCTTTATACCCCCAGCAGCCATCAGCATGCCAGGAATCCCGTATCCATGGCAGTGGCGGCCCCGCCTCCTTTTTCTCCAGGTGCTGCAGCCATGTTTGTTTATCTCCGGCCCAGTATTCCGGGCCGGGGGCCTGACGGGGGGGGCAACGATCAGGAAAACTCCCCCCTCCCTCACCCGCTTCTCTTTTATTTGAAGCGTTTGTCCTTCACACCTCGACTGGCAGCAGCTTCAGGCTTTTAAGAGCTGAGATGCTCTTAAAATGACTTTCACACTAAATGCAAGTGATTGTATTGTGCTGTGCTGCCTGACTGTGATTAGAGGAAAGAATGATGAGAAGGACATCACAGCCCCCCCCAGAGAAGATTATATCAGGCTTCCTGACAGATATACACCGAATAACTCTTCTGACTAGTTGTTCGGTTCAGAGAATGCTTTAAATGTCAACCAGTGTTTCTCAAAGCTGGAAATTAAACATAAATGTCTGTTTGATTTGGAAATGTATTCAAAAGTTCTACTTAAATGTATATTTGACTCCAGTAAAAATAGAAAGTTCCTTATTAAAACACAACGTGACCTGCCCACTATCCTGGTAACATCCTTTTTACTGTCCTAGAATAAAGTGCAATTGCACCTCCACTACATTAGGGGGCAGCGAGTGTGTGCAGGGAGCATACAGCACAGAGTATGAGTATGAAGTGTAGACACCAAGTGTAACAGACCCTCAAGTGACACCATGAAAACATATTTAACAGGGATGAGAAGACAGGCGGAGAAAGACGGAGAAAGAGACAAACGGAAGTCTCCTAAAGCTAAGACGAAGAAATATGACGAAGCGTCTGTAGCGCTTGGTTCACTGTGAAAGACCGGTGTGTTACTGAGTCTGAAATGTTGGAGACAAGGAAATTAAAGAGATATTTCTCTCTTTTTGTATTATCTTCTCTTCTATTATCTCTATATGTTATAGTGGTATGCAGAGGTACTTATAACAATCTTATAGACAAATTATACTATTTATAGTCACGCAGGGGGGCGAGATGTTTTCTTCTACCATGGGGGGGAAGAAAATAATTGAGTAGCACTGGTCCAGACTAAGTCCACACCCCAAGGATCATCAGTTTACTATTATAGAAGAATAACAAAACCAGAAAATAATCAGAGAAGAGAAGCTGGAACCAGAGAATCTGGACATTTTATCATTAAAAAAATCTATTAATCATGAACAGTGCATGAATCCCAAAGGGAACAGCTAGAAGGGAATCACAGGCAAACAGAGCAGGTCTCAGGAAACATTTGACCTGAAGGAAAGAAAAGTGACGCGAAACAAAGAAACTGGGTCAAAGGTTTCACTACACACCACAGATATTACCCACAATGCAGCAGGAAGACGGAACCAAACCAGATAGAACATAGACTACAGGATAGAAGTTACTATATACAACTATTATGATAGTCTGATGTTATAAAACATTGGAAATGTATCAATAAAACATCTGAAATATGGTAAAATATAACATTTACCAAATTAGTAAAAGACAAATATCAATAGGAAAAGTCAAACGATTTAATCTTTTTTCTTTTAATTGAACAAAATCAAGAAAAAGTGAAATTTGAAAAAAGTTGTAACTATTTGATGCCAAAACCCGAGTTCAAAAATAAAAAAGAGAGAAATAGAGAAGAAGCCAAAAGTATGACAAAAATTCGTTCTTTTGTTACAATTAGTCCAACGTGACTAATTGTTACATAATGGCAGTAAGAACCTGCCAGTGGACACATAAGGTGCAATAACATGTAATTTCCTGCTTTGAAATATCTGAATATCTTCAAATATCATATTATGAATATAATGATGATTCTTATTATATATGATTATTATATAACTAACTTATAATTGGCAGATAATTTAGCTTATTTCAAGTTTTTGACCTCTGATTTTTTGGCCATTTAGTCTAGAAGAAAAAACAAAAACAAAAAAAAAACAAGAAAGATTAAACTGACTTTTTATGGTAATGTCATGAAATGACCAAGGTAGCCTGTGCTGTAAAATTTTTTTTTACATATTTATATATATACACTTTTTTTTTTTTTTTTTTTTTTTTTTAAATAAGATTCATTTTTTTTCTCTTTTTATCTCATATTATTGACTTTTTATACCATAATTCTGACTTTTTCCACGTTTTAAAATTTAATTTTTTGGAATGTGTAATATCCTTTAGGGCTCATTTAGGGATAAAATATATTTACAATTTTGATTAGTGAATGGTTTGTAAGGCCGGAAATAACTTCACCTGCTGTTGTTTTCTTAAAATAAATTATTTTATCTGAATGTCTTTTTATCTCATAATTCTAACTTTTTATCTCAAATTAAATACAGGTAAAATTATCTGCAAAAGGAATAAGATAAATCAAGATAATTCTACTCAATACTGGACTAACTGTACTAAAGCCCTTAACATATAAGGTTTCATTGGAAGCACTAAAACTGGCTCCACATCTGGATTAATCTAATTTAGGCTTTTTATGATAAACATTAAACAACAAAGTTTCTTTAGATCAGAGTTTTTTTTTGTTTTTTTTATCTAAACACTTGTCTTTTTTAAGAGCAATTTAGATGTAATCTGCATCCAGATGTGATGCTGCATCCAGATGTGAAGCTGCATGGTGGATTTGAGGAAACCGCAGAGTGAGTTAACCAGACCACCGAGTGGAACCAGGACCCCCCACAGGACAAAAACCACTACAATGTTCTGATAATAAAACCACTGCCCTCAACAGTCCCGATGCCTGGACCACCAGCACTTCTACAAAACCACCAGATCAGGAAACACTTCATATTCAAATATGCATCAGCTGTCAGGTAAATAACATTAGGAGTTGCTTCATTATGCAAATATAAAACTATTAAATCAGAGGTCAGAACTGCTTATCTATTAAGACTTTTATGATAGAATAGTCTTATTAAAATGGAAGGGATTCCTCTAGTTCCTTGATGAATCCGAAGCACAGACACATCATTTCACTGACTGTCCAGTACCATTTGTAGTGATTTTTTTAGCATATTGTTAGTTTCAGGAGTTTTTCCTGCAGCTTCTAGAAGACATACTGACTGAATATTGAAAACGGAGCTGGATCAGCTCAGGAACTTTTTCTTCTAGTAAACCCCCAAAAGCTCATTTACAAACTGTTTCAAATAAAAACTCAGACCAATGGAACAGGAATCATGACTGAGCAACAGGAATATTATTAAAGTACAGCAGAGAACACACAATATCACACCAAGCTTTTACACACACACACACACACACACACACACACACACACACACACACACACACACACAATATACATTAATCTGTCAATGTCTTTATTCTTTAAAGTTTATTTAAAATAAGCACTTTGCACTTTAACTTAAATTAGATTCTTGATGTACCTATAGTTTTGCTTGAGTAAAAATGTTTGCAGGGTATAGGTACTTTTACTTCCTCCACCTATATATATATATATATATAATAAAAAAAGTAGAGACAGACACACACACACACACACACACACACACACACACACACACACACACACACACACACACACACACACACACACACACACACACACACACACACACACACACACACACACACACACACACACACACACACACACACACACACACACACACACACACACACACACACACACACACACACACACACACACACACACACAGTTACCTGGCTGCTGTTCTATCAGAATCACTACAGTTGGCTGCAGAATCTTTCTCCTCCTCCTCCTTTCTACATGAAACGCAGTGTGAGCATCTTATTTATACCGAGACTCGGTTCCAGCCCTGCAGTGTTTAGTGATAATGAAGCAGGTCCCTGAGCCCTAATGGGATTAAAGCTGCCACCACTTCCTTTAATGGAGGAACCAGTTGAGCAGGAGTTGAGAGACTAAATACTAACATTTGTGGATGGATACTCTACTGGAGTAATTCTGTTTAATTTTTTTTTCTACTTAGTCAATTTTCACTGAATTATCTGTATTGTATTATACATTTTGAAGATACCCTTGTTACTTTTATATTATTCCAGCTTGTTTTCATGAAAGACTGTGGAGACAAAAAGTGTTTTTCTGTTGGAAGGTGAATTATTTGACCTGCTCCATGTCCTGAATTAGAACAAATCAATTCCTTTTTACTACTTAGAATACACATTTACCGTCTCAACAGCTCATATTTTGGGAGTTAAATGTTTTTGCCTAAAAGCTTGTTCTCATTCTTGAGTGTTATATTTATTTTTACTCATACAATATTATCAAATGTCTTTAAAGCAGTGGTTGGCAGAGTGTGTGCAGGGAGCATACAGCACAGAGTATGAGTATGAAGTGGAGACACCAAGTGACAGCATGAAACATATTTAACAGGGATGAGAAGACAGGCGGAGAGAGACGGAGATAAAGAGACAAACAAAAGTCTCCCAAAGCTAAGACGAGGAAATATGACAAAGCGCCTGTAGCGCTTGGTTCACTGTGAAAGACCGGTGTGTTACTGAGTCTGAAATGTTGCAGACAAAGAAATTAAAGACATTACACCACAATCACGCTGATTTTTTTCAGTATCATATGGTTGGTCAGTCAAAAAAGGTAAAATTTTAAGGATTTAATTTCATTTTTGAATTTCAGATGCACCTTAAATCTTTAATTGATTTAAGATAATTGAGTAGCACTGCTTTAAAGGGACAATACAACACAAACTGCAAAATCTTTGACAAAGTGATCACAGCTCATATTTTGAGTGATTACTTCTACTTATATACTTTAACTTTTTAACTTTTAGATGAGTAAAAGGCTCAAGTTCATGCTTCACCTCTAGTACAGTAAATACTTTTAAACCAGTTTTCTCTTTTTTCAGGAGAATACATGTGTTGTATGTGTTGTACTGTTCTTTTAAAGGTGTTCTTAATAATCAAGTCTGTCCTCCAATCACAGCTGCAACTTCATGTCTTTTCTCCATGCTCAACAACACACATGTTGCCGGACACTATTTAGGAGGGACATGACGGACAGATGGTAGGTGTGATCCAGGAGATGTGTCCTCCTCCTCCTCCTCTTCCTCCTCTCCTCATACCCTACATGGACCGCTGTGATGTCCTCTCTCTCTCTGTTTGATAAACACTGCTCTTCCTTCCTCTCTCTCTCTCTCTCTCTGTCCCGGCTGCTTCAAAGCATGTTTTAACCCATTGAAACCTCCTGATCGTCACATCTCAACACATAAAAACCTACAAAAGTAACTCAAGTAGATTTTGTCTAGTCAAGAAAGTGATTTCCTGTCAGAAATTTAATTATTTTACCTGCACTTTCTCCTACATTATAATCAAGTCAGCCCTTTGTAAAATACCTTTTAAAGGACAACACATTGAACGTTTTTTTTTTTAAATCATTAAAAAGTTATGAAATATATGAATATTTTTCCTGAAAAAAAAAAAAACTCACATCCCTGAGGGTTATATTTAATAGATTTAACTCACTCCTTATTACCTGTACTTTTAAAGGGACAATATGACACAAAACTGCTAAATCACAGCTCATACATTAGGTGATAAAGGTTGTTTTTGCTTTTCCTCATAGATGAGTGTTATATTTAACAGATTTTAGCTTCATTCCCTCACTATGGCCTGTTCAAATACTTGGACAATACAACAAAAAAAGTGACAACTCATATATTGGGAGCTAGATAGTTACAAAGAGATAGTAGAAGTATAGTAGATAGTTAGAAGTTTTGGATTTTTTTCTCCAATATTGTAGCTATATTTGCTGTGTAACAGCAACATAAATTGACTCTTTAGTCACCTCCCACGTTGTAGATTTGCTTTGGTGTGAGGTTTAAGTCAATAACCTTCTTTTTGTCATTAATAGCAGGAAAATTGACAAATGCAAAAAACATGCATTAAAATATTTTAATGCATGTTTGAAAAGTTCAAACAAGTTGTGCTGCATCTTCGTGATTCGATATCCTGCAAAAAAACAAAAACCCCAAAACATACTTTGCAGAGCCTGGACGGTACCTTGAGGGTGGATCCAGAGAGGCCAGATGAGGAGATTTTAAACGGAGTCGCCCTGAGGCCGAGAGTCAGCTCTGAAAAACACAGAAAAGACAGATCAACATAGATGTAATAACACAGAAAAAAAAACAGATTAACAGGTGGAAAAACAAACAAACTGATTAATTAGTTGTGGGATGGCAAAGCTGATATATGTTACTATGGCAACATAGTCATTATTTTTGTGCGAGATGTTGGCCCCATTCATTCTGGATGGGAAAGGCTAGAGTGCTGATGTCATCATAAGAGTGGAGAAGCAACAAAAATTCCTCTAAAAAAACTTCTTGACCCTCCTGATCATTAAAATGTGAAAATACAGAGCAGAAAAGTTCACGGTTTCCGAGCTATGAAAACCGTGAACCGTGCCTCCAAGCGCAGCTTGCCCCTCCTGCTCTTCCTATCTCTCCCATTAGAAATTTTAGCTGACTCATCCTGCATTTTCCACTTTGTCTACATTTTTAACCTGCTCCTGTGCCCACATTTTTCAAGCTACAGAAATAAAAGATATATCAACACGACCTGGAGACCCTCACCTCTTAGAAAATATGCTCATTTTGTGATTATGCATTACAGTTTTAGAGTTATGAGCAGTTGTTTGGGGCATTTGAAACAGCCGTCTCTCCCCATTGGGAGAAGATTTTGTCGGGTTGAGATCGTTCCATCAAAAAGCTGCAGCTGCGTGTGAGTAACCGTGGCAACAGCCCCAGCTCTTGCAGCATGACAGACTGAGAGCTGATTGGCTGCTGGTTTTTCCTCAATAACTTTGGATCTAAATTTCCGACACATACCAAACTTGGCAGTAATGATCAGAGGCAGCCAACCATCCCACGTATCATGACACAATGTTTTAAAAAGCCACACTAGACTCCCAACGCCAAATGGCCCAGTCCCAACTCTCACCATTGCTGCAGGAATTGTCTAGTTGAGGTGTAAAATATGGAAAAAACAGAATAAAGTATGTGTAAATAAAAAAAAAAAAAAAAAGGGAAAGTGAAGTCAAAGTAAAGTCAAAAAACAAGTGAAACTTGTCCAGGCTGAGTCAACCCTCGGCTGTTTGTGCACAGAAGTGCAAGGCAGAGAGGTGCACAGGTGACACGTGTGCATGCTCCTGCACTGATTCGGTTACATAAACTAACGCCACCTCTAATGCATTACCACCATTATTCACCTCTGTCCATGTGTTCATTTAAGGGTGAATCTTCAGTTTTGAGAAACAGTGATTGATATTTTACAGCTTAAGAATTTTAATTTTATCTTTGTTTTTTGTCCTCTCTATCTCCTTTTTCAAATCTTATTTATCTACTATTTTTTCCATCTCATTATAATGTATTTATTTATTTTATTATAAAATTGTACTTTTTTACTCCAAAACTATTGATTTTGGTCAATTAGAAAAAACATTTTAAAATTAACATTTTACTTTTGACAGTTTATCAAAGAGTATTTTTTGTTTTTTTACACTTGTTAAATGTCATATTGTTCCATTTCATTCAAATAATTCATAAATTATCATCAACTACCAGAATAGTCATCAGTTGTAGCCTAGTCAAACAAAAACTTTCACTTTCATAACTTTTACTAAAATGTCAGAAATAATCTAGATTTTAAGATGTAACACCAAAGAGATAAACTGCATCATTTAGAATGAATCTGAACTCATCTGTCTCTCTCTTTAAAAACTGAAATCTTAACAGGTGAAAATATCTTGTTTTTGGTCAAATTGTGTCAAGTATTTTATAGATTTTAGTTGATTTTTAAGAAAATGCTGTTTACCTAAAACAAAACCGAATTGAGGTAAGATAGATGCTGTTTACAGTTTTTGATGCATTAACCCTTTTTATTGAGCTCTGTGCGTGTGTTTTTACATGTGACCTGCCGCCTTTAACAATCCCATAAAACTTAGGATTGATGCAAACCAGCGCAGCTCAGAGCAGTTTTAAAGACTCTGAAGCTGCTTTCGAGGGAAACTGGAGAGTCGGAGGGAGCAGGCCGCTTCCCAAAAAAGGAGTGAGCCCATTAAAGCGAAGCGGGCCGGCAGGAATCCGTATGACCCGGCGAGGCGCGTGGTGGCGGCAGCAGAAACATAAACTGTTTAGGTTGGAAGGTCCTGGTTGCTGGGAAGAGCTGAAACTGAGGACGTGTTGTTTGGACAAACTGTTCAGAAACAGCAGAAACAGCAGCTCCACGACCTGCAACTAGTATGTATGTATGAGAATATTCAACCAACATGATTTTATTGTCCGGATTGGTCTTCACCCTCATTCCTTAGGTAACAGTATAGTTACTAAGGCTTAAAATACTTAGAAGTAAGAAGTTGAAGCATCAATTCAAGCTGTTTATTCAAGTTAAAGTGTAAAAGTTCTGGTTTTACTAAACTAGTTGTAAAGTCAAAAAACAATCAAAGTATATGAGCTGTCCTCAATTTTTGCAATTTATGTTTTGTGATTTTAAGGGCAAAAACAACCCAATATATGAGCTCTCATTAATTAGGCAGCAATATTGTAGCTTATGTGTTGTAATTTCCCTTAAAAATTACAGATAATAGTGAGTGTCTTTTTTGTCAAGAGAATAAATGTGTTGTATGTGTTATATTGTCATTTTAAAGATATTTTAACAGTAAAAAAGAGCTGGATTGGTTGTAATTCAGGACTTTCTGACAGAAAATCATTTTTTTACTCCGGTTGTTGAGTGTGTGTATTTCCTTTGCGAAGGAGGTTCACCATCAGGACTGAAGGCTCATTCAGCTGCTGCGTTCTACAGCAACAACGTCCCATCTGTTGCTCTCTCTTATTATTCTATTGTCCCCACGTCCACTCCACAACAAAAAGCCTTCCAATGACCACGCTGCTTCACATTCAGCCCACGTCAGCCACCACGGCCACAAGGACAAGGACCTCCGTCACCCTCCGCTGACTGGACTCACATTCTTCAATTGGAGCTGCAACTGACCACTATTATAATAGTTGATTCATCTATATTAGTGATTATAAAGAAGAGTGAGAATAAAGGAACCTAAGAATTTCCTTAAAATATGATTCAAATATATAGAGAGATTACTGCTGAAACACAGTGGAGAGGTTGCAGAGGTTTAACAAGTCAAGATAAAATGAGTTTTGAGAGGTTAAGAACATCGAATTTCAGATGTTGAGAGTAGAGCCACGACGATTGGTCGATTAATCTATTGATTCCCAATTATGTTGTATTAATCTCCAACTATTTTGATATTTAACAATTTTAAATGCACTTGTGATTAATCACTGTATAGTTGGATCCACATTAGATGACATAAAGGAGATAACCTACAGTCTTATGCCTTAATAACCATAGATTAGAGCTGCAATGATTCCAGGAGTCGATTAATTAATTAGTTGTCAACTAACACTATTAATCACCATTTATTACACACTGGCTCATTCATCAATCTGAATTTATTTTATTTGATTCAATTTTTAATGAGTAAATTTCCAAATTCTGTGGTCCCAGCTTCTGTTCTCTGATTATTTCCTGGTCTCTTTATTCTTCTATAATAGTAAAGTGATGATCTTTGGGTTGTGGATGAAAAAAGGCATTTTAGGTTGAATGTTCTGCTTTTTGGGAAACACTGATTGACATTTCAGACCATTTAATGAACCAAACAACTAATTCATTGTTTCAATAATAGGTATTTTATAATCATTAGATTCAGTCCCAATTATGAATTCCTTCATAGAGAAGATCTTTATGATGTAAAACTAAAGAGATAAACTAAATATAAAATAAATGTATTCCATTGACAGATCATTTTGTACTTGATTTTGATTATTTACAATGTTAGTTTTTTTATGTTATATTTCATGTTTTCCTAAAATAAGACTAAATTGACTCAAATCAGGAAAAAAAAGCTTGAAATAATCTAAATAATCTGCCAATGGAATAAGTCAATAAATCTACTCAAAATTGGACTAATTGTACAAAAACTACATATTTTCACCTGTTCAGATTTCAGTTTTTGCACTGCTTATTCACTTTCTAGTTTCAATGATCAATAGATGAATCCACTATTATAATAAACTTTTAGTTGGGATAATGTCAGAAACTTAGTACCAGACACTTATTTACTTAAGGTAAAAAAAATGTCAAAATCAAAAATCAGTCAAAGTATATGAGCTGTCGTCACTTTTTGTCAGATTTTGCAATTTATGTGTTGCAATGTCCCTTCAAAAGTCCAGATAATAGTGTCTTTTTTTCAAAAGAATAAATGTGTTTTATGTGTTGTATTGTCATTTCGAAATTATTAAACAGTAAAAAAAAAGGGCTGAATTGGTTACAATTAGGATAAAATGTCAAGTCATGACTGTAAGAGTATTAGAGAATGATTTTAAACCTTTTTAAAGACTATCTGGTTTGACTTCATCCTACGAATGGATTTTTAAATGACGATGTTTTACCTTTAGCTTTATTGTTCAGTGATCGGCTGACAGACGTTTTTCATCATCATTTAATAACCGACCAGGGTCCAGTATTCCTACCTGTCCTCTGTCCTGTGGTGCCGCTGATGCGTGGCGTCATGGTGACGGCAGGCGTCACGGAGACGGCCGGGTTCACTGAGACGGCCGGGTTCACGGCAACGGGGACCAGGTTGGTCCTGGGGGCCGTGGTCGTGGCGGCGGCGCGTCCGTCCTTGATCTCGATGGTGAAGAAGGTCTTCATGTCGACGTCTCCCTGGGCGATGGCTGCTCTCCCGGGGCTCCCGTCCTCCTCCTTTGAGCCGGAGGGGGAGGCGTCTCCGTCCTTTTCAGCCAGACCCTCAGCCCCGCCCATGCGGCCTTGCGATTGGCCCGGCTGGGGGGGCGTGGCCTGGCCGTGGGAGTCGGCGGCACGCGGCTCCGCTGGCCCCGGTCCAGATGTTGCTGCTGCTGCTGCTGTGGGTGTCAGCAGGGACGGATCCCGAGTCCCGGTCCTCACACCGGTTCTCCTCCCAGTGGGGGGGCCGGGGGCGGGGGGGGCACCGGGGCCGGACTCTGTGAACTTTCGCATTCGGTCCCGGACAGAGCTGCAGCGGTTGAACTGATCCAGGAGAACATCTTTCTTTTCAGGTGCTGTGAAGATTAAAACATAAAAATCAGAAAAACTGAGAGGACTCCATCTCTTCTGCTGAGTTTATAAATAGAACATTTCTGGCTCTCGTCTCCTCCTCCACCTGGAAATCCCTCCATAAATCCCTTTTCCTCCTCTCTATCCCTAGGTCCCCTCCCTCCCTTCTTCCACTTTCGTTACTTGGACTTTTCAGGACATGTTTCTTCTACTTGTGGATTAAAAAAAAAAAAAAAGAAGAAGAAGAAGCTCTGATCCTTGATGTTGGCAGATACATGTGGACAAAGCTCTGGCAGCAACTCTCAAAATAGAAATAAAATAAACACATCAGTGATTCAATGAGGTCATTCTCAAAGAGAAAGAGAAGCTGAAGATGCTGCTCAGGGAGAAAAATCACAGTTGACACGGAACAATATATATATATATATATATTTACTTTTCTTTTTTTGGTTATACCAGGGCTGCTCAATCCTGATCCTGTAGAGCTACTATCCTACATGTTTCAGGAATCTCCCTACTCCAACACACCTGATTCTAATCATCA
Organism: Eupleurogrammus muticus; assembly: GCA_036785175.1. Lineage (NCBI taxonomy): Eukaryota > Metazoa > Chordata > Actinopteri > Scombriformes > Trichiuridae > Eupleurogrammus > Eupleurogrammus muticus. The sequence goes on along the minus strand of JAYKQN010000025.1, from coordinate 4,443,605 downwards.
ACTCACTATCCAGTAGCTGAAGCTTGTGAATAATTAGAATCAGGTGTGTTGGAGTAGGGAGAATCCTAAAACATGTAGGATAGGACAGCAATTGCACCTCCACTACATTAGGGGGCAGTGGCGCTCTCATTGGCAGAGTGTGTGCAGGGAGCATACAGCACAGAGTATGAGTATGAAGTGTAGACACCAAGTGACACCATGAAAACATATTTAACAGGGATGAGAAGACAGGTGGAGAGAGACGGAGATAAAGAGACAAACGAAAGTCTCCCAAAGCTAAGACGAGGAAATATGACGAAGCGTCTGTAGCGCTTGGTTCTTGATTGATGATTTTATGTTGTTTTCTTTTTCAGTATCATATGGTTTGACATTGTCAGTCAAAAGATGTTAAGAATTTAATTTAATTTTTTAATTTCAGATGCGGGCGACACGGTGGTGCGGTGGGTAGCACTGTTGCCTCACAGCAAGAAGGTCGCAGGTTCAAGACCGCCTTGGGCCTGGGTCTGGGGCCTTTCTGTGTGGAGTTTGCATGTTCTCCCCGTGTCTGCGTGGGTTTTCCCCGGGTACTCCGGTTTCCTCCCACAATACAAAAAACATGCTCAGGTTAATTGGTAAACTCTAAATTGCCCATAGGTGTGAGTGTGAGAGTGAATGGTGTGTGTGCCCCACGATTGGCTGGCGACCATCTGGGGTGTATCCCTGCCTCTCGCCTTAACGCGCTGGGATAGGCTCCAGCAGACCCCTGCGACCCCGAAAGGGAATAAGCGGGATAGACAATGGATGGATGGATGAATTTCAGATGCACTTTAAATCTTTTCTTTTACAGGTAATAAAGCTATTCTTTGTTGTAAGTTGGTCCATTTCCTTTCTTTTTTATTCTCTTATACGTTAATAAGGATACAGTGTTATGCAGAGGTTCCTATAACACTCTTATAGACAAAGGATTCTTTTTGTTGTTGCACTGGGGGGAGGGGGGACGTGCAAGAGGTTTTCTTTTTCCATAAGGGGTGCGATAGAAAATAATTTATAAGCACTGTGCTACAGTGAGAGAAGAAGCAGCACTTGTGAACTATGACCCCAAGAAGACCATCTCCACTTTCAAGCATGAAGGTGAACCTTATGTGTTGGGGGTGTTTTTCTGCACAGGGCACAGGGCTACTCCTCCATATCAATGCGAGGGTGGACGAAGCCATGTACTGTCAAATCCTGAGTGAAAACCTCCTTCCCTCTGCCAGGAAGCTTAAAATGGGTCGTGGATGGGTCAAGAAGGATAATGACCCAAAGCATACAGCCAAGGCAACAGAGGAATGGCTGAAAGACACACATCAAGATCCATCATCCTTTGTGTCTGATTCCAACAGCAGCTAAATCTCCATCAAACATGCCAGCTTCACTTTCTTCACAGTCAGTCACTTTCCTCTAAATTATGCATTATAATCCGCTGGAAGTTGCTGTGCTACCGTAGTCCTGGTCCGGATGGAAAAATGGCACCAAAACGAAAGCACCAAGACGGACCTCCTTGAAAATGTTCAATTTTTATTTCTTCTGCTAGCTTTACTGCTTTTAGTCGAATGGTGACCGCCGGAACGCTTCTCCCACTCGTTCTTTGCTCTGTGATCCACTGATCGAGTCTTTGCTCTGTGATCCAGTCTCTGCTCTGTGATCCACTGATCCAGTCTTTGCTCTGTGATCCACTGATCCAGTCTTTCCTCCAACTCGTACCACCTGTCTTATGTCCTAAACTCAGCTGTGTAGCTGATTTCCTTCAGTTTAAACTGTGCTTTATCAGCGTGTCTCTTTACCATTTAAAGGTGTTAAAACAACAATGTTCTGCATAACGCACATCCCCGTTATTTTATCTACAATCCATGCCCACACTTCCCCCTACATACATACATACATAGGGCGCACCGCACATTTTAAAGAAAAAACAAGACTTTAATGTGTGCCTTATAGTCGTGAAAAGACGTTATTAAAAAGCTGATATATATAATGATTGACAGTTCTTACCAGAATCCTTGGCTTTTCCAAGAGTGAGGGGCAGATGGTCGTTGTCTTTAATCTACAATGAGTGAAACAAACAGAGGATGATGATGAGCAAGAGCTGAAGGGTTAACAGCAGCCACAGCGACACAGTAAAACACACACTAAACACACACTGTGTTCATTATGCAACAAAAACAGCAAGGCTGCTGGGCCGTTTCTGGCGAGCCGACGCCTCGTGTTTACATCAACGTCCAGGACGCCAAGCAGCGGAAACTACAAACTCTAATAGAAGGACGATTTAGCATTTAATGACGCAAACATGAAACGACTGATATAAATAGTATAGGGGTCATTTTAAAACAGTTTTAAAAGCTCTCTCCAAATAAATCTTTTTTGTTGTTTTGTTTTTTGTTGTCTATTTGTACTCCCACTTTTTTTTTTTTTTTTCAAGAAGAATCATGATTTTTGTAAAATGTATAATGTTGCAGCCATTGAAAATCCATGCATTGGTTTCATGCATGGATGTAGTATAGAAAAAATCATTTATTCCATAGACATGAAAAGTATGTTAATTACTAATCTTTAAATCCTAGATTATTAGTTCATGGACTTTTTATCTGTCAGAAATGCTCTAGAAATTTAGGAATTTAATTGAATAGGAATTTAATTCATTATTTTTATGTATTTATTTTTCCACTGAACAGTTTTTAATGCGGCCAGCAAAGTGAATTAATTGAAATGAACCACATCCATTTTCCGATTGGTATCCAGTTCTAAAATACATACATACACCTAAACCCAAAATTATTAATTTCTCTCTCTATCAAATACAAGGGATTTCTTGATTTTTTCACTTAAAAATGAGTATTTCACCTCAGTTTTTCCTTAAATAGGACACAAAGAAAGTCTTTCAACTATGTGTGTGTATATATATATATATATATATATATATATATATATATAGACAGATTTCCCAGCATGCCCTGCCAGGAGCTTTCTATATCATAGACATTTGTTGGATGTGATTTTTGGTTTTCACTCTGTTTATTTACACATTCTAACGAAACACAAATCAATTATGGCTTCAGACTTTTTGTGTCCTATTTAAGTAAAAACTGAAGTGAAATACTCATTTGTAAGTGAAACAATAAAGAAATCCCTTGTAATTGACAGGGGTAGGAATCATTTTGGGCTTAAGTGTAGATAGTTTTATGCAATTTGAAAGTCTAATTGTACCAATATTTTAGTGAAAAAAAACATTAGGTGCAATTGTATGATTTTTTGTAATAAAAAAAAAAAAGACTTAAATGTATTCACAAAATCACAGCATTATCCTGCACTAGAACTACTTGTTCTTTTTTTATACTTTAATTTCAACTTTTAACTTTTTATTCATTGTTTTTTGGGGGATTTTTTTTTATTTTTATCTTGTTTAATTTTAATATATTTTTTTATTTTTTTCCCCCCCATTCTATTTCCTCATTTTGATCAACTGTTTTTAGATTTCATCCTGTTGCTTTTTTGAAATAGATGTTTAGTGAGATCGCATATAAGAAGAACAATTGACATTGAAAGCTTAATTTGACAAAGTAAAGCAACCCTTTCATTCCCTGACCCTCCTCACTACAAACACGATCTTCCAGTGTTTTTACCTTATTTATTCTTATTTTTATTATGTGTCCTAGTGCTGGGTTCCAGGTTAAATGAAATATCTCTATCTGGTTGCTTTTAATGGTTTTATGTAATTCTCTTTAAAATACCTTGTTGAAATGTTCTACACAAATAAACTGGCCTTGCCCGGGGACCCCCCCCCGGGGGTCCAATTAAAATATATTAATAGAGTCATTATATATTATGTAACTCTACAATGACAGAATGTAGAAGCATTTGTAAAGAGGACTGCCATTATAAAAAAGTAAACTATTTAATTTACTGCTATTTGTGTGTGTATATATATATATATATATATATATATATATATATATATATATATATATATATATATTAGTGATGCACGATATATCGGCCAACCGATATATATCGGCCGATATGTCACGTTTTTTAACTTATCGGTATCGGTCCGATATCAACAAATTTTGGCCGATATGTCAACAATGTGCAGAGTTAAACCGCTACAGTTAGTTGGGTCACTGTCTGCGTGTCTCTCGGCGACGCGCTAAGCTAAGCTAGCTGGTCCTAGCGGCTCCTCCGTCACATCGCATCGCCCGAAAAGACAAAAAAAATGCGCGGAACGTTGCTCCGTGGTGTCGGACGCCGTCCTGCCGCCTTCTCGTCGGCGGCCGCGGCGGAGGAGGCCGTTGTTTTTTCGGGCGATGCGATGTGACGGAGGAGCCCGCTAGGACCAGCTAGCTTAGCTTAGCGTCGCCGAGAGACACGCAGACAGTGACCCAACTAACTGTAGCGGTTTCTCCTAGCGGGCTCCTCCGTCACACCGCATCGCCCGAAAAGACCAAAAAAACGCGCGGAACGTTGCTCCGGGGTGTCGGACGCCGTCCTGTCGCCTTCTCATCGCCGACGTCGCTGCCTTCTCGGAGCTCCATCGGGTCCGCTCCGCCGTAGTTACTCTAACCACATGACAGTTTTACAGTGAGCCTTCCTTTAAATAAAGAGCACTGTTGTGCTTTTCAAATGTACAGTGTTTTTTCTGGTCTGTACTAAATTTGTGACACTACAGAAAACGTTTTGTCTCCTCATATATCGATATCGGCAAATATCGGTATCGGCAGTGACTGCCGATATGTATATCGGATATCGATATCGGCCGAAATTTCCACATCGGTGCATCCCTAATATATATATATATATATATATATATATATATATATGTCATCATGACAAGGAAAAATGATATATATATATATATATATATATATATATATATATATATATATATATATATATATATATATATATATAAAGAGAGAGAGAGAATGGGAGGCTAAATACATAATATAGTTTATGAATTAATTAAAAGCAAATTGAAATAAGTATGGACATTAATTGGTATATTTATGTATTCACTGAGTCATAACTGACTTATTGTTGCTATCATTTTGGTCTTGTTTTTTCTCCGTTTTCTTCATCGAGCAGCAAACATCTCATCATAGAGACGCTAAGGCTGCTTAGTGCTAAAGTTTGACAGCCCCTGGTCTAAACTAATAAAAGGATCCTGAAGCCCTGGGAGATGGGGGGGGGGGTTGCCTAGCGACAGCATCTCTGTATTTATGTTTTCTGCTGGGATGAGGAGACCCAGAGACGGCAGGTGAGGCCTGGAACAGACCAGCAGGACCGCGGCCAGGTGGCGTGTGATGCCGTCGCCACAGCAACCAGCAGCCAAACAGAGGCGCGTTGAGCTCAGGGCGCTGTGTTTACGGATGCCGATGGTGTCGGGAGAGAGGAGAAAAAGAGCAGAGAGGTGTGACGCAACGTCCTCCTCTAGTGGATGAAAGCTGCTCACCAACCACTGCTCTGATACAGGGACTGGAGAGAAATACCAATCAGCTAATGACAGAAATGCTGTGTTCTCCTTTATCCCATAAGCTCCTACTCCTATTATAGTTACATACTGTAAAAATAATTCAATAGCAGATAAGCCCATACTATTGTCAATAATGTAATCATTTATTTATTAGTGCACAAGGAAAAAAGTAGCCTTAACTCATTTTAAAGCAGGCCTAGCTATACAATAGTGAAAGATATTATTAAGAATATTTAAAGGGAATTTTTCCAAAAATCCTCTCTGGCACTAAGTTAAATTAGAGCATATACCCGATACCAACTCTCAATTGGCTCATAAAATGTTGTAAAACTTTCCCAAAGCTGAAGATTCAACAAAAATGTCAAAAATAATAAAAAATCAACAAAATACAGCAGGAAGAAAGGAATAATCTTATTTTATAATTCATTATTATTTTTTGTAGATTTCAAGCACTTTTCTGTTTTTTAAGTATATTTTTATTCATTTATTTGTGTATCACCTTGAAAAAAAGGTTATACTTATACAATCATTTACTTGAGTGTAGAATGATTGTAAAACTACAGGAAGGAGAAGATTAATAGAAAAAACTCAGATGCAGCATCACCTCTAGACAGTCAACTCATCTATTCTGATTTTAATTGATATATCAATTATTAAGATGATTAATTGATTAGTTGTTTGGTTCATAAAATGGTTTAAAATGTCAATCAGTGTTTCCCAAAAAATTCTTTTTTGTCTTTTTTTGTCCGCAACCCAAGGATCATCAGTTTACTATTATAGAAGAATAAAAAAAAACTGGAAATAATCAGAGAAGAGAAGCTGGAACCAAAGAATCTGGACATTTTATCATTAAAAAAATCTATTAATCATAAACAGTGCATGAATCCCAAAGGGAACAGCTAGAAGGGAATCACAGGCAAACAGAGCAGGTCTCAGGAAACATTTGACCTGAAGGAAAGGAAAGTGACGCGAAACAAAGAAACTGGGTCAAAGGCTGAAGTTTCACTACACACCACAGATATTACCCACAATGCAGCAGCAAGACGGGACCAAACCAGATAGAACATAGACTACAGGATAGAAGTTACTATATACAACTATTATGATAGTCTGATGTTATAAAACATTGGAAATATACCAATAAAACATCTAAAACAGCACAGCTATTAACTTCAATGGCACAAATTTAACAAAAAAACCCACTTTTTTTCTCCAAATTGGAGCTACTAAATGTTTAAGGCTCATAAACATTATAAAACATAGAGATGAAATAAGAGCCGCAACTAACGACTATTAGTTGTATTCATATTTAATAATTTATATCAGTTGATAATGCTGATTGACTTTTTTTGTTTGACCTATTTTTATGATGATTTGTGATTTATCTGTTAAATGACTGGCTGATTGATTCAATGATTGATGTATTATCAATAGGAATATGGTGTTTATAGAACAAGGAGAAGCAGCTTGATTTTTAGTGAAACTATTGAAATTATATTAACCTTTTTTACTTATTGTACTGATGATGTGGATATTGATGATATATACAGTATATTGATATTATTTTCTAAACTTTCAACTGGTTCTGTATGTTGGTATAACTAGACGATATATGGATATACAAGTTTTCATATCAGTGGATAATGATGATTAATGATACATTTATTGATCCATTATCAATAAAATAGGATATTTATGAGCAGCATTGGTTAGATTTTTATACAGAAACCTTGAGTAAAACACTGCAAAAACATGTAAAAATGTCTTGTTTTGTCCAATATTAGGTTGAATTTTCTTGCAGAGCCTTCAACTATCAGGCTCCTCTCCTGTGGAATCGTCTTTCTGTTTCAGTCTGGGAGTTCACATCATCTTTTGCAGCCTGTCCTGATCCTCCTCTGTTTCTCTTCCTGAGGCTTCTTTCATTTTTTTATCCAGTTAAAGGGGTTTTTAGTAGGGTTGCACCGATGTGAAAATTTCGGCCGATACCGATATCCGATATACATATCGGCAGTCACTGCCGATACCGATATTTGCCGATATCGATATATGTAGAGAAAAAGTTTTCTGTAGTGTCACAAATTTAGTACAGACCAGAAACAACACTGTACATTTGAAAAGCACAACAGTGCCTTTTATTTAAAGGAAGGCTCACTGTAAAACGGTCATGTGAGAAGGCGGCAGGACGGCGTCCGACACCCCGGAGCAACGCTCCGCGCATTTTTTTGTCTTTTCGGGCGATGCGATGTGACGGAGGAGCCCGCTAGGAGAAACCGCTACAGTTAGTTGGGTCACTGTCTGCGTGTCTCTCGGCGACGCGCTAAGCTAGCTGGTCCTAGCGGGCTCCTCCGTCACATCGCATTGCCCGAAAAGACAGCGGCCTCCTCCGCCTCCGCCGCCGACGAGAAGGCGGCAGGACGGCGTCCGACACGGTGCGATGTGACAGAGGAGCCCGCTAGGACCAGCTAGCTTAGCGCGTCGCCGAGAGACACGCAGACAGTGACCCAACTAACTGTAGGCTTAACTCTGCCAATTGTTGACATATCGGCCAGAATTTGTTGATATCGGACCGATACCGATAAGTTAAAAAACGTGACATATCGGCCGATATATATCGGTTGGCCGATATATCGTGCATCACTAGTTTTTAGTGATTTTGGGATCTAAAAAAATTAAATTAGCTTGACATGACTATTATTTTATGATAAAAAAAGTAAATGAAATACCTAAATTAATTTGAGATTTAAAAAAAGGTCAGAATCATGAGATAAATAGAGATTAAAACAAGAAGGTATAATAAAATATTTCATATTAGTGGATAACGATGATTATTGATTAAATGATTGATCCATTATTAATAGAAATAGGATCTTTATGAATCAGGGAGCAGCATTGCTTTGTTTTTCAGTGAAATTAATACTATTGAACTATTTTCTTATTGTATTGATGATGTGGACATTGAGGATATTTGATTTTTTTTTTTTTTTTGCTCAGTGACACTGATTTTCTGCTCCATTGCTTATTTTTCCAATAAATGTTTCACATCAATAATTACAGGTGAAATATATATATATATATATATTTATTTTTACCTTCAGTGAGTCCTTTTTCACGTCATCGCTGGCGTTCATCAGGACATTCTCCTGGTCTCCGTGGGGTAAAACCACCGCGTCCAGCTGGTCCTGGTCCTCCTGGGTGGGCGGAGCCTCTGGCTCGGCTAGTGGCTCCGCCTCCTCCTCCCCTGCTCCTGACGTTCCAGAGTCAGCCCGTTCCCTTGGTGACGGGACCGTTGCACCGTCAGACATGGCGGAGTCCGTGCAGGGTCTGTCCCCGGGGTCAGAGACGTCAGAATCCAGCCTCAGCCGTAAGCGGGTCTGGGTCTGAGAGTCGGTGCTGCGCTCCGATGCCCCCGAGTCCAGCCGGCCACGGGGGGAGGAACCCCGGCTCTGGTCCGAGCACCCTGAGTCCACCCGGGACCTGTAGGCCGAGTCTGGGACCTTATCTGGGGACAGGGAGTCCAGATCGGACCCGGACAGAACCGGGGCGGCGCTGCAGTTCGACGCCATGGACTCTGGCCTCTGACAGTGGGACAGGACCAGGTCTGTGTCAAGGGCCACAGGGTCTCTCTGGGGCTGGATCAGCAGGGGTGCGGACTCATCCTCCTTAGCCAGGTGGTCCAGGACTAGCACCATGCCGGACTGGGAACCTGAACCAGGAAATAAATATTTAATTTAATAAAAATATGAACAACAACTACACGGAAGAGAAGCTGGAACCAGAGAATTTGGACATCTTCTTCTTAATAAAATGACTCAACTCCCTGAATCGATTTTTTAATCAGGTCAGCAACAATTTAATCCAGTGGTTCTCAAATAGTGAGAAACCCTAACCCTAACCCCAAGGGGGGGCACAAGGCTCCGTCAAGGGGAGCACGTTAGACCTCAGGGAACATGCTTTTTTATTTTTTTTATTTAGATTTTTTTAATGTCCTAGAATAAAGTGCAATAGCACCTCCACTACATTAGGGGGCAGTGGCACTCTCATTGGCAGAGTGTGAGCAGGGACCATACAGCACAGAGTATGAGTATGAAGTGGAGACACCAAGTGTAGCAGACCCTCAAGTGACACCATGAAAACATATTTAACAGGGATGAGAAGACAGGCGGAGAGAGACGGAGATAAAGAGACAAACGAAAGTCTCCCAAAGCTAAGACGAGGAAATATGACGAAGCGTCTGTAGCGCTTGGTTCACTGTGAAAGACCGGTGTGTTACTGAGTCTGAAATGTTGGAGACAAAGAAATTAAAGACATTACACCACAATCACTGATAAGACCATTTATGTAGTTTTATTTTTCAGTATCATATGGTTTGACATGGTCAGTCAAAAATGTTTAATTAAGGATTTAATTTTGAGTTAGTGAATAAGCTATTCTTTGTTTTAAGTTGTTCCATATTTCTTTCTTTTTTATTCTCTTATATGTTAATAAGGATACAGTGTTATGCAGAGGTACTTATAACAATTTATAGACAAATGATTCTATTTATAGTTGCGCGGGGGTGAGATGTTTTCTTCTTCCATGGGGGGAAAATAACAGAAAATAATTGAGAAGCAATGGGTTCATCTGAAGAAGTGGGTCAAACGAGGAAAATAAACAAATATAAATAACAGCTACAATTGTGTCCTTTTAAATATGTAAATATATAAATAATAAATAATTACATAGTTAATTATACTTTAATGAGGATGATTAGTGATGACAAGACAACAAGTGCAATCTCAACAACATCAGTTATTTTACTGTACATTTAAAACATTGACCCATTGATTAACAGTTGTTTTTTTTTACTTTTTGTATTTTATGTTATATAGTATTTTTATTTATTTTTTGTTCACCGTTTCTTTTATTTGTATTTGTGTATTATTAATTTTATTCATATTTATTCTATTTGATTAGATTTTTTTATTTGGGTTTTATTTAATTTATTATTTTTATAGTCTATATTGTATTTTCAGCAGCAGGTGCAGTTATCTCCTGCCATACAAACCATTTACTAATCAGAACTGTAAATATTTTATCTCTTGAGCCCTGAAAGAATCTCACACTTCAAAACTGAATCTTAACAAGTGAAAATATCTTGTTTTATGGGGACAATTAGTGCAATATAGAGTTCATCGGCAGACAATTTAGTTTAATTAAATGTTAAAACATTTTTTAACATAAAAAATAAATTGACTAAAATCAAGATAATCTGCCAATGGAATAAGACAATACTACTAAACAATGGAATAATTCTACCAAGCAAAACATTTTCACCGGGTCCTTTTGTTGCCCCGGGGCCTCATGTTTAACACCCATGACCTAGTTTTTTTTTTTTTTTTTTTTTTTCTTTTAAACTAAACTTGAGCAAAGGAAGCTGAAAATGAGAGCATGAAAGGCTGGAAATGAAAGAGTTCCAGCGTGGTGATGCAGGTCAGACGTGACAGGAAGTGGAACTTCCTCCAGACGGGACCCACTTCCTGTGCTGGATCTGTGGGATTGTGTTGGTGGACGTGACGTAAAACGGTGAGAAAAGACAAGAAGTGAACTCATTTAATCTCACCGGTATCAGCTTCAGAGGGTTTTATGGGTTTGGTTTGGTTAAGAAGTTTTACTATTAAAATTAAAAAATAGATTAAATACCGTGTTTAATACAAATATTCTTTGAAGGCTACACTAGTTATATATTTATATATTCACAATCCTATGTATATTTTACTTGTAAAGGGTGTAAATTCATTAATATATCATATTTGTATTGAACACACAGGTTGTTGGATTGATCTCTCAATTATTGGATGGATTACTGGATTCTTCACAGCTCAATGACCTATTTTAAATACATAAATGTAGAGGTGGTGATATAACTACAACACATATTATATATAAAATATTTGAAATCAGGAGATAATGATAATTATTGATTATTTAAATTCATCCAGTTTAAGGTCCAGGATTTAAAAATAGAATCAGTTTACTACTGTAGAAGAAGAACGCAGAATTATGGAGAAAAAAAACAGTAGATTTAGTATTAGATTAGTCATGCAGCTCTATTTTGCATGAAATAGTTGTTTGTCTTCCAGCAAAATTAAATAGATATTAGAGGAATCATGTCCTGTGTCACTTTTACTGCAGTTGCATTGTATTTTTAACCCTAGTATCTATAGAAGTATCACAGCAGAAACTCCTCGTGTCCTTTGTTTGAGCTCCAGATCTTCTGACTTTTTGTGTCTATTTTCAAGTCACGGCAACTCTATCATTATCCCGTTGCAGCAGGGATTTTCCCAGAAGTCTGCACAATGGACGCAAGCGTTTTCCCTGGTGGTGAAAAACGGTGAACAATGAGCGTGTTTGGGCTGTGGGGCAGAGACTGTGTTTAGTGACGTGTGCTGAGGTTCATGGTTGGTGAGAGTCAGATTTACAAATATGTAAACCCAAAAGGGGAACAGCATCTCTCTCTCTTTGTCTATCAGGGGCTGTCAATCATCACCACGTCATCAAATCCCAGACACGCCTCCTTTACTTGACTTTTAGCTACGTAGCACAAAATAACAGATCTGTGCTTTGTTTGTGACATCCGTTGTCTCGTCTACCTCTACAGCAACAAATGGGGCGGCATTAACCTCCCTTTAATATCATTGCTAAACACACCACGACTGCTTCAATTAGATCAGTCAGTATTCTATTTTACAAGCCAGAAAACACAGTGGTTGTCTCCAAGTGTCCAGCTAACCTTCATCTTTCTCAGGAAAGGCATGTAATATTCCTACAGAGCTGCCAGATTAGAGGAGTTGGTCCGCTCGTCGTTACCATGAAATGCTAACTCCTGTTTAGCTAGGAAGCAGGTTGCATTAATGAGGTCTTTCAGGATCTCTCGGTTTCCTTTACCTTAGCGTTGTGGATGCTAATGTTGAGTCTCCACTGTTCGTCATTCAAAGCCAAATCCATCTTTTGAGCTTCCAGAAGTTATTAAAGCAATCTGGCTGGTGTAGCATCCGTTTGGAGTTAGCGAGTTAGCTCCCATCCCGTAGTTTGAAGCTAGCCTTTTAACCTTTTAGCCTTTTAGCTCCGGCGTTGGTCTTCCGCTGTTAATCACTTCCCGTTTTGACTGAAAGTCCAGTTTTGGGACATTTTTTCGCTTAGATATAGAACCCTCTTCCATTTTGGAAGTCCGACAGAACAAAACACAAAAATAAACCGCTCACACAATGCACTTGACTCTCACTTGGCACTCCTTATACAAGTAGCAGCAATAAGCCGCTGGCTCACGGACCCCCCCCTTTCCATGAGGCAGAGTACTGTCTGCCTTTTCACCGCAGTTTTATGTCCCATCAGCAAAACTAAATATGCCATTAACAAACATTAAACGTTAATGGTTAAAGACATCAGCCAGACTGTGGAACATCAGGGTATATAACCGTATATACAAACATTATATTGGCAACATGCAGCGATACGGAAACAGACACGGGCCAATCGCAGGTATCAACCAGCTGGTGATGGAGACTTTGCTCGTTGCTGCCGCATCGCGCGTTTCACCGCGGTATCTACACACGACTTTGTTCAAAATTAGTCATACATAAAGATCAGTGGACAAATATTGCTATTCATTTATTTTATCATTTTTCCTTGTCATGATGACAGGTATATATATATATATATATATATATATATATATATATATATATATATATATATATATATATATAAAGACATTTTAGGTTCACACATTTCCCACGTTAATGTCTTATTTTCTGCTATAAACAGATCACGTCTCCTTCCAGGAATCACGCTGCCTACACGCCACCGTCCAGGAACCACAGCATGGTCTCCGATTGGCCGCCGGTGACCTCGCCTTCACCCGGGCTTTAAATTGCAAGGCAGTGATAAGTCGGCTTTTCTGTGCCACGTCGTTCTGGTGAGTTCATAGAGGGTTCCCTCTGGAACCCCAGATTTACGACCAGAAAAACCAGATCAGCTTCAAACAAGGAGCAAAACACGTCTGGAGTTAATCTACTTCACTTCATGGGACACATTCAGTGGCGTTTAATCTCAACTGGGCTGAATAAATGTAAACATAACAGCTACAAACTTGTCATGTCAAAAAATATGTTATAAAAAATGTATCACTCAGTGTTTCCCAAAGCAGAAGATCCAATATTTTTTTGTTTTATCGTGGTCCAATTCTGAAAAACGATTTTTTTAATTAAAAAGTTAAAAAAAAATAAAAAATCTAAGATCAAACAATTTAATATTGCTTCCCTTAAATTGACCGAACAGAAAAAAAGCTGAATTAAATAGAAAAGTTCAGATCAAACAACAGAAATATGAGATGAAACGTTTAAAAAAAGGAGATAAAAAGTGAGAATTATAAGACAAAGTAAAATGATTTAAAAAGTGTTTCCCAAAGCTGAAGATTGAACCGTTTTTGTCTTTCTTTTGGTGGAATATGGAATATTATTTTATTATTATTATAATATTTTTTTAATTAAAAGGTAAAATAAAAAAACTCAAAAAAATTGAATATTGCTTAAATTGACCAAAATCAAGAAAAAAATCTGAGTTAGATAGAAAATTCAAGGTGAAACAACAAAAAAATGAGATGGAAATATTAATATTTAAATAATTAACCCATTTAATCCTAAATTTGTTCATTTATTTAAACTCCTAAGATCAGTGGTTCTCAAATAGTGAGGCCCTGCCAAGGGGGGCGCGTTAGACCTCAGGGAACATGCTTTTTATTTTATTTTTTATTTTTTTACTGTCCTAGAATAAAGTGCAATTGCACCTCCACTACATTAGGGGGCAGTAGCGCTCTCATTGGCAGAGTGTGTGCAGGGAGCATACAGCACAGAGTATGAGTATGAAGTGTAGACACCAAGTGTAGCAGACCCTCAAGTGACACCATGAAAAATTTAACAGGGAAAATAATTGAAAAGTGCATTAGACCAAGCTAACAGACAAACTTTGTGTTTTTGGAATTTTTTTGTTGATTGATTTGGCGAAATATTAGGTTTTATTGTCTATATCAGAGATGTCAAACTGTTTAGTTTATGAGTCACATTTATCCATAAAATGGGATAAAAGAAAAGTAGACTAAGAACCAAGATAGGTTGACCAATATTCAGAATTTCAGTTTTCTACTCCACTTTGCTAATAGTTTGTGTTTAAATTGAATAAATCATATGCAGGTTATGTAGTTAACAGGTTTAACAGGTGAGGTAATGTAATATATTTTATGACTTTCAATTATTAAAACAATTATAGATTAATGAAATAGTTGATGAGTAATCATTAATCATTGCAGCTCCAAATGTCTCTACATTTAAATTCTCACGTAGTGAAACAAACTACAATAACATTATAATCTGCACAAAGACAACTTTCACTTTTGCCACTTTAAGTACATTTAGCATTTTTTGTGCCTTCACAAGCGTTTCCTGTCAACTGTGAACCAGCTGAACCTCAAGTGAAAAGGTTCATTCATGTCTCATGAAGGTTTTCATTCAGGCTTTAATGAAACAACACAAAAGTGATTAGGAGAAGCCTGCCACTCCAAACAGGTCATAAAGTCAGAAGAAGGAGCTCAGAGAGCCCAACCAAGACGCGCCCCGGCCAGCCTGACGCCTGTTTGGTCCTGTTGGACAGGAAATTACATCAAGTCACGGAGCTGACACCAACGGCGGCTTTCTGCCGACCTTCAGACGACGTTTACTGAACACATCGGCCTCTATAGGGGCCTGGAACAGGATCAGAGAGGAGGTGTTGTCTAAATAACAGAGTTTACTCCTCCGGAGCTGCGGCAGGTCGTCAGTCAGTCACTTTACGACTGCTTGGACATTATTCACCAACTATTATGACAATCGATTAACGGATTTGAGGCATTCATTAAACGGAAAAAGTCAAAATGCTCTAAATTAATATTATTCAGTTGACACTGATAAAATAATTAAAATCCATTGTTTAAAGATGAATTTTGAATATTTCAAGCTGTAGATATATTCTGGTTTCTTTATTCTTCTATAATAGTAAAGTGATGAACTTAAAATAAGCATTATGAAAGATATCTTAAGAAAATTGGATTTCATTTTTCCTTGAGATTCGATTTTTAACATTGTAACCTAATTATCTGTTGCTAGAACTTTGAATTTACATGTATTTTTGCTATAATATAGAGCTGCAGCGATCAGACTATTCTGATAATTCATTATTGAATTTGAGTCTGTTTTTTCATTAGAAAATGTCCAAATTCTCTGGTTCCGGCTTCTCCTCTCTGATTACTTTCTGGTTATTAAGTATTTTTGAAGAATATTTATTTTGAGTATTTCCATCTGATACTACTTTATCCACAACCCAAAGATCATCAGTTTAAATTATAAGAAACCTTCTTAAAAGAAAATGTCCATGGACTGAAATCCATTCATTAATTAACAAAAAGTTGGTGATTAATGTGATAGTTGTAAACTAATTGATTAATCGTTTTTATTTTATACTATTATAGAAGAATAAAGAAACCAGCAAATAATCATTAAAGAATAAATCAAATAAAACAAATTGATTATCAAAATACTTATTAATTATTGTGATAGTAGGAAACTGAAATTGATAATCAATGACCTATTTAAACTAATGATAATAAAGTATTGATTGATTAAGACTCAACTGGATTAGTTATAACTCCTACATTATTCAGTTTGAGTCACTTTTAATGATAAAATGTCCAGATTCTCTGGTTCAGCTTCTGTTCTCTGATTATTTCCTGGTTTCTTTATTCTTCTATAATAGTAAACTGATGGTCTTTGGGTTGTGGACAAAAAAAAACATTTTAGGTTCAATCTTCAGCTTTTAGAAACACTGATCAACATTTTACACCATTTTATGAACCAAACAACTAATCCACTATTTGTTAGTGTTTAGTTGCACCTCTAATGCACTGAAGTTTTTTTTTAGACACAACCATAATGTTAAATAGTTCCAGAGTAGAGCTGCAACTATTATTTGATTAATCAGTTAGCTGCCGACTATCACATTAATTAACAAATATTCTGATGATTAAGTCATTGACTTATTAAACTAAATTATCTGAATTCTCAAATCAGAACATTTTCTGGTTTCTTCTATAAAAGAACTGGTGATCTTTGACAAAAAGACGATGATGATTAATCATTTCAGTAATTGATAGATGAATTAATTATCAGAAAAGTCATTTGTTGCAGCTCTAAATCTAATATAAACAATTCTAGCTGCAAATGTCTGTCATGTTAACACCGCTGGTTAGATGGAGCACCTTTTTATGAAAACAACTGATTTATCAATACTTTCAATAATCGATAGATAAAAAAAAAAAAAAAAAATCAGAATAGATGTTGGTTGAACATCCAGAGGTAATGCTGCGTCTGAGGTTTTGTTTAATTTCCTCTGTTAATCTGCTCCTTCCTGTAGTTTTCTACCATTTTACCGTCATTCTACGCTCAAGTGAAGCTTTTATTCTAGGAGAGACACAAATACATAAGTAAAATTTTACCTCAATAAGCAGAAGTAGTAGAATTCTACAAAGTGATAACGAATTACAAAATAAAAGGTATGCGAAATAGTAGTAGTTAATTCCTTCCTTCCTGCTGTATTTTGTTGTTAAATTGTTCACCTACAGTGAATTATTAATTAAAGATAAACTGAACAGTGGTTAGAATCCTGTAATTAAAAGGAGATAATTGTGTTTCTCACCTATTCTCTGCCGTGTCTGCTGAGTTTCCCGGATCTGAGGTCTGTTCTGTTCCTGCTCAGCAACGCTCTCCTGCTCTCTGTCCTGTAGAAACAACAACAAAAAAGCATATGTTCAAAATGCGTCATCCCCTATAGGTTCAGACCTCTGGGTCAATGGTCAAATATCCTCAGAGATGATGAGTAACAAGCTCAGACAGCTGAAAAAGTAAAGACCTGTTTTAATTTCCACCCTAAGCATCAACATCCAGAACTCTACATTTACTGCATTTACTGAATTTACTGCAGTACAGAGTGTGTAGAAAGTGTGTAGTCATATAGAAGTATATAGTTATTTTTTATGTCCCACACACTGCTCTGATAACCACAGTATGTGTAGTATATAGTGAAATCAGAATAAATCTTTAAGTTTTAATATTCACAACAACTTATCTATTAATAAAACAGTTGTGTCTGGATTTCCTGAGGGTCAGTGAACGCATCTTGGAGTTTCAGCATTTAGTTTATAGAAAGAAGAAAAGACAGCAGCACGTCAAGTTGTTGTGATACTGAGCTGGAACACTGTGGTATGCAAATGTATAGGTTTCAAATGTTTTTTTTTTTTTATATATATTGTGGCATAGACGCAAATAATGCTTCAGCTAGGCCTGCTGCTTATGAGGCAAGAACACTACCCCCTACACCACCACAGCATAAATACAGGACTTTGACCTAACTTTAGACCAGTGGTTCTCAAATAGTGGGGCACGCCCCCCCAGGCTCCATCAAGGGGGGCGCGTTAGACCACAGGGAACAAGCTTTTTTATTTAGTTATTTCTTTTTACGATCCTAGAATAAAGTGCAACTGCACCGCCACTCCTTAGGGGGCGGTAGCACTCTCATTGGCAGAGTGTGAGCAGGGAGCATACAGCACAGAGTATGAGTATGAAGTGTAGACACCAAAGTCAAATATCCTCAGAGATGATGATTAGACTAATATTAATATTATGAAAGCAATGTTTTGACTATCCATCCAAGACATGTCACCAAAAAGAATACCCTCATCCATCATGTTGTCCGCAAACTATATCTCTTTTTTTCGTAACTTTTTATTTATGTTTTTGTCACAATACCAACATTGGGGAAAACCGAGGAGAAAGAAAAACACAAAAAACAACAAAACAAAAACATGAGGTCATAAAAATACCTGAAGTTGGTCCATGAATGATCGACCCATGTTGTTGGTTCTGTCATTCATGTACCATCAGGACCATTTTCCCCACCTTCTCTCACCTTTTTCTTTTTGGAGCCATAAAGAATAGGTTCTCTCCTTGAGGAGATGTTTAACAAAGCCTATAAATGTGTTTCTGGAGCCAATATTTAGTGATTAACACTGTGATATGCAAGTGTGTAGGTTTTGTGTGGCATAGATGCAAAGAAATGCTTCAGCTAGGACTCAAACACAGGTCTGCTGCTTATGAGGCAAGAACACCCCCCCTACACTACTGCAGCATAAATATAGGACTTTGAACTAAATTAAGACTAATATTAATAATATAAAGGTAACTTTTTTCATAATCAAACATTGGGGAAAACTGAGGAGAAAGAAAAACAACAAAACAAAACATGAGTTCATGAATGATTGACCCATGTTGTTGGCTCTGTCATTCCTGTAAATGGCCCCTTCATTTTGGAGCTGTTAAGAATAGGTCATCTGCTCCGAGGAGATGTTTATCAAAGCCTAGAAATGTGCCCACACTAAGGGTGTCCATATTTAGTAAATGCCTTCTTCCCTGCAGCCATCCGAATTTTGTCCGCAGGAAAGTTGCCTAAATACAGATAAAGAAACACAGAATCGTATCAATGACCTCTGTCACCTCCCTCCAGTAGGTTTGGATCCAGGGCCACAGCCAGAATATTTGGGCTAGTCCACCATGTTTCCTCCAGCATCCCAGCTGAGGGTCTATTTGTTTGCCTTTTTGTTTTAGAAGTTATCAACCGTGCACAAACTATAAATATGAAAGTTGAAGTGCAACAGTCAGAGAAATATGAGAGGAATGGGCTGTCAATAGATTTACTACATTTTCTAAGTTTCAGTCTTTATTTTAGCAGCGACTGAGCTCAGAGGAGAAGCAGCCAGATGTTGGCTCCTTGGGAGGAACCAGAAGTCGTGTTGGGGGGTAGAGACGTAGAAGTGGACTCTACCGTCGCTGACCTCCAGCTGCTCCAACGGGAATCAGCTGCACAAATAAAACTCCTCTGTGCATGTACAGGTGGTGTTTAAAACACAGTTCTGGATTTAAAAAGCCGTTTCTGTGGTTTTAGTTCCCTGGTGAACATCAGTGACCTGACCTCCTCAAGGTGTCGGACAGGAATAGTCTGACAAAAAGATTGGGTGGATACAGCCTGAAAGTATAATACTTCACGCCACAGCAGATTTACAGGCTGCTATTACGTCAAAAAAGATCCTGAAAAACACATTCAGACTCATTGGAGCGGGCAATGAAAACACCACACACACAGACACACACATGCTATCACCACCATCGGTGTAACGGCCTCATTCACTACACAGCTGCTGCCCAAACGCAGAGATCACAGCTTTTGTGTTGGTAAAAAGGTTTTTAATCAATCCGCTGATGGGGATTTGAAGAGAAAGACATGTTGATTGTGACAGGAATGAAGAGGTGGAGGTGAGATCAGTGCTTTCTGCTCCGTAGACCATGAACGTCTCCTTCTTCAGCAGAACAAGAACAGAAAAACCCAATCAACACAAACAGGAAGAGCTGAATCACCTCCTGGCCCTTTGTTGCTAAACCGGCCACAAGAAGAAATGAAGAAGATGAAGGAGGTGAAGACGGAGAAGAAGAGGAGTGTTTGTAAAGTGATTCATTAAAACATGGCATTGCGTTAAAGCGTTAAAGTCACGTTCTATGGAGCCTAAGAGAGACTTTAACAGCAGGGATACAGCGATATATCAATTACTGACAACTTTTACATTCACAATCCATCAAATTAAAGATGAATTATGAGTATTTCAAGCTGGTTTCTTTATTCTTCAATAATAGTAAACTGATGATCTTTGGGTTGTGAACAAAAAAAAGACATTTTAGTTTCAATCTTCAACTTTGGGAAACACTGATTTTACAGCATTTTATGTAAATATCAACTAATCAATCAATTGTCTCAATAAACTATGGATTAATCTACTATCAGACTAATCATCAAACAACTATAATAACATGATGTCTATTAAGAGCCAATATACTTGTAGAAATGCTAAGACACCATGTCGCTGTGGTCACTAGTTCATGTTGTGCAAGTCTCAGAAATGTGAAATTTCAAGTCAAACTTGTTTAATTTAGCGTCAAACTTGTGAATTACAGACTTTTCTGAACTGTTCAGCAACTAAAATGTTAGTGACAATACTAATACTGCAACCACGATTAAAAGCCAACTCACTCAAGATTTTTACAGGAGTCATACGTATACACACACACACACACACACACACACACACACACACACACACACACACACACACACACACACACACACACACACACACACACACACACACACACACACACACACACACACACACACACACACACACACGAACATATATATATATATACACACACACACATATATATATACAAATAATTAGATACATACATATGCACACACACACATACATATGCACACACACACACACACACACACACACACACACAAATCAAACAGGCATAGCTTTAATTGTTTTGAAAAAAGAAAAAACTTCTCACATCTGTTTTCCTGTCTCTCTTCCACTGACATTAGCCTAATAGAAGGATTCTATATCTGTCTACAGTGAGTGTTGCATAGGCAGCCGAACCCTCAGAAGGATCCTCGCTGTCTCATTACAGGCTGAGTCGCTGAGGAGCTCAAACACTCACAGTCGGAGCCATAAACACAATTACAGAGGAGGAGGCAGCGGCGTTTCACAGCTCCTCACAACCACAGGCAGCTCCTTTCTCACAGGGGGGGTGGGGGTGGACCCAGAGAAACCGGAACCAGTGCCGCCGCCGGCCCCACTCCGACCCGCTCGGCCTAGTCCAACCTCGGAATGTTAGCGTTGGCTCTGGAATTACGACTGCAGGAGACCACAGGAAGGCGTTGGCCAAGCAGAGCCCAAAAAAACATCAGGAACAACGAGGACAACAGCGAACGCCCCGTCCCGCACCTGAACGCCCCGTCTCGCACCTGAACGCCCCGTCCCGCACCTAAACGCCCCGTCCCGCACCACAACGCCCCGTCCCGCACCACAACGCCCCGTCCCGCACCACAACGCCCCGTCCCGCACCACAACGCCCCGTCCCGCACCTAAACGCCCCGTCCCGCACCTAAACGCCCCGTCCCGCACCACAACGCCCCGTCCCGCACCTAAACGCCCCGTCCGCACCTAAACGCCCCGTCCCACACCTGAACGCCCCGTCCCGCACCACAACGCCCCGTCCCACACCTGAACGCCCCGTCCCGCACCACAACGCCCCGTCCCACACCTGAACGCCCCGTCCCACACCTGAACGCCCCGTCCCGCACCACAACGCCCACAACGCCCCGTCCCGCACCACAACGCCCACAACGCCCCGTCCCACACCTGAACGCCCCGTCCCGCACCACAACGCCCCGTCCCACACCTGAACGCCTCGTCCCACACCTGAACGCCCCGTCCCGCACCACAACGCCCCGTCCCGCACCACAACGCCCCGTCCCGCACCACAACGCCCCGTCCCGCACCACAACGCCCACAATGCCCCGTCCCGCACCACAACGCCCCGTCCCGCACCACAACGCCCCGTCCCGCACCACAACGCCCCTTCAAACGGGTCTGAACGGATAAAACTAATAAATTTAACACCCAAGAACCAGAACAAGTGATGTTAAGGCCTCTAACTCCCAACATATGAGCTGTCATCACTTTTTTTCCAAAAGAATGAATGTGTTTTATGTATTGTCCTTTAAAAGGTATTTTGACAGGTCAAATAATTCACGTTCTGACAGAAAATCACTTTTTAGGCTCCACAGTTATAAGTAGAAGAAATGAAAAACAATAAATAAATATCCTTGTTATAGTCTTATTTCATTCCAACTTATTTTTCATGAAAACTGTGGAGCCAAAAAGTGATTTTCTGTCGGAGAGAAACCCGACCTGCTCTGTGTCCTCAACCACAACCAACACATAAA
Source organism: Eupleurogrammus muticus (assembly GCA_036785175.1). Lineage (NCBI taxonomy): Eukaryota > Metazoa > Chordata > Actinopteri > Scombriformes > Trichiuridae > Eupleurogrammus > Eupleurogrammus muticus. The sequence continues at coordinate 4,421,155 of JAYKQN010000025.1, read as the reverse complement.
ACACTTTTATTCTCTTGTCACAAAGTGATGACAGCTCATATATCGGGAATTAAATGGCCTCGAGTGTCATTTATTTGATTTTAACTCACTTTTACCTGTTCAAATGCTTGAAGGGACAATACAAACTGAAAAAAAAATATCACAGCTCATATATTTTAACTGATTTTACTCTTTTTTAATTGACTTTTATACTTTAAGTACTTTTGGAAACAGTTTTCTCTCGCTACCTATTGACAAGAATTGTATTATCCCTTTGAAAGAGATCAAACCTATTTAATAAAAAACAGAGAAAAACAAGTGTTTCCTCCCAACATATGAGCTTTTTTCCCCAGGAGAACAAAGGTCTTTTAAAGGTATTTTACCACTAGAAAAGGCTGGATTTGTTATAATTTAGGACACAGATATTTAAGTCATCTTTCACTATAGAGTTAAAGCCTAATAATCACTTTTTAATCACAGATCAGATATTTTGACTAATTTATTTCCATTACTCTTATTTTTATACTTTTTCTAGTTTTGAAACCAGAAATTTCAGTAAAACCTCAAGTAGTTTTAAACCATTGGCTCCCATTATAAAGGCCATAGTAACAAGAGAATAAAGGTGGTATTTGAACAGTAAAGGGCTTCAAAATAATTCTGAAAATAAATCTCTTTTTGGCTCCATTTCCTACATTTAACTAATGCTTAACTATGTTGAGAGTTAAAGGTTAAAAGTAAAATCACTTTCTTTTTATATTCAATAGATTTTATCTCACTCATTACCTGGCTATATACTTTTAAAGGGACAATACAACACATCATATAAGATCACAGATCATATATGTTGGCTAATGCGTTTCCATTACTTTTACTTTTACCTTTTTGAAACCAGAATTTTTACACTTTCAGTAAAGTCTTGAGCAGCGACTCAAGTATTTTTGAACCATTGACTCCCATTATAAGAGCTGTGTCATTTTTTGACAAGAGAAAAATATGTTTTTATGTGTTATATTGTCCTTTTAAATGTCTTTTAACAGTAAACTGCTGAATGGTTATAATTTAGGACACAGAGGACGTCAAATAATTCACTTTCTGACAGAAAATCTCTTTCATTTACGTATATTTTACTATATTGTGATTTAAAGGAGGATTGGTTATCATTGACTTTCTGACAGAAAATGACTCTTTGGCTGCAGAGTTGTTATAAAAGTAGAGTAAAATAGTGGTTAGTTTGTGAAGGTGAGCAGCAGAAGGTACAGATGAAGGTGTGAAGGCTGTAGATGAACGGAGGTCAGGTCTCAGAGTCTCAGCCTCCACGTGGACGTAAAGCCAGCGGCTGCTTTTCCATTACTGCGCACACACGCACGCACACACACACACACACACACACACACACACACACACACACACACACACACACACACACACACACACACACACACACACACACACACACACACACACACACACACACACACACACACACACACACACACACACACACACACACACACACACACACACACACACACACACACACACACACACACACAGGGCCCACCTCCAGACAGCTGAAATACAGTAGACACACACACCCATCACAGCACAGAGTGTGTGTCTTCTCCGTTTTCCTCCATATCACAGTTTATATTCTCTGTTAAACTCGTTGCTTCTCCAGACTTTGTCGATGAGGAGATCTGGAGATAAAAACACACACACGCGTCCACCAGCAGCGACCTGAGCCGTCCCAGCACACCAGCACACCCTGAACCACCTGAGGACACGTCAAAGCTGCCAAATTCAGCTGCAGCTGACCTGGATCGGCTGATTGGGTCAATAAACGGTGTAAAATGTGTTTCCCTAAGCTCAGGATTCACCCACAACCCAAAGATCATCAGTTTACTAGTAAAGAAGAATACAGAAACCAGGAAATAATCAGAGATCAGAAGCTGGAAGCAGAGAATTTGGACTTTTTATCATTAAAAAGGACTCAAATTAAATCCTTATCCAAATAGCTGGTGATTAAATTGATAGTCAGCAACTAATCGATTCACCGTTGCAGCTCTAGTACAGTTTGAGGTACTTGTACTTCTACTTGTATTTCTATTCAAGGCTACTTTACTTCACTATATTTACAGCTTTAACTACTGTTCAGACGATTTTACCTAAATGAATAAACCTGAATTTTCTATTATCTATAAATTTATTAAATTACGATCTACTATCTATATCGATATATATATCGATCTACTAAGAATAAAGAAACCAGAAAATAACCAGGGAAGAGAAGCTGGAACCAGAAAATGTTTTTATTCTATTTAATGAATGGTTCAAATCCATTTATCTTTTATCAATATAGTTGAAAACTAATTGATTAAACAAATAAATCGTTGCAGCTCTACACTAAACAGCAAACTTGAAATATTCTAAATTAATCTTTTATCACATGACCAGTGACAATCCATCACTGACAACGCCTGATGAATGAAAGCTACTCACTCCGCTGTCACAGGTAAACAGAGCCGCGTCCCATTGTCCAGGCAGAAAAAGGCGATGCCAGAGTGGGACGAGCGGAGGTCTGAGCGGCGAGTCAGAGCCTCGGGCGGAAAATGAGCGGAGAGGAGACGGCGTTCACGTCTTCAGCGGCTGAGTCTGCTGCTCCACTAGTCAGAACATCGGCTGCCACACACACACACACACACACACACACACACACACACACACCAGCAGGCCACTCCCTCCACTTCCCCTCCCTCCCATTCTGTCTCCACAGGGAGGTGACCCCCCCCCCCCCCACACACACACACACACACACACACACACACACACACACACACACACACACGGCAGCCTGCTTGACACATTAACTTCTAACACACACTTCTAACTCTTGACCTTAATTCCTGCTGCCGCTGCTGTGTTACACTGACCAACGCTGCTGAATTATTCCACATTTAAGCAAATTCTTTCCTAAAATCACAAGTGAAAGAGCCCTTTTCTTTTTGCTACATACATATAATTATGGGTTTCAGAAGCCGTTACAGTACGGTTCCAGCAAATGAGCAAAAGGAAAGTTTTCCCCGTGCATGTGGAGCCACAAAGTTGTAAAAGAGCTGGTGAAATGATCAGGAAGTTCAGCGCTCACATTAATCCTCTAATTAAACACATTTTCCCCTTCTGAAGCTGTTTTTCTGCATAGGCTCAGTGTGTGTGTGTGTGTGTGTGTGTGTGTGTGTGTGTGTGTGTGTGGCCTACATCTGCCACAGCGACAATCACACTCGGCCCAAAGATGCGACTGTGTGATGTAGGAGGCTCATGTTGCTGCTGCTGTTGCAGTAAAAGTACACATACTGGGGTGTAAAATACTTCTGGAGCAGCAACTCCAGCTTCACACGCAAGTGTAAAAGTTCTGGTTTCACTTACTAAAGTATAAAAGTAAAAGTAATGAAAAATATCAGAGCTGTGATCTCTTTTTGCCAGAGATATTACAGTTTGTGTTGTATTGTCCCTTCATAAGTATTTCAACTGGGAAAAGTGGGAGAGAAAAAATCTATTACATATAACAAGTGATTTTTATGCAAAAAACAACCTTTAACCCGAATAGATCACCCGTCATGATAATAAATGTGTTTCTTTATCACAGAAGAATCACTTTTTTGTCAGCTGAAACATGGATGTTTCGATGATTTCTGGAGTCATTCTTTATCATTGTGCCGTACTCACCGCGCTTCCCATGATGCTTTGCTGCTCCACGCTCTCTGACTGCAGTGAGAGTCCGCCAGCTTTGCCTCGATCCACAGTCCCTGAAATAATTATTAGAAGTATCACACGTCAGTTATGAGGGCTTCTTCTTCTATGAATGAATTCACGATTTAGTACAAGAAGCAAATGTGGTTGTTACACTGATGGTGAAGACCTAAACACACACACACACACACACACACACACACACACACACACACACACACACACACACACACACACACACACACACACACACACACACACACACACACACACACACACACACACACACACACACAAATAGAGCAGGAGCTAAACTGGGTTTTATTATGTTTAAGAATTGATTACAAAGTACTAACATTTTTTAATCATGGCGTGCATTGTAAAGCACGGATAAAACAAGCAGTAGAAATGCTAAGACACCATGTCGCTGTGGTCACTAGTTCATGTTGTGCAAGTCTCAGAAATGTGAAATTTCAAGTCAAACTTGTTTAATTTAGCGTCAAACTTGTGAATTACAGACTTTTCTGAACTGTTCAGCAACTAAAATGTTAGTGACAATACTAATACTGCAACCACGATTAAAAGCCAACTCACTCAAGATTTTTACAGGAGTCATACGTATACACACACACACACACACACACACACACACACACACACACACACACACACACACACACACACACACACACACACACACACACACACACACACACACACACACACACACACACACACACACACACACACACACCAATAACAATAAAGAGTACAGAAACACACTGGTATGATCCCTCTCACAGCAACTGCATCCAATGGGCTGATATTAAAGCTGCAATTAATGATTATTCTGAGCAATTATTAAAATGATTAATCAGGTAGTTGTTTGGTTCAATAAATGGTGTAAAATGTTGATCAGTGATTCACAAAAAGCTGTAGATTGAACCTAAAATGTCTTTTTTTGTCCACAACCCAAAGATCATCAGTTTACTGTTATAGAATAATAAAGAAACCAGGAAATAATCAGAGAACAGAAGCTGGAACCAGAGAATCTGGACATTTTCTTATTAAAAAATGACTTGAATCTATTAAATCAACTATTAAAATAGTTGGAGATGTACGTGATAATTAATGTGATAGTTGGTGAATAATCAAATAATCACAATAAAAGTGTTTTATTTGGTTAAGAGGTGAAATGTTGATCATTTTTATATATGTGTGTTTTCCACACTGATGGTGGTGATGCTCAGACTCATCTGGAAACCAACCATCACACACTGACGGCACACGCCACCACAGGCAAATCAGGGTTCAGCATCTTGCCCGAGGACACAACAATGTGTGTGTGTGTGTGTGTGTGTGTGTGTGTGTGTGTGTGTGTGTGTGTGTGTGTGTGTGGCGGAGCCCTCACACAGTCCAGACAGCGCTAAGGAATGACAGGAATCCACAACCTGATCCAGTAGATAGAACTTCAGTAACCATGGTGACCACAGACCCACAGAATATATAATAATTATAATAATAATACCTAAATATACCTGCACTTTTTGTCTGACTTTAAACTTTTCAAAATGTGTGTGTGTTTTTTTTATTATTTTACCCTGCTTATTGTGATATTTTTTTCCCCTCAATATCTTTTCTCTAATTTACTAGAATTTTATATCATTATATATTTTATTGTATCATATTTTTAGGTTAAAATACAATATTTAAAATATAATAAATCACATACACACATTTGTAAAGAAATGCAAAGGTTTATGGCTGATGCTGCATTTTTAGTGTATAAAATGTGCTTTATAAATACAGTCTGGTTGCTTTTACCTTTAGTTTCGGCGCCCCCATCAGGCCAAACAGTGTCAGAACTAAAACAACTACAAGTTTTACTAAGACTGTAAAAGTGTGGACAGTGAATAAAACGCTGGATTTGGATTTGCATATATTGTCCTTTATGACAAATGATTTTCCTTTGCATCCATTGATAAGTGGATTTGTCTCTACGAGCAGCAGGCGGTTTCAGACAGTGAGTTTGTCTGATGAAACGCCTCTTCCCTGAATGTTGGGGTCACGGCGTCACTACTGGAGGTTAAATGTGATGGATCCACCTGATGGACCATGTGACCCACCCTGCAGCTGCTGGTCTCGGACCCGTCTGATCGCTGCTCGGATCATCTTCCTCTCCTCGTACTCGTTGGCGGCTCGCAGCTACCGGCAGAAACACAACAAAACAAGATTCAACACACCGACATCCCCGCGTTTTAAGGATTCTGCCTCCGCTGAAACTCACCATTTTGGTGAGCTCGTCGATGTCCTGGATCATCTGGAGTTTCCCTGACAGAGCTCCCAGAGTTTCACTGGATTCAACCCTGAGACGAACAGACACAGTTCTCACAATCAGACAAACGTTTTTAATAATGCTGTTTCATGGCAACCGACCCATTAATGTTAACGTACCTTTTCAAAGGACACATTTAGACAAAAAGGGATGACAGCTCATATATTGGGAGTTAAAGGTTGTAGTTTCAGGTAGACTTTTTCCTCACTCACTTTTACTTGTTCAAATACTAATGAACAGACAATAACACAATGAACTGTGATATCTCTGACAAAAAGTGATCACTACTACTTCTACTTTTGTCCTCTAAGTAGTTCTGAAACCAGAACTTTTACACTTTATATATTGTATTTTAGTATCTATACTGAGGAATAAACGGAGACTTTTGACTCCTCTGGTTATAATAAACTAATTTGTAGAAACAAGCTTTTACACATTTTACTTGAATTGCAATTTTTACAGTATTTTACCAATCATTATTTTTATTACTTTTACTTTCCTGGAGAAATTATTTAAAGCAATTCTCTGTCTTCTTCTGTCAGAAAGTGAATTATTTGACCTGCTCTGTGTCATAAATTAGAACCAATCAGCCCTTTTCTCTGTTAAAATACATTGAAAAGGAGCCATAAACACATTTATTCTCTTGTCAAAAAGTGAGGACAGCCCATATACTGTAAGTGAAAGTAAAGTAACAAGTGTATTTAATAAACTTTATCTCACTCACTGCTACCTGTTCAGATACACGTGATTTTTAGGCAACCTTTAGCTATCAGCTACTTATTGATCAAACAATCTTCACATTTATTCCTCAGGTAGAAGTTTGAAATCTGGAAAAGTGGAAGCATCAACTCAAGGAAAAACAACTCTATATATAGCAATATATATATATATAACAACTCTCAATATAGGTACATATAGTATGTTTCACATTCCTTCTCCAGGGTTTGAAGTACTTATGTAGAAGTTGGAGCATCAACTCAAACCTTTTAGTTTCTAAACTACTTAAAGTACAAAAGTGATGAAACAATCAGTCGCCTGGCAGTCAAAATATTTGATCACTTTGTTAAAGGTTTTGCAGTTGATGTGTTGTATTGTCCCATTAAACATATTCAAACAGGTAAAAGTAAACCGTAGTAGTAGATAGTAAAAGTGTAGTAGATAGTTAAATACAAGTGGCTTTTAAGGAAATCAACCTTCAACTCTTCATATATGAATGGTCGTCATCCTGTCAGGAGAATAAATGCATTTTATGTGTTATTGGGTATTTCAAAAGTAAAAAAAGGCAGAGAGCAGGTCAAATAATTCCATTTCTGACAGAAAATCACATTTTGTTCCTATATGATTCAGTAGCCTTCAACTATATTGGAACTGTACTTTGTAACTGTGTACATTCTGTTCATTTCTTGTACATTGTAAGTTTTGAAAAGAGAACTTCTACACTTTTACTTGAGTAAATAAGCTTGAGTTGGAGCTTCAACTTCTCCGTTGCGTTTTATACGTCTACATGAAGAATGGATGGAGACTAAAGCAGCAGGCATCATGGGTATTAAACTCGCCCATCCTCCGGTTCTCCTCGCTCTCCTTGGCCTCCTCCAGCCGTCTCATTAAATATTTCACATTCCGACAGCCAGTTAACAGCCTGACGTCCCCCGATGTGCAGCAAACCTGGTTTAACCGGGTTAATCTGAGAGCTGCAGCGAGTGGAAACGATTAGAGCCTCGTCACTGCTTTTAATGGCATTAAAGCGCCGACAGCGGCTTCTAAAGTTAAATCTGTGCTTCGCCGAGACGGTGGAGCCACTTTCCACCCAGCAGGCTTCAGGTTCCTCTAGGTATCCTCAGAAATAGAAATGGATGCACGCGTCTCCTCGTGAATGGTTTCATGCTTTAACCCTTCAGGGCTGAACAGATTCATTTTTGATGAAAAGCTCATATGACACGATTGATAGCTTCACTACGACGGTAAAGGTTACACACGTCATTTTATTCTCTTAAAAGAAAGAATAAAATAATGCACATAATCATCAGTGTCAGTCATGTCACTGAAAATCAATCACTATTATTGATAATATCAGCTATAGACTATCAATAATCACTATTGATGATAATATCAGCTATAGACTATCAATAATCACTATTATTGATAATATCAGCTATAGACTATCAATAATCACTATTGATGATAATATCAGCTATAGACTATCAATAATCACTATTATTGATAATATCAGCTATAGACTATCAATAATCACTATTGATGATAATATCAGCTATAGACTATCAATAATCACTATCGATGATAATATCAGCTATAGACTATCAATAATCACTATTATTGATAATATCAGCTATAGACTATCAATAATCACTATCGATGATAATATCAGCTATAGACTATCAATAATCACTATCGATGATAATATCAGCTATAGACTATCAATAATCACTATCGATGATAATATCAGCTATAGACTATCAATAATCACTATTATTGATAATATCAGCTATAGACTATCAATAATCACTATCGATGATAATATCAGCTATAGACTATCAATAATCACTATTATTGATAATATCAGCTATAGACTATCAATAATCACTATTGACGATAATATCAGCTATAGACTATCAATAATCACTATTGATGATAATATCAGCTATAGACTATCAATAATCACTATTATTGATAATATCAGCTATAGACTATCAATAATCACTATTGATGATAATATCAGCTATAGACTATCAATAATCACTATTGATGATAATATCAGCTATAGACTATCAATAATCACTATTGATGATAATATCAGCTATAGACTATCAATAAACACTATTAATGATAATATCAGCTATAGACTATCAATAATCACTATTGATGATAATATCAGCTATAGACTATCAATAAACACTATTAATGATAATATCAGCTATAGACTATCAATAATCACTATTGATGATAATATCAGCTATAGACTATCAATAATCACTGTTATTGATAATATCAGCTATAGACTATCAATAATCACTATTGATGATAATATAAGCTATAGACTATCAATAATCACTGTTATTGATAATATCAGCTATAGACTATCAATAATCACTATTGATGATAATATCAGCTATAGACTATCAATAATCACTATCGATGATAATATCAGCTATAGACTATCAATAATCACTATCGATGATAATATCAGCTATAGACTATCAATAATCACTATTATTGATAATATCAGCTATAGACTATCAATAATCACTATTGACGATAATATCAGCTATAGACTATCAATAATCACTATTGATGATAATATCAGCTATAGACTATCAATAATCACTATTGACGATAATATCAGCTATAGACTATCAATAATCACTATTGATGATAATATCAGCTATAGACTATCAATAATCACTATTATTGATAATATCAGCTATAGACTATCAATAATCACTATTAATGATAATATCAGCTATAGACTATCAATAATCACTGTTATTGATAATATCAGCTATAGACTATCAATAATCACTATTGATGATAATATCAGCTATAGACTATCAATAATCACTATTATTGATAATATCAGCTATAGACTATCAATAATCACTATTATTGATAATATCAGCTATAGACTATCAATAATCACTATTGATGATAACATCAGCTATAGACTATCAATAATCACTATTGATGATAATATCAGCTATAGACTATCAATAATCACTATTGATGATAATATCAGCTATAGACTATCAATAATCACTATTGATGATAATATCAGCTATAGACTATCAATAATCACTATTGATGATAATATCAGCTATAGACTATCAATAATCACTATTGATGATAATATCAGCTATAGACTATCAATAACCACTATTATTGATAATATCAGCTATAGACTATCAATAATCACTATTGATGATAATATCAGCTATAGACTATCAATAATCACTGTTATTGATAATATCAGCTATAGACTATCAATAATCACTGTTATTGATAATATCAGCTATAGACTATCAATAATCACTATTGATGATAATATCAGCTATAGACTATCAATAATCACTGTTATTGATAATATCAGCTATAGACTATCAATAATCACTATTGATGATAATATCAGCTATAGACTATCAATAATCACTGTTATTGATAATATCAGCTATAGACTATCAATAATCACTATTGATGATAATATCAGCTATAGACTATCAATAATCACTATTATTGATAATATCAGCTATAGACTATCAATAATCACTATTATTGATAATATCAGCTATAGACTATCAATAATCACTATTGATGATAATATCAGCTATAGACTATCAATAATCACTATCGATGATAATATCAGCTATAGACTATCAATAATCACTATCGATGGTTATATCAGCTATAGACTATCAATAATCACTATTGATGATAATATCAGCTATAGACTATCAATAATCACTATTGTTGATAATATCAGCTATAGACTATCAATAATCACTATTGATGATAATATCAGCTATAGACTATCAATAATCACTATTAATTAGTTATGTCACTGGCAATAAACTTGTGCATTTCTTTACATTTTCTACTCTGCTTTAAGAAAATAGTATTTCAATAGGTGGAAACTGTATAAACAAAAAAACAATTTAACATAGGCAGGAAACTCATTTTTGAGGTCATTTTAGATGATTGTTTTAAAATGTAAATCTATGAAGTAACTATAGTTACTGATGGTTTGAACAGGTTACAATACACAATAATCAGCGATAATCTGTTTGGATTAAAACTTTAATCTCCTGTTTCTCATCATGAGATTAGCAGATTGGTATGGTAAAACAGCATTAAATCAGTGGTTCAGTGACAGGTGCTGAGAGCTACGCCACAGAAAAGCTTCTTTCTGCCGCAGGAGACGACTCAAACGGTGGAAACCTGACTCGCCGCCCAGCGCTTTTATTTGGAAACACGCGCACATACATAATGGAAAAAGAGGAACGCTGTGCTTCAGCTGCTGTTTTCTGTCCCCACGATTCCCTGACTTCACTTTTCCAGACTTTTTTTTTTCCTGCCGGAGACTTAGGAATGCTGCATTTGGTTTGTGCTTTTCAGCTTCTCTTTTTCACCTGGACTCTGCTAGATTTATCTGCATTTTAGTCTTGGAATGAACTTTATTTATTCCTTTATTACATATTTATTTTGCCTGTTTGCTTCTTGGTTCATCCTTTTATACCAGTTTATTGTAATTATATTATATATATACACTATTATAAATGTGTATATAGTTACATATAGTATTTTTTTATATTTTTGACTTAATGAAACTTTTTAAAAATAATATAATAAAAATAGTCGGGCTGCTGCCACAACCATCTGATGAATGGATTCTTTTATTCATTCAATTATTTTCTGCTTATGAATTGATAAGATTCATGTGTCATGATCCTTTAATGCCTTTTTTCGAGTTTTTTTTGTCCTTCATTTCAGGACAAAAACTTCACTTTTTTGTCTTTTTTTGTCCTCTGACAATTTTTCTGACTTGACTTTTGTACTTTTTCTGCCACCAGAGATTTTGAGGAATTTCTGCATCTGGTGTTTTTGCGTTTTCTAACGTCTCTGTTGTTTCACCAGGTCCCAGCCTATAGTAGTTGCTACAGATAGTGAATTAGAATTATGGCTTTTCACGTTAACATTTGTTTTATTAAACATGAGGATAAACATCCAGATGTGTCCAGTGGTTGTGTATCACTACATTTAGACTCATGTTACTGAGGAAATGTTAAATCTAACAGATCAATATGACTGAAGCTGGTTTGGTTTGTGTTCAACATGTTTTTTTTGATCATTTTAAAATCAGAACTGAGGTTTGATGTTATTGAGACTATTTCTCATTGTTCCAATAATCATAAACAGACACTTGGCTGAAGCAGATTTGTTCACTCACATGTTAAGAGTTAAAAAGTAGAAAAATATCCTTTAAGGGAGAAACATGAGATTAATTAGTGATTGGAGAGAATCTCAGTCTGAAGATGATATTATCAATAATAGTGATTATTGATAGTCTATAGCTGATATTATCATCAATAGTGATTATTGATAGTCTATAGCTGATATCATCAATAGTGATTATTGATAGTCTATAGCTGATATTATCATCAATAGTGATTATTGATAGTCTATAGCTGATACTATCATCAATAGTGATTATTGATAGTCTATAGCTGATATTATCATCAATAGTGATTATTGATAGTCTATAGCTGATATTATCAATAATAGTGATTATTGATAGTCTATAGCTGATATTATCATCAATAGTGATTATTGATAGTCTATAGCTGATATTATCATCAATAGTGATTATTGATAGGCTATAGCTGATGTTATCATCAATAGTGATTATTGATAGTCTATAGCTGATATTATCAATAATAGTGATTATTGATAGTCTATAGCTGATATTATCATCAATAGTGATTATTGATAGTCTATAGCTGATATTATCATCAATAGTGATTATTGATATTCTATAGCTGATATTATCATCAATAGTGGTTATTGATAGTCTATAGCTGATATTATCATCAATAGTGATTATTGATAGTCTATAGCTGATATTATCATCAATAGTGATTATTGATAGTCTATAGCTGATATTATCATCAATAGTGATTATTGATAGTCTATAGCTGATATTATCATCAATAGTGATTATTGACAGTCTGCAGCTGATATCATTATTGACAGTGATTATTGATCGTCTACAGCTGATATCAGCATTGATATTCATTAATCACCTGTGCTGGTTCTCCTTGTCCTCCTGCTGTTTGAGTCGTGTGGGTCTGAACCTCTTGCTGGCCAGAGCTGCCTCCATGTCCTCGATCTCCCTCCTCCTGAGGTCCCGGATGGCCGAGCGGATCAGGCGCCTCTCGTCCAGATCCAGGGTTCCGTCCAGCTGCAACGAAATAAGAATGTCACGTTTGTAGGTTACAGTTTACATTAAAATGTCAAACCACTTTGTATTAGTAAAGTGTGTTAGTGAAACTGCACTTGTATATGACTGAACACTGGGTCTAGATCAGAGGGGCCAAACACGTGGCCCAGGGCCTGGAAATAGCCCATTAAGGGCCAGTCCAGTCCACTGGTGGATAGGGCAATAAATTAAACCTTAACAAGAAAAAATATCTTGTTTTTGGTACAATTAGTCCAATATTGAGTAGAATTAACTTGAAATATTGTATTCTGTTGTTTATTCAATTTAGTCTTGTTTTCTTAAAATACAATAAAAAACATAATCCTATTTTTTAAAATCTAAATATTTAAAAAAAAAATGAAATAAGTCAAATTATCTGCTTATGGAATAAGATAAACCTACTTAGTTTTTGACTAGTTATGCTAAATATTTCTGCTCGATAAGATTGGATTTTTGCACTGTGAGATAATGAAATGTTTTGCTCTGAAAACCAACAACTTCACTGGAAAACGTGCAAATGCATTTAGTACAATTAGTCCAAAATTTAATGAAGATAAACTATCCAACAATGGAGTAAAGAAATCCTACTGAATGTCACACCAAGAGTAATTAACATTTAATTTTTGACTAAAATGAAAGCTAAGCATCAAAATAAACAAAATATAAACGAAAAAGTGGGGAAATGAACTCAATGAACTCCATCTCTGAGGTGAGAGGCAATAATTCTGCAAAAATAGAAGATTAGAATTAAAAATGTGATTAAACCTAAGCCTGATAAGCACACTCATATACTCTGGTTCATATAAAATGATGAGTTGCTGCTGGGGAAAAAAAAACATATGAGAGAACTCAGAAATATTTTTGGTATTTGCCTGAATGGAAAACCACTAAATCCTACGACTCCGTACCGAGAGGGAAAATTCTCAGTTGTTCTTAGAAATGTGGAAAGCAACAAACAAACTCACGAGGAATCGTAATGGAAAAGAAAAAGAAGCTTTGGGGGAAGATGGAAAAATATGACACATGACATGATGGAGCCACCTGCCTCCATTTATACAAAAGGTACATCTTTGTTACTACAGCTAATCTATGTTTTAAGAGGTGATTATTTTTAGCACTTGTTGAAAGGATTAATTGATAAGTAGTTTGGTTCATGTCTTTTTTTGTCCAGACCAACAGTCCACAACCCAAAGACCATCAGTTTATTATTATAGAAGAATAAAGAAACCAGGAAATAATCAGAGAACAGGAGAACCTGGGACCAGAGAATTTGGACATTTTATCATTAAAAGTGATTAGTTGCACATTTTTTTGATACGAGTCATTTTTTTAAAATGATTTAAATCCATTTATTGATTAATGTGATAGTTGTCAAATAATGACTCATCATTGCAGCTCTATGTAATATTATCTTTACTGTAAACATGTACTTAAATATGCAGTACTATTACTATCAACTCACCCAAAGTATCTTGACTTGTCTCTGTCTGCCTGTGCCAGAGTGATAATCTAAAACATTAAAATACTCTCACATTTGTTGCTGATTTAAAACTAGTAGAATAGTGAACTGTAATAATGTGACACTATAAAACAGATGATGTTGTGCTTTTACTTTGGAAAGTTTAAGTACATGTTGCTGATAATACTTTCAGTTCAGGGTTTTTACTTGTAACGTAGTATTTTTGATGACAGTTCCTACTTCTACTGCAACACTCTGAGTCATTCAGGACTTTGAATCAGTCAGCTAAACAGGTTCAGAGGAATTAAAGGTGTTTGTTAACACATGAGTAGAAGTAAAAGAACCTGTCAACACATGGAGAGAGCTGCCTGGCTGGCTGGATCACTGACTGAGTGCCTGACTGATTGACCGACCGACTGACTGGCTGAGTGCCTGACTTACTGACTTACTGACTGGCTGACTTACTGACTGGCTGACTGACTGACCGACTGACTTACTGACCGACCGACCGGCTGACTGACTGACCAACTGACTGGCTGACCGACTGACTTACTGAGTGGCTGACTAACTGACTGACCGACTGACTAACTGACTGACCGACTGACTGACTGGCTGACTGACCGACTGATTTACTGACCGACTGATTTACTGACCGACTGACTTACTGACCGACTGACTTACTGGGTGGCTGACTGACTGTGTGGCTGGCTGAATGGCTGACTGACTGACTGACTGACTGGCTGACTGACTGACTGACCGACTGACTTATTGACCGACCGACCGACTTACTGAGTGCCTGACTTATTGACCGACCGACTGACTTACTGACCGACTGACTTACTGAGTGGCTGACTGATTGACCGACCGACTGACTTACTGAGTGGCTGACTGATTGACCGACCGACTGACTTACTGATTGGCTGACTGATTGGCTGACTTACTGACCGACTGACTGACTGACTGACCGACTGACTTACTGACCGGCTGACTAACTGACCGACTGACTGACTGACTGACCGGCTGACTTACTGACTGGCTGACTTACTGACCGACCGACTTACTGACCGACTGGCTGACCGACTGGCTGACCGACTGGCTGACCGACTGGCTGACCGACTGACTTACTGACTGGCTGACCGACTGACCGACCGACCGGCTGACTGACTGACCAACTGACTGGCTGACCGACTGACTTACTGAGTGGCTGACTAACTGACTGACCGACTGACTAACTGACTGACCGACTGACTGACTGGCTGACTGACCGACTGACTGGCTGAGTGCCTGACTTACTGACTTACTGACTGGCTGACTTACTGACTGGCTGACTGACTGACCGACTGACTTACTGACCGACCGACCGGCTGACTGACTGACCAACTGACTGGCTGACCGACTGACTTACTGAGTGGCTGACTAACTGACTGACCGACTGACTAACTGACTGACCGACTGACTGGCTGACTGACCGACTGATTTACTGACCGACTGATTTACTGACCGACTGACTTACTGACCGACTGACTTACTGGGTGGCTGACTGACTGTGTGGCTGGCTGAATGGCTGACTGACTGACTGACTGGCTGACTGACTGACTGACCGACTGACTTATTGACCGACCGACCGACTTACTGAGTGCCTGACTTATTGACCGACCGACTGACTTACTGACCGACTGACTTACTGAGTGGCTGACTGATTGACCGACCGACTGACTTACTGAGTGGCTGACTGATTGACCGACCGACTGACTTACTGATTGGCTGACTGATTGGCTGACTTACTGACCGACTGACTGACTGACTGACCGACTGACTTACTGACCGGCTGACTAACTGACCGACTGACTGACTGACTGACCGGCTGACTTACTGACTGGCTGACTGACTGACCGACTGACTTACTGACCGACCGACTTACTGACCGACTGGCTGACCGACTGGCTGACCGACTGACTTACTGACTGGCTGACCGACTGACCGACCGACCGGCTGACTGACTGACCAACTGACTGGCTGACCGACTGACTTACTGAGTGGCTGACTAACTGACTGACCGACTGACTAACTGACTGACCGACTGACTGACTGGCTGACTGACCGACTGATTTACTGACCGACTGATTTACTGACCGACTGACTTACTGACCGACTGACTTACTGCGTGGCTGACTGACTGTGTGGCTGGCTGAATGGCTGACTGACTGACTGACTGGCTGACTGACTGACTGACCGACTGACTTATTGACCGACCGACCGACTTACTGAGTGCCTGACTTATTGACCGACCGACTGACTTACTGACCGACTGACTTACTGAGTGGCTGACTGATTGACCGACCGACTGACTTACTGAGTGGCTGACTGATTGACCGACCGACTGACTTACTGATTGGCTGACTGATTGGCTGACTTACTGACCGACTGACTGACTGACTGACCGACTGACTTACTGACCGGCTGACTAACTGACCGACTGACTGACTGACTGACCGGCTGACTTACTGACCGGCTGACTTACTGACCGGCTGACCGACTGACTTACTGACTGGCTGACTGACCGACTGACTTATTGACCGACCGACTGACTGACTAAGTGCCTGACTGATTGATTTACTGACCGACTGACTTACTGATTGGCTGACTGATTGCCTGACTTATTGACTGACCGACTGACTTACTGAGTGCCTGACTGATTGGCTGACTGACTGACTGACCGACTGATTTACTGACCGACTGCCTTACTGCGTGGCTGGCTGACTGGTTGACTGACTGACTGAGTAAATGTACAGAGCACCAACCTTAATAACCAGAATGATGCAGAAGTTTCAACTCTGATCCATTTAACCAGGTCATGAGTACAAATACTGCATTACTTTACTTAACAACAAATCTTGTGTACTTCACAGGAGTATCTATACTTTTACCTGGAGGAATAAATGTGAAGACTTGAATAACTGTCTGCTAGACGAGGTTTGTGTGTGTTTTTTTGCCTAAAAATTCTCATTCTTTTGTGTTTTGTTCAAAATCTGTCCAAAAAAAGTAATCACTGCTCATGTAATTCAACTGATTTTTTCATGACTTTTACTTCTAAAGCAGAACTTTCCTTATAGCCCCCCTGCTGGGCCCAGAGGAGGAAGAGGAGGAAGAGGAGGAAGGGGGGGGTCTCACTAGAGACGTGGGGCCAGTGGCTCGGAGACTTGCTGTGGTTCCACCAACTATGCAGCTTTCCTATAGACCCTAATTTGTGGAAATTTAAAGTGCTGAGCCAATCGAAAAGGACGCGAGAGCCGAGAGAGAGAAGGGAGGGCTCAGGAAACGAGGATCTGAGGAAAAGAGACAAAGAGAGAGACGAGAGAGCAGCCGGTCTGGGGAATGACTAAAAATGGGCAGATGGGAGCCGGGTGGGAAACTCGCTCAGGTCATTCCTGACATTCCTGCTGACTCACAGGGAACGGGATGGGAGTGAGGTCCTGGTCCAGGTCGGGTCCAGCAGTGAGTAATACTACACATTGTGATCCTGGGGTGTTATGTCATAAACACTCAGCGCTGGGAAAGGTTAATAAAGTACAACTCTGAGGTACTTTACTGGAGTATTTGCAGTAGATATTGTACTTTTTAGCTCACTACATTCGTTTTTCAGCTTAGTTCCGAGCTGCTTTTCTGACCAGGATATTATGTGTAAAACACATTATTGGTTAATGAGCTGTAGTTATCAAATGATCCACAAAAGGAATAGAAAATAAAGTCAAGATGTTGACACGATTTTTATTTGAGTTAAGTAATAAGTTTATTCCATCAAAGAATGCTAAACTATTTTCAGCAGTGCTAACATAACATTTGCAGCTAGAAGGTCATTTACCAGTTTAGTTTAATAATCTTCATTGTAAAAAAAACAGTGCTTTTCTTTCAGAAATGATGATTTGCTACATTTTCCTATTTCCTATATTTTCCTATTTCCTTTGTTTCCCCAACAATACCTTTGTTTATGATTTATTTTTTACTATTCCAATAATCAATTAGGGGCGGCATGGTGGAGAAGTGGGTAGCGCTGATGCCTCACAGCAAGAAGGTCGAAGGTTCAAGACCTTTCTGTGTGGAGTTTGCATGTTCTCCCCGTGTCTGCGTGGGTTCTCACCGGGTACTCCGGCTTCCTCCCACAATACAAAACATGCTCAGGTTAATTGGCAACTCTAAATTGCCCGTAGGTGTGAGTGTGTGAGTGAATGGTGTGTGTGAATGGTGTGTGTGCCCCACGATTGGCTGGCGACCATCTGGGGTGTATCCCTGCCTCTCGCCATAATGCGCTGGGATAGGCTCCAGCAGACCCCTGCGACCCTGAAGAGGAATAAGCGGGTATAGAAAATGGATGGATGGATGGATAATCAATTAGACTTAAAATTAAACTTAAAATGTCTTTTTTGTCAAAAATCACCAGTTCTTTTTTAGAAGAAACCAGAAAATGTTCAGATTTGAGAATTCAGAAAATTTTGTTGAAAAAGGTCAATGACTCAATCATCACAATATTTGTTAATTAATGTGATAGTCGGCAGCTAACTGATTAATCAATTAATAGTTGCAGCTTTACTCTGGAACTATTACTAGAGGTGCAACTAAACACTAACAAATAGTGGATTCGTTGTTTGGTTCATAAAATGGTGTAAAATGTGGATCAGTGTTTCTCAAAGCTGAAGATTGAACCTAAAATTCAATTAAATTCAATTTATTTCTATAGCCCTGAATCACAAATCACAGATTTGCCCCAAAGGGCTTCACACTTTGTACAAAAGCAACACAACATCCCCTGTCCAGAACAGAAGCTGGAACCAGAGAATTTGGACACTTTATCATTAAAAGTGAATCAAACTGAATAATGTAGTAGTTATAACTAATCCAGTTGAGTCTCAATCAATCAATACTTTATTATCGTTTGTTTAAACAGGTCATTGATTATTACCTACTGTCCAACTATCACATTAATTACTATTTTGATAATCAATTATTAGAGTATTTGTTTCATTAGAAAATGTCCAGATTCTCTGCTTCCAGCTTCTGTTCTCTGATTATTTCCTGGTTTCTTTATTCTTCTATAATAGTAAACTGATAATCTTTGGGTTGTGGACAAAAAAAAAAAAAAAAAAAAAAGACATTTTAGCTTCAATCTTCAGCTTTTTGGAAATAAATTACACACACACACACACACACACACACACACACACACACACACACACACACACACACACACACACACACACACACACACACACACACACACACACACACACACACACACACACACACACACACACACACACACACACACACACACACACACACACACACACACACAAATAGAGCAGGAGCTAAACTGGGTTTTATTATGTTTAAGAATTGATTACAAAGTACTAACATTTTTTAATCATGGCGTGCATTGTAAAGCACGGATAAAACAAGCACACAAGTGTGTGTATTGAAAAATAGAGCGGGGTAATGTCATCAACCAAACCATCAAAGTCCTCATCCTCTGTTTCTGATTCCAACAGCAGCTAAATCTCCATCAAACATGCCAGCGTCACGTTCTTCACCATCAGAGTCACTTTCCTCTACATGATGCGTTATAATCTGCTGGAAGAAGGAAAAAATGGCGCAGAAACAAAAGCACCAAGATGGAAATGTTAATTTTTCATTTCTCCTGCTAGCTTTACTGCTTTTAGTCGAATGGTGACCATCGGAACACTTCTCCCACTCTTTGCTCTGTGATCCGCTGATCGTGTCTTTGCTCTGTGATCCGCTGATCGTGTCTTTGCTCTGTGATCCACTGATCGTGTCTTTGCTCTGTGATCCACTGATCCAGTCTCTGCTCTGTGATCCACCGATCCAGTCTCTGCTCTGTGATCCACCGATCCAGTCTTTCCTCCAGCTCGTACCACCTGTCTTATGTCTTAAACTCAGCTGTGTAGCTGATTTCCTTCAGTTTAAACTGTGCTTTATCAGCGTGTCTCTTTACCATTTCAAGGTTGTTAAAACAACAATGTTCTGCATAACACACATCCCCGTTATTTTAGCTACAATCCACAAAAATGTAAGACTTATGTGCACCATATGGTATATGAAAAAAAAAATCAAAATGCTCTCTGTTATTGTTCAGGGGGCCAGACCAAATGTGGAGGTGGGCCGCATCCAGCCCGCAGGCCATAGTTTGGGGACCACTGCTAGAAGTACTTAAACTTCTCAAACTATTATTACATTTTGCTGCCAAAACCTTGGGAATTTCACTCCGATATGATTTTTAATGACAGATTTATTCATTGTGTTGTGTTTACTCATCTTTTTTTCCCTATTACTGACTCACAGAAACTCCTCGAGGGAACGTCTGTTACTACAATGAAAGAAATGTCATGTTGTGATTACACAAACCACATGCTGCCAAGTCTCAGAACAGATTTATTTATTTTAATCTTTATTGAGATACTATAGCAGGGTCTGAGCTTTAGCTTCTAAACACAAACACTAATGTTTCTGTGTGTCACAGATATCAGATGAATAGAAATAAAAATGACGTTTGCTTATGAAACAGTTGGAGATTAAAGCGATTGTTTACAACTAATTGACTAATCATCGCAGCTCTTGTGACGTCGTCTGACATTTTCCAATCAATATGGATCCTGTCATTAACTGGAGAATTTGGAAAGTTCCCTCCAAAAAAATGACTCTAATCAATTCATCAATTGTCATAATAGTTGGTGATTACTTGATTAATCAATTAGTTATCGGTCAAATCTGATTATTTTCTAGTTTCTTTATTCTTCTATAATAGTAAACTGATGATCTTTGGGTTGTGGACTGTTGGTCTGGACAAAAAAAAAAAAAAAAAGAGATATCAGATGAAGAGAAATAAAAGTGACGTTTCAGAATGTAGGATCATGTGATTATCTGATATGTCTGAACCACCCGCCTCTATTACAGTAATCTGTCTAAGCTGCAGCACACGGAGGACGATTAAAGACATGAGATGGAAAAACACGTCCTGATTTTTAAAGAGAAGTCTGAAATTAACCAATGAGACGCTCTTCGCGTATCAGGGCCAATGTCCAAAGGTCAGAAACCGACTTTTCCAACTCGGCCGATGACTTCCCCTGAGCGGAAAGGTTAATGGTGGGCGTGACCCAGGAGAAACAAACACGTCTAACGGAAATGACCTTTTACAAGAACCAGAGACGGAAACACACACTCACACACTCACGCCGGATGCCGACACCTTTGATTTAAAAAAAATAAGGAAAATTAAGCCAGTTACAGAATGAGGGAAACAGGCAGGTCATAACCAAACCGGCCAGACGCCTCACAAGTCTTCATTCATTCCTCAGGTAGGAGTAGAAATACTAGGGTTTGAAATACAAGGTTTCTACTCAAGTGTAAAAGTTCTGGTTTCTAGTGTAAATAAAGTTTTTAAAAATCAGGTAAAACACTGTATAGTGAGTGAGATAAAATCTAAATATTATAACACTCAAGAAAGTGTTTTTTAGGCAAAAATCTGACTACTTTGGGTACTTTTGAGTAGTATTACATTTATTTTTATACTTTAGGTAATTGAAAAAAGTCCTCTTCACTTTTTGACAAGAGAATAAATGTGTTGTATTGTCCATGGTTGGTTATAATTTAGGGCACAGAGCAGGTAAAATAATTCACTTTCTGACAGAAAATCACTTTTTGGCCCTAGAGCTGTCAAATAAAAAAAATAAAATTTTAAAATGTGAAGAGCAGAAAGTACAGATAGTTATGTGAAAATGTAAGAAGTCAAAGTGAAAACTAATTACTGGAGTAAAGTACAGATCTGTACCCAGACAAAAAAAAAAAAAAAAACACTGGACCAGACACGATTATTTCACCCTGCTGTTGTTTCAGACTGTTGACAGATGTATGAGTCACACACATACACACACACACGCACACGCACGCACGCACGCACGCACACGCAATGGCGTGTTGCCACACCTGTCTGACACCTGAGGGGAGGAGTCACATGACTCAGCAGGTGGGTTCGATGTGAGGAAACAGGAAGAAAAAACAACAATTCTGCAGAACTTACACATCACGTTAGCGCCATTAACCACAAACCAGTGGGGAAAGTAACAGTACATGTAGTAAAGTACCATTTTGAGGTACCTACTTTAGTATTTCCATGTCATGATACTTTATACATAACTTCATAACATTTTAGATGGACATACTTTTTATATTATATATAAAAATGTTGATTATATATTAATATTCTAAATGTTGTGTAAATTGTCCATTTAAAAGAAATGTATGAATTTTATATTAATTTAAGAAATGTGTTTAAAATAACAAAATACTATGCACTTACATACTATGCAAATGATAGGAATTCTACTATTAATTGAGTAAAGTATTCAAGTACTTTCTTTACTTTTTTTTTACCTGCAATTTAGTTTTTTTTATTGTATTTTTTATGTTTTCTACTCTTATTACAGTAAAGTAAGAGAGTAGAGTATTTTGTGCATAAATGCTATTACCCAATATTTTAGATTCAAGACTTTACTTGTATTTAAGTATTTTTAGATGAGAGTATTTCTACTTTTATTATTCCTTTTAAGAAATTATGATGAACTCACATAATATGCAAACATATGTCAGACAGGATTTCTATTTTTACTTGGGGAAAGTATTAAAGTACTTTGTCCACAAATGCTATTTACATATTTTACCTGTAATTTAGTATTTTTATTGTTATTATTTTTGTTAACATTTCTACTTTTATTACAGTAAAGTATCAGAGTATTTTGTGCATAAATGCTATTTCCCCAACATTTTAGCTTCCATTGTATTTACTTGCATTTTAGATGACTGTATCTCAGACAGGATTTCTACTATGACTTGGGTAAAGTATCTGTGTCGACCCCGACCAGGAACCGGTGACCTTCTTCAGCAGAAAAAGGAAAGTGTCAGAGCTCCTGAAGCAGCTCAATCAATCAGTCAATTAGCGTCGTTGTCCATGTGCCGTTTGACGTTAATCTGACCGGCTGGCAGCAGGATCAACTCATCCATCACACGACACGAACTGGAGTCAAATACAAGTCCAGCTCTTTTTTTTGTTTTTCTTTTTTACTTTGAGTGCAACAATACTATTATCTAAACTTAATTTGTGACTGAAACATAAACAAATATTAGAGCTCCAATAATTAATCGATTAGTTAATTCGTTGTCATTTATTACATTTATTACCAATAATTTTGATAATTGATTAAGGGATTTAAGTCATTTTAAAAAGAAAGCTAATGTTTTTTATCCCATGTGGAAGAATTATTAATGAACAGGACTCCAACTAATGGCTATTATGACTTGGTTTATAAAATGGTGAAAAACGTCAATCATGGATTCCAAACGCTGAAGATTCAGATAATCAAGAAGAAACCAGAAAATAATCAGATTTGAGAAGCTAGAACCAGAAAAGTTTCATTCTTCAAAATGACTCAAGTGTCTCATTTGATTATGAAACAGTTTGTGATTAACATTTACAACAAATCGACCAATCGTCGCAGCTCTAGTGACGTTGTCTGACATTTTCCAATCAATAGGGATCCTGTCATTTAACTGGAGAATTTGGAAATTTTCTTCTTAAAAATGTGAAAAAAAAGTTGGATAAGATGGATAAGATTATTCAATCAATCAATTAGTTATCGGTCAAATCTGATTATTTTCTGGTTTCTTTATTCTTCTATAACAGTAAACTGATGATCTTTGGGTTGTGGACAAAAAAAGACATTTTAGGTTAAATGTTCAGCTTTGGGAAACAATGATCAACATTTTGCGGCATTTCATTAACCAAACAACTAATCCATTAATCTATTCAGTAAGAGAGGAACAGACTATTAGAGCAGCTCTGGTTTCCAGCTCCGCGCTGTGCATGAAACGAGAAATGAGAGCTGATGATTGTAGAACAGGCCGGGGTCAGAGAGCAGATCACATCAGTGGTTCCAGCCGTCTGTGAGGAGTTTGTCCTTATAAGGACACGGATCCTCCCTCAGCCGAGCTCAAGTGGATTACCAGCTGCCACTGAGGAAGCCGACACACACACACAGAAATCTGGAAAGAGTGAAAAACTACTCGACAAATCCCTTCAGCACCTTCCTCCGGTGGCAAAAGTCCAGCCTTAGTCAGGTGGAGAAGTCCATGAGTTATTGGTCAAAACCTCAGGCAGAAACAATGCAAACAGTAGCACACACACACACACACACACACACACACACACACACACACACACACACACACACACACACACACACACACACACACACACACACACACACACACACACACACACACACACACACACACACACACACACACACACACACACACACACACACACACACACACACACACACACACACACACACACACACACACACACACAATCAAGATATATGAGACGACAAAGTCAGAGCAGGGAGAGGCAGGTCACCTCTGGGCTGGAAAAACACTAAACCAACAGTCAAGGTTAAAACTCGTTGCTGCTGTAACAGAAGGAACAGAGTTTCCACTGAACCAAATGACTGATCGATTAATCGTTTCAATGATCAGATTAAACAGACTAGTTTGTAGTTTCAGCTCTATTGTACATGTGGTAACATTCTCTCAACTTTTCCCAATAGCTGGATGCTACCAAATACATGGTGCAGCCATCTTCTATTATATCCTATATTATCTTGTATATATTTTATATTCTGTATGAAATCTTTCTGCTGCTGTTGCTAATGCAACTTCCCCACTGTGGGACAAATAAAGGATTATCTGATCTTATCTTATGGGCAGAAGAAACCATCTGAACCAGGACTACAGTAGCGCAGCAACTTCCAGCGTATTATAACGCATCATTTAGAGGAAAGTGACTCTGATGGTGAAGAAAGTGAAGCTGGCATGTTTGATGGAGATTTAGCTGCTGTTGGAATCAGATACAGAGGATGAGGACTTTGATGGTTTGATTGATGACATTACCCGCTCTATTGTTATATACGCACACTTGTGTGCTTGTTTTATGTTAGTACTTTGTAATCAATACTTAAAGTACAAAGCACAATCAAAACTCAGTTTAGCTCATGCATTATGTGTGTATACATCTATGTGTGTATACATCTATGTGTTTATATATCTATTCATATATGTATTTATATATAAAACATATATAGTTAGGTTCCTTATGTGTGTGTTAAATACGGTAATGACACACAGAACTGAGACTGAGCCTTTTAGTATGGTGCCTTATGGTAGTGAAAATATGGTAATATGAATGTATAGATGTGTATGTGTGTATGACAGAGGCCCCGCTCCGTCCCTCTTTCTACTCGAGGGAGCCTGAATAATGCAGGAATGATGCTGGAATGATGCAGGAATGACGCAGGAATAATGCAGGAATGTATGTGGGTCAGAGCAGAAACTCATGTTCAACCATCCAGTTTACTACTATAGAAGAATAAAGAAACCAGAAAATAATCAGAGAACAGAAGCTGGAACCAGAGAATTTGGATGTTTTATTATTAAAAATGACTCAAATTGATTGTTTGATTAATTTTAATTAATTGTTTACTTTATAAAATGGAGTAAAATGTTGATCCCAAAGAGCTTTCCCAAAACTGAAGATTCAAATTTTTTTTTTTTTCCCCAGACCAACAGTCCAGTTTCCTATTGGAGCTCTTAGGATTCTAGAAGATACTGTTCTGTAAACCAAAGAGACCCCGCCATGCTGACTCCAGATCAACTCTAACAATGGGCCGAGGACCGATAAAGCCAAACTAAATGGGAGATATCAGCATGTCTATCTGGAGATAAGCTGCAGCTTTAGCAGCATGGAGCTGGAGAAGCTAAACATCAACATCCGCCGGACAAGTCCTGGTGGATCTCAGGAAATGGCTCCTTCCTGAGGGACTGAAAGAGCTCTAAACTTTAGTCTGACTCCATCCTTTCAGCTACACCAGTGGTTCTCAAATAGTGGTGTGAGGCTCCGTCAAGGGGGGGAATTAGACCTTGGGGAACATTCTTTTTTATTTTTATTTTTTTTCCTGTCCTAAAATAAAGTGCAGTTGCACCTCCACTACATTAGGGGCAGTGGCACTCTCATTGGCAGAGTGTGTGCAGGGAGCATACAGCACAGAGTATGTTTCACAATTCCAGATGCACTTTAAATCTTTTCTGTTAGTTAATAAAGCTATTCTTTGTTGTAAGTTGGTCCATATTTCTTTTTTATTCTCTTATATGTTAATAAGGATACAGTGTTAAAAATAATTGACTAACACTGAGCTACAGGAATGATGGTTCAGTTTAGTATATGAGTTAGGACTTTCCTGTTGGGTCAAGTTGGTGCATGCTGGATTCGATCTATAAAACAGAGCCACACCTCAGAGTTCTCATAAGAAGTCAAAAGGCTGTGCAGACGTCCTGTTATTCTATGATAATCTGTCATTCTGCAATAATTTAAATGATTTGATGATACCCTAAAGCTCCTTGAAACTGGAGATTGAACCTAAAATATTGAACCTTTTTTTGTCCGGACCAACAGTCCACAACCCAAAGATCATCAGTTTACTATTATAGAAGAATAAAGAGACTAGAAAATAATCAGAGAACAGAAGCTGACTAAAGCTGACTATACTCATGGGACATTATAGAGAAAACCTGGAGACACAGAAGACAAAAAAGATGCATAATTCTCTGGTTTTAAAACACCTGGGAATAACTTTAAACAGAAACTTGTGAGTGTTCCTCTGAAATCCTGATTCCCAACATTCTACGTGTTCACGCGGTGTCTCGGAGACGCCTGGTGGCGACCAACGAGATGGAAAATAAAAAGGGGGATGACACCCTCAAAAAAATGAAGAAAATAGATAAATAACTAAAAAAAATCCCTTATCCAGACATTTTCCAGTCGGCAGAGTGATGATCCAGACAGTTGCAGATCTGTCGAATCGCTTAGCGAGACCAAAAAAAAAACAAAACAAAAAAAAACATGGTTCACCCCTTATGCAACAGCCATATTTTCCAGGACAGATCATATAGCAATAATTTATTGAGCCTATAGAGCAGAGATCACGTTTGAGCAGAGTTTCCCACTGCAAACATCCAGCTGTTGAGAGTTTCCATGCCGCTCCCGCACCTATAGCTTGACTCTTTAATTAAACTAAATAGCTCATAGTTTCAATGAGTTTTGAACATGTTTGAAAAGTCTGAAGTTTTGTTTCTCCTGCAGATCTGATTCAACAGCAGATGATTTATTATGAATGAATCACATAAGTGACACAACACTAGTGGTGTTCAAAATATCAATAGGGGGATACATCGTCATGGGCCTCATGGCGATACACATTTTGATACGGAGGAGTCAGTATCGATATTTTACATGCAACAACCAATATTACCAAGCTTCAGCAAACAGCGTCTGATAACTGATCCTTGCTTGCAATGTGCATTTAGACCACACGCAGCAGCGGCGCCATAAGGGAAAGCGCTTCCAGCCAACAGTAGAAAAAGTAGACACAAAAGCATGGACGAAGACCAAGACAAGAAATTGTTCCGCCCCCAGCCAAATTCAAGGCACAGGTTTGGGAGCATTTCGGATTTAACAAAAACAATGAAAAGGTGGACCTGGGCATGACACACGCTTTATGCAAACACTGCAGAATGAAAATTAAGTAAAGCAGCAACACTACAAATCTGCACCTCCACATGACCCGACATCAAGCAAAGAATGCTAGCAGTAGCACTTCACAAGTACGTTTGAGCTGAAACTGAATTTCACCTGGTGGGGTTTCAGGTGAAATTCCCCCCAACATCAAAGGCTCGAAAAAATCAAAACGAAGGCTTCCGAGATCTAACGCAGGAACGTGAACCACACTACACTATACTGAAACCGCATGTAATTGATAAGGTTTTACATTTAACTGATGGACTACAGCAGAATAAAAATTACATTTGGGTAAAGCGGTCTCTTTTTTTTTAGTATCGGATTCGTATCGCCTTTAACACCATGTATCAGGATACCCTTGTGTCGCAATACACATCGTACCACGACCCCTGTATCGCAAATCGTATCGTAAGGTTGTTGGCAATACCCTCCCCTAGTCAACACCTGTCTGAAGTCATTTTTACTGACATTTTTAAAATGACAAAACAAAGTCCAGTTGTCTCCAACGAGAAAACGTGACACATTGAACTTCATTTCAACTTCAGTAGAGCAAATGTTTGCTCAAATTCGTGAGATAAAAGTGTCACGTTCATGCAGCTGAAAAAGGCCACGGACCAAAAATAGAGTTAAACGCAGTTTCAGCTCAGAAGTTAAAAGTTGACTCCTTATTCTGTTCTCATCCCCTCAGAGATCAACGGATCAGCTGGTATTTATAGACGCCTTCAGTTTCCTGTTTTATCAAACCAAACTTATCATCTTCCTGCTCTGGCTGTGTGTTTAGATACAATACAACACGCTGTGTGTGTGTGTGTGTGTGTGTGTGTGTGTGTAGACTTTCATAGTCTTTTGACTGCCAATGTCCCTCACTGTGTTTCTTTACAAAAACTCTTCCCAACACTTACAAATGAAAAGGATTTTTTAAATAAATGATGCATTAAAAGATTTTATTCAAATTTTATCTATATTTATGGGGGCCACGAGGCTTTGTCAAGGGGGGCGCGTTTGGCCTCAGGGAACATGCTTTTTTTTTTACTGTCCTAGAATAAAGAGCAATAGCACCTCCACTACATTAGGGGGCAGTGGCGCTCTCATTGGCAGAGTGTGAGCAGGGAGCATACAGCACAGAGTATGAGTATGAAGTGTAGACACCAAGTGACACCATGAAAACATATTTAACAGGGATGAGAAGACAGGCGGAGAGAGACGGAGATAAAGAGACAAACGAAAGTCTCCCAAAGCTAAGACGAGGAAATATGACGAAGCGTCTGTAGCGCTTGGTTCACTGTGAAGGACCAGACATTACACCACAATCACGCTGATAAGACTACTTTATGTAGTTTTATTTTTCAGTATCATATGGTTTGTCATAGTCAAAAAATGTTTAATTAAGAATTTAATTTAATTTTTTAATTTCAGATGCACTTTAATCTTTTCTGTTAGTTAATAAATCTATTCTTTCTTGTAAGTTGGTAGGATACAGTGTTATGCAGAGGTACTTATAACAATTTATAGACAAATGTTTCTATTTATAGTTGCGTGGGGGGCGCGATGTTTTCTTCTTCCATGGGGGGGGGGACAGAAAATAATTGAGAAGAACAGATTTATGTAGTTAGTAGTGCAACTGACAACTATTCTGATTTGATATTAAAATGACTAATACTTTTTTTTATTTATTAATCAGTTAAAATGACCATCACCATTTTCAAAAAGCTGAAGATTAAACCTAAAATATTGTTTTTGGCTAGACCAACAATCCACACCTAATTTGGACATTTTCTTTCTAAAAATGAAAAAGAAGAAAATCTGGACATTTTCTTCTTAAAAATAAAAAATTATCATTTGATCATATACACACACACCTATATATATATATATATATATATATATAGGTGTGTGTGTATATATATGTAGTTCAGATCAAACAACAAAAGTATGAGATGAAAAGTTTGTTTTTAAAAAAAAAGGAGGTGAAAAGTGAGAATTATGACACAAAGTAAAATGATTAAAAAGTGTTTCCCAAAGCTGAAGATTGAACCTAAAATGTCTTTTTTTGTCCAGACCAACAGTCCACAACACAAAGATCATCAGTTTACTATTAAAGCTCTTTGAGATTCTAGAGAGTCTAGAGAGTGTGAGAGTGTGTTTGTGTGTGTGTGTGTGTGTGTGTGTGTGTGTGTGTTTGTGTGTGTGTGTGTGTGTGAGAGAGAGAGAGACATTTCTTCATCACGTCCTGTCTGACGAGGCTGAAACATGAGTCAACACCTGAGCGAATGACAGCAAGCTGAGTAAAAGACGATCAGGTGTGCACTGAGAGAAAAAAAAAAAAAACCCTACAGTAAAGCCGTGTAAAAAGGTCAAAATCAGCAGCTTAGAAGCACGAAACAGCTGAGGCTGTTTTTTCTGTTTTTCTGCGTTCTGATGAGATGTGATGCATGCAGCAGCTTGTAGGAAACCAGAGAATAAAACACACCACATATCGAGTAAGAACGAAGAAACCAGAAAATAATCAGAGAAGAGAAGCTGGAACCAGACAATTCCTCCTTGAAATGACTTAAATCAACCTTCAGAAAAGCTGCAACAAATCTTTTATCTAGTAATCTATTAATCAAGTATTTCTTTCCTGCTACGGGAGGGAGACTTAGGAATGCTGCTTCTGGTTTGAGTCTTTCAGCTTCTCTTTTCACCCTTTTACCTGCATTTTCAGTCTATATTTGTTTTTATTGTATTGTATTTGAAGATTCATTTTCTTTATTTCTAAAGAGTTCTATCTAGTATTTCCTGCTTACAAATTGATAAGATTCATGTGTTGTGTTCCTTCCATCTTCTTCTTTGGTTTTTACACTATGGAGAGCTTTATTAATAAACTAATCTATGAATCTATTGATTGATTATTAACCTTTATCGTCTTTTTTGCATCTGCACTAAACTGAATAATGAGCAGATGCGTTTCTCTTTTCTGTAAAATGTGATTAATGATGTGTGAACATGACGCGGAGCAGGTCCATCTGGAATCATCCCAGATGACTCCTTACATAACAGCATTTTTACCATGTATTCATCCTGAAGATGAGGCTGACGTTTGGGGTGTGGGGGGCTGGACCAGGACCCACTGAACAAACCCATTCCTCCAACACACCACGGGTCCAGGGAGACATAAAACCAGGACCCGGGGGTCCAGTAGATTAACGGGGGCAAGACCCGAGTCAAAGCGCTCTATTTTAAACATGTGTGAATGCTTCTGGTTCCTCTGGGGGGGGGGGGGTCCAGTCTGTGGAATGGACCAGAACCAAGTCAAACCACATCCCCAAAAAGACAATATGCACCAAAACAAGAGATGAAACGGGGTTTTCTTGCCATAATCGATGCTTGGGTCACTAAACGTCAGCAGGTTCATTTAGAACTTCTGATGGCTGATGGGTCTATTGAATAGCAACAGGATTTATCAAGTAGGTTTTTGGGTCAAAAAATATCTAAAAATGTTTCTCAAAAGCTGAAGATTAAAGCTAAAATGTCTTTTTTTGTCCACAACCCAAAGATCATCAGTTTACTATTTTAGAAGAATAAAGAAACCAGGAAATTATCAGAGAAGAAGCTGGAACCAGAGAATTTGGACATTTTCTTATTTTAAATAGATGGTGATTAACGGCATAGTTAATTAATTGCTTTAATCGATGCAGCTCTTCTTACTATAGAAGCAAAAACTGATAAAAAACTGATGTGATGCTTCAGTGGTTCAAATTAGTTGAATCTAATAGATTTGACTGTATTTTAATGACAAACTCCCTCATTTTGTTTCTAAACTCAGCAGAAACTTTGCCCAAACTTGAAGGAGGAATGAGTGATTTTACATTCCTTTATTCTAAATGTATTCAGTATGAAGCCTCTTTGCTGGCTCCGCTGATTAAATCTATTTTTAAGTGGTTGGGGTGTTTATTTTAATCTGTCGTGAAGCTGCGGTTTCAGACATACCGACTCGCGGGAATCATCCAAAAAGAAGCTGGGGCTGATTACGTTCTGCAGATAAGAGGATGTGAAGAGGCATCGGATTAGTGGCTAAGAAAAGACGTGTGATGACCTCCTGATGGTCAGTTCACAGGACGTGAAGCTAAACTGAGGTTTAACATACATCACCGTCCTCCTGTAATCCGTGGACACCAGAACGCCAGCAGGAAACACTCGGAAACATGTCCTCATCTCTACAGAGAACTGCAAAGAGTCCATGAAAACCTTCAGATCAAAGTCTCTGAAGCAGCACATACAAACATTACAAAGTAGTCCTTAGTATTTATTAAATACTAAGGATATATATATATATATACATACATACATATACATATATACATACACACACACACACACACACACACACACACACGCTAGTATGTTTCAAACTCAACTGAGAATCTTATCATTTGAATGTACTTTATTTCATGTTTTATGTGCTTTATAGAATATTCAGGTTTTCATAGACATCGTTTTTCCCTGTAAATCTCTCAGCAGATGAGGACTTTTGGACAGCAGAGGCGTCTTTTTGCAGGTGTTTCAGGTCGAAACGGTTTAAACTAACCAGAAGTACACAAACAGGCTGACATCTCAGATTCCATCACCAGCTGTTTGTTTCATTAAAACCTGTGACTCTGGAGTCGCAGCAAACTTCCTGTCAGGGAATCAGCGTCACATGAGGATAAACCAGCGGATTCCGCTCGACTCCGACTGGACAATGGCGCATTTGTGTCCTGACCTGTCGCAGGGAAACAGATCCAGACAAAAGCTTCCTTTTCTGCAGCAACGACGACACGCGAAACGTCATATTGGCACAGATGTGTTGCTGCAGATAGAAGACAAACGTGTGCGACATCTTCACTGACCGTTCCCTCGCTCCTCAGACAATAAAGTGGTAAAAGTAGTAAATCATAGAGGAAGATAGTCCCCTTAGTGCACTTGTGTTCCTGGACATTCCAGCGTGTTCACACACCTGCTACAACAGGGATGGGCACTCCTGGTCCTGGAGGGCTGGTGTGGCTGCAGATTTTCTTCCAACCAAGCAGTAACACACCTGACTCTACTAATGAAGAAAGGTTCTAGTGCTTAATTAGTAGAACCAGGTGAGTTACTGCCTGGTTGGAACAAAAACCTGCAGCCACACCGACCCTCCAGGACCAGGAGTGCCCACGCCTGTGCTACAAGTTTGTCCTTTACGGGTTATAACAGAAGAAGTAAGCAAGCAGAATCCAGATGGGAATAATGGGTCCAGTTTAAAAAGCCTCACACGGGTCAAACACACATTTATACTCATGCTGGATCCAAAGTAAACAGCTGTTCTGGTCGGGTTTCACTGGTGTGGAACAGAGGAATCTGAACCTTTTCCTGCTTTTAACAAACATTCTTCTAGGGTTTAATCTGACTGATGGTCAAACAGGAAGGTTTAAAGTCAGGTTGAACAGTTCTAAGTGCAGCTCAAAGCACTAAAGGATTATTTAGACAACTATAATATTAAACTGTTCCATTAATCAATTATTTTCCAACTATTACATTTATATCCAACTATTTTGACAATCATTCAATTGATTTGACTCATTTTTAAATGATAAAATGTCCAAATTCTCTGGTTCCAGCTTCTGTTCTCTGATTATTTTCTGGTTTCTTTATTATTTTGTTCCACTTTGCTTCTATAGTAAGAAGAGCTGCATCAATTAAATCAGTTAATTAACTATTACATTAATCACCATCTATTTCAAAGAAGAAAATGTCCAATTTCTCTGGTTCCAGCTTCTCTTCCCTGGTTTCTTTATTCTTCTATGATGATCTTTGGGTTGTGGCCAAAAAAAAGATATTTTAGCTTCAATCTTCAGCTTTGAGAAACACTGATCAACATTTTATGGACCAAACACATAACCGATTGATCATTTCAATAATCAATCAGAATCATCATTAGTTGCAGCTTTGTTTGCAATTTAACATTTTGTTTCACAGGAAAAAAAATACTTTCACTTTCATAAGTAACCTAATAACTGAGCCTAATATAGCTTTTCTGGTGTAAAAAGAGATAAAACGATTATAAAATAAGGTTGACATCCCCTGTTTTTACCTACTAATCCATTAGATCCTTTCAATAATCAAATGAATCCACTATCAGAATAGCTGGTTCCAGCCCTTAAACACACGCAGAAACTGAGCCGTCAGGGCTTCAGAGTTGTGATGTCACAGCTGTACAGTCACTAACACAAATTGTTAGTGAAAACTTCAAATAATGTCAAATGTTAAATCGCTATAAGTCAACCACAGGCAGCAGTTTGCCGCAGTTTGCCGCAGTTTGCCGCAGTTTGCCGCAGTTTGCCGCAGTTTGCCGCAGTTTGCCGCAGTTTGCCGCAGTTTGCCTCCACCAGGACGTCAACAGGTGCCTTGATTCTAAAACCTTCTCCAGTCTGCCGGTTGTGAAACGACAGTCCTGATGCAAATCCTCCTCATCTTCTTCTCCTCCTCCTCCTCTTTCCCCCCCCCCCTCCTCTATACCTCTCCTCCTTCTCCCTCTTCCTTCTTCTCTCTCTCCTCCTCCTACCTCCCGCTCCTCCTCCTCCCCAATATGATTTATCAGAGAAATGCTGCGTCGTCACGAGGAATCACATGAATCAGGAATGTGATGTGATTCTCTCACCAGGCTGGAACCACCTTATTTTATGATTAATAGTCCGTATGTATGTGTGTGTGTGTGTGTGTGTGAGAGTTCTAAACAGATATATTTAGGCACTAAGATGATTAATCAATAACTGATTAGTAGACGAGTATCAACAGTAGTTGTGTGATTTTAAGTTAATCACCAACTAATTGATTAATCTTTAAACGGAAGGAAAGGATGTTAGCCTCTTAAATGTGAATATTTGCTGTTTTTTATTAAAATGAAATCTTTTTGGGTTGTGGATGAAACTAAACTTTTGAGAATGTCGTATTAGGCTTTGATAAAAAAAATAAATAAGTGACATTACATACGTTAGTCGAAACTGAGGAAAACAACTAATTTTAACATTCAGGAAAATTAAACCAACAAGGCTTCAAGAAAACAGTGAAACGCTTGTGGAAAATTGAGTTTCTGATAAACTAATCATTTCATCGAAATTCCCATCACAATCACACACGTTACAGATGTAAAACAGGCCACAGGGAAACTAGCAGATCATCACAACTAGTCTGGATGAAAGAAGTCAAGAAAACACACGAAACAGGCCACGAAACGTGAGGATCTAAAAAGGGTGTTACACTGCGATAAAGAGAAGGTTCCGTTTCTGGGGACTAAATCCTGGCTGAAAACTATTTATGTACCATAAACTACCATAAACATCTTAGTGGAAAAATCAAAAAGAAGAAGATCAGAGGTTTGATTCCCAGCTCCTCTGGCATTTATTTTCTCCTCATGTTACATTGATGCACTGTTCGCAAATAGTGGAGTGCACCCCCCTCAAAGGGGGGGGGGGGGCGTGTTAGACCTCGGGGAACATGCTTTTTTATTTTTTTATTTTTACTGTCCTAGAATAAAGTGCAATAACACCTTCACTACATTAGAGGGCAGCAGAGTGTGTGCAGGGAGCATACAGCACAGAGTATGAGTATGAAGTGTAGACACCAAGTGACACCATGAAAACATATTTAACAGAGATGAGAAGACAGGCGGAGAGAGACGGAGATAAAGAGACAAACGAAAGTCTCCCAAAGCTAAGACGAGGAAATATGACGAAGCGTCTGTAGCGCTTGGTTCACTGTGAAAGACCGGTGTGTTACTGAGTCTGAAATGTTGGAGACAGAGAAATTAAAGACATTACACCACAATCACTGATAAGACCATTTATGTAGTTTTATTTTTCAGTATCATATGGTTTGACATGGTCAGTCACAAAATGTTTAATTAAGGATTTAATTTTAGGTTTTAATTTCAGATGCACTTTAAATCTTTTCTGTTAGTTATTGAATCTATTCTTTGTTGTAAGTTGGTCCAAATTTCTTTCTTTTTTAATCTCTTATACGTTAATAAGGATACAGTGTTATGCAGAGGTACCTATAACAGTTTTATAGACAAATGATTCTATTTATAGTCACGCGGGGATGAGATGTTTTTTTTCTTCCATGGGGGGGGGCAGAAAATAATTGAGATGCACTGGTGTTTATTTTGTTTTTCCCCTATAAAAGGTAAAAAGAATAAAGATTAATAGAAGTGTTATAGAATAAAATGTCAAGGAGACTGAGACCCACTGATTCAGGTGAGATAGTTGAGCCCTGAGTTAAATCTAATCTTTGCTCTTCTTGATGCAAACAGCTGGAAAACAGACCCAACTCTAGGTTTTTTAAATGCAGGTTAAGATAATTTTCTTTTTATGCTTTTATGATTGAGCTCAATTAAAGCGAATTTGGGAATTAGAACTTTTTATTGACGTCAATTTAAATACAATTCACTACTTAATGCTACAATTGATGGATACTCAATAAGTTGTTTGGTTCATAAAATGCTGCAAAGCAATCAGTTTACTATTATAGAAAACTAAAGAA
This sequence comes from Eupleurogrammus muticus, assembly GCA_036785175.1. Taxonomy (NCBI): domain Eukaryota; kingdom Metazoa; phylum Chordata; class Actinopteri; order Scombriformes; family Trichiuridae; genus Eupleurogrammus; species Eupleurogrammus muticus. The sequence continues at coordinate 4,384,416 of JAYKQN010000025.1, read as the reverse complement.
ATCAGAAATAAAGAGAATAACTAAAATCAATTAACTATGAAAAAATATTGTTAGTTATTCATGTAATAGTTGTAATTGATTACTAATCCAATCAACTACTCTCCAACTATTTTGACAGTTGATGAATTTAATCATTTTTAAAAAGAAAAAGTCCAAATTCTCCATTTATTATTGTACATTGTATTATATGTATATGTATTATATGTATATCATCAGTGTTGGTTTTATATGCATTTCTGCAAACCTCAACATTGTAAGAAATGGCAATTCATTGAGTTGAGTCATTTTTAATAGGAAAATGTTTCTTTATTCTTCTATAATAGTAAACTGATGATCTTTGGGTTTTTTAGGTTCAATCTTCACTGATCAACATTTTATGAACCAAACAACTAATCGATTAATCATTTCAACAATCAATCAGAATCATCATTAGTTGCAGCTTTAAGTTTGTGGTTTCGTTAACATTTGCACTTTCATAAGCAACTTAATAACTGAGCCTAATCCAGCTTCTTCTGGTGTAAAAGGAGATAAAACTTTGTTTTTTAATTTAAGGTACCTACTAATCAATCATTCATTTCAATGGAGAAACTCCAGGTGCTGAGCTGTGAAACAGGTGTGTGTGTGTGTCTGTGTAAAAGTGTGTGTGTGTCTGTGTAAAAGTGTGTGTGAGCATCAGCATCGACTCACCAGAGCTCGGAGCGACGGCTCGTCCATGGCGGAGTAGCTGTCCACGGACATCTGGCACTTTCCACGGAGGACGAAGAAAAGTAGGAAAAGAAGGAGAACCTTCTCCGGGTCACACGCCTGAACCACCTGTGCGGTTTCTGCCGTTCGCTGTTTTTTCTCTCTTTCCTTCCCCCCGTGTTTCTTTCCACGTTCAAACGCAAAAAAGTCACAGACTGAAGAAAAAAAAGTCAACAGGAGTCGAGTCGTTTCACCGCCTTCAGGAACATATTCCAGCCGCCGTGGTCGTGTCCGGAGCCGCACTTATGAAGCAGAAACACGTCGCCGCCGCTCTTCGCTACTCGTTGGCAGCTTTTTTTGAAAAGAGGATTCCCACTGGAAAGGTGTAACCCCGCCCCTCTGCCCGCAGCCGGCTGCTCCCGGAGTTTATTCAAAGCGCGCCGCTCAGTGGGAGAAGAGAAAACAGCGCGGGTATGGAGAGTGATTAATGCTACCATAGACAGGGTTCTGTATGGAAAGTGATTGATGCCTCTGATGACAGGGTTCAGTATGGAGAGTGATTAATGCTACCATAGACAGGGTTCTGTATGGAAAGTGATTGATGCCTCTGATGACAGGGTCAGTATGGAGAGTGATTAATGCTACCATAGACAGGCTTCTGTATGGAGAGTGATTGATGCCTCTGATGACAGGGTTCTGTATGGAGAGTGATTAATGCTACCATAGACTGGGTTCTGTATGGAAAGTGATTGATGCCTCTGATGACAGGGTCTGTATGGAGAGTGATTAATGCTACCATAGACAGGGTTCTGTATGGAAAGTGATTGATGCCTCTGATGACAGGGTCAGTATGGAGAGTGATTAATGCTACCATAGACAGGCTTCTGTATGGAGAGTGATTGATGCCTCTGATGACAGGGTTCTGTATGGAGAGTGATTAATGCTACCATAGACAGGGTTCTGTATGGAGAGTGATCGATGCCTCTGATGACAGGGTTCAGTATGGAGAGTGATTAATGCTACCATAGACAGGGTTCTGTATGGAAAGTGATTGATGCCTCTGATGACAGGGTTCTGTATGGAGAGTGATTAATGCTACCATAGACAGGGTTCTGTATGGAGAGTGATTAATGCTACCATAGACAGGCTTCTGTATGGAGAGTGATTGATGCCTCTGATGACAGGGTTCTGTATGGAGAGTGATTAATGCTACCATAGACAGGGTTCTGTATGGAGAGTGATCGATGCCTCTGATGACAGGGTTCAGTATGGAGAGTGATTAATGCTACCATAGACAGGGTTCTGTATGGAAAGTGATTGATGCCTCTGATGACAGGGTTCCGTATGGAGAGTGATTAATGCCTCTGATGACAGGGTTCTGTATGGAGAGTGATTGATGCCTCTGATGACAGGGTTCTGTATGGAGAGTGATTGATGCCTCTGATGACAGGGTTCTGTATGGAGAGTGATTGATGCCTCTGATGACAGGGTTCTGTATGGAGAGTGATTAATGCCGCAGATGACAGGGTTCTGTATGGAGAATGATTAATGTCGCTGTAGACAGGGTTCTGTATGGAGAGTGATTGTTGCCACTGATGACAGGGTTCTGTATGGAAAGTGATTGTTGCCGCTGAGGACAGGGTTATGTATAGAGAACACTACTATGCACAACATATATATGCAGCTAAATTTTGTTATTAGTATGAATTGATATAAATAAAATATGAATATTAATTCATATTCAAATTTAATAAATGTATTGATTAAAATTAATTAGTAAGTAGGGAACCACTGAAAAAAATGGACCAATTATCAATTTGGGAAAACAGTCTTGATTATAAGGCATTCACTTAGAAACAGCAATATTTGTCGAAATATTAAGCAGTCGCTGCATGCAAATCAGCTGATCGTAATAACAACAATGTAAACAATGTAGTGGATGCGGCAATCTATAAAAAACATGTGGAAACACACAGTGAAACTCACTCAAACAGGTGAAAAAAAAAGTAAAACAAGCAGGCAAAACAAGCAATAAAACAAGCAAGTAAAACAAGTAGGTGTAATAAGCTAGTGAAACAATAACAAGTTAAACAAACTAACCAACAAACAAGCAAGTAAAACTAGTATATTAATCAATCTAACTTAACAGCTAACATTCACTGCCCAGAAGATAACCTCCTACAGTGATTTTGGGTTGGAGTTGTGTGGGTCCGGAGCTTGTTAATCCAGGTTCGGTGATCCGGAGCTGCAACATGTTCTTTGCTGGCAGTCCGTGGCTAGCAGTAAGCTAGTGTCCTCTCACTGTCCAAGGCTCAGAAGGAGAGGTTTGCTACAAAAACAAGTAAGGAGGAGAAAAACAGCATTTCTTCGTTGTCCTTATTTCTTAGGGGGCTTCTCCTGCTTGATCCCTGAGGCGACCGTCAACCAAGGGAAAAAAAGTCTCGTTCAGCGAGGATTTCTTCTTCAGGCATGCATTGTACTCATCCTGGTGGCTACTTGTGGAGCAAGTGGAAAGAAAAGCGAACATTTTGCCTCCAATCTCCCGCTATGGTGTGTCTGCTTTCTGAGGACCCCCTGATGGGTTACCAAATCGACAGTGCCTTTTCTTTTGAGTAATCTCAATCCTTTTTGGTAATCTCAAAGACTACCATGAAGATCAAGGCTCCAGTGTGTCTGTTCCTGTTGTGAAGGAATTTTTATTGTCAAGCCCTCATAAATAAGTTTCATGCTCCCAAAACTCAGTCTTAGGATTTCGAGGCACAAGACATATATATATATATATATATATGTATGTATGTATGTGTGTGTGTGTGTGTGTGTGTGTGTGTGTGTGTGTGTGTGTGTGTGTGTGTGTGTATATATGTATGTGTGTGTCTGTGTGAAAGTTTAAGTTTGAGTCCAACTTTCTAGAATTAGGGGACAACCAGCACAGGCAGGTTTCTCGGGCACGAACAACCAGACACAGACTAGGATACATCTGGTGAATTTGCTTGTGCGAGACATTGCCACAGCGCAAGCAGTAAACACTTCAGGAAATTCTTGACCACAGTTATCTGGCTCCTCTACAGACAATGGGACAAGTGTAACTACAGGAAGTGGACAATCTAAATATTTTAAGTGTACTTACTTTTTGTGACTCCCCTACCAACGAGAAAAAGCCATCACTTACAAAAGGACCGAATTAAGACACAGCTGATCCCACTAATTGGGACATCACCTGAATGCACTACAGAAACACACCCAGCTGACTTAATGTCTGATTTAGACCTTTAACACTGGACAATTCTTTTTCCAATGCCCCTCATCCATACAATAATGACATTTATCAACTGCAGCTGGATGTGGCTTGTTGTTCCCATTATTTAAGAAGCATTATTTTTAGAAGCACCGGTGGAATTACCATAATTGAAACGAGTGTCATTATGACCAAAAAGAAGTAGAGAACAACAGGAGGAGGAGGAGGAGAACAAGGAGGGTCATAGCCCTGATTCTTACTATACCGTGAAGGACTATACCGTAAGGTTTATGTTTATGCGTTACTACAAAAAAAAATAAGTAGTCAGTTCTTTGGCCACTTCAGCATGAATTTGATCGTCACGCTTATTCCAGTTTCTCAAGCGTTGTCGGTAAGCTTCGGGAATTAGTTCATAACTCTTGAATACAGCCTTTTTACCCTTGTCATATTTTTGCCTGTTGGCAGGTATTAATCCTAGGAATGCGTGTCATGCACGTCCTACAAGTACAGCCTGCAAAAGCACAGTTCTATCCTCATTGCTCCGTTTCTTATCAGAAGGCCATACATTTTTAACGAACTGACAATTTGACTTCCTTCCAGATCTGCCTGTCACTCCATTCTGCCATTTGCCATTTCTTTTTCAAATTTAAGTTTTCCCATCTCTGCTTGTTGCTGTTTCTCCATTCTGTCCATTCTGTCAGTTTCCATCTGCCATTTTAAATTAAGTCTTTCCATCTTCTCAGCTTCACAGTCTCTCGCCCTAGCCTCCAATTCCATCTCCTGGCTTATGGGGGTCACTGGATGTGGTTAAAATGTGCTTCTCTTCCAAAAACTTGAAAATGAAGTCTTTTTTTTGTAGTTACACCATTTGACATTCTGTGTAAAAAAAAATAAAAAAAATCATGATTTTTGGAAAACTAAACAAAAAAAATGGTACCAATGGACTTAATGACATGAAACCAACATATACACAAAATGTACATTTTGAGAGACCTGATGAATGCTTCTTAACTGTATTTTATTTAATTTTGACTTTTTCATCTTGCCATGATTCATCATAATTGACCCATAGATATTTACTGTAAATATGTTAGGAGACAATGAATAAATAAATAAATAAATAAATACAATATAAATACAGGGAAATTTACCTTAAATCAGAAAGTTTGCCTTAAAACTGTAAATTAGAAGAGAGGCTCAAAAAGAAGCCTGCAAAAGGATCAATATTCAACATAATAATTTAATAAATAAAAAAAACAGGTAAGTTACGTGATTACCACCACCATTTATTTTACTTCTTTTGTTTCTCTGTTTCTGATTTACCTGTAATTATCTATCAATCTATTCTCTATCTTTATATATTTTTTTATATATATGTATATATATATATAATTGAACAGTTGATTAGTTGTAATATTTTAATTAATCACAGACTACTATTATAATTGATTAATCTTTAAATGTCCCTTTTTTTAAATGCAACGATGTGAATTTTCAAGGTTAGCTTCTTAAATGTAGTTTGCTAGTTTACTTTATATATTACTTAAATGTCTTTGGGTTTTGGACAAAATATTGTTTTCCAACTGACAGAATCTGCTTTTAATGTGTGTGGACAAACGGCTGTTTCATGCTCTGAGAGGGCTAAAGTAGACCCCGAACAACTGCTCATAACTCAAAAACTCATAAGCGCCAAAACCGTACAACTCTCAGCTTTCTTACTTACATTGGAGCGATCGGGAGGAGACCTACGATCTCAACTGACATTTTTCTCCCAATGTGTGTGGAGAAACGGCTGTTTAATGCTCTGAGAGGGCTAAAATAGACCCAGAATACCTGCTCATAACTTAAAAATTATAATTCATAATAACAAAATGAGCATATTTTCCGGCGGAGGTGAGGGTTGGCTGATCGTGGTGATATATCATTTTTTTTCTTATTTCCCTAGCTTGAAAAATGTGGGCACAGGAGCAGGTTAGAAATTCAATGTTTTCCAGAATGCAGGATGAGTCAGTGATTTATAATGGGAGAGATAGGAAGAGCAGGAGCGCGAAGCTGCGCTTGGAGGCTCATAGCACAAAAACTGTTAATATTTTTCTGTGGAAATTTTTTATTTTAGCGATCGGTGATCACTCAGGCCGTGGTGGCGAGTTAGAATTTTTTTTTTCAGAGGAATTTTGGTGCTTCCCTACTCTAACGAAGACATCACCACTCTAACCTCTCCATCTGGAATGCATTGCACCAAAATCTTGCACAAAAATGGCAACTATAGATAGATAGATATAATAATAAATGTGAGAAAAATTTATAGTTGGCCTGGCTACACCAACTTGAACTATATATCTATTACTTAGGCAGTTTTAAATAATATACCATTTAAAACTTTCATTCAAAACTTTTTTTTTACCATATCTAATCTAATATATATATATATAAATCACACAAAATCTTTTTATATATATATATATATATATATATATATATAATATAATATATAATTTCTTGTGAAGAATCAACAACAAGTGGGACACAATCATGAAGTGGAACACACTTTATTGGATATTTTAAACTTTTTTAACAAATAAAAAACGAAAAATTGGGCTTGCGCAACAATAGTTTCGCAAGCCACTGTATATATATATATATATATATATATATATATATATATATATATATATATATATATATATATATAGACTCCCGATCGCTCCAATGTAAGTAAGAAAGCTGAGAGTTGTCTCCTACTCTTACTATCTCTTCCATTATAAATTTTCACTGATATTAATTACGTTTTTTGAGTTATGAGCAGTTGTTGGGGGTCTATTTTAGCCCTCTCAGAGCATGAAACAGCCGTTTCTCCACACACATTGATCTTGTCAGTTGGAATCTTTAACGATCTCCTCTACATCGAAGAGCTTCAGCAGGTGCCTGCGTATCCTAGCAACAGTGCCAGCTAATGCTGCACGACAGACAGAGCATTTTGGCTGTTGGATTTTCCTTAATAACTTTAGATCTAAATATCTATCTATCTTCCTCCATCAAAAGTTTGGCTTGCTTCTCTTCCTAGGGGAAAGGGCGAACCCCCACAATGGGTATATCAAAACATGTGGTACGTCTTTTGGCGGCGATATTCGTTACTATGGCGACATAGTCGCCATTTTTGTGCAAGATTTTGGCGCAATGCATTCCGGATGGGGAGTCCAGAGTTGTGATGTCATCGGTAGGGTGTAAAAGAACAAAAAATTCCTTTGAAAAAAAATTCTTACTCGGGGCCAGGCTACAGTTTTCACCGCATGTTAATAATTTTTACATCAAAACGTCTGCACAACCCTCCCAATCGCTCCAATGTGAGTAAGAAAGCTGAGAGTTGTATGGTTTTGGCGCTATGAGCCTCCAAGCGCAGCTTCGCGCTCCTTCTCTTCCTATCTCTCCCATTATAAATTTTCGTTGATTGATCCTGCATTTTTGTAACACATTGAGTTTCTAACCTGCTCCTGTCAAGAACCTGCAGATCAAAGTGAAGGCTTACAAGAGAGAGGCTGTGGAGCAGGCCAGGGCGGGCATGAGCCATTGCAACGCAGACACCCTTGTCCAACGGGAGGTCCTCTTCACCTACTCCGGCCCAACGAGGACGTCGGTCATGAGAGGGAGGAAATGTGACAACTACGATTTCTGTTTTGATCATAAAGAAGCCTGATGTAATTTTTTTTAATCCCTACCTGCATTGTGTTGATTCCCTTACACAATAAAATTAATATTTGGTTTTAAACATTTTGGATTTAAACTGTCCTGCTTGAGATCAACCTCTCACGATATCACTATATATATATATATATATATATATATATATATATATATATATATATATATATATATATACTTTTGCTGAATCACTATAATATAAAAGTAGATATTTACAGTACCTGACACTGAGAGAAGGAAGACCACAAATTCACTCACTGCTATTGTTAAACTCATAGCTGCTCCTCTCATCTCTCTGTGTGGCTTCACACACAATTGAACACATCAAATAATGTACAACACAATAAAACATCAAATAATGTACACATGTAAAAGATGCGTCATTAAACTACTGTACTTACAGCAGAGAAAGATGTTGTCTGGTCAGACGTCCGTCCTCTGTGATCAGTGAGCTGAACTCACATATTAGGCTGTAAAAGGACTAGATTTCCTTCCTCTTTCTAATTATTAATTTAAATATGCAAGAAGGAGCCAAATACCAGGAAATATCTGAATTAAGACAAAGTTTTTCTGTTCTTTTAATGGATTAATATAATCTATGTTAGAGATCAGACACATGTGTTCTGTTCTGTTAGTTATTTAATGAGAAAAGAGAAAAAAATAGAGACATACATTTTAATTATCTTATTCTGCTGAAGTGAGACACAGTTCTTTGTTTAAAGTAAAAACGTGACGTCTGTGACAGATCTGTGACATTTGGTTTGATGCATTTCCTCACACCTCTAGTGCATGTTAACACTTCAAATAGGCCTTTTGCCTTTTTACAACATACAGAATATGTATTAATCAGAGTACATCTGACACTTCCTCTGTTTTGTAAAGATGCACCAATGCTCTCTACAGTTTCTTTCTTTTTCCTGTGAACCATGAAACCTTCTTTTCTTGCATCTGATGGAGAGAAAGTGTACTGTATGTTCAATATTTAAATAGAAAAAACATACATTTAAGACCAGCAGAGAGACATAGTCCATCCATCGTGTCCTGATCTCGTACTTTCAGTCTCTACCCAGAGCTTGTGACTGTTGTGCATAGTAGTAGCTGCATTTGGTTATTAGTATGAATTTATACTTTGATCATCAAAGATGATTATTAATTATTATTAAAAAATAATTAATTTATTGGTTAAAATTAATTATAAACGGGGCACCATCAGGAAATCTGGTCCAATAACCAATTTGAAAAAACAGTCTCAATTATAAGGTGGTCACTTAAAAACACCAATATTTGTGGAAATATTGATATTCCTATAGTGAACAATGACGAAAGAGTTCAACTCTGCCAACCAGCTTAGTGTCACAGTATACAAGCATAAAATACTAGGACAACTTCACATCAAATTGTATGTAATGTCTTCCACAAAATTATTTCCCAAATTAAAATCACTTCTTTGACTAAACAGATCCCATTACAGTGAAAGGGGGGTGCATTTGTGTGCCTATGTGTATATGTGAGTGTGTGTGTGTGTGTGTGTGTGTGTGTGTGTGTGTATGTGATTTTCTTGAGTTGTGTGGATCCAGGGCTTGTTAATTTGAGTTTGGTGATCTTGAGCTGCTTGGTGATCTTGAGCTGTGATCCTTTGCTGGCAGTCTGGGGCTAGCAACAAGCTAGTGTCCTCTCACAGTCCGTTGCTCAAAGGGAGAGGGTCACGACAAAAATAGGAAGGGAGAAAACGGCTTCCTCAGTTGTCCTTCTTCTCAGGTGGGCTTTGCTTGCATCCGCGGGGAAAATCTTGATCCGGGGGTGACCGTCGACAAAGGAGGGGGAAGAAACATCTCGTCCAATGAGGATTTGTTCTCCAGGCCTTCTGGAAATGTACGCGTTGTACACTCGTCTCAGCAGCTACTCAGGGAGCAGGTGGAAAGAAAAGCGTAGATCTGTCTCCTATCTTCCACTAGCTGTAAAAGCTAGGAAAAGCGTAGGTTTCTGGTTTTTTGGTGCCTTTTAACCTTAGTTGTCACGGCCTATGGCAACACTACAGCCAAAGTGGGTCTGCTTTCTGGGGACCCCCAGATGGAAATCCCTGTTTGGAATCTTGCTGGATTAGCAAATAAATGGCAGTGCCTCTGTTAATCTACTTGTTATCTAATCAAAAAACTACCTTAAAGATCAAGGCTCCAGTGTGTCTGTCCTTCCTGTTGGGAAGGAATTTTTATCGTCTTTGGGCACCATTTTTAAAGCCCTCATAGATAATTTTCAGGCTCCCAAAACTCAGTTTTATGATTGCGAGGCACAACAGTCATCATGAACACAAACTTTAAGCATGAATCCAATATAATCAGTTTATAGATCAAAGTCAAAGTCAAAGTCAATTTTATTGTCAATTTCTTCACATGTACTTGACATACAAAGGAATCGAAATTGCGTTTCTCACTATCCTATGCGTTTACATGTACAACAACATCAAAGTGCAGGTGCGCAAGACGAGACAATCCTAAACTACGGTACAACCACAACGGTAAAGTGCTAAACTAAAACTAGAAACAAACAAACATGTATGACAGGTTCAGTATGAAACTGTTCCTGACAGATTCAGATTTAAAAAATTACCAAACACAAAAATTAAATAAATAAATTGAGCTGCATAGATGAGGTGACAAAGCTGGTAAGTAAGCTGGAGTGAGTCACCATGGTAACAGTGACTCCAGCTCAGCAACATGTCAGGCTGTGAGCTGATTGGCTTGTGTTTTAAATAAATTAAATAATTAAAATTTTGTGTCAGAAATTCACACAAAATCTTAATTTTGTTAAAACAAAAATGATACAAATGGACTTTTAAATGACAAGAAAGCAATATTTATACAAAGAGAGACCCGATGAATCATTCTCAAAACTGTATTTAAAAAAAAAAAATTGACTTTCTCATCTTGTAAGCCACGATTTGTCACTGACCCCTACCTGTGGACTAGAGATTACACTTACCAGCAGCCCTGATTAACATTTAATGTACATCTTAACTCCAAACTTGTATTTCCTCACACAAAACAACATTTTTTCTTCTTTGACACATTGAACTTTGTCTCACTTCAGCAAAATAAGATCATTAAAATGTATGTGTGAGCGACCGACGTGGTCGCCCCACAAAAGGGATCAGGGCAACCAGAAAAAGAAGTGGAGACAGGAGGCAAAGGAACCCACGTAAAAAAAAAACATTTATTGACGGCGGTACAAACAAAAGACACGAAACGCTCGTGCCAGCAGGGAAAGTCCACCTCGCACCAGGTGGACCAAACAGGCAGCTCCACTCGCCTCACGTCCCGCACGCAAACCCGTCCGGGGGAAACTCTCCATCCGCTAGTCAGTTCCCCCCTTATAAACGGGTGATAAGGGGAGGGGTCATCACCTTCTCAAACTTCCCTCCCCTTCTGCAGTCTCGCCAACTGGGTGGCGAGACAAAAGTCCGCGACCGTAGTCGGTGTCTGCCCCAGGGCCCGCTCGACCACTCTTCATTTCCGGTCGCAGCCCCGCCATTGTCCTACTGTGTCCTGCCAGCCATCTCCGCCGGCCATCTTCGCCGGGCACTTCCGCCGGGCACTTCTGCCAGGCACTTCCGCAAGCACTTCCGCCGTCTCCGCTAGCCGTCTCCGCTAGCCGTCTCCGCTAGCCGTCTCCGTCGCCAATCCTCTCGCTTGTGTACCACCGTCAGCCCGCGAGTTCCACCTCCTCTCTCCAGCTTCTCAGGCGGTGCCACAGATCCCACCGCTGCCACCTAATGTGAGCGACCAACGTGGTCTCCCCACAAAAGGGATCAGGGCAACCAGAAAAAGAAGCGGAGACAGCAGGCAAAGGAACTCACGTAAAAAAAACATTTATTGACGGCGATACAAAAAAAAAAAAAATGAAACGCTCACGCCAGCAGGGAAAGTCCACCTCGCACCAGGTGGACCAAACAGGCAGCTCCACTCGCCTTGCGTCGCGTCCTGCATGCAAACCCGTCCAGGGGAAACTCTCCATCCGCTAGTCATTTCCCCCCCTTATATAACTAACAGACCAGAACACAGGTGTCTGATCTGTCTAACAAAGATTATATTAATCCATTAAGAGACAGAAAAACTTGTTTTATTTCAGATATTTCCTGGTATTTGGAAGGAAATCTAGTTCTTTTACAGCCTAATATGTGGATTCAGCTCACAGATCTCAGAGAACTGACGTCTGACCAGACAACATCTTTCTCTGCTGTAAGTACAATAGTTTACTGATGCATCTTTTACTGTGTTGTACATTATCTGATGTGTTTTATTGTGTTGTACATTATCTGATGTGTTTTATTGTGTTGTACATTATCTGATGTGTTTTATTGTGTTGTACATTATTTGATGTTTTATTGTGTTGTACATTATTTGATGTTTTACTGTGTTGTACATTATTTGATGTTTTTTATTGTGTGTGAAGCCACACAGAGAGATGAGAGGAGCAGCTATGAGTTTAACAGCAGCAGTGAGAGGATTTGTCATCTTCCTTCTGTCAGTGTCAGGTACTGTAAATATCTACATTTACATTTTACATCATAGGGATTTAGCACAATTATTCACAGCAGTATGAACAGATTTGAAGAAAGTATATACAGTACATATATGTGTGTGTGTGTCTACAATACAGAACTGTTTATTCCTGTGTGAAGTGAAGCTGTTGAATTAAATCTACAAAGTAAAAATAATAGTATTCACTGCTAAAGTCATTAATAACATTATATGCAGATGTTAAGGTTTGTCCACCCTCCCTCTATAAATAAGGTAAATAAAGTAAGAAACTTACATTTTTTTTAAGTTCTGGTGTTTAAATGGTTTATTTCTGCTCTCTGTACTGTAGAGCTGGTCAAATGTTTTAGCTGTTACAGTTGTAGCACTTAGTCCTTGTGAAGGTTTTAGCTTCTTAAAAAAAGTTTCCATCACGTCATCTCTGCATTTGTCTGTGTGTTTCACACCATCAGAAACTTGACCAAACAACAGGAAACAAACAAAGAAAGCACAGACTCTTTCTTCTCTTCAATACATTCTTCTTTGTTCACTGAACCTTTAAGTTGTAGAATGTTCTGTCTCACACAGACATTACCTGTAAAGAGCATCTAAAACTATTTCTTTGCACTAAAATTCAAGTGTTTTATTCTAAGAAAAAAAACTTCAGTTTGACTTTTCTATTCTGTGTTCACTCACAGGTCTCTCAACATGTACATTTTATGATCATGTTGATTTTGTCATTTAAATTTTTGTTTAGGACACAAAATGTCAAGTGGTGGAACTGAAAAATAATAACTTGTTTTAAAAATGTAATCCACCTAGAATAAAAAAACTAGTTCATTGCATGTTTTTTAAAAACATTTTAGTTGTAGTTAAACTGTACTACCTGGTATCAAGTTTTTATGGTTACACCACATGACAGTTTTGTCTCTGAAATACTTCTTACTCATTTTATAAGTAAAGGACTTGGTTGAAAACACATGAGAAACATTTCAGACATTCAGCTTTAACTTTAAAACAAGCAGAACAACAAAACTAGCAGAATAAATGGACTAAATGTTAGGGCTCACAGACAGAGACTCAATCGCAGATCTGTTTAGCTGGTTTTCTCCTTTTATTTGAAACAAACAGAGGCTTGCAGGGTTCAGACCAAAAACAAAAAACACCATAACAGGTTTTGCAAAGTCCAAAAAGGCAGGGTACTATGACATGTTTAAAAAAACCCACAGATTGATGACAGGGTTCCGAAATCTACAGCTTACTCACAAATAGCAGCAAAGTATCACAGACTGAGAAACAGGCTGGGAGGATCAGAGACAGAACAGAGGAAATGGCAGAACTTAAGTAGCAGACCAGGCTCAGCAATAATCAGTCACAGTGACAACAATACATAGGTGATTGTGTGGAGAGCTCCCAGGACGGGGAGGGCAGTAGGTCAAATCAGAGACACAGACAATAGTCCTATAATAGTAAAACCTCTGTCCAGTGGGTGCTCAGAGTCCAAAAACACTAAAGCTGAAACACTCTGCAGTAACAAGTGAGTCAATATGATGAACAACTGATAAACTACTGAATTCACTTCAGTTGTAGTTAGATTGATGCTCCATGAGCAGCTTTGTAGGACAATGACTGCAGATCCAATCGTCTTGGTGCCATGATCCACTTTGTGTGATTCACTGATTCTTAACCTGTTGTAAATGTGATTGTGGTTTGTGATGTGCTGTGTTACAGTGGTACAGGGTCAGAGCAGCTGGGGAGTGACTTACACTTCTACTCAGATCTGTGCCTTAAAAGGATCAACAGTGACCATAGGCTGCAGCTACACATACCCATCCAGAGAAAAGGACCGTGATACTGTAGTTAACAGAGCATTCTGGTTCACTAAAGAGAAGAATGGAGAACCTGTGGATGTAAAGACAGACCCAGAGTACACAGGTCGTGTTCAGGATCACTGGGATAAGAACAGCTGTTCTCTGACAATCACAAACCTGAGAGAGAGCGACTCAGCTGAGTATAAGTTCAGGTTCATGACAAACCAACCAGGAGGGAAATATACTGGTTCACCTGGAGTCACTTTGTCTGTCACAGGTAACGTTTTTATCATTGTTAATCATTTACACATTTGTAATATCCTGAAAACAATAAAATGAATTTACCTGACTATTTTGGCAGCACTCGTCATCTCCTTCTTCAACACTGACCTGTCACAGCAGGAGTCTTCTACCTGATCATCCTTCCTTCATCTGGTACAGGAATGGAGAGGAGATTCTGCATCAAACATCTTCTACTTATAGAGACTACCTTTATTCTGCAGACAGTTACTCCTGCGCATTAAAAGGATTTGAGCATAATCCTGCTCCTTCAGTGTGTGAGTTTACAACAGTCTCCTACTAACAGAACCTCATCTAGTGGAGCCTTTAACCTATTGTACTACACCTTGTAGACAACTCAGAGTCAGCATGTGTGTGAGAAGGTGATGACCCCTCCCCTTCTCACCTGTTTGTAAGGGGGGAACTGACTATCAGAGAGAGAGTTTCCCCCGGACGGGTTTGCGTGCAGGACGCGACGCGAGGCGTGTGGAGTTGCCTGTCTGGTCCACCTGGTGTGAGGTGGACTTTCCCTGCTGGCGTGAGCGTTGTGTGTCTTTTTTCTTGTATCGCCGACAATAAATGTTTTTACGTTAGTTCCTTTGCCTCCTGTCTCCACTTCTTTTTCTGGTTGCCCTGATCCCTTTTGTGGGGAGACCGCGTCGGTCGCTCACAAGGTGATTCAGAAAATGATGTAGAAGTAGATCAGAACCAAACTCCAGCTGCATGAGATTTTAGACATTTTGCATTTTATATCTTTATATCTTATTATATATATTCTCTATCATGATCCTTATTATAGATTGAATAATGTTGTGTTAAATTGTGCTTTTAGTATCGTAATCTCTGTCAAATCATCATCCTTTTATTAAGGTAAACAGTTTTTTTACTTGAGACCAGGAAACGTTTTCATGTAATTTTTACTCTAAAGACAAAAACAAAATGATAAAACAATAATTGTTTAACACCCAGTCAAAAAATCTTTAAAATCACATTCCAACTAACTTCCATGAACAATACAAATACACACAGATGTCTAATAGCAGGAAGGTCGAACTATGAAAGCATTTTTATACTAATATGACTAAAATAACCACCAATATTATCCTATTGAATTAGTTCCTCATTGGCTTGTATGATTATGTGTGTTTGAAATCAACTTTATCTTTCAGGTGTCTCTGGTCAATCCTGCTACAAAGTGGATTATGATGCTAGAAGCATCTGTGTCCCCAGAGGATCATCAGTGGATATTTCTTGCTCATACAACATTTTCTATGAACCCACATCAACATTCTGGTTCAGTCCTGAACGTCATCATCAGATTCCTTCACAGCCTGAGGACATTAGTAAAGACTCCCAGTATGCAGGTCGTGTTCAGGTCATTGAAACACAGACAGGACGTTCCACTCTGAGAATCTCTGACCTGAGAGACACAGATTCAATTCAATTCAATTCAATTCAATTTATTTGTATAGCCCAGAATCACAAATCAGATTTGCCCCAAAGGACTTTACATTGTGTACAAAAGCAACACAACATCCCCTGTCCTTAGACCCTCACATCGTACAAGGTAAAACTCCCTAAAAAACCCCTTTAACAGGGAGAAAAAACGGAAGAACCCTCAGGAAGAGTAACAGAGGAGGAATCCCTCTTCCAGGACGGACAGGCTGCAGTAGATGATGTGTGCAGGTGGAGAGCATTACAGAGAAATTTGAATATTACAAACAAACAGAAATGTAATGAATGTTGGTAGAAGTGGAGGATGAGGAGCAGGATCCATCATAGCTTTCAGGTTTCACCAAGGCAGCCTCAGACCCTCCAACATCCGTAGATCCCTCAGTGGCTGTACTGCAGCATGCTCTGTGAAAGAGAAAACACAGGGCAGGACTCCGGAACCACAGCAGACTTAAAAGTACAGTAGTGGTACAACAGTATCACAGATAGAAGAAGAAAAAGAAGCCCAGGGCATCTCATGAGGACCCGGCAGACTATCCTATGGCAGCATAACTATAACTAGGCCAGCCAGGGCCGGCCCTAACTATATGCTTCATCGAACAGGAAAGTTTTTAACCTGTTCTTAAATATAGGAAGGGTGTCTGCCCCCCGGACTGAGACTGGAAGACGGTTCCATAGGAGAGGAGCCTGGAAGTTGAAGGCTCTGCCTCCTGTTTTAATTTTAGAAATTCTGGGAACCTCCAATAAGCCTGCATATTGGGAGCGTAATGTTCTTGATGGGCGATATGGGACTAAGAGATCCCTAAGGTAGGAGCCTGACCGTTGAGTGCTTTATAGGTGAGGAGCAGGATTTTAAATTCTATACGAGATTTTACAGGAAGCCAGTGTAGAGCGGCTAATACAGGTGAGATATGCTCTCTTCTTCTAGTGCCGGTTAATAAACGAGCAGCTGCATTCTGGATCAGCTGGAGAGTCCTTAGAGACTTTTTGGTGCAACCCGACAGTAAAGAGTTGCAGTAGTCCAGCCTGGAAGTAATAAATGCATGGATAAGTTTTTCTGCATCTTTCAGAGACAGGAAGTGTCTGACCTTTGCTATGTTGCGTAGGTGGATAAAAGCAGTCCTAGAGATATGTTTAACGCCACTCGCGCGGCGCCATCTCACCTGGCGCCGCGCGAGTGGCAGCCTGTTACAGCAGCTCTCGCTCACCTGAGCTTTTCTTTTCTTTTTCATACCTTTTAACTTAATTTTTTCTTACTTTTTTCTCGAGCCAACGACATAAGGATACTTTTTTTCACCATGGAGTTCACTTTCTCCGTGTTTGTTGTGGCCGTTCTGCTGTTTTTTACACTTTTCGTGTCCGGGGACCCCGTGAGCAGCCATGGCTCTATTGTTTACAGTAGGGATCAGCTGTTGGCGCTCCGTAGCTCCGTAGTGTTGCCCGAGGAAAGACCCGATGTCCCCCGTGAGATAAGGAGAAGGAGACGGGGACGCCGTGCGGGGACGGAGCGCCGTGCCAGGAGGAGAAGATACCGACCCGTCCTCCCGTCCATTATTATGGGGAATGTACGATCTCTCCCCAATAAGATGGATGAGCTAGCAGCGCTAACCCGGCACCAGAGGGAATACCGGGAGAGCAGCATCATGGTGTTTACGGAGACATGGCTGAACACGCTGACTCCGGACACGGCGGCTACACTGGACGGATTTAATCTGGTGCGCGCGGACAGAGGAAAGGAAAGCGGTAAGAAGAAGGGAGGAGGACTGGCTGTGTATGTTAACGACAAATGGTGTACCCCCGGGCACATCACTGTCAAGGAGCGGCTCTGTAGTAAGGACATTGAACTGTTAGCTGTTAGCATGAGGCCGTATTATCTGCCGCGGGAATTTTCGCAAGTTATAGCGATAGCTGCGTATGTTCCCCCCTCTGCTAACGCAGACGAAGCTCGTGATGTCCTACACACTGTCACCAGCAGGCTGCAAACACAGCACCCCCAGGCCCTCCTCCTCATCTCTGGAGACTTCAACCATGCTTCTCCATCCTCCGCTCTGCCCACTTTCTCCCAGTACGTCACGTGCTGCACCAGAGACAATAAAACACTGGACTTATGTTATGCCAACACCAAGGAGGCATACACCTCATCACCCCTCCCCCCCCTGGGAAGATCTGACCACAACCTGGTGCATCTCCTGCCTGTGTACAACCCACTGGTACACAGGCAACCAGCTGTCTCCCGCACAGTGAAGAGATGGTCTGAGGATACTGAAAAGGCTCTGAAGGACTGTTTCGACACGACCGTGTGGGAGGAACTGTGTGATCCCCATGGGGAGGATATTGACAGCCTCACAGACTGCATAACGGATTATATCAATTTCTGTGTGGAAAACACTGTACCCACCAAGACCGTACGGTGTTTTTCCAACAATAAACCATGGATTAATGCCGACATAAAGGCTCTCCTAAAGGAGAAGAGGAGGGCCTTTAGGTCAGGTAACAAGGAGGAGCTGAAGACTGCGCAGAGAGAGCTAAGGCGGAAGATTAGAGAGGGGAAAAAAATTTACAGGAGGAAGATGGAGGATCAGCTGCAGAGGAGTAACGTCAGTGGAGTCTGGAGAGGCCTGAAAACCATCTCAGGCCACAAAGAACCAAACTCCCAGACGGCAGGGGATCAACAGTGGGCGAATGACCTAAACCTATTTTTCAATAGGTTTGACCAGTCATCTGCCCCTCCCCCGGCCCAGCCTGCCCTGCTGCAGTCCCCCCTGACTTTACCTCCTGGACAATGCCCTCCCCTCCCCCCCGCTTCCACCTCCGCCTCTCAGCCCTGGCTAAGTTCACACCTACCAAGGACACTCCACACCATCAACCCAACCCCCTCCCCAACACACTCGGGCACACAGCCCCCCCTCTCCAGCCTGTCCCTCACAGCACTACAGGTGAGAAACAAGCTTAGGAGGATGAAGACGAGGAAGGCTGCAGGTCCAGATGGCATCAGTTCCAGGCTCCTGAAATCCTGTGCAGACGAGCTGAGCAGGATTGTAGGGCATATCTACAACTTGAGCCTGAAGCTGGGGAAGGTGCCACAACTGTGGAAAACATCCTGCGTGGTACCCATCCCCAAAATGCCACACCCCAAGGACCTCAGTGACTACAGGCCGGTGGCACTAACATCCCACCTGATGAAGACACTGGAGCGCCTGGTCCTCGACCATCTCCGCCCCCTGGTGAGCCCACTGATGGATCCCCTCCAGTTTGCTTACCAGCCTGACATCGGGGTGGACGATGCCATCATCTTTCTCCTCCACCGTGCTCTTTCCCACCTGGAGAAGCCTGGAGGCACTGTGAGAATCATGTTCCTTGATTTCTCCAGTGCCTTCAATACGATTCAACCAGCACTCCTGGGGAACAAGCTGGAGAACACTGGGGTGGACCGTCACCTCACATCCTGGATTCTGGACTACCTCACCTACCGTCCACAGTATGTGAGGACACGGGACTGTGTATCCAACACAGTCGTCTGCAGTACGGGGGCCCCACAGGGAACGGTCCTGGCTCCGTTCCTCTTCACCCTCTACACTGCAGACTTCACCTACAAGTCACCAACCTGCCACCTGCAGAAGTTCTCCGATGACTCTGCCATCGTTGGCCTCATTGAGGATGATGACGACAGGGAATACAGAGAACTTACGCAGGATTTTGTCAACTGGTGCCAGCGGAACCATCTCCAGATCAACACGGGGAAAACCAAGGAACTGGTGGTGGACTTCCGTAGGCGGGTATGCAATCCCCCGGCACCAGTGAACATCCAGGGAATGGACATTGAGATGGTGACATCTTACAAGTACCTGGGTGTTCATCTGAACAAAAAATTGGACTGGACTGATAATACAACTGCGCTATACAAGAGGGGCCAGAGCAGGCTCTACCTGCTCAGGCGGTTGAGGTCTTTTGGAGTGCAGGGGACACTCCTTAAGACATTCTATGACTCAGTTGTGGCATCAGTCTTACATTATGGGGTGGTCTGCTGGGGAGGCAGCATAACAGCTGCAGACAGGAAGAGACTGAACAAGATCATCAGGAAGGCCAGCTCTGTCCTGGGGTGCTCCCTTGACCCAGTGGAGGTGGTGGGAGAGAAAAGGATGATAAGGAAGATATCATCAATGATGGAAAACCACCTCCACCCCATGCAGGACACACTGTCTGGACTGACGAGCTCCCTCAGCAACAGACTAATCCATCCCAAGTGTCTGAGGGAGCGATATAGGAAGTCCTTCCTTCCTACAGCTGTCAGACTGTACAACAAGTACAGCTCTCAGTAACCCCCCCCCCCCCAACAGAAAAAATGGACAGTGCAAATACATTCTAATTCATATTTATATATACCTGTATATACCAGTGCAATACTTTTTATTCATATTTATATATATCTGTATATATCTGTATATATTGTTTTTTAATTTAATTTTTTAATTTTTCCTTTCCTTTTTAAATTTTTAAAAACATTTTTGTAACTTTCTAACTGCTGCTGTAGCACCGTAAATTTCCCCACTGTGGGACAATAAAGGAGCTATCTTATCTTATCTTATCTTATCTTAATGTGGGCAGAGAACGACAAGTCTTGGTCCAAGATGACTCCCAGGTTTTTCACCGTGGAGCTAGAGGCCAGAGAGATGTCATCCAGGATACCTATATCACTGGATATTGAGTTCCTCAGGATTTCAGACCCGAGTACAATAATTTCAGTTTTTTCTGAATTCAGTAGAAGGAAATTGCAGGTCATCCAGGATTTTATATCCTTAAGACAGGCTTGAAGTTTAGCTAGCTGATTGGTTTCATTTGGCTTAATTGATAGATAGAGTTGTGTATCGTCAGGAAATTAATACAGTGTTTTCTAATGATTTTACCCAATGGGAGCATATAGATGGTGAAAAGTATTGGTCCAAGCACAGAACCTTGTGGAACCCCATCATTAACTTTGGTATGGGTAGAAGAAACATTATTGATATGGACAAATTGGGAACGATCTGAAAGATAGGACTTAAACCAATTTAGTGCAGTCCCTTTTAGACCAATAAGATGCTCTAGTCTCTGTAACAAGATTTGATGGTCGACTGTGTCAAATGCAGCGCTAAGATCTAACAGAACAAGGATGGAAATGAATCCTTTATCAGACGCATTGAGAATATCATTTGAAACCTTAACTAAAGCTGTCTCTGTGCTGTGATGCATTCTAAAACCTGACTGGAAATCCTCATATAAGTTATTGTTGTGTAAAAAGTCACACAGCTGTTTAGCAACTGCTTTTCCCAGAATCTTAGAGAGGAAGGGAAGATTAGAAATGGGTCTATAGTTGGCTAAAATACTTGAGTCGAGGGCAGGTTTTTTAAGGAGAGGTTTAATTACAGCTACTTTAAAGGACTGTGGTACATAGCCAGATAATAAAGACATATTGAGTATTTCTAGTAAGGAAGGGCTAATCAAAGGGAAGATATCTTTTAGCAATCCGGATGGAATAGGGTCCAGAAGACAGGTTGAAGTTTTAGATGACGACATCAGTGAAGCTAGTTCAGCGAAGTTGATTGAAGTAAATGTGTCGAGGTGAATATTAGCTATTTCATCTGTCTCTACACTAACAGCATCTGAGGGCAGATTAGAGCCAGTGGATGGAACAAGGTGATAAATTCTGTCTCTAATTGTCAGAATTTTGTCATTAAAGAAGTCCATGAAGTCATCACTGCTGATGGTTGTAGGAATACGTGGATCAATAGTGTAGTTACATTTAGTCAGTGAAGCTAACGTGCTGAAGAGGAACCTTGGATTGTTTTTGTTTTTTTCTATCAGTGAGGAGTAATAAGCAGCTCTGGCATTGCGTAGGGCCTTCCTGTACATTCTGAGACTCTCTTTCCATGCGTGTAAAGCCTCTTCCAGTTTGCTGGAGCGCCATATTCGTTCATGCCTCAGAGGTTAACTTTAGTGTACGGGTGAGAGAGTTATACCAGGGTGCGACTCTTTTTTGTTTAATTAACTTCTTTTTTTGGGGAGCAATGGAGTCAAGGGTCGTTTGCAGTGAACTTGCAGCGCTCTCAACAAGTTGATCTATTTTAGATGGACCTGCAACAGCTGTCAGGTCCCTGGGGTGGACTTGGCGCCCCCACCTGTCATCTGCAGCCCTATGCTTCCCGCCCCCAAACCCCCCCCTCCCCCCCGTCTCATTGATGGCTCGGAGGCATACACCGTCCGACGCCTACGGGATGTCCGACGCCGAGGCCGGGGACTCCAGTATCTCGTGGACTGGGAGGGCTACGGCCCTGAAGAGAGATGCTGGGTCCCGGCTCGGCACATCCTGGACCCTGGTTTGGTGAGGGACTTTCATCGTCGGCATCCCACACCACCCAAAGGGACGCCAGGAGGCGTCCGTTAGGGGGGGGGTACTGTTAGGATCCGGGACCGTGACTCTGGCCGCCCTGCTGGTCAGCAGCGGCAAATACAGATCACTCTGTATGGCCTACCCCTCCCTTCCTGTGTCTTCCCTGATTGTGATCCTGTCCAGCTGTGTCTCGTTACCTCTGTGTGTCAGTCGGTACTTAAGCCCTGTTAGTCCTTCCCTCTGTGTCCGATCGTCTGCCTGTGTTCCCCTGTGTGTGAGGTTTCTGGCTCCTGCTCCTGCTCCTGCTCCTGCTCCTGCTCCTGCTCCTGCTCCTGCTCCTGCTCCTGCTCCTGCTCCTGCTCCTGCTCCTGCTCCTGCTCCTGCCCCAACGGTTCTGCTCCTGCTCCTGTCCCAACAGTCCTGCTCCTGCTCCTGCTCCTGCCCCAACAGTCCTGCTCCTGCTCCTGCTCCTGCCCCAACAGTCCTGCTCCTGCTCCTGCCCCAACAGTCCTGCTCCTGCTCCTGTTCCTGCCCCAACAGTCCTGCTCCTGCTCCTGCTCCTGTCCTAACAATCCTGCCCCTGCTCCTGTGGACACCTTTCGTTGTATTTTGAAAAGTATTCTTGCTACTGCCCTTGTGGAGTATTTTTGTTGTGGACTGGAAGAATATTTTCTGTGACTTTAAATAAACCCTATCGGAGCTGATCTGCATTTGGGTCCCTGTGTTCCCGTACAAGTCCTAACAACAGCATATAAATCTATAGTTGTGGTGAGGCAAGGCAGCGAATTAAATACTGAGGGAATCACCTTCTTGTATTTAGATATAGAACTGTCAGTTAGGTATCGAGTGAGTATGCTTTTTTCAGGTGGTGAGTAGTTTAATAACAGGAATTCAAAAGTTATTAGATAATGATCTGACAGGAGGGGATTCTGTGGGAAGACAGATAAGTGTTCAACCTCAATGCCGTATGTCAAGACGAGGTCAAGGGTGTGGTTAAAGCAATGGGTGGGCACATTTACTCTCTGAGAAAAGCCGATTGACTCTAGTAAAGAGAGGAAGGCAGAGCCAAGGCTATCACCATCAACATCGACATGAATATTAAAGTCACCTGCCATGATTATCTTATCTGTCCTGAGTACTAGACTTGAGAGATACTCTGAGAATTCTGATAAAAATTCTGAATATGGGCCTGGAGGGCGGTACACAGTGATAAATATGACTGGTTGTAGTGATTTCCAAGTTGGGTGGGAGAGACTAAGCACAAGGCTCTCAAATGATGTGTAGCTACACTTCGGTTCAGGGTTGATCAGTAAACTGGAGTTGAAAATGGCTGCAACTCCACCACCTCTGCCGCTGTCACGAGGAATATGAGTGTTAATATGGCTGGGAGGAGTGGATTCATTCAGGCTGACATATTCATCGGGATGCAGCCAGGTTTCAGTAAGACAGAGCAAGTCAATATTATAATCTGATATTATATCATGTATTAACAAAGCTTTGGATGACAGAGATCTAATGTTTAAAAGTCCACAATTCAGCTCAGTATCGCTTCAAATTCACAACAGGAAGCTTTGAATGGAACAGTGTTTTACCTGGAACAAGTCTGACTGTCACAGGTATTGATGAAACACAAACATTAGTACTTTTAAAACACCAGTTCTACACGTTTTGATGTGCATGCATGTATGATTAGTGATTATTCAGAAGTACTGATGCTTCAGTTATTTGTGATAAATAAATTATATTTCTCTTCTTCTCCTCTTAGATCTGAAGGTGCTGGTGTCCACATCTACATACTATAACTATAACTATAAAAACCGACCAGAGCTGAAGTGTCAGAGCAGCTGTCCTCATAGTTCTTCCTTCATCTGGTACAAGAATGGACAGGAGATTCTGCATCAAACATCTTCTACTTATAGAGTCTACCTTTATTCTGCAGCCAGTTATTCCTGCGCATTAAAAGGATTTGAGCATCATCCTGCTCCTTCAGTGTGTGAGTTTACAACAGTCTCACAGCCATGATTATAAACAGCATCAGGAGGGAAAAGTTTTGATATGATTGATTTCCTGACTCCAAAATGTTTTCATTCAGTTCATTATGTGGATTTAGCTGAGTTATTTATGTGTGTTTTGTGCAGGATTTAGGCTCTTTGATAACTAGGGATGGTTAATAAGAAACTAACAAGACGTTTTAACTAAGAGACTATCATCTGTGACATATTATGATCTTCAAGTTAACATGTGTTTATCTCCTCCAGATGCTCCAAAGCCTCCCTCTGTGTCAGTGAATTCCTCTGGTGAGATGGTGGAGGGAAGTTCAGTGACTCTGACCTGTAGCAGTGATGCTGAACCAGCAGCTAACTACACCTGGTACAAGGAGGGTGAAGACTCCCAGAAAGCATCAGGACAGACCTTCACCATCACTGACCTCAGACCTGATCACAGTGGGAATTATTACTGTGAAGCCCAGAACATCAGAGGACGACGTAACTCCACCTTATATCTGCTGACTGTTGGGACAGGTGGTTTATGCTCATTGACACACACACACACACACACACACACACACACACACACACACACACACACACACACACACATGTTGCATCAAATCTGTTTCTTTCCTGTCTTAATTTTTAGGGAAATCAGTGTTTGTGATAAACATCATCAGGTTGATTCTGGTGGTCCTGATGCAGATTTTTCTGCTTGTCTTGACTCTGTGGAGGAGGTAAAGTAATAAAGATGATGTATGTTATTCAGTAAAGTTAACGTTATCAATGTTTTTATTTCATGAATTTTATTTATTTAAACATGTCTTGTATTAAATCAAGGATAACTCGGTGCTCCACCGCTGACCTGAGTAAACCTGCAGAGACCATAGAGGTGAGAGAAACCTGACAAAACTTACCCTGTAACACACTTACAATCTCTGCTTGTGAAATGTACATGTAAAAATACAACTTGCAGAGCAGAAACCTCTAATTTATTCCACATGAACACGATTTTAGCACATAATTCAGTTTTACAAATGTTTGAATAGATCTTTAATAAAATCTAAAACCATACAAGTTTTACTGAGCCTCATCTTGACATTTCTCCCCATCAGCTGGACTGTTTTCCTGTGAATGAGAACTACTCGGAGGACTACGATGATGTGGTTTAATGTCCAGTCAGGTTGGAGCCACATGAAAGAACAAAAAGAGGCTGACATCGGATTCATATCTGCACCTCGCATGAATTTAATGTGATTTTGATGTGATGCCATCGGATGGAAACAGAAAAGTAGTAGAACAGTGAGCTGTGACAGTGGAGAGAGGCTGTGTGTGTGTGTGTGTGTGTGTTCTTCATTTGAATTTTAATTCACTGAGTGTGTTTTACAAAGTAATGAAAGCTTCTTGTTGCATTTAAGATTTACTTATAGAAAATATATCTAGGATTAGAGCTGCTTTTTTTAGCTGCTTCTTTTTGGGAAAACAATGAGAAGAAAACAAATTACATCATAACATTCATCAGGTACATATTTATTACATTTATTACAGCAGTAAAATAGCTAACGGATCTAAATTGTCCATATAATTGCTTTAACATATAGAGTTGTGAAGCTGTGAGAAGGTGATGACCCCTCCCCTTCTCACCAGTTTATAAGTGGGGAACTGGATAGCAGTGGGGGAGTTCCCCCCGGGCATGTTTGGGTGCGGGACCGGATGCGCGACGCGAGTGGAGCTGCCTGTGTGGTCCACCTGGAGCGAGGTGGATTTTTTCCTGCTGGCGTGAGCGTCTTGTTTTTCTTTTGTACCACCGCCAATAAATGGTTTTTAGTGAGTTCCTTTGCCTCCTGTCTCCACTCACTTCTTTTTCTGGTTGCCCTGATCCCTTTTGTGGGGCGACCACGTCGGTCGCTCACAGAAGCATTATTGGAGAGATCCACCCTGAAAGCTATTTTAAAATACAGTAGTTAACTGTGGACCCTGGATGTCAAAGTGAGGGATAATTCAGTTGTTAGTAAATGAGGATCATTGATTGTGAATATAGGTGTATATGGGAATATATCGTTGGTGTGTGTGCTCCATTTTACTTGTAATTTACAGAGTGTGCTTTACAAATTAATGAAAGCTTGTTGTTCAACTGCAGATTTACTTATAGAACAGATATTTAGGATTAGAACTTGCCATAAAACTCTTATGTTAAATGTGTGATACTGTATGTAATCACTTTTATTGAATATGAATTAGCTTCTTGTGCAATAAACTGTATTTTTTCATACAACAAACATGATTTGAGTTTTGCCAAACTTTGCTTAGTATCGTATTATCCAGGTTTTGTAATAGCTGAAACTAATTAAACAGCAGCTTCCACATCATCCATGTAGTTGTAAACATGATAATTTTCGTCTCTGCTGCAGAGGGTGACAGTGAGCAGCAAGTTCAGCTTTTAATAAATGATTTTATGTTATTTTAAGATATGAAGATAAATAAAATGAAAAAAAATGTATCTTTTGTGTTGACTTATTAGTTCGGGCTGGTGTAGCCAGGCCAACTACCTCCCAGTGCACAAAGTGCACTAGGAGGGGTACCATCATTTTTGTCCAGGCCCATTTCATTAGTTTGTTTTTTTTGAATAATTAGGCTAATCAACAATTTAAAAGTAATGGCTGATTTTGATTATTTAATTTTCAATACATTTTTATTTGTTACTTTTATAAGTTTCAAGTGATTTCAGTGAGCATTGTGGGTTTTACCTACTTTAACTGAGGGGTACCAACAATTTTGGGCACATGTGTATACATTTTTGGTGACTCATCCCACATTTTAGTAAAACATTGAATTTCTAACCTGCTCCTGTGTCCACATTTTTCAAGCTATGGAAATAAAAGATATATCACCACGACCAGCCAACCCTCACCTCTTAGAAAATATGCTCATTTTGTGATTATGTGATTATGAATAACGTTTTTTGAGTTATGAGCAGTTGTTTGGGCATGTGAAACAGCCGTTTATGCACACACATTGGAAAGAGAATGTCAGTTAGAATCCAGACGGCCCACAGCTCTAGCAACAAAACAGACTGAGATCATTTTGGCAGTTGTTTATTCCTTAATGACTTTTGATGTAAAGGTTGCACACTCACAAAACTTTGTAAGAGCAATAAAATAAATGCACCATCCCAAGCTAAGCTCTGTCCACCACTACGTCGCCTTTTCGGTGCAGTATCATTCCCATTCATTGCTATGGAGATAGTCGGCAGCACATATGATTTGTGTTAACAGATACTGTAATTGATATCATAATCACCACAGAAACAACACAGCTTGGTGGCTGAGCTGTTTACTCCATCAGGCTGAAAGCTGATTGGCTGCTGGTTTTTCCTTAAAAACTGCTGATCTTAAAGTCCTATAACTACCAAACTGACGACCATAGTAACTCCAACAATACAATCTCTCTGTAGAAAACTTTAGCTCGCTTCTCCTCCAAGGAGAAGATGAAAACCCCCACGATAGTTATATCAATACAACCGGATTCTTATTTGTTTGTTATTTATTAGAGCCACGCTATAGTCTTTCATATTACTTTGACTCTTTTATTTGTCTTTTTATAGTGCAGAATCATAAAAGATCTTAAACTCTGTACAGGTTGTAGATCTCCTGTTTCCATTTCAAGGTTCAGCCTGAGATCGGATCCGTGTCATGTGATGCATGGTTAAAATGAACAAAGCCATTGACTTTTTTGGATTAATGGGCCAAAGTTTGTGGGTCATCTTTAAGCTGCAGGTTGATGAGTCTATGGAGAACTTAACATCAACTAACTCTAAACATCCCTAGTAGTAGTTGCCCAGTAGTTGGAGTAGTTGCCCAGTAGTTTGTGATTCACAAACATTTCAGGTCAGTTCTGAGTGGACGTTTTAATGTCATCATCATCATCATCATCATCATCATCATCATCATCATCATCATCATCATCACCATCCTGATCCTCATCCTTATCATCACCATCATCATCATCGCCACCATCATCATTATCACCATCATCATCACCAGTACAGAAGAAGAGTGGAAACCTGTCGCGTCCTGTGGAGGAGATTAACCACCACCTCAACATAATTTTCAGCGACCCCTTACGGGAGCAAGAAGTCAGACCATGTCAGGCACTGGTCAAGCCACCAGAGCCTATGGTGCAGTTTGACGCCTCTGAGCCTACCCTGAAGGAGGTCAAAGAAGCAGTGATGGCTGCATGATCAAGCTCCGCCCCAGGCCCGAGCAGTGGCCCATACAGAGGCTACAAGAGTGCCCCAAACTACTTGTTAGACTGTAGAGGGAAAAGCAAAGGTGACTTGGCAACTCTCTGGCTAGACCTTACAAATGCCTATGGCCATCACAAACCTCATTTTGGTACCAACTTCTAACTGAGGGTAACATCTGGATCAGTAACATCTGCCTGGCATTATCTGGAGAAGGGAATCATAACAGGCTGTGCCATTTCAGTGCCACTCTTCTCCCTGGCTATGAACATGATTGTGAAATCAGCTGAAGTGGAATGTCAAGGCCCCTTGTAAAGATCCGGTACCAGGCAGCTTCCTATAGGTGCTTTTATGGACGATCTTACAGTGACGAAAACCTCTGTTCCAGGCTGCAGATGGCTGCTCCAGGTGCGAGAATGGGCTTCAAGCCAGCCAAGCCCAGGCCTCTGGTCCTGAAGAAAGGTAAGGAAGCTGACCGGTTTTGCTTTGCCATCAGAGGGACATCAATTCCATCTGTGACGGACAAACCCGTCAAGAGCCAGCCAACAGCTCCCTGAGAGACTCAGATGCAGTCCAGCAAACCAAAGAAGATTTGGCAGCATAGCTCTCAGCGATAGACAGGGAAATACAAAACCTGGATCTACCAGCACAGAGTCTTGCCAAGGGGTCTTCGGGCCCTTTCTTGTCTAAAAGGTTCCCATGTCAACTGTGGAGCCATGTGAACGTACCATGAGCCAGTTCCTTAGAAGATGGCTTGGGCTTCGCCGATCCCAGCAGCATTGCCCTGTATGGCCATTTAACCATGCTGCAGCTCCCAATCAGTGGTCCAATCAGTGGAGTGGAGTTCATGATCACACGGGCCAGGGAGCTGATGATGTATCTGGACTCCTCTGACACAAACATTGCCACTGCAGGAATCTGGGTGAAAACATGAAAGTGTAATGCTCAAGAAGCGATCTCCAGAGCAACATCTTGGAGCAACATCTTGGTTGGAAACACAGCGATGCGGGCCTCGGCAGGTTCCCTAAACCCTGCTATGACAAAGCCAGAGCTAGGGAGAAGCAGCAAATAGTCCAAGAGGAAATCAGAGCTGAGGTGGAGGAACATTGTTGGGTCAAGATGGTAAGTACCAACAAGGTGCCTAGACTAGGTGGGAGAACACTGAACAGCGTAAAATTACCTGGTCAGAGATCCGGAGAAGTAAACCTCAGCACATCAAGTTCCTCATCCAATCAGTGTAGGATGTTCTCACAAGTCCTACCAATATGCAGTGATGGGCCTTAGCCGGCACTGCGTTATGCCAACTCTGCCACAAACGAGCCACTCGGGAGCACATCCTCAGTTGCTGCCCAAAAGCCTTGGGGATAGGTAGGTATTGCAGGCATCATGAGCCCTCAAGGCTCTAGCAGAAATGGCCAGCACACCGCTTTCCACCTACAAGTTCCAGCACACCGCCAAACAGTCCATCATCTTCATCAGAGCTGGGGAGCACCAGCACCAGCCGAGTCCTCAAACTCTTTGGAGTAAAACTTCAGCTGTGCGAAAGGGCCATTAAAACATCTCAGAGGCTGTTGAGAAAGCTTCAAGTTGGCTATGGATCTAGAGATACAGATCCTGACTCACTAGTACCAAAGCTGACTCAATGTGGATAAATAATAATAAATAATGAAGTGGATAACGAATGATAATGATAATAATGCAGAGTTAAATATGTGAGAGGATCATTGTAGAATCTGGCCTCAATTCACCACCTCACCATCTGTGTTTGTCCTCCTGGGGTCAGAGGTCACCTACAGCTGCTTATTCTGTCCTCAGCTTTAGTTTTATGGTACATTAGGTCCACATTACCACCAACATGTTTTATGTCAAGCATTAACAACGTTACCACAAAGTGATAAAGAAACACATTATAAAAGGACATTTAACCACAAGTAAAACAGTTATGAAAGATTTGAGAGACTAGAAAATACAAACAAGCTGAAATAGAATCAGACAGATTCAACATGAGAACAACATGTACAGTGCAGTGTAAGAAATGACTCATCATTTAATTTAATAAAGGCAGCACCAACATGTTTTATTCATATCGTGAATCCTTCAAAGCCATTGAAGCAGCTAAAAAACACAAACTGCTGCTGCTGCTGCAGAAAACACGTCACACATTAGATCACAGACTGTCTAAATGACAGATACTGAAGGACAGATGGATCAATGATTTCAATGTGTTTCAGCTTCAGGAAACATGCTGTGGGTCTTTGGTAGGAGTCTAAGTGAAGGTTTCCAGGCTCTGTACCAAAAAACACAGGCTGAGCTGTTTCAATGATATGTGTTGTCTGTCAGTAATACCTTGACGTTCTGTTTATTTGATTCTGGTCTGAGCTATTTCAAGTAAAACTGAACAACCACAAGCCCCAAAACACAAGAAAAGCAGCAGGACAGGGACACATCATGACAGCAACATCCGTTCCTGACACTTCTGTCATCAGTCACCTTCACATACGAGAATTTAAATGTCTTTAAACACATTAATGTTTGATCAAACTTTATTAAAACACTTAAACTTGTGTTACAGCTTACCTCTTTGCTGCAGGACATTTACCCTTTAAAAAATTAACCGATCCACTGACTGGTCACTCTGCAAGGACACACAGCTGGGTCCAGGTCCAGCAGAGTCTGGACCCTGATGGATCCTGGTAGAAAAACACAAGTTATCGTATTAAAAGCGTATTAATTGAGTCAGACAGTGAATCCTGGTGTGAGAACAGTGGTGACAGTCAGATCCTCTGTCCTCACACTGACTTATGCTGCTAAATCACATCAGTCACACACACTTTGTATATCACCTGGAGAGGAAACATCATGTCTCTTGTCAGGTTCCATCCATCAGCCGTTATTTCTGCTGCTGCTTCTATCACCACTAGAAGGAGTCATGAAGCTGACACGACGCTGGAGGAAGATTCACACTCACTGACTGAACCACAGAGAAGCTGCGTTCCTGTTCAGGAAACAGCAAGAAACAGAGGAACATTTCATCAGGGCTTCTCTGTGATGTTGAACATGTAGCACAAACAGAAATGTATAAAATGATTAGAGTCAAGACACGACTTCTTTCACAGTAAATACAAACATGTCAAACAGCAGATTAAATGTAATTTTGTCTGAAATTCAGTTTATTATACAAGTGAGTCTATTTGATAGCCATTTTAATATATTTCTATTTGGAGTAAATTTTACTTAAACCTGACAGAATTTGTATAGAGAAAGTCTACAGTGTTTGAATTATGAGGACAACGGCCCTGTCCTCATTGTTCAAAATGTCCTAGTATGGAGTGTAAATATCTGCTTAGATCACAAGGGTGCGCACGTGCGCACACACACGCACGCACACACACACACACACACACACACACACACACACACACAGAATGCAGTCTGACTGTTTGGGTTCATCTTTCTCACATTAAAGTCCAGGTGAAGTTATTAAATTATAAAACGTGTGTGCGTGTTTGCTCACTGACTCAAATGACTGATCAATGATTCCAATGTAAAACTGTTTATCTTTAATATCATGATATGTGACTAAATTACAGCTGGTTTGCCTTTGTCATCATAGCTGAACAATTACTGTTTAATAAGGTCGTGATAATCTTTGATAGTCATTATTGATTGCTGATCAGTCATAATGTATCCAAGGTCTGCATTAAATGTGAGTATTACTATTCATTGATGCAGCTGTGAAAAGATAAACTGCATCACTTGAAAAATAACACATCAATTACACATTACATGACACATTATACTGATCTTTGTAAACTTTCTGATCTGGAATCAGAAACAATCAGAGTTTTTCAGCCTCCAGTCATCACACTTATTAGGATCAAAATACACTCACCGGCCACTTTATTAGGGAACACCTGTCCAACTGCTCGTTAACACTTAATTTCTAATTAGTCAAATGGCCTCCACAGTCACCAGATCTCAATCCAATAGAGCATCTTTGGGATGTGGTGGAACGGGAAATTTGCATCATGGATGTGCAGCCGACAAATCTGCGCTGTGTGATGCCATCGTGTCAATATGGACCAAACTCTCTGAGGAATGCTTCCAGCACCTTGTTAAATCTATGCCACGAAGAATTGAGGCAGTTCTGAAGACAAAAGGGGGTCCAACCCGTTACTAGCATGGTGTACCTAATAAAGTGGCCGGTGAGTGTATATACGAAATGTCTGCATGGAGGAATAAAAAAAACGGACTCACAAAGACTGAAGGTGGAAGAAGATTCATGAATAATCAGGAAGTTCTGCAGCGATAAACATGTAAAACGCCTGAGTTATCATCGATTATGAAGAGAAAGTCGATAGATTAAAGAAACAAACTTACAGCCAACAGTCCAGCCTGCTGTAGACAAACATCCACTATCGCCCGTCAAAAAGGTTTTCCTGTTTCCACCTGTAGAGGAGGTGGGACAGGTAGGAGGAGTCACAGCCTCACCTCATTGGAAGGATGTTGGACTCTCATTCACGTCTTCATCATGAGCCAACCCTCACCTTTCAGACAATATGCTCATTTTGTGATTATGAGTTACTTTTTGAGTTATGAGCAGTTGTTTGGGGTCTACTTTAGCCCTCTCAGAGCATTAAACAGCCGTTTCTCCCCACACTTTGGGAGAAGAATTTGTCAGTTGGGTCTTTGATGGCTCATCTACATCAAAGTGCTGGAGCAGGTGTGTAGGTTGCCGTAGCAAGGGCCCTGGCTTCTGCAACGATAGACTGAGAGCTGATTGGCTGTTGGTTTTTCCTTAATAACTTTGGATCAAAATCTCCAACACATACCAATCTTGGCAGTAATGATCAGAGGGACTGCAAGATCACACCCCTGGCAACAAAATCTATCTATCTATCCATCCATCCATCCATCCATTCATCCATCCATCCATCCATCCATCCATTCATCTGGCTCTCTCCATGTGAAGCAGCCGTTTCTCCTTACACATTTTGGGCAGATTTTGTCAGTTGAGATTGTTAATGGTCTCCTCTACATCAAAGAGCTGCAGCTGTGTGAGTGTGAGTAACCGTGGCAACGGCCCCAGCTCCTGCTGCATGAGGGACTGAAAGCTGTTCATCCTATAGGTTATCCTTCAAAAACTTTTTATATAAAGGATGTACACTCACCAAACTTTGTGAGAGCGATAAAAGAAATGCTGTCGACCATTGATATCATAATCACCACAGAAATAACACAGCTTGGTGGCTGAGCTGATTCTTCTATCAGGCTGAAAGCTGATTGGCTGCTGGTTTTTATCAATAACTTTTGATCTGAAGGTCCTATAACTAGCAAACTTTGCTGTCCATGGTAATGGCTCTAGCTCAACAGCATGTAAGGCTGAAAGCTGATTGGTTGCTGTTTTTCCTCATACAATGGACCTCAAGGTTCCACACTCAATAACTTGACTGTTACCTCAGCAAGGTAGTCTAATTGCAGTGTAGTTTAGTGCAACTTTATTCCCCAATCATTTCTATGGAGCAACACTGCAGCAGGTAGAGTAGAGACACATCAGTTGGGCATGTTCTAATGTCATTGACTTCAAAGACCTTGCAGTCAAATTAGTTAGTCACCAGCAAATGGCCACCTCCTTCAACTATTTACCTTTTCTATACTCCACTCGCTAACAATATTAATGTTGTTTATGTTATGACTTTCAGTTTTTAATCAAGTATCTGTAATAGATTTTTTTTCAAAGTTTTACTCAAAACAAAAATTGCAGTAACAATTCAGTCACACCCACACATCGTAAGCATACAACAACCATTAGGAATATTAGAATGTAAAATAAATACAATTTTATATGAAAATATGTTGTGTAAATGTATTTTAAAGTAAGAAATACATAAACATAAAGGTATAACTTTACAGATCTACAATCTCCCAAAAATATTTCTATGATTGTGCTAGTTCATTCATTGACTCAATAATTAAGAGTAAGTATTTGATATAATTGTATATGTATTTTTATAAATATAATTTGTAAATAGCTTAAATGAGAGTGATGAATTTCGGAATTTCCATTTATGGAGATGGCATTTGCTTAAAAAGATATATAGATTAATAATGCATCTTAAGAATATAATATACACCACACTGATATAAAATATTGTAGCGTTGCGGCAAGGATGAGACCAGTTTGGAGGCACTTATTTCTTTAATACCGGCTGTTGTCGGCCACAGCCACGCCATACAGCATCTCCATTCACAAACTTCCGTTCCTCCCTCTCATTTCCGCGCGCTCCCCCTCTAAACCCCTCCCCTAAACATCCAACCGGAAGGGCCCCCGAACCTGCCACAATAAAAGAACTAATATAACACATGCAACAACACCCTCCTAACCAAAACAAATAACCAAACACGCTACATTACCCCCTCCTTACTAAAGTCCTCGTCCCCGAGGACGAAGTCTTTAAACCTCCTCGGGGGGTGTCTTCTTCTCCGCGCTCGTCCCGTAGCACCCGAGGACCCCCCCAAGTGTCCTAACGGAGACAGTCCTGAACCCCCAGGGGAAGAGCTTAGAGAAGCAGGCGCGGTCACACTCGGGCTTCTATCCTGTCCGACCGCAGCCTGCCCCGCCCCGCCTGTTGTAACACCCAGCCTGTCAAGTGTTTCTCCTCCTCTCCCTGCAGCCTGGGAAGATGCGGAGCCCCTGTAAGGTGCCAGTCGGTCTCGATGCAGCGCTACGCTGCGCCGTCTCCCCGGTAGCTGCACGCGATACACCACCTCCCCCAATCGCTGCTCGACCAAACACGGTCCGACCCAATGGCTGTCCAGCTTAGGGCACCGGCCCTTCTTCCTCTGAGGAGCGAAGGTCCAGACCAGCTCCCCAACTTCGAAGTGCCGCCCCCTGGCACGGAGGTCGTAATTCCTCTTTTGCCGCATCTGTGCTCCGCATCTGTCTCCGTGCGTAAGCGTGCGCGGAGTCCAGGCGGTCTTGGAGCTGTCGAGCGTAACCTGGCCCTGCCGGAGCCGACGGTGCATCAGGCGGCCGGCCAAAGGCCAGCTCTGCTGGGGTTCTCAGCTCTCTGCCCAGCATGAGGAGAGCTGGCGTGCATGAAGTTGAGTCCTGAACCGCTGAGCGACACGCCATCAGGACCAGAGGCAGGTGCGTGTCCCAGTCTCGCTGATGGGTGGAGGTCAGGATGGACAGCTGCTCAGCCAGAGTGCGGTTGAACCTCTCCACCAGTCCATCACTCTGCGGGTGAAGCGGTGTCGTACGAGTTTTCGCGATCCCCAGACGTGCACACATCGTCGCGAAAACATGCGACTCAAAGTTCCGACCCTGGTCGCTGTGTATGGACTCTGGGACCCCCAGCCTGCTGATCACGCCCTCCAGTAACGCGTCGACAATAGTCCCCGCCTCCTGGTCCTTCAAGGCGTACGCCTCCGGCCACTTTGTAAAATAATCCATCGCCGCTAGTATGTAGCGATTTCCCCGCTCCGTGCGGGGGAAAGGACCCATAATGTCCACCCCCAAGCGCTGCATCGGCTCCCCGACAGGAAACTGCTGGAGGTGAGCCCTCGATTTCCCTTGCGGTCCTTTACGCGCCGTGCAGGCATCACAGCACCTGCAAAAATCCTCCACGTCCCTTCTCAGCCGCCCCCAGTAAAAGGCCTGCCTCGTACGCCGGAGTGTTTTGGTCACGCCGAAGTGACCGGAGCCTGCCGAGCCGTGCATGGCCCCGAGCACCGCCTGCTGCATCCCTCTCGGCACCACCACCTGCCACTGCTTTTCGCCCGTTGCCGGCTCCACCCAGGCTCGCTGGAGAACCCCATCTAGCAGCCGCAAAGAGGTAAACTTACTCCACAGTCCCTTCGTACCAGGGGAGAGAGCCGCCACCTCCTCCCACGTTGGCCTTTGCTGCGTCTCCATCCACAGCATCACCGGCTGCAGGTCCGCGTCCTGGCGTTGCTCCGCCGCCCAGCTCGCGCTGTCCACTGTCTGGAGCTCTCTGCACTCAACCACAGCCCCCTCGCGCGCCTCTCCATCCCACACACCTGCCTCCCGAGCAAGCTGCTGTTCCCTGGCCTCTCTACGGTCGCAGTACCGGCAGCCGTCCACAATGCACGGTCGGCGGGACAGCGCGTCAGCGTTGCTGTGCCGTTCCCCTGCTCGGTGGCTCATGCTGAACTCATAGCCCTGAAGCTCCTCCAGCCAACGAGCTAGCTGCCCCTCTGGCTCCCGGAAAGTCATTAACCACTGCAGCGACGCATGGTCAGTGCGCACGGTGAAAGGGCGGCCGCAGAGGTAATATTTAAAATGTCTGACAGCGAAAACTACAGCTAGCAGCTCTCTGCGCATGACACAGTACCTGCGCTCGGCTTTACTCAGGGACTTGCTGTAGTACGCTACCACCCTCTCCCCTTCAGGCCACACTTGCGACAAGACAGCTCCCACCCCTTCCCCGCTCGCATCAGTGTCAAGCACGAACCGTAACTCTGGGTCAGGGGGCGCCAATATGGGTGCGCTCGTCAGGGCTTGCTGTAAGGTGTGAAACGCAGCGTCACAGTCTTTAGACCAGGTAAAGGGCTGGTCCTTCTGTAGCAGTTTATAAAGAGGGGCAGCGATACCTGAAAAACCCCGCACAAACTTTCTATAGTAAGAGGCTAAGCCCAGGAAGCTCTTTAATCCCCTCTGCTCTGACGGTGTGGGCCAGTCTTGGATGGCGCGGACCTTCTCTTCCGCTGTGCCAATCCCTTCCCCCCCTATTTTGTGCCCAAGAAAAGTCAGCTCTCTACACATTAGCCTGCACTTATCGGGGTGCAATTTAAGTCCGGCTGCTCTAATCCTCCCCAGCACTGAGCGCAACGCTGCCATGGCAGCCTCGAACGAGCTGCCATGCGCGAGAATGTCATCCAGAAACACTAAGCACTCTGTGTGTGGGACCCCCGCCAACACCCTTTCCATTAAACGCTCGAATGTGGCGGGGGCGTTACATAGTCCGAAGGAGAGCACCTTGAATTGCCAAAGTCCTTTTCCGGTGCAAAACGCAGTCTTGGGCCGGGCCTCTTCCGCCAGAGGGACCTGCCAGTAGCCGCTCCTCAGGTCCAGGGAAGAGAACCAAGAGGAACCGGCCACCAGGTCCAAACATTCATCCACGCGTGGAAGGGGATATGAGTCTTTTATTGTGACGTCATTCAGCCTCCGATAATCCACGCAGAAGCGCCACTCACCCCCTTTTTTAGGCACCATCACGACCGGAGAAGCCCAGGGACTCTCTGAGGGCTCGATTATGCCAGCTCTCTGCATCTTTTCCAACGCCTGCTCCGCTGCTTCTTGTCTCCCCAGCGGAAGCCGGCGTGGACGTTGGCGAATGGGCCTGGCGTCACCAGTGTCAATCGCGTGCTGCACGAGGGAGGTCTGCCCCAGCTCCTGCTCGTCGCATGAAAAACAGTCACTGAACTCTATCAGCAGCTGCCACAGTTGCTCCCGCTGCTGCTCATTCAGTTCGCCAGCGCTCCTCTGCCAAACCTCGCGTAGCACCGCCATCCTCTCGTCCCCGTGCAGCTGCGATTCGGGTGAGTCTGGACCGGTTGTGCTCATGTGACTCCCCTGAGCGATCTCCCCCCCACAGTTCTGTCCGGCCTCGGTTACGCGCACCGCTGCGCCCCGAGAGTGTGAGGGTCTCATATGCACCACCTGTCCATCGGTAAAGCACAGCGTAGCTCTGCCCAAATCCAGCTGGCAGCCCTGTTCCCTCAAAAAGTCCAACCCCAATATGCACTCATCCTGTACCTCTGCCACCCATACAGTGTGTGTTACGTCCCGCCCGCCCACAGTCAACTTCAGCAGCCCCCTGCCCCTCATCGGTGCTAGCTCACCGGTCACGGTGCGGAGCTGAACTGCTGTATTCTGCAGCCGTGTGCCCGCTGGCACCACCTCTGGTCGGACGACTGTGACCGTGGACCCCGTGTCCACTAAGGCGGTACATGGAACACCCTCAACACATATGGGGACATGGCAAAAGTCCGCTATCGACGTCCTTCCCACCACGATAACCTTCGGCCCCACGTCTTTTATCTCCCACGAGGGCCGGCTTCCCTCCACCGGCGAAGAGCGGGATCGTGATGAAGGGGTGCGCAGCGTCCCGTCTACTGCGCCCCCGTGACGTTTCCCGGTCCTCCAGCCAGGGCAGGACAACTCTTCACCAGGTGCCCCGGCTGACCGCACCCCCAGCAGAGGCGCGGCTGAGTCTGCGGGCGTGACCGCTGGCGTGCCTGCTGGTGCTGGTTAGGTGGAAGAGCCAATCCCCGGATCATCTGAGTCACCTCATCCACCCACAGCGGCCGCTGTGCAGTTGGCTGGTACTCCTCCGCTGCTCTGACCACCGGAGATGCGTCGTGCTGGGCAGCTCCCATGATCATCTCCCTCTCCATCGCATACTCCAAAGCATCCGTCAGCGTCTGCGGACGAGCCAGCTGAGTGTGCACTCGCAGATCAGATGGGAAGAGTGCCCGGATGAATTGGTCGCGGGCCAGCTCCGTCTGTACGGGGGTGGGCATGTGTGCGTACGCCCTCCTCGCCAGCGCCTCGATGTCGTTCGCTAGCGCCCGCAGTGGTTCCCCCGGACGTCTCAGGCGTGCGTGCAATTCAGAGCGGAGGAGTTCTGAGCGGAAACATTGTCCGTAGCGGCGCTCCAGCGCCCCGACTAGCGCTTTATAATTCGCCCTCTCACAGGGGTCCAAAAGCAGCAGGCAGGACAATGCATCGTCGGTCAAACACAGGGCAAGCTGAAGGGCCTTCTGCTCGTCCGACCAGCCGCATGCCTGTGCCAACAACTCAAACTGGGCACGAAATGCGTCCCAGTCGGACTTTCCCGCATACTTTGGTGTCTTTGCGCTCACCGGCGCTGTCAGTCTATCGGCACCGCCATCACGGCCGGGAAAAGCGCGCGAAGCCTGGTAGCTAGCTCCGGCGCCCCTAGCCATCTCCACACACGGCTCCTCCAGGGATGTTGGCTCCGTCTTTGCTGCTGCCTCTGAGCGATTGCCCACCGCGACACGTTGGCCCTCAATTATCTGCATTGGGCGGGTGTACTCGCCCTCCATGTCCACGTACACGGAGCGGTATGTCTCCCCCTGCGGCAACATGATTCAGCTTCACGAAAATCCTCTCGTCGCTTTCACTTCTGACACCAGTTGTAGCGTTGCGGCAAGGATGAGACCAGTTTGGAGGCACTTATTTCTTTAATACCGGCTGTTGTCGGCCACAGCCACGCCATACAGCATCTCCATTCACAAACTTCCGTTCCTCCCTCTCATTTCCGCGCGCTCCCCCTCTAAACCCCTCCCCTAAACATCCAACCGGAAGGGCCCCCGAACCTGCCACAATAAAAGAACTAATATAACACATGCAACAACACACTCCTAACCAAAACAAATAACCAAACACGCTACAATATATTTCTATTAATTATCATAGTTTTGGTTTTACATAATATATAGTTTTTAAATTTTACTAATTATTACTATTTATTTATCTATATATATAAGCATTCATACAGAAAATGCGTTGAATATAAATACAATGATCTTTAGATCAGAAACATCGAGCAGAATCTTCTGGAAAGACTGACGTCATCACGTAGTATAAAACTCCTACTTTGGCGCCACTCGTCCCCTTTGTCCTCCTAGCTCTGCTTCAGAACAAAGGATTTTGCTGGCTCCCCATTAAGTGGATTTGCTGGACGGATTTTGACTTTTTCTGGATTACTTCGTTGCTCCTGAGGATTCCTGTGATCGTCTGTGACCTTTTTGGACCGTCTTTATCAGGTAAGAATGACCTTTTCTGAGTAAATGTCTGTTTTCTACTTCTAGCATTTGCATGCTAGTTACGTTGACTGAGTCTTTCTAACTGACATAATTGCTGTTTCTTTAACTTTTCGCATGGTTTTGTGTTCGTGGGTGTGCCTGTGTCCTAAAAAACTATTTTTGATAGGATTCGCTTTTTTGGAGTTTGTTTTTCCTGTCAGATGACTGCTAGCATATGGGCTGCTTGTGAGCTAGCTTGTTAGCCCGTGTGTATTTGTGTGAGACAGTTTATGACATAAAAGGAGCCTGAGTGTGTTCGAATGTGTGTGTGTCTGTGTCAGACAGAAAAAAAATGTATTTTTGACAGTATTTATTTATTTTTGTTTATTGTTACCATATCATGACTGTTAGCATAAGCGCTGTTAGCGAGCTAGCTTGTTAGCCCTGTGTAAGCTACTGTTACTTGACATATTATGTGTGTTTGCGATTACTTAATTTTTTGTGTGTATGTATGTTTATATCAGTAGTTGATGGACTTAGTAAAGAATTGCAGTAAAGGTGTAATTCATTTCTAATGATATTCTAAATATATATATTTGTCTTTTCTATATAGTAGTATGTACATATATATAGTGATATAATGAGTTGATAGAGTTAAATACTGTAGCTACAGTACATATTGTAGGTAGTATGGAGTTAATGGCAAAAACTACTGCACTTACAGTACATGAACTAGGTAGTACTGTGAGTTGATGGAGTTGAATACTGCAGATGTAATACATAAACTAGGTAGTGTTGTGAACTTATGTAGTAAAGTGATGCAGTAAAGCTGTAATTAAATTCCAATCCTGTTACATATTCTTTGTTTTTATATTTTAAAAGGGTTTTCATTATTCCAATAATTTAAAATTAAAATTAAATTATATATTTCAAAGCCTTTTTCATTAGTTTTTTATGACAAAGTTTTGCTCTATGCTGTGTGTGCGCACAAGCGTGTGTGTATACAAGGTAGTTTGTGAGTTGGAGTTAACTACTGCAAGTACAGTACATACGGTACATAGTATTGTGTGCTGATTGAAGTGCTGCAGTTACAGTACATATACTAAATAGTATTTTGAGCTGATGTAGTTAACTACTTCCCTCTCAACAATATGAGTTGATGCAGTAGTATGTAGTGATTTGATCCAAGTAAGTAAGTGGAAGTGATCTTCGAGTACATATACTAGGTAGTATGAAAGTTATTGGAGTTAACTACTGCTATTACAGTACATTTACTAGACAGTATTGTGAGTTGATGGAATTAATTACTGAGGTTACAGTACATATAGTATGTTATATTGTGTGGTGATGCAGTTAACTGCTAGGGGTACTGTACACATACTAGGTAGTATTATGAGTTGATGGAGTTTAGCACTGTGATTACAGTACATATACTATACAGTATTGTGATTTGTTGCAGTTAAATACTGCAGCTATAGTTCATATACTAGGCTGGGGGTCAGCAACCCGTGGCTCTAGAGCCGCATGCGGCTCTTTAGCGCTGCCCTAGTGGCTCCCTGGAGCTTTTTCAAAAATGTTTGAAAATGGAATAAGATGGGGGAGGGAAATATACTTTTTGTTTTAATATGGTTTCTGTAGGAGGACAAACATGACACAAACATTCTTAACGTTTTCCAATGCTGTAAAAATGTGTAGAATAAATATTACATTTCAACATTTCTGTCAACGAAGATTTGCGTCATAGCCTGCGACACACGTTTCTATCAGCAGGGCGGGATGCCAGGCAGGTGGCTGTTGTAAACAAACCGGCGGCTGTGTGATGGGCCATGGATCCCAAAGGGAAAAAGAGAAAAATAACTGAGGAGAACAGAGGATTCAACGATTCTTGGACTGAATCATTTGCATTCATTGCCAATGCGGAAGGATTGCCTGAATGTTTGCTCTGTAGCGAGAAGTTGTCAAATAACAAGAAGAGTAATGTGGAAAGACATTTATTTCCAGGGAAGGCATGCTACATTTGCAGCCGAGTACCCAGTTGGGAGTGAGAGAAAAGGTGCAATTGCATTACTTCTGGAGAAATTAGAGGAGTGCAAAAATAGATTTAAGAAGTGGATTGCATCTCCAAACTCCACTACTGCTGCAAGTTTTGTTGCAACCCGGGAGATAATAAAGCGTGGAAAACCGTTCACAGTTGGAGACTACATGAAGAAGTCATTCATCAATATATCAGAACACCTGTTTGCAGACTTCAAAAACAAAACTGAGATAATACGGAAAATCTAAGACATGCCTCTCTCCGCTAAGACAGTGAAGGAAAGGGCCATTAAAATGGCAGGCAACATCACCGATCAGCAAATCAAGGACATTAATTCAGCGCCAGCATACTCAATTGCCTGTGATGAGTCGTGTGATGTGATCGACATTGAACAGACTGTGCTTTTATGCAGGTATGTGAACTCCGATGGGCCGCAAGAAGAAATGATCCAATTAACAAAGTGGCTGTTTTTATAAAGTGATTTCTGATTTTCCTCAGTATATATTTGGAATGACACTTAGGGATATTATTGTGTTTTGTTGCTCAGGTCCCAGGATAGCTGCGTTGGTTGCGTGTCAAAAGAGAAGAGGATGCTGCTGCGTTTTACCCTTGCACAGACTTGCTTGGCATTTGCACAGAAATCAAACTAAAA
Organism: Eupleurogrammus muticus; assembly: GCA_036785175.1. Lineage (NCBI taxonomy): Eukaryota > Metazoa > Chordata > Actinopteri > Scombriformes > Trichiuridae > Eupleurogrammus > Eupleurogrammus muticus. The sequence goes on along the minus strand of JAYKQN010000025.1, from coordinate 4,341,658 downwards.
CTGTATTAATTTGATTTTATATACTTTACCTTTTCAAAAGGCTGCTGTTTTATTTTTATAAATGCAGGCTGCGTTTCATTGCACTCTGTTTGTTGCCCAGATAAGGGGCACGTTATGCACGTTCCATTTTCGTGTCAAAATAAAAATGACATCAAAAATCAGATTTCTTTATTGTATTTCTTTAATTTCATCAAAGCAATGAAACATAATTCATTAATATTGTAATGAAGTTAAACTTGAGGTGGCATCGTACAACAGAGTAGTCACGTGGTGCGTCATTCTCTACAGGATGCGCTGCAGGGAAAATAAACATTCAATCATGAAGGCTCATTATGTATTTGTAGCCAACTTAGTCATTTTGATAGTAGGCTAATATAGCTAATATAGATACATACAGCATGTGTTGCCTTCATTATAAGGCTTATATAAGGCTTTTAATTTTTTGAGGCTCCAGACATATTTGTTTTTTGTTTTTTTGGTCCAATATGGCTCTTTCACATTTTGGGTTGCCGACCCCTGTACTAGGCTGTCCTGTTGACATAGATAAATACTGCAGTTACAGTATTGTAGGTAGTATTGTGAGCTTATGTAGTAAAGTGATATAATATAGTGTAATTACATTCTAATCCTCTTTACATATATGTCAAAAATATATATATTTGCTATATATATGTAATGCATTTTCATTATTTCATCATCAAAAAAGTTTGTTCTACGCCTTGTTTTGTGTGTGTATTAGTTTTGTCAGTTAATGGAGGAAAGTATCACAGTAAAGGTGTCAACTCTGGTGTTTATTTGTAGTCTGTAGTCAATAATATTTGTGTTGTTCTTCTCTTCTGCAGCTCCTTGTCAGGTTTATCACACACAAACAAACACACACACACACACCAATACGGGTTAAATGCACTACAAGGACATTTTTCTCAAACACGTATGGTGGTGTATTACGGGGACACCCCTTTCCACTTGCAACATCTTTGGAGTCATAAAACCCAAATTTCACTTCAAATATTAAGTACACACAACAAAACTCAAAATATGACAACCTGACATCATGCTTAATTCAGAGGACATCGAAGACACATATGACAAGTAGAAGGACTACTCAATTTATTAAGGACAGTAGCTATAAAACACCCAAAAACTGTCACTGAAGTGATTTGAAGGGTCTAACACAACTTAATGGGACAAACACTGACTGGCATGTTACTAAAACACAATGCTTTTTATGTGAATTAATTGATGCATACATTAAGTAAAACCTAATAGATGATACATAAAGATATTAAACCAAAATTCATAATAAACAAGTGTTTAATGTCAAAAGTAGTCACTCATCTAGTTGAACACCTCAATTGCAAACCTTAAAGCAAAAATGATGACTCTACAAACCATAAGGCAGTAACAAAACCATACTGTAACTGTTCACTTATCACTGTTATGTCAGTCATGCCATATCTAACAAATGTGTATAGGTTATAGGTTAACAGTTAACAACTCAACATTTGAAGAACTCAATCTTCTTCAATCACTCTTCTTCTTAAGGGATACATCATGATTTCTAACAAAATCTTGTATGTTTTGAATTGTGCGATTAGATAGAGCAGGATGTTCCTAACACTGAATCTCTGTTGTTGTGCTGCTGCTTCTTCTTCTTGGCAGCGGCCTGCTTATCCAATTTCTGGTCGGAGTCTGCATCGTCGTCATCACTGAAACCAAAAGACAACGCCCCGGGGCGAGGGTGGTCTTCAGCATGGGGAGTTGGATGAACCCAAATCTACAAATGACGTTTCCTTTCCTGCACGTCTTCGAGTGATTCCGGCTGTGTACTTGCACCTCCGACACAATGCCGAAAAGTTCTGGGTCCCCTTTTTCATCGGGCATCTGGCAGCAGAGGAACTTAGCGATGAACTCCAGAACTTCAGAACAGTGCTTGGGATCCTTTATCACAGGCACTTCTTTAATCCACACCATCATATGTTTGTAGGAACTACCTCTGGCCTGATACTCCGTGGGATATAAAAATCTTCAACAGGTCGATGGGCTCCACAGGAGAGAGGAGGAGTTTTTCTAGGAGAGCCTCTACCCTTTTAGTGAACATGTGCATGACAGTGACTGGATTGCTACGAAGAATGTAGCATTTCTCGTGCCAGTCTAGCGCCGAAAAATCCACCAACTGGCCTTCCTGGGCTTTTATGGCCTCAATAACCTCAGACCATCGCAACCAACTGTTGTGCCATGGCATGTAATTCGCGCAGTGCTTTCTCCGCTGGCAGGCGTGTCTCTGAGCGGCTGCATAAAGCAAGTGGCTTCCTTGTCCTGGATGAGCTTTTCAATCGACATGCTGTTTTTGGCCATGTGAGTTTCGATAAGAAAAAGCAAAAAAGAGGTGCGTTTGATCCTGGGAAAGTCAAGGATCCATGCTGAACAGCCGAGTGTTGAAGTACAGGCTGGGAGACACCTTCCCGTTTTTCGTCCAGCGTGTTCTCTCCATTGGGAAACTGGACAGGAAATGCCATGGCCTCAAGCTTTGGGATGCTAAAAAAACCCACAGGTCTGTTACATTGGGCGGGGGCGATGCTGAAAATCCTGTCTCCGTATGACAGGACTTCTTGCGCGATGTCAGGGGGCTGCATACATGTATCCAGAGCCAGGCCAGGTCGGGTTGCCTTCTGCTCATTAAGTTGCCTGGTTGGAGCTTTTGCGGCAGCTTCCTTTCGCTTGGCTCGTCGTCGCCTGGCTTGTCTTCCATAATGTAGTCGAACGTCACGCTTTCGTCGATTCTTATGTCTCTATGCTCCGGATAAATAGCTTTAAGGGTCCTCAATCCTTCCAGCACATTCTTCATGTTTACTTTAAAGAAGTGCTGTAAACTTTGTATGTAATTTTTTGCTTCAGGTTCACCTGTAACAGCTGAGCTTCAGCGTTGGGCCTGGGGAGAGCGTTGATGACGGTTTCCACCTCCAAAGGAACACAAACTACAACACTGTGAACGGCACGTTGCCTTCCCTTGGGCAATGTAACTATTTTGGTAAAAGGCAGGACTTTAGCAAGTAGGTGCCGTTCCAGGATAAAACACTCCAGCTGCAAGGGAATGGGTGCCAACGCCATTTTTTTGAGACAGCATGGGATGAAATCCATCCTCTAATCAAGTGGCTGCCACAAGTGTGACAGATCCACTCACACAGTCTCTCCGGTGGAACTGTGCGAGGAGCAGAGCATGACACATCACACACATGGAGGTACTATCCAGTCAAGCAGACACTTGCTGGTCTTTTGTGTACTTGCCTCTGATGCAGCGTTTCACCTGGTTCGGAAACTCAGTCCTGTGACACATGGTGCAAACATAGGTGGGTCCAAGTCGAACCCTGTCACAAAAGGCGGTGATGGCTGTATCCAGCAAGGAATTAGAAAGAAGCTGTATAGGTTTAACTGCATGGCAGACGTTGGACATATACCTGCGCTTGACAGACAAGGCACACTGCAGTTTATGACGGATGCAAATTGCTCTATTTGTGTGCCTTGCCTGTTGGTATAGTCTGATGGTATAGTGATGATTCCGGAACTGGGCATTATGTTGATATCTATTGCGAATATATTCCAGTTGCCGCTGCTGAAAGGAAAGGTTGGTATTGTTTTTGTACATACGACTTCATCAAAGATTTTTTCCTCTTCTGGAAAGCAACATCGGTGCCGTATTGCTTCCGGCTGTAGCACTGCATCAAAAACTTGTATTGCTGCTGGAAAAGTGGGTCGGTTCGATACTGTTTTTTAAAGCAGTCCTCCCCGTTTGGCAGTGCTGACGATAGCTTGCCCTCATTGGCCCGAATTTGTTCTACCGAAATTCTGACCGACTGGCATATTGCAGTTTTTCACACTGATTTCTGCCAGCGGTTCCCTTCTGTCCATCTCCAGAAGTCAGACGTTTGCAGATCTCACTTGCTTGATGTGCAGCTTTTCTTCGCCTGCATGAGCCAACTTCCACAAACACTGGTTCTGGTGCAGCATCTGGAGTGAGAACCATATTAGCTTCTATTTCGGGGGTTCCCCCTTTAAGAAAAACTGCAGGTTGGAAGACCTCTTCGACACCACTTTGTTCCAGTGCAGCATCTGGAATGATAATCGAATCGGCTTCCAGTCGAGGGGTATCACCTTCGAGAAGAAATGTGCTTGGTTCTGATGCAGCTGCTAGGGACACTGCAACATGGTCCGCAACTCTAGCGAGCTCACTCTGATCCCTGGAAAGGAAAGTGGCATAAGCTTGTAACTCGCATAAGGTCCACGATCCTGCAAAAGCTTATGCACATGGTCAACCAGATCACTGAAATGATGGAAAGTCATCATTATAGCAGTGCCACTATGGTATGGTAAACCGGTAGCAGACCTCCAGTGTGAGTCAAAGAAACCATAGCGCCCTGTGTTGTCACGGAACACGGCAAAGCATTCTGGGGTGACCAGAAGAACAGCATGGCGAACATCAAGAGCTAAGCACTCAAGTTGTGTGGCAAGGGGCAAAGCTGCGTGACTTGGCAGACTGTGCTCTGCAACCTTGAGCGGGCCAACCATAAGATCTTTAGCGTTCATGGTAACTTCATAAGAATTATTATCAGTGAATACATGGTTTGGCATCTGCACAAGGGTCAAATAGTCATGTGTAAAAGTGCCATCCACAAGAAGCTGCTGTTTTACCCCTACATAGAATTAATCTCCTTGAGAAAGCACTCTCTCAAGAGAAACCCTGTCAAATTGCCACCCCTGATTGTGGTATGTGAGAAAAGTCAGAGCCAAGCAGGTGCACTGACGGTTACAAGAAAAACTTCCATACCTGGGATCCGCTTGAGAATGGGAAGCCCATACATCATTGGTCCGCTGATTCTGGTGAACTGAAGTAGAGGGTCATACCATCCGAGGCATCTGGAGGTTCCTCAGTAGCTGAATTTGTATGGTAAGGACAATTATTTGACCCAATGTGTACATTATTAAGGAAAAGATGACTGAACACAGACTGATAGATTTAGTGTTTGGACAAGCACCAGCGCATCATCTTTAAATATCATAACTTACATGTGAAGCAGTTTTACATCTCTGGATATTGTTTTAAACTTTACTGTTGCTCTAATAATGATAATCTTAATCATACCTGTAGAAGTTCCTTCCTTCTACGACAGAGTGATCTGTGGGTATAATATTAAAAAACAGCATAGATTGGCCACAATGCACTAAATTAATCAAAGGACTATGTTGTTGGACTGAGGTAGATGGTCATACCGTCTGAGGCACCTGGAGGCTTCTCAACAGGTAGCCTGACTCTCTTCCCTCCTGTGGATTGCATAGCACAGGTCAATGTAACAAGTCTATTTCTACTGATAATTTGACCTGTTATAGCAGGTCAGACAATCTGATGACAATGGTGTCTCCTCTCCTGATAAGCGGAACAATATGCAGTGGTGAAATCATTCTCTGGCCCTAGCCAAACTCACCTCAAATTTATAATATGTGACTATTAATCTATTTTTTAGATTAGGCTGCACTTACCCATGTTTGTCTGTGAATATGTGGGTGATCAGCCTCAGTCTCACTCTCTTCACTTTGTTCAGAATCAGTGAAATCAAGATTATCTGACCAAAACAGAAGTTGACACAAATTCAGAAATTGATCGAGTTACAACTGCAATTCATCATGGCAAATTATAAAACATGATGGAACCTTTTTGGTACTAGTAACTGTACCTTCAACCTCAATCTCTTCAAGTGTTTTCCCTTGGAGATTTGTAAGGGACCCTCTCTCCATAGCAATAAGAAGTTTTGATATTGTGGCGAGCTGGGTAGTTTCCTCTGGGAGTCTGTAATATTCTCTGTGGACACGAATATTATGTCCTAGGAAGTTGGCGACTTGGTCCCATTCATGGTATTTGCGGTTTAGGACCTGGGACAAGGTTGCAACATTTTTGCGCAGAAGTTCTGAGTTCTGAGCACCATACTCATTTGCATTAGTCCTTAAACAGTCCTGTCCTCTGTAAGAAGTCAAACAGTGTGGTCTTGCAAACAAATAATTGTTCTCCACTGGAACTCCACATTCTTTTTGTTTGCTTATCAGGTGTGTCAATGAGTCAACCATGTCTGGTGAGAGTAGCACAGCAACTTTTCATCCTTTTTTACCCCTTATTTCCACACGGCTGAAATGACTGCATAGATTTTGTTCAAATTTTGTCAGGTCAACAGCAATATCTTTATGGATGTGTGCATTTTTGCAACTTCTCCACGTCGTCGGTTGAAGAGTACTATTTTTGCCAATGTTGTCTTGCAAAATTCACCATAGACTTGTGGTGATGGCATTTCTCCCAGGTTTTCAAATGCTAAATCTGCAATTAGTAGTATGTAGTATAAGATGTCAGCTATCTTTTGCAATGAGTGACCTAACTTCAGCACGAAGCTTGGAGTTTTGTAGCTGTGCTTTTCTTCATCAAACCCTGACACTTTGACAGCTTGGATCACCACTTGAAAGTTTGCTGGTCTTACAGCATTCTCAAAAGTCAATACTGAAAATTCTTTGTGCAGTGTCAGCAGGAGTCTTCCAACTTCTCTGAGCTTCTGCCGAACATAATCATATTTTCTAGGATACTGACCATGTTTGTTGTAAAACGATTGGGCCAGCTGAAGAATACAGAAGTCCGAGTGCACAGTAGTTGAGACATCATCATCTTTCATTACAGTTAACAGCTGCCAAACTCCTTGAGATACCTTTTGAGAAAATGCTGATTCAGACATTGCAGCCAAAGACAAAACGTTGGTTCTTCCAGTACCTGCATTTACTCCCATCGGTTTGGAAATACATTTTCGGGCATATCGCTATAGATCCCTCAGCGCTTGGCAATACATGCAGTGAACATACTGTTTTGGATCATACTTTGTCATTGGTCTGCGTCAGATTTTTAGCATACCAGTGCCATTCGTTAAAACATCAGTATTGTGTTTATAGTTTCCTTTGTTCCTAAGTCTGTCCAACATTTCTTTTCTTTCTTTAGAGTGCTTTGGGAGTGCCAAAACCTTAGCGACATCCACTTTTGTCTTCTTGTGGGTTTTCAAGTGACGGGCAAATTTTGACTGTGGTTTGTCACAGATGTAGCAGTAATTTTTCTTATTTCCTGAAGAGGATATGTTCGAAGACTGGATGCAGTGATTTTTCCCAGTTGTTGTGCTATCCTTATCAGACTTATCTTCAGTACTGCTTTTCTGGACATCCGTCTGAGCTTCCTCTGACACTCCTACTTGCTTGACCTCCTCACAATTCTTTTTAGGTTCCTCTGTAATATCTGCATCTTTAGGTATTGGGTTATCATACAAGAGGTTTTCTCACCAGATTTTGTCTCTTTGAAATTTTGAAGCAAGCTGAGTGGAAGAACTGTCTGTCTCACTGCAGGATTCAGGAACATTTTTTTCTTTTGACATACCCTCACTTGAACTTACATTTAGTTCTTCAGAATCCTAATAGTTAAAAAAAAAAAAAAAAGTTAATTTAATTGAGCTTTTTAGGTAATAAATATTTTAAGAATATAATTCTCAAATACACTTACCAGGAGTCCACAATCAGTCCTTTTATCCCTTATAACATGCAACGTGCCAGACACAGAAGCAACCTAGACACAGAATATAAAGAAAGTTTATGTTGTAACTATTATGGCTTTCACTAGTCATAACAATTAAGCCTTGAAGTGCTGTATAGATAACTTAAGTAATGCATATGAAAACTCCTTCAGATTTATTTATCTTCAGCAGCATTTGTTGCAACCATTATGCATTTGCATGATAGTTATTTAGTTTGATAAATGTACAGTATTTGAAGGTAAACTAAAGTAAGGTGTAACGATGGGTCAAACTCAATGACCAATCACAGAGGGAAAAATGGTGACAGTAATAGTTATGGTCTACTGCAAACCCAAAATAACTCACCTTTACATCTCAGACCAACCCATTTAAAGGACAAAAGGGTCCATTACATGAGGCATATTTTTCTAAGCTTGGTACTTCTGTGAAAACTACATGTTTATGGTTATGTTCACAAAAACAAAAAACAATGACTAAGATTACATTGTGATTTCTTTTTTTAGTTAGAACTTAGTCAGTTGGAATCTTACATTGAAAAAGAGAGAAATAATCTTGAACATCCAGTAAGACACAAGACTGTACCTGTTGACAGGTAGTGAGCTAACAAGACAATTGTCTATACAAGAGAATGAGATGGCCTTGAGTATAGTGTACGTAAAGTGACAAAAATAAACATTTTAGACATTAACATTAATCAATCAGTACAAAATGGTGACAACCATTTATTTACTCTCGAAAAGTAATTTCTTAATAAGCACATGTGTATTGTATCCGAATACAGTCCTCACCAGTGTCAACACTATATCCTCTAATAATGGCATAAGGTCTACAACTGGTTGCTGGATTTTCTCAGCCAGGTCAAAAGGACTACAGAAATGGATGGCGGCGCATGTAGACGCAGCAGCCTCTCGCTCTCCCGACAATGCGTTGTTTTCTTCGTCAAACAAGTGTTTGTCCGAAGGTTTTTCCTGTCAGTCTACGTCAGAATACGTGTACAGTGGACAGGTTTTTCTACAAATCTGAAGAAGCTTTGGACACTGGAGAACTCGCTAACAGAACTAGGACTGCTACGCTGGCCTGTTAACTCACTGGACTTGTCCGCTATCCCTCCCCCAGAAAGGAAGCATCGTAAGCAGTGCGCCAGGACGAGCACGGCAAGCACGGAGGTGTCTTAGCTGGCTAGAGGCTAAGCTAACTCACCCAGCCATACCATCTATCCTTTTGGCAAACATCCGATCACCGGACAATAAAATGGATGATATCCAACTTCTGAGATCAGCAAACCAAAAAGTGATGTTTTGTGTTAGTTTTCACTGAAACTTGGCTTAATAATTGTTAGAATGATGTGTATAAGATTATCCCATGTTTTACTTATTTCTACTCTTTTATTCGTTGTTCTGTAATAAGTTGTGTGTGTGTCCTTTTCTGAGTTATCTTCTAGGTGGACAATTGAGATGTTGCAGCTGTTGACTTGACCAAGATCTGAATTTCCTTCCAACTGTTCAATGATTTTACCAGGCTCCTGTCGTTATGACAGGAGAGTTGTAAAACTGTTGTAAGACCATACCTAACTTGGGAAAGTAGCTGACCTGTTTACACACTAGATAAAAATAAACAAGACCATGTGTTAGTTAGGTATTTACGATAGTTTAGGTTGTTGCTGACCTTTCCCCCTCCCCTTAGAAGCAACAACCATTTGTCATTCGGGAAGCCCTTAATAAATAGCAGGAGAGCAGGAGATGGAATCAGAGTAGGTAGGAGAATTGTAACTGCACATCTCCATCTGCTCTCCTTGCAAGTAAAACTTAATTCAGTTGTCTTCTCTCCTCTTTGTGTTTGTGTATTTAATATTTTAGGTTGTTTGAACCTGACAAAGGGCGACACGGTGGTGCGGTGGGTAGCACTGTTGCCTCACAGCAAGAAGGTCGCAGGTTCAAGACCGCCTTGGGCCTGGGTCTGGGGCCTTTCTGTGTGGAGTTTGCATGTTCTCCCCGTGTCTGCGTGGGTTTTCACCGGGTACTCCGGTTTCCTCCCACAATACAAAAAACATGCTCAGGTTAATTGGTAAACTCTAAATTGCCCATAGGTGTGAGTGTGAGAGTGAATGGTGTGTGAATGGTGTGTGTGCCCCACGATTGGCTGGCGACCATCTGGGGTGTATCCCTGCCTCTCGCCTTAACGCGCTGGGATAGGCTCCAGCAGACCCCTGCGACCCCGAAAGGGAATAAGCGGGATAGACAATGGATGGATGGATGGATGAACCTGACAATAATAACATTCCGGACTCCGCGAAAAAACTGGAGCAGCTTACATGCTACAGATCCGACAGGGCTCTCGTAGAGGGAGGGAAGACGCATGGTGGTGGCGTGTGTGTTTACAACTGAGAAGCATGGTGCCTGGATGCCACTGTAGTATACAGGCACTGCTCACCTCTGGTGGAGTTCATGATCGTGAAATGTCGCCCTACTTGTCAAGTTCGATCTCGAACTGTTCCAAGTTTCATCAACAAATCCACTTTCCAACAAGAGGACACAACACTTTGGACTGTGTTTACACTCAGCACAGAGGAGCATACAAAGCCACCCCACTCCCCCACATTGGCGCCTCTGATCACCTCACCTTTATGCTTATGCCTGCAAACAGACCGAGAGTGAAAGTCATCAAAACTGTTCTGAAAGTAATAAGGGTGTGGCCACAGGAGGCAAACTCAGGACTGCTTTGAGACAACAGACTGGGAAATGTTTAAGGAAGCAGCCACCTACAACGGCATCACAGACAATGAAGAGTATACAGACACAGTGACCTCCTACATCACCAAATGCACAGACGACGTGACCCACATCAAGAGGATCACCACATGGGCCAACAGGAAGCCAGGGCTAACAGGAGACGTCCATAGGCTGTTGAGGGCCAGAGACAAGGTCTTCGAAGCTGGGGATGAATTAGCCCTAAGAACAGCAAGAGCCAACCTGTCCTGTAGCATCAGGAAGGCGAAAAAAGAATACACAAGCAAGATAACCTCCCACTTCAAGGACAGCAAGAATGCATAGAGCCTACGGCAGGGCATTCAATCACAGATTACAAACCTGCACCACAAAGCGAAATCACTCTGCTCAACTGCCTAAAGAGTTTCTTCACACACTTTGAGCAACAGAACACCACCCACCCACAGACCAGCCTCTGTGCCTGTCTGCTACCAGCATGAGGACACTCTCCGCCATCAACATCCGGAAAGCAGTGGGTCCAGACAACATCAATGGTAGGGTGTTGAAAGACTGTGCAGAGGAGCTGACAGATGTTTTTACACACATCTTCAACGCCTGCCTTCAGGCTTCGAAGCTGCCACCATCATTACTTTACCAAAGAAATCCTCTCCATCCTGCTTCAACGACTATCGTCCTGTTGCACTGACACTCATTATCATGAAGTGCTTTGCAAGACTAGTCTTGTCACATATAAAATCCATCCTGCCCCCCAGCCTGGACCCTTACCAGTTCGCTTACAGGGCAAAGCAATCCACAGACAACACAATTTGCTCTGCCCTCCATGCAGCACTCACCCACCTGGACAAGAAAGACTCATATGTGAGAATGCTGTTCATGAACTTCAGCTCAGCACAAGGCTGTGTGCTCAGCCCCCTCCTCTTCACCCTCCTGACACATGGCTGCACACCAACCCACAGCTCCAACCACCTTGTGAAGTTTGCTGAGGACACAACACTGGTGGGCCTCATCACCAACGGCGACGAGACCCACTACAGGAAAGAGGTAGAGCTTCTGACCAGATGGTGCAAAGACAACAACCTCCTGCTAAACATCAGCAGCAAGACCAAAGAGATTGTTGTCAGCTTCCAGAGAGGCCGCACGCAACAACCCCCACTGAGCATCGACAGTGCTGCAGTGGAGAGGGTGAGCAGCACCAAGTTCCTGGGGGATCAGTGATGACCTCTCCTGGACCACCAACACTGCATCACTGGCCAAGAAAGCACAGCAGTGTCTCTACTTCCTGCGCAATCTGAGTGCGCCGCCACCCATCACCACCACCTCCATGGCTGCCTTTTGAGGGTGTTCATCAGTTCGAATCTTATGTAGAAAAAGAGAGAAATATCCTTAAATAATCAGTAAGACACAACAGTTTTTGGAACTCTGAATTTTATGGCAAAAGCCTGGAATAAAGAGGTTATCCACAGAGTAAATTACTGCTGGTACGGGTCCAAAATTTAAGTTACATTGCTGGAACTGAAAAACATTATTTCCCTTATGTCAGGGTGAACGAACTTTGATTTTTCTGAACTGGACTTTCTAGAAGAGGGGTAGGCAACCCTGGTCCTACAGAGCCACAGTGGGTGCAGGTTTTTGTTCCAACCATGCAGTCACACCTGATTGTACTTATTAGTTCAGGCTGGGTTTGCCAGGCCACAAAGTGCCACAAAGTGCACTAGGAGGTAGTTTGGTTGCTCCAACGTGAGCAAGAAAGTTGAGAGTTGTACGGTTTTGGCACTACGACCCTCCAAGCGCAACTTCGTGCTCCTGCTCTTCCCATCGCTTCCATTATAAATTTTCACTGACTCATCGTGCATTTAGTAACACATTGAATTTCTAACCTGCTTCTGTGCCCACATTTTTCAAGCAATGGAAATAAAAGATATATCACCATGATCAACTGACCCACATATCAGAAGATATGCTCATTTTGTGATTATGAATTATGGTCAGCAATTGTTCAGGCATGTGAAACAGCCGTTTATCGACATACATTGGGAGAACAATGTCAGTTAGAATCGTTTACATCAAAGAGCTGCAGCAAGTGCGTGTGTAACCATAGCAACGACACACAGCTCTGGCGTACATTCACATGAAATGTCCCCTTAAATCACATTGGCGCACACACACCTGCATTTACACACACATACACAGACCTGTCACACAACAATAAAACCTTCCATACAACTCTAGAGGCTGCTGTACCCGCAGGACCCGCGTTTCCAGCAGGTAACTATCACCTTTCACACATAAAAATGATCGTCATCATATGGTCCTCTGACAGTCTGCCTCTACAATACAGATCTTTGCATCCCCATCGCATCTCTCAAAACCGAGCTGTTTTTTGTCTTGTTTTCAGATGACCCCGCCTCTGACTCTGCCCCCAGTCCCCACCTGCAAAGGTGAGCCTCAATCTGGTTGGTTGCTACTACTTCTAATCAACAATCCTCCAATGATTGAATCTTGACTGTTCTAAATTACTGTATGGTTTCATTAGGTGCCCTGCCTGTCTGCCCCTGCTGCTCGCCAGGTACGTTTTTCTTTATTACACGCACACAATCACACATACACAGTCATTTCACATCTTTTGTCATTCCACATGTCACGCGTCTTTTAATGCTTGTGTGTTCAATGTTTCAGGTGCCTGATGCCGTGACCCCCAAATCAGACCTCCTCCTCCCTGTCCCTGGTTTCATATCAGGTATGTAATCCTATGATTTTCCTTTAATGTTTTACATTAACATACTCATTTTTGTTTCCACAAACATAGAATGTGATGTTATTATTCTAGTGTGGGAACATGCAATTGTGGCAGGGGGGGGGACTATGTATAGCAGGGGTGTCTGGTGTCTGGTTCCCTGAGTCAATTCAGTTGAATTAAATTCAATTCAACTCAATTCAATTGAATTCCCAGAATCACAAATCACAGATTTGTCACAACACAACATCCCCTGTCCTTAGACCCTCACAACGTACAAGGTAAAACTCCCTACAAACCCATTAAACGGGGAAAAAAAACGGAAGAACCCTCAGGAAGAGAAACAGAGGAGGGGTCCCTCTTCCAGGACGGACAGGCCTTAGTAGATGATGTGTGCAGGTGGAAACATTACAAGGAAAATTGGACATTACAAACAGAAAAACAGAAATGTAATGAGGCAAGGCACTACTTCTTGTCACGTTACTTGGGAGCCCAATTGGGGTCATTCCTCTTCAGCCTTAGCCAGTGGCTGCTTCTTTCCACTGCTTTTGACATGGCTTTGATGGCTGCATGCTGGTTCTGTCTGGTTAGTATACATGTTACCTGGGTTCTTTAAATCCAGCACACCAGGAGGGTCATGGTTCCTCCACTATCGGCAGATAAGGTACAAACAGCATCTGGCGACAATATAGAATATTGGAGGATTTACACATGTTAAAAATCTTTTGTTTTGCAGTTTGTCCTGCTGATGGGTGACTCCCACCTGCGCGCCATCGTGGAGGACATTGCGCCCATGCCAGTGGGCTCGGGGTGCTCTCAGTTCCTGGAGCAAAGGCAGGCGCCATCGAGGTTGTGGTAGCTAATTTGAGATGTCTACAAACATTGCAAGATCTTGTCAGGTTTACTAAACAAATTTTCTTCTCCAGGTCTGTGTCCTGGACTTACTGCCCAGGCTGACCGTCCTGCCGGAGTGGCATGATGCCCTGCGCGACAGGTACCAGGAGGTGGCTGCACGAATGGGTATGTAAAAATATCTGTATACTGTTTATGCAGTTTATACATGTTGAATGTGTATTACAAGTGTCATTTTATGCCTGTTTCATCAGTCCAATATAATCTTATATTTACTTATTGCAGGTGTCAGGTCCGTGTCGGCAGTGGGATCCTTTCCACTGACACAGCGGGTCCTGTGGGGCAGGGATGGTGTACGTATTACATGTCATACACATCACACCCTTGGCTCACAGTAATGAAGTGTTTGTTTCATGACAAATATAGGTTGACTGCTAAATTGTCTTTTGTTTTTGTGTTTATTATGTCTGGCAGGTGCACCTCAGTGACAACGTTGGGATGCCGGTCCTCACTGGCCTGCTGTACGCTGCTGCTGCTGCCCGGCAGCTGCAAGATGTCATGGGCGCCACCCCTAAGAAGGTAAAATTACATTTTATTACCGTGTTTTTAATGTTTGCCAAAATAACCAATGTATTGTATATGTTGATCCTGCTCTTGCTATCACCTCATTTATATGCACTTATTTGTTTCTTTACTCTGTTTTTGGTTACATTGTCACTGTTTTTAATTGTTGCCAATTGGTTTTAACTTCTTCTTCTTTCCATTAAATTCAATTTTGTATTTTTTTTCACGAGTGCTGTTCACACAATCAAAATGTAAACATTTCTGTCTCCCATGTTTTTGGTTCCACAGACGGCGCCCCCCCCCCCAACGCCTGGAGGGACTAGTGTTGGTCAGGCCAAGCAGGTAATACATTAACACACTACGCTACTTTTTACGTTCACTGCTTATGCTATCTGTTAATGTATATCACCTACATTATTGCCTTTATTTTTTTATATAAAGTTTTTAACTTTTTTTCTTGTTCCATTTTTTGAAATTTGTAGCTCTACCCCAGCACTTATTCAAAATGTGTTCAGTTCATTTGGTGCATCTTATCTCTTATGCATTATTTTAATGTAAACTCTCATTGTTTTTTACAGCCTGAGCAAAGGGTCCATCCTTGTCTTTCGAAGGGCTTGAAGGACAAGGATGGACCCTTTGCTCAGTTGATCAGACCAAGAAGGTAATATAAGTTGATACTATTTTTTGGAAAGTTTGCTGAGATAACCAATGTATTTTCTAACATAACCTACCGCTGCATGTTACTATCAGTTTTTTTTCATATTCTCATAATCTTGTGTTAGTAATCCATTGTCTGTCAGGGCTTTGTCACTATCTTTTAGCGCTTTAACCATATAGGCTTAGGTACCAGGACTGAAGTATTATCAGCAAAATGCACCTACAGTATCAAAAGTTAAATTACTCATTATCAAGTATATTACTTATTTTTGAGTTATTTATTTATATAACGTTCATATAAAGTATGAATTTAAACAAGATAAATGTAAATATAGATAGATAGATAGATAGATATTTAAGCATATTGATTGTGAGAAGAGTAATAACATCTGTCTTCAAAGTAATACATCACTAGGAAACACACTTTGTTATTCTGTCAATCACATAAACATGACCTTTCCACTTTGCATCTTTCAAAATGCTGTTACTTAGGTAACAGTACTGAAGTAGTATCAGCTAAATGCACCTACAGTAACAAAAGTTAAATTACTCATTATCAGGTATATTACTTATTTTTGAGTTATTTATTTATATAACGTTCATATAAAGTATGAATTTAAATAAGATAAATGTAAATATAGATAGATAGATAGATAGATAGATGGATAGATATTTAAGCATATTGATTGTGAGAAGAGTAATAACATCTGTCTTCAAAGTAATACATCACTAGGATACACACTTTGTTATTCTATCAATCACATAAACATGACCTTTCCACTTTGCATCTTTCAAAATGCTGTTATTTAGGTAACAGTACTGATGTATTATCAGCAAAATACACCTACAGTATTCAAAAGTTAAATTTCTCATTAAGAAGTATATTACTTATTGTTGAGTTATTTATTCATATAACGTTCATATAAAGTAGGAATTTAAACAAGATAAAGGTAAATATAGATAGATAGATAGATATTTAAGCATATTGATTGTGAGAAGAGTAATAACATCTGTCTTCAAAGTAATACATCACTAGGATACACACTTTGTTATTCTATGAATCACATAAACATGACCTTTCCACTTTGCATCTTTCAAAATGCTGTTACTTATATGTATACTTATTTTTGAGTGATTTATTTATATAAGGTTCATGTCAAGTATGAATTTAAGCAAGGAAAATGTAAAGATAGATAGGTAGATAGATAGATAGATAGATGGATAGATAGATAGATAGATAGATGCATCTTTCAAAATGCTATTACTTAGGTAACAGTACTGAAGTATTATCAGCTAAATGCACCTACAGTATTCAAAAGTTAAATTTTTCATTATCAAGTATTGTGACGTCACAAGAGGCCGGGTCCTGGAGGGGCGCTACATCCCCTTGAGATGGCTCCATCTGCTGGTGGAGCCAGGAACTTTGCCAGGAACTTCACCCGGCACTACAATCCACTGAACACTGATTGCCTAATGAGGCACACCTGTGGCCAATCTCCTGTAGTGGAACTGCAGGGCTTTTTAGGACACCAGAGCTCTCAGTAGAGTGTGGCAAGTAGGAGAGAAGCGGCAGTCTCTGATCTGGGTGGACTATATGTTCTAAAGGACCTGCTAAAGAGAAGACTTTTTATGTTGGATTATTCATTCTTTTGTGTTGGACTATTTTCGTTTGCTGCGCTTTGTGGAGGTACTGTGGGGGGTAATGACCCCGGAAATTTGCTAAGAAGAAAAGGAAAATTGTTTCTGTATTGCGAAGTGAACTTTATTTGAAGGAAGACTGTGAGAAGGTGAGCACTCCCGCCTCCATTCATTCTCACTCACCTGCACTCACCTCCCGGTCCAACTCCACTGCTCCTGTGCGGAAGCGCGCGCCGTTGCAGGGGCAGTACTTATCGAGTGTGGCGCTAGGGGGTGCACTACACATTGCTCAGTTGTTGTAATTTCTGGGGTATTGTAAATATGTATGTGTGGGGTATACGTTGTGGGATGTTATTTTCTAACGTGTGTTTTGCTATTTTTACTGTGTTCTTTACTATTTTGTTAAGTTTTGTTTAATGGTAAATGGGCCAGTAATTATTGGGAATATTGGCTTCCCCCGCTTAATGGTTCAACCCAATTAAGCTGTGTCAGATGCATGCTTAAAAGAGTGGCCATTTTGACTGTTACGGGGGGCCTGTAGTAGAGAGTGAAATGTTGATGTCTGAGCATTGACTGTGTTGCTACAGTGTATAGCAGTGAATAAATTGCCTTGTGTTGGCATAATCTGTACTGTGCTGCCTCTTGTCTCCACTTCACCTGGTTGCCCTGATCCCTTTTGTTGGGAGGCCATATCGGTCGCCTCACAAAGACTTTGAGTTCAATTAGAGACTTTTTTTTTTTCATTATAAACCATTGAAAAGAAGAAATCCTTAGTTTGCCTTTTGCGCTGGAATGCCTTTTCTGTTAAACCCTTTTTTGAACACAAGTAAAAGAATCTGCAATTTGAATTTTGTCTCCCTGCACTTCTTGAACTGCCCTGCGGAACGTTGATTGCCTCTCATGACATCACACTTGATAAAAATTACTAACTCGGGTGGTTTGGCATCTGCTCAATGGTCAAATAGTCATGTGTAAAAGTACCATCCACAATAAGCTGCCGTTTCATACCTACATAGAGTGAATCTCCCTGAGAAAGCACTATCAAGAGAAACACTGTCAAATTGCAACCCCTCATTGTGGTACGCGAGAAATGTCAGAGCCATGCATGTGCACTGTCTGTTACGGGAAAAAGTTCCATACCTTTTTTTTTTTTTTACAATTTTATTTATCATTGTTCAACTTTACCACAAAGAACACATATACTGTACTTCAGTAGTATTCCAGAAAATTATGCATTTTAAATGTCAAACAGAGACAAAACAGCTTGGAGAAAACAAACAAACAGGGGACTAGAAAAGAAAAATGGGAAGGAAAAATAACAAGAAACAAAACACACATCTACAAAAAATTAAAAAAAAACAAACAAAAACAAACAAAAAAAAAAAAGAAAAAAAAAACCCTCTTACATTAGTCAAAAATACCCACACACATAAATATATATATATACACCTATATATAGTCTACACGTCTTGTACATCTTGCTGTCTTTCTAGGAAGTCTGTAAATTGCCCCCAAACCTTGTAGAAACTCTGTAGCTTCCTCCTTTTAGCATAAGTCAGCTTTTCCATAGCTAAAGTGTTGGAGAGGCTCCTGAACCAGACCTTGGCAGAAGGTGCCTCCATAGATTTCCATGAGATGGCTATACTGTGTTTAGCTTGTAGAGAGCACATGTAGATCATCTTTTTCTTTGCATTAGAGAGTATTAAATCTGTTGGGAAGAGTCCAAAAATAAACAACCTGGGACAAACAGGCAGCCTGGTTAAGCTAATGTCAGACACTAGTTTTATTACCTCTTCCCAAAATTGCCTTACTTTAGGGCAGTCCCATAGACAGTGATAGAGTGTGCCCTCCTCCAGACCACACTTGATGCAGAGGTCAGGGTTATTGGTGTTGAAATGATGTAGTAGGGAAGGAGTTATATATGTACGCATTAGCCATTTATATTGTATAAGTCTGAATCTGGTATTGATCGTTTGAGTCTGCGCTGTATGACACACCATTTTCCATTCATCCTCAGAGATTTCAGTGTTGATGTCACAGGACCACTTTGCTCGTTTGTCAGTTGACGTCTCAGTAGAGTGCTCCACAATTAATCTATATGTAACAGAAACCTGACCACGACTATGCATATGTCTTAGTATGTTCTCTTCAAGACTGGTTAAAGGTGGTTTGTGAATCTGCTGTTTGTATTTTTTCAGGATATAACTTCTAATTTGTAAATATTTGAAGAAGTGGTGCCCAGGTATATTGTACTTAGCATGTAATTCCTCAAAACAGTTCCTCATTCGCATTATACATGTCCACAATTTTACTAATGCCTTTCATTGCCCATAATTTAAAACCTTGGTCGTTCCTGCCAGCTGGGAATTGTTGATTCTTTTGATACTTTTCTTGTATGACTATGGGAGGAGTCTTGACCACCCTCTCGGTCCATATTGGGTTTCAAAACACAATTGAAATCTCCCATAATAATCTCCCCTCTCAAAGTTGAAATTGTTAGAAAAATGTTCCTATAAAAATCTGGGTCATCCTTATTCGGCCCATAGACATTGATTAGATTAAGGTCATTTCCAAACAAATTGCCCTGTAGAATTATATAGCGCCCCCCAGGGTCAATATTAGTTGAAATTATTTGAAATGGAATAGATTTGTGAATTAAGATGGCCACTCCTCTGGCATGGGAGGAAAAATTTGCAGCAAAAATTTGTCCCTGCCACCTTCTACGTATTCTAATTACCTCAGTGGAAACTAAATGCGTTTCCTGAAGCAATATTATTTTAGATCCTAAGTGTTTAAGTCTAGTCATCACTTGCTTTATCTTCACCAAGCTACCTAAGCCTCTTATGTTCCATGATGTTACCTTGCAAATCTGTTTATCGGCCATTGGGGGGAGCTCTAGAATATCTTAGCAAGACATACGATCTGTACGGTGGAGTAGTATAGTATGAGGGGAAGACAAGAAGAGGGAAAACAAAAACAAAAAAAAGAAAAAATAAAAAAAAATTAAATGACAATATACCAGACACAATAACAACCCACACAAGAACCACACTAAGAACATTTTGCCTGAACATGCAAAATGTTGAACAAGTAACATATCCACCTGCTGACTGCCTATTTTACAGTCTAAGTTAAGTAAACACCTTCCAATAGCTCCTAGTTAGGAGCAAAAGTAACTCAAATAAACTAGATTAACCACCTTTAGTCTCTGTGTACAAATAATATCAACATTAATAACACTCCTTACAGTTATGGCAAATTCAAGTTTTAGAACAGGCCACCGTAGCCTATAATACCTTTTAAACTAATCTTATAATTGTTCTATAAAACAACCCTTACTCTATGTATTAATATTCTGTTTAGTAGATTACAATGGTACGATATAACCAAATGGCAAAAGAATAGCATTAGGATCAGTTAGAATAGCAATTTCTCCATTTCCCCCCAGTGAGCAACTAGCTCATTCATTATCACCTTATGTATTTTAGAATAACCATTTCTACTATAATTGTGTTAGCATTTAAGCACATTTCCGCCTACATCGCCCTGACACTGATAACTATGAAACAGCTCCATTAATTATCAATACTGTGAAGAAACGTATCCACTTCTCCGGGTGTCTGGAAGACGATCTCTTTGTCCTCGTAGGTGACTCGGAGTTTAGCAGGATACTGCAGACCATAGGCGATTCCCTTGGCGTATAGTGTCTGTTTCACCGCATAGTATGCGTTCCTCTGGCGTTGCACCTCGGGGGAAAAGTCTGAGAAAAACTTCACCTTTCGGTTGTTGTACAAAATCTCCGTCTTCCTCCGTGCCGCATTCATTACCCGCACTTTGTCTTTGAAGTTGAGGAATTTCGCAATCATTGTTCTGGGACGTTCAGAGACCGGCTTCTGCTTTTTCTTGTCTGAGGAACTAAGTTGGGGATTGACGGTGATGCGGTGGGCTCGCTCGATCCTCAGAGGGTAGGGAAAGTTGTCTGCACCCAGGACTTCAGTAAGCCATTTCTCCAAAAAAGATTCGGCATCGTCGCCCTCCGCCTTTTCCTCCAGCCCAATTATGCGCAGATACAATCTTCGTGAGCGATTTTCAAGGTCGTCATTCTTTTCTTTGTTGCTTAACTGTGGCTTCTAGCTCGGATACTTTTGATGTTAGCTGTGCTGTTGCATCCTCCGTGTCTCCTATGCGTTGCTCAGCCGCAGTCATTCTGCCGTTAATAGTATCCAAATCTGATCTAATGTGAGCTATGCCATCGATAAGTTCCCGGTGACGTGCCAAGCTTTCCGATTTAAGACCTGCGATGGCGTCCAGCACAGCATCTTGATTTTGGATATTCCTTCGGTCGGGGTGTGTTGTTTCCATCCTAGCGCCGTCATCCATTGAAGAGTCAGTAGATGCTGGGCTAGCTTGAAGATTGCCACTAGCTGAAGTTTTTGTTGACTCATTCGAAGGATTGTCCGAGTTTTGGCCCTTCTTGTGCTTGGCATTGTTCATCTTGCTTATAGGCTCTCGTCTATTGCATTTTAATTCGTTGTATGGATTTTTCAGGGGGTAAATATGTTCTTTGTTCAGAGACCAAAAAGCAGCGTCTGTCTAGCTCTCCGCCATTACCGGAAGTCTCTGTGGTTTCCATACCTGGTATGAACAGTGTTACAGTGTTGAGTCACTGGATGTCAGATTGCTGAAAGAAAAAAATGCATTTTCTTACATCTCTACGAGAAAACGGTACTTTGTATCTTTTTTGTCTAGTCTAGTATAAAGTAGATTTTAAACCATGAAAATTAATTTTTAGGTTTACCTTATTATTCCGCTGTACTTCAGTCTTCGGCATCTGCAGAGATAAAAGGCAGAGTTTGGGATTGAGAAGTGCATGGGAGAAACATTAGAAAAGAGGAATTGTTGGTATTGTGGTAAGTTATTTCAACAAATGACAATTTTACATTAAAACAATGCCTAAGAGATAAGACACAAACTGAATACATTATCAAAAGAGGATAAAGTGTTGTTGAGTCGGCCAACAACAGTAAAGAATTCAAATATAGAAACATGAGACACAAAAGAGAAGAAGGTTGAAAACATCACTCAAAAAAAGATTATAACGTAGCTGATATGCATAAATTAGCAGCAGTGGTGAATTACACTGCACAATACAATGTTTTTTGTCAAATGATCAAACAAATATTAATAGGATGTAATGTACCTTCTTCGGCCGGCTGACAGTGGACCCTCCAAGAGGACTGAAAGAACGAGGGACAGGGACCTCTGTCTTCACAGACACTGCTGGTACAACCCGTGCAGCAGGAGGTGTAACAGGCATCTTCTGTAGAACCAAAGACAGTTTACATTAAACAAAATTCATTAAAGACAAGCTACAGAAAAATTGCTAACACTGTAAATGGAGAAATTTAACATGTTGAGTCTGCCAATAGCACCAGTGGAGAAAATACACATATAACAGTAATAGTGTCATGTTGTACCTTCTTGGCTTGACCCGCACTAGTCCCTTCAGGAGGACTGGAAGGAGAAGGGACAGGGCCCTTCAGCTTCACAGACACCTGTCGGGACCCGTGTGGCAGGAGGCGTAGAGGGCGCCTGCTGAGGAACCAAAGACAGACAGACAATAGTATACATTAGAAAAATTAAATAATGACAAACAAGCTACATCAAATGAACAGGAGAGATTGTTAATAAAGGCTTAAATTGTGTGTGTTGTTGAGTCTGCCAACAGCAACAGTGACAATAATTTCAAATATGAAACAAAATTAGACAAAAAAAGTTTACCGGTTGCAGCAGCATTTTTAACTACATAATATAGTAGTTGTGTCAAATGTTCTAAAAATGAAAAAAAATGTGTGTAATGTTGTACCTTCTTGGACTGACCCACACTGGTCCCTCCAGAAGGACTGGAAGGAGAGGGGATAAGGCCCTTCGGCTTCACAGGAGCACCTGTCAGCCCGGTGTGACAGGAGGCATGGGGGGTGCCGTCTCTGGAACCAAAGACATAGTTTACATTAGAAAAATGAATGAGAGACAAGCAACATCAGATGAACTGGAAACATTGTTAATAAAGGCTAAACTTTTACGCGTTGTTGAGTCTGCCAACAGCGAAAGTGACAGGATATTCGAATAATGAAAAAAGAACCGCCACCTTAACGTGGTGGAGGGGTTTGAGCACCCGAATGATCCTGGGAGCTATGTTGTCGGGGGCTCTATGCCCCTGGTAGGGTCACCCATGGCAAACAGGTCCTGGGAGACGGGTCTGACTAAGAGCGGTTCAGAAGCCCCACATGTTGAAGAAGACAACAACAAGGCCAGTTACGTCGCCCGGACTGGCGTCACCGGGGCCCCACCCTGGAGCTAGGCCTGGGGTGGGTGCTCGGCAGCGAGCGCCTGGTGGCCGGGCCTTTTCCCACGGGGCCCGGTCGGGCCCAGCCCGAAGAAACGACGTGGGGCCGTCCTCCCGTGGACCCACCACCTGCGGGAGGAGCCATGGGGGGCGGGTGCGGAGAGATTCGGGTGGCAGTCGAAGGCGGGGACCTCGGCGACCGGATCTCCGGACATGGAGACTAGCTCTGGGGACATGGAATGTCACCTCGCTGGGGGGGAAGGAGCCTGAGCTTGTGCGGGAGGTGGAGCGTTACCGGCTAGATATAGTCGGCCTCACCTCCACGCACAGCTTGGGCTCTGGAACCCATCTTCTTGAGAGGGGTTGGACTCTCTATTTCTCTGGCGTTGCCCGCGGGGAGCGGCGGCGAGCTGGTGTGGGCTTGCTCGTTGCCCCACAGCTCAGCCGCTGCGTGTTGGGGTTCACTCCGGTGAACGAGGGGGTCGCGTCCCTGCGCCTTCGGGTCGGGGACAGGTCTCTCACTGTTGTGTCGGCCTACGGGCCGAACAGCAGTGCAGAGTACCCGGCCTTCTTGGAGTCCCTAGGAGGGGTACTAGATAGTGCGCCATCCGGGGACTCCGTTGTTCTCCTGGGGGATTTCAACGCCCATGTGGGTAACGACAGTGACACTTGGAGGGGCGTGATTGGGAGGAACGGCCTCCCCGATCTGAACCCGAGCTGTGTTTTGTTATTGGACTTCTGTGCTAGTCACAGCTTGTCCATAACGAACACCATGTTCGAGCACAAGGGTGTCCATCGGTGCACATGGCACCAGGACACTCTAGGCCGGAGGTCGATGATCGACTTTGTCATCGTGTCATCTGACCTCCGACCGCGTGTCTTGGACACTCGGGTGAAGAGAGGGGCTGAGCTGTCAACTGATCACCACCTGGTGGTGAGTTGGATCCGCTGGCGAAGGAGGAAGCCGGACGGACCTGGCAGGCCCAAGCGTATTGTGAGGGTCTGCTGGGAACGTCTGGCGGAGCCCTCTGTCAGGGGGGTCTTCAACTCCCACCTCCGGGAGAGTTTCTCCCTGATCCCGGGGGAGGTTGGAGACATGGACTCCGAGTGGGCCATGTTCTCCACCTCTATTGTTGATGCGGCTGCTCGTAGCTGTGGTCGTAAGGTCCGTGGTGCTTGTCGCGGCGGCAATCCCCGAACCCGGTGGTGGACACCGGAAGTAAGGGATGCCGTCAAGCTGAAGAAGGAGTCCTATCGAGCCTTGTTGGCTCGTGGGACTCCTGAGGCAGCTGATGAGTACCGGCGGGCCAAGCGTGCCGCGGCTCGGGCGGTCGCAGAGGCAAAAACTCGGGTTTGGGAGGAGTTCGGGGAGGCCATGGAGGAGGACTATCGGACGGCCTCAAGGAGATTCTGGCAAACCGTCCGGCGCCTCAGGAGGGGAAAGCAGTGCTTCACCAACACTGTTTACAGTGCGGGTGGAGAGCTGCTGACCTCGACTGGGGATGTTGTCGGGCGGTGGAAGGAGTACTTTGAGGATCTCCTCAATCCCACTGTCACGTCCTCCGAGGAGGAAGCAGAGACTGGGGACCCAGGGGCGGACTCGTCCATCACCCTGGCTGAAGTCACTGAGGTGGTTGGCAAGCTCCTCGGTGGCAAGGCTCCGGGGGTGGATGAGATCCGTCCTGAGTACCTCAAGTCTCTGGATGTTGTGGGACTGTCTTGGCTGACACGTCTCTGCAACATCGCGTGGCGGTCGGGGACAGTACCTGTGGAGTGGCAGACCGGGGTGGTGGTCCCTCTGTATAAGAAGGGGGACCGGAGGATGTGTTCCAATCACAGGGGAATCACACTCCTCAGCCTTCCCGGTAAGGTCTATTCCAGGGTGCTGGAGAGGAGAATCCGACCGATAGTCGAACCTCGGATTCAGGAGGAGCAGTGTGGTTTTCGTCCCGGTCGTGGAACACTGGACCAGCTCTATACTCTCCATCGGGTCCTCGAGGGCTCATGGGAGTATGCCCAACCAGTCCACATGTGTTTTGTGGATCTGGAGAAGGCATTCGACCGTGTACCTCGTGGTGTCCTTTGGGGGGTGCTCTGGGAGTATGGGGTCCGGGGCTCTTTGCTAAGGGCTGTCCGGTCCCTGTATGACCAGAGCAGGAGCTGTGTTCGCATTGCCGGCAGTAAGTCAGACCTGTTCCCAGTGCATGTTGGACTCCGCCAGGGCTGCCCTTTGTCACCGGTTCTGTTCATTATATTTATGGACAGAATTTCTAGGCGCAGCCAGGGGCCGGAGGGGGCCTGGTTTGGGAACCACAGGATTTCATCTCTGCTGTTTGCAGATGATGTTGTCCTGATGGCTTCTTCGAGCCAGGACCTGCAGCAGGCACTGGGGCGGTTTGCAGCCGAGTGTGAAGCGGCTGGGATGAGAATCAGCTCCTCCAAATCCGAGGCCATGGTTCTCGACCGGAAAAAGGTGGTTTGCTCTCTCCGGGTGGGTGGTGAGTCTCTGCCCCAAGTGGAGGAGTTCAAGTATCTCGGGGTCTTGTTCACGAGTGAGGGAAGGATGGAGCGTGAGATTGACAGGCGGATCGGTGCAGCGTCTGCAGTGATGCGGTCGCTGTATCGGTCCGTTGTGGTGAAGAAGGAGCTGAGCCGGAAGGCGAAGCTCTCGATTTACCGGTCAATCTACGTTCCTACCCTCACCTATGGTCATGAGCTTTGGGTAATGACCGAAAGGACAAGATCGCGTATACAAGTGGCTGAAATGGGCTTCCTCCGCAGAGTGGCCGGGCGCACCCTTAGGGATAGGGTGAGGAGCTCGGTCACACGGGAGGAGCTCGGAGTAGAGCCGCTGCTCCTACACATTGAGAGGAACCAGCTGAGGTGGCTCGGGCATCTGCTCAGGATGCCTCCTGGACGCCTCCCTAGGGAGGTGTTCTGGGCATGTCCCACCGGGAGGAGGCCCCGGGGAAGACCCAGGACACGCTGGAGGGACTATGTCTCTCGGCTGGCCTGGGAACGCCTTGGGGTCCCACCGGAGGAGCTGGAGGACGTGTCCGGGGTGAGGGAAGTCTGGGAGTCCCTGCTTAGACTGCTGCCCCCGCGACCCGGCCCCGGATAAAGCGGAAGACAATGGATGGATGGATGGATGGAAAAAAGAAGATACAAAGGTTAAATATCATCACCAAAAAAACAGCAATAAACTAACAATGTGCATAAGCAGATAGCAGCAGTAGGGAATTAAACACAATATAGTGATTATTGTGTCAAAATAAACAGTAATAGTGTGTAATGTACCTTCCTCGTCCAGCTGACAGTGGTCCATCCAGTAGGACTGGAAGGACAAGGTACCGGGACCTCTGCCTTCACAGACACTGCTGGTGTGACCTGTGCAGCTGGAGGTGTAGGAGGCATCTTCTGTAAAACCAAGGATGGTTTACATTAAACAATATTCATTAAAGAAAAATACTGAAAACTTGTTAGGATTTTAAATGGAAATGGAAAATGTTATATGTTGTTGCAGTGCAACAGCACAAGTGGAAAAAAAATGCAAATCTTCAACAAAATAACAAGAAGAGGTTAAACCAGGGGTGGGCAATCCCGGTCCTGGAGGGTCGGTGTGGCTGCAGGTTTTTGTTCCAACCAGGCAGTAACACACCTGGTTCTACTAATTAAGCACTAGAACCCTTCTTCATTAGTAGAATCAGGTGTGTTACTGCTTGTTTGGAAGAAAAACCTGCAGCCACACCGGCCCTCCAGGACCAGGATTGCCCATCCCTGGGTTAAACAATAATGGATATGAGACTAAACACACTGAAATGATTAGGGGGATATAAATAATCTAACAGCAAGAGCAGCAACACATTTCAATGCACAATACACTGATTATTCTGTCAAACATTTAAACAAACCAACAGTAATAGTGTTGTAATATATTACCTCAGCAGACAGAGCCACACTAGTTCCTTCAGGAGGACAGGGCCCTTCACCTTAACAGAAACACCTGCCACTAAGAGGGAGTGGGAGCTGCAGGGAATCACAGTCCTCAAGCTCCAAACCAAGTTTGAGTGCAACTCCACCTTCTTCAATAAGTTTTCTTTTCATGTGTGTAGATCATAGTGCGTTGAATTTATATCGAAGAGTATTGGGCTAGTTAAAAGCATGCACACCTTTTCTTTTTTTTAATTTTCTTTACTGTCTGAAAAACAAAAAAAATGACTTACTAAGCTCTAACATATTGGTGTCATTTACATCCATAGGTGTGCAGCTTTTGTTTACAGGTCCTTTTCAAAAACATAGAATATTGTGATGCAGTTCTTTTCAATAATGTAATTTCATATATTTACATTCATTACACACCAACTGAAATGTTTCAGGTCTTTTTTTGTTTTAATATGAATAATATAAAAAGGTGAACCTAATCATCTGAATCAACAAGTTAACTCTAAACAGCTGCAAAAGATTCCTGAGGCTTTTAAAAACTCCCAGCCTGGTTCATTACTCAAAAGCGCAATCATGGGTAAGACTGTCGACCTGACTGCTGTCCAGAAGGCCATCATTGACACCAATCAAGCAAGAGGGGAAGACACAGAGAACATTTCTGAACCAATACGCTGTTCCCAGAGTACGGTATCAAAGTGCCTCAGTGGGAAGTCTGTGAGAAGGAAAAAGTGTGGCAGAAAACGCTGCACAACCAGAAGAGGTGACCGAACCCTGAGGAAGATTGTGGAGAAGGGCCGATTCCAGACTTTGGGGGAACTGCGGAAGCAGTGGACTGAGTCTGGAGTAGAAGCATCCAGAGCCACCATGCACAGGCGTGTACAGGAAATGGGCTACAGGTGCCGCATTCCTCAGCCACTTTTGAACCAGAAACAATGGCAGAAGCGCCTGACCTGGGCTACAGAGAAGCAGCACTGGACTGTTGCTCAGTGGTCCAAAGTACTATTTTTCGATGAAAGCAAAGTTTGCATGTCATTCGGAAATCAAGGTGCCAGAGTCTGGAGGAAGACTAGGGAGAAGGAAATGCCAAAATGCCTGATGTCCAGTGTCAAGTACCCAGAGTCAGTGATCGTCTGGGGGGCCATGTGAGCTGCTGGTGTTGGTCCACTGTGTTTTATCAAGGGCAGGATCATTGCAGCATGACCTGGCACCTGCTCACAGTGCCAAAACCACTGGTAAATGGTTTACTGACCAGTATTAGTATTACTGTGCTCAATTGGCCTGCCAACTCTCCTGACCTGAACCCTATAGAGAATCTGTGGGATATTGTGAAAAGAAAGTTGAGAGACGCCAGACTCAAGACTGTGGATGAGCTTAAGGCTGCTATTGAAGCATCCTGGGGCTCCATAACATCTCAGCAGTGCCACAGACTGATTGCCTTCATGCCACGCCACAGACTGAAGCAGTCATTTCTGCAAAAGGATTCCCGACCAAGTATAGAGTGCGTAACTCAACATAATTGGTGGATTTTTTTGTATTAAAAACACTTTTCTTTTATTGGTCGCTAATTTTTGCTACTGCTAATTTTTTGAAATAGGGATTTTTGTTTTTTTCTTTACTTTTTTGCCAAAATCATCAATATTAAAACAATAAAATGCTCAAACTATTTCAGTTGGTGTGTAATAAACCTAAAATATATGAAAGTTAAATTTTTATCATTACATTATGGAAAAGAATAAACTTAAAATATGCCAAATTTTTTAGAAGGACATGTATATATACACACACACACACACACACACACATATATATATATATATATGTATATATATACATATATATATATGTATATATATAGCAGCTATGAATAATTGTGCTAAATCCCTATGATGTAAAATGTAAATGTAGATATTTACAGTACCTGACACTTAGAGAAGGAAGGCGACAAATTTGCTCACTGCTGCTGTCAAACTCATAGCTGCTCCTCTTATCTCTCTGTGAGGCTTCACATACAATAAGACACATCAAATAATGTACAACACAATAAAACACAGCAAATACCATACAAAACATGATGCATCAGTAAAATATTGTATAACAGAGAAAGATTTTGTCTGGTCAGACGTCCATCCTCTGTGATCTGAACTCACATATTAGGCTGTGAAAGGACTTGATTTAAATAGATAAATAAATAATAAATATATAAATAAAATTTTGAATGACCAACATGAACATAAAATTTTGAAAGACCTGTGAGTGAACACAGAATAGAGAAGTGAAATACAAGTTTTTATTCTTCTTCTTTCGAAGAAGAAGAAGGAATCAGTTTTTTCTTGTTTTGTTTCCTTGTTAGTTGTTTGGTCAAGTTTCTGCTGGTGTGAAACACGCAGAGAAATACAGAGATGACGTGATGGAAACTTTTCAAAGAAGAGAAAAACCAAACCAAAATCAAAGGAAGGAGTAAGTGCTAAAACTGTAACAGCTAAAACATTTGACCAGCTCTACAGTACAGACAGCAGAAATATATCTATATCTATATATATATATATATATATATACAACATCTAAGATGATTATTAGTTATTAATAAAATTAATTAATTTATTGATTTAAATTAATTATAAACGCTGTACCACCAGAAATTCCGGACCAATAACCAATTAAAAAAAAATGTATTAGTCTACACTTACGAGCACCATTATTTGTGGGAATATTGATATTCCCACAATATTGATATTCCCAAAAATAATGGATAGATCTATCTATCTATATTAACCTTTATCTTGTTTAAATTCATACTTTATATGAACTTTATATAAATAAATAACTCAAAAATAAGTAATATACCTGATAATGAGTAATTTAACTTTTGTTACTGTAGGTGCATTTATCTGATAATGCTTCAGTATTGTTACCTAAGTAACAGCATTTTGAAAGATGCAAAGTGGAAAGGTCATGTTTATGTGATTCATAGAATAACAAAGTGTGTTTCCTAGTGATGTATTACTTTGAAGACAGATGTTATTACTCTTCCCAAAATCAATATGCTTAAATATCTATCTATCTATCTGTCTATATTTACATTTATCTTATTTAAATTCATACTTTATATGAACTTTATATAAATAAATAACTCAAAAATAAGTAATATACCTGATAATGAGTAATTTAACTTTTGTTACTGTAGGTGCATTTATCTGATACTACTTCAGTAGTGTTACCTAAGTAACAGCATTTTGAAAGATGCAAAGTGGAAAGGTCATGTTTATGTGATTGATAGAATAACAAAGTGTGTATCCTAGTGATGTATTACTTTGAAGTCAGATGTTATTACTCTTCTAACAATGTCTGTCTGTCTGTCTGTCTGTCTGTACATTTATTTTGTTTAAATTCATACTTTATATGAACTTTATATAAATAAATAACTCAAAAATAAGTAATATACCTGATAATGAGTAATTTAACTTTTGATACTGTAGGTGCATTTAGCTGATACTACTTCAGTACTGTTACCTAAGTAACAGCATTTTGAAAGATGCAAAGTGGAAAGGTCATGTTTATGTGATTGATAGAATAACAAAGTGTGTATCGTAGTGATGTATTACTTTGAAGTCAGATGTTATTACCCTTCTAACAATGTCTGTCTGTCTGTCTGTCTGTCTGTCTGTCTGTCTGTCTGTACATTTATTTTGTTTAAATTCATACTTTATATGAACTTTATATAAATAAATAACTCAAAAATAAGTAATATACCTGATAATGAGTAATTTAACTTTTGATACTGTAGGTGCATTTAGCTGATACTACTTCAGTACTGTTACCTAAGTAACAGCATTTTGAAAGATGCAAAGTGGAAAGGTCATGTTTATGTGATTGATAGAATAACAAAGTGTGTATCGTAGTGATGTATTACTTTGAAGTCAGATGTTATTACCCTTCTAACAATGTCTGTCTGTCTGTCTGTCTGTCTGTCTGTCTGTCTGTCTGTCTGTACATTTATTTTGTTTAAATTCATACTTTATATGAACTTTATATAAATAAATAACTCTAAAATAAGTAATATACCTGATAATGAGTAATTTAACTTTTGTTACTGTAGGTGCATTTAGCTGATAATACTTCAGTACTGTTACCTAAGTAACAGCATTTTGAAAGATGCAAAGTGGAAAGGTCATGTTTATGTGATTCATAGAATAACAAAGTGTGTTTCCTAGTGATGTATTACTTTGAAGTCAGATGTTATTACTCTTCTAACAATGTCTGTCTGTCTGTCTGTCTGTCTGTCCATTTATTTTGTTTAAATTCATACTTTATATGAACTTTATATAAATAAATAACTCAAAAATAAGTAATATACCTGATAATGAGTAATTTAACTTTTGTTACTGTAGGTGCATTTAGCTGATACTACTTCAGTACTGTTACCTAAGTAACAGCATTTTGAAAGATGTAAAGTGGAAAGGTCATGTTTATGTGATTGATAGAATAACAAAGTGTGTATCGTAGTGATGTATTACTTTGAAGTCAGATGTTATTACTCTTCTAACAATGTCTGTCTGTCTGTCTGTCTGTCTGTATTTACATTTATCTTGTTTAAATTCATACTTTATATGAACTTTATATAAATAAATAACTCAAAAATAAGTAATATACCTGATAATGAGTAATTTAACTTTTGTTACTGTAGGTGCATTTAGCTGATACTACTTCAGTACTGTTACCTAAGTAACAGCATTTTGAAAGATGCAAAGTGGAAAGGTCATGTTTATGTGATTGATAGAATAACAAAGTGTGTATCCTAGTGATGTATTACTTTGAAGTCAGATGTTATTACTCTTCTAACAATGTCTGTCTGTCTGTCTGTCTGTCTGTACATTTATTTTGTTTAAATTCATACTTTATATGAACTTTATATAAATAAATAACTCAAAAATAAGTAATATACCTGATAATGAGTAATTTAACTTTTGATACTGTAGGTGCATTTAGCTGATACTACTTCAGTACTGTTACCTAAGTAACAGCATTTTGAAAGATGCAAAGTGGAAAGGTCATGTTTATGTGATTGATAGAATAACAAAGTGTGTATCGTAGTGATGTATTACTTTGAAGTCAGATGTTATTACCCTTCTAACAATGTCTGTCTGTCTGTCTGTCTGTCTGTCTGTCTGTCTGTCTGTACATTTATTTTGTTTAAATTCATACTTTATATGAACTTTATATAAATAAATAACTCAAAAATAAGTAATATACCTGATAATGAGTAATTTAACTTTTGTTACTGTAGGTGCATTTATCTGATACTACTTCAGTAGTGTTACCTAAGTAACAGCATTTTGAAAGATGCAAAGTGGAAAGGTCATGTTTATGTGATTGATAGAATAACAAAGTGTGTATCCTAGTGATGTATTACTTTGAAGTCAGATGTAATTACTCTTCTAACAATGTCTGTCTGTCTGTCTGTCTGTATTTACATTTATCTTGTTTAAATTCATACTTTATATGAACTTTATATAAATAAATAACTCAAAAATAAGTAATATACCTGATAATGAGTAATTTAACTTTTGTTACTGTAGGTGCATTTAGCTGATACTACTTCAGTACTGTTACCTAAGTAACAGCATTTTGAAAGATGCAAAGTGGAAAGGTCATGTTTATGTGATTGATAGAATAACAAAGTGTGTATCCTAGTGATGTATTACTTTGAAGTCAGATGTTATTACTCTTCTAACAATGTCTGTCTGTCTGTCTGTCTGTCTGTCTGTATTTACATTTATCTTGTTTAAATTCATACTTTATATGAACTTTATATAAATAAATAACTCAAAAATAAGTAATATACCTGATAATGAGTAATTTAACTTTTGTTACTGTAGGTGCATTTAGCTGATACTACTTCAGTACTGTTACCTAAGTAACAGCATTTTGAAAGATGCAAAGTGGAAAGGTCATGTTTATGTGATTGATAGAATAACAAAGTGTGTATCCTAGTGATGTATTACTTTGAAGACAGATGTTACTACTCTTCTAACAATGTCTGTCTGTCTGTCTGTCTGTCTGTATTTACATTCATCTTGTTTAAATTCATACTTTATATGAACTTTATATAAATAAATAACTCAAAAATAAGTAATATACCTGATAATGAGTAATTTAACTTTTGTTACTGTAGGTGCATTTATCTGATACTACTTCAGTAGTGTTACCTAAGTAACAGCATTTTGAAAGATGCAAAGTGGAAAGGTCATGTTTATGTGATTGATAGAATAACAAAGTGTGTATCCTAGTGATGTATTACTTTGAAGTCAGATGTTATTACTCTTCTAACAATGTCTGTCTGTCTGTCTGTCTGTACATTTATTTTGTTTAAATTCATACTTTATATGAACTTTATATAAATAAATAACTCAAAAATAAGTAATATACCTGATAATGAGTAATTTAACTTTTGATACTGTAGGTGCATTTAGCTGATACTACTTCAGTACTGTTACCTAAGTAACAGCATTTTGAAAGATGCAAAGTGGAAAGGTCATGTTTATGTGATTGATAGAATAACAAAGTGTGTATCCTAGTGATGTATTACTTTGAAGTCAGATGTTATTACTCTTCTAACAATGTCTGTCTGTCTGTCTGTCTGTCTGTCTGTATTTACATTTATCTTGTTTAAATTCATACTTTATATGAACTTTATATAAATAAATAACTCAAAAATAAGTAATATACCTGATAATGAGTAATTTAACTTTTGTTACTGTAGGTGCATTTAGCTGATACTACTTCAGTACTGTTACCTAAGTAACAGCATTTTGAAAGATGCAAAGTGGAAAGGTCATGTTTATGTGATTGATAGAATAACAAAGTGTGTATCCTAGTGATGTATTACTTTGAAGTCAGATGTTATTACTCTTCTAACAATGTCTGTCTGTCTGTCTGTCTGTATTTACATTTATCTTGTTTAAATTCATACTTTATATGAACTTTATATAAATAAATAACTCAAAAATAAGTAATATACCTGATAATGAGTAATTTAACTTTTGTTACTGTAGGTGCATTTAGCTGATAATACTTCAGTACTGTTACCTAAGTAACAGCATTTTGAAAGATGCAAAGTGGAAAGGTCATGTTTATGTGATTGATAGAATAACAAAGTGTGTATCCTAGTGATGTATTACTTTGAAGTCAGATGTTATTACTCTTCTAACAATGTCTGTCTGTCTGTCTGTCTGTCTGTATTTACATTTATCTTGTTTAAATTCATACTTTATATGAACTTTATATAAATAAATAACTCAAAAATAAGTAATATACCTGATAATGAGTAATTTAACTTTTGTTACTGTAGGTGCATTTAGCTGATACTACTTCAGTACTGTTACCTAAGTAACAGCATTTTGAAAGATGCAAAGTGGAAAGGTCATGTTTATGTGATTGATAGAATAACAAAGTGTGTATCCTAGTGATGTATTACTTTGAAGACAGATGTTACTACTCTTCTAACAATGTCTGTCTGTCTGTCTGTCTGTCTGTCTGTCTGTCTGTCTGTCTGTCTGTCTGTCTGTCCATTTATTTTGTTTAAATTCATACTTTATATGAACTTTATGTAAATAAATAACTCAAAAATAAGTAATATACCTGATAATGAGTAATTTAA
This sequence comes from Eupleurogrammus muticus, assembly GCA_036785175.1. NCBI lineage: Eukaryota > Metazoa > Chordata > Actinopteri > Scombriformes > Trichiuridae > Eupleurogrammus > Eupleurogrammus muticus. The sequence continues at coordinate 4,306,938 of JAYKQN010000025.1, read as the reverse complement.
CTTTTGTTACTGTAGGTGCATTTATCTGATACTACTTAAGTAGTGTTACCTAAGTAACAGCATTTTGAAAGATGCAAAGTGGAAAGGTCATGTTTATGTGATTGATAGAATAACAAAGTGTGTATCCTAGTGATGTATTACTTTGAAGTCAGATGTTATTACTCTTCTAACAATGTCTGTCTGTCTGTCTGTCTGTCTGTCTGTCTGTCTGTACATTTATTTTGTTTAAATTCATACTTTATATGAACTTTATATAAATAAATAACTCAAAAATAAGTAATATACCTGATAATGAGTAATTTAACTTTTGTTACTGTAGGTGCATTTAGCTGATACTACTTCAGTACTGTTACCTAAGTAACAGCATTTTGAAAGATGCAAAGTGGAAAGGTCATGTTTATGTGATTCATAGAATAACAAAGTGTGTTTCCTAGTGATGTATTACTTTGGAGACAGATGTTATTACTCTTCTCACAATCAATATGCTTAAATATCTATCTATCTATCTATCTGTCTATATTTACATTTATCTTATTTAAATTCATACTTTATATGAACTTTATATAAATAAATAACTCAAAAATAAGTAATATACCTGATAATGAGTAATTTAACTTTTGTTACTGTAGGTGCATTTAGCTGATACTACTTCAGTACTGTTACCTAAGTAACAGCATTTTGAAAGATGCAAAGTGGAAAGGTCATGTTTATGTGATTGATAGAATAACAAAGTGTGTATCCTAGTGATGTATTACTTTGAAGTCAGATGTTATTACTCTTCTCACAATCAATATGCTTAAATATCTATCTATCTATCTATCTATCTATCTGTCTATATTTACATTTATCTTATTTAAATTCATACTTTATGTGAACTTTATATAAATAAATAACTCAAAAATAAGTAATATACCTAATAATGAGTAATTTAACTTTTGTTACTGTAGGTGCATTTAGCTGATACTACTTCAGTACTGTTACCTAAGTAACAGCATTTTGAAAGATGCAAAGTGGAAAGGTCATGTTTATGTGATTGATAGAATAACAAAGTGTGTATCCTAGTGATGTATTACTTTGAAGTCAGATGTTATTACTCTTCTAACAATGTCTGTCTGTCTGTCTGTCTGTCTGTATTTACATTTATCTTGTTTAAATTCATACTTTATATGAACTTTATATAAATAAATAACTCAAAAATAAGTAATATACCTGATAATGAGTAATTTAACTTTTGTTACTGTAGGTGCATTTAGCTGATACTACTTCAGTACTGTTACCTAAGTAACAGCATTTTGAAAGATACAAAGTGGAAAGGTCATGTTTATGTGATTGATAGAATAACAAAGTGTGTATCCTAGTGATGTATTACTTTGAAGTCAGATGTTATTACTCTTCTAACAATGTCTGTCTGTCTGTCTGTCTGTCTGTCTGTCTGTCTGTCTGTCTGTCTGTCCATTTATTTTGTTTAAATTCATACTTTATATGAACTTTATATAAATAAATAACTCAAAAATAAGTAATATACCTGATAATGAGTAATTTAACTTTTGTTACTGTAGGTGCATTTATCTGATACTACTTCAGTAGTGTTACCTAAGTAACAGCATTTTGAAAGATGCAAAGTGGAAAGGTCATGTTTATGTGATTGATAGAATAACAAAGTGTGTATCCTAGTGATGTATTACTTTGAAGTCAGATGTTATTACTCTTCTAACAATGTATGTCTGTCTGTCTGTACATTTATTTTGTTTAAATTCATACTTTATATGAAATTTATATAAATAAATAACTCAAAAATAAGTAATATACCTGATAATGAGTAATTTAACTTTTGTTACTGTAGGTGCATTTATCTGATAATGCTTCAGTATTGTTACCCAAGTAACAGCATTTTGAAAGATGCAAAGTGGAAAGGTCATGTTTATGTGATTCATAGAATAACAAAGTGTGTTTCCTAGTGATGTATTACTTTGGAGACAGATGTTATTACTCTTCTCACAATCAATATGCTTAAATATCTATCTATCTATCTATCTGTCTATATTTACATTTATCTTATTTAAATTCATACTTTATATGAACTTTATATAAATAAATAACTCAAAAATAAGTAATATACCTGATAATGAGTAATTTAACTTTTGTTACTGTAGGTGCATTTAGCTGATACTACTTCAGTACTGTTACCTAAGTAACAGCATTTTGAAAGATGCAAAGTGGAAAGGTCATGTTTATGTGATTGATAGAATAACAAAGTGTGTATCCTAGTGATGTATTACTTTGAAGTCAGATGTTATTACTCTTCTAACAATGTCTGTCTGTCTGTCTGTCTGTCTGTCTGTCTGTCTGTCTGTCTGTCTGTCTGTCTGTCTGTCTGTCTGTCTGTCTGTCTGTCTGTCTGTCTGTCTGTCTGTCTGTCTGTCTGTCTGTCTGTCTGTCTGTCTGTCCATTTATTTTGTTTAAATTCATACTTTATATGAACTTTATGTAAATAAATAACTCAAAAATAAGTAATATACCTGATAATGAGTAATTTAACTTTTGTTACTGTAGGTGCATTTATCTGATACTACTTAAGTAGTGTTACCTAAGTAACAGCATTTTGAAAGATGCAAAGTGGAAAGGTCATGTTTATGTGATTGATAGAATAACAAAGTGTGTATCCTAGTGATGTATTACTTTGAAGTCAGATGTTATTACTCTTCTAACAATGTCTGTCTGTCTGTCTGTCTGTCTGTCTGTCTGTCTGTACATTTATTTTGTTTAAATTCATACTTTATATGAACTTTATATAAATAAATAACTCAAAAATAAGTAATATACCTGATAATGAGTAATTTAACTTTTGTTACTGTAGGTGCATTTAGCTGATACTACTTCAGTACTGTTACCTAAGTAACAGCATTTTGAAAGATGCAAAGTGGAAAGGTCATGTTTATGTGATTCATAGAATAACAAAGTGTGTTTCCTAGTGATGTATTACTTTGGAGACAGATGTTATTACTCTTCTCACAATCAATATGCTTAAATATCTATCTATCTATCTATCTGTCTATATTTACATTTATCTTATTTAAATTCATACTTTATATGAACTTTATATAAATAAATAACTCAAAAATAAGTAATATACCTGATAATGAGTAATTTAACTTTTGTTACTGTAGGTGCATTTAGCTGATACTACTTCAGTACTGTTACCTAAGTAACAGCATTTTGAAAGATGCAAAGTGGAAAGGTCATGTTTATGTGATTGATAGAATAACAAAGTGTGTATCCTAGTGATGTATTACTTTGAAGTCAGATGTTATTACTCTTCTAACAATGTCTGTCTGTCTGTCTGTCTGTCTGTCTGTATTTACATTTATCTTGTTTAAATTCATACTTTATATGAACTTTATATAAATAAATAACTCAAAAATAAGTAATATACCTGATAATGAGTAATTTAACTTTTGTTACTGTAGGTGCATTTATCTGATACTACTTAAGTAGTGTTACCTAAGTAACAGCATTTTGAAAGATGCAAAGTGGAAAGGTCATGTTTATGTGATTGATAGAATAACAAAGTGTGTATCCTAGTGATGTATTACTTTGAAGTCAGATGTTATTACTCTTCTCACAATCAATATGCTTAAATATCTATCTATCTATCTATCTATCTATCTATCTATCTGTCTATATTTACATTTATCTTATTTAAATTCATACTTTATGTGAACTTTATATAAATAAATAACTCAAAAATAAGTAATATACCTAATAATGAGTAATTTAACTTTTGTTACTGTAGGTGCATTTAGCTGATACTACTTCAGTACTGTTACCTAAGTAACAGCATTTTGAAAGATGCAAAGTGGAAAGGTCATGTTTATGTGATTGATAGAATAACAAAGTGTGTATCCTAGTGATGTATTACTTTGAAGTCAGATGTTATTACTCTTCTAACAATGTCTGTCTGTCTGTCTGTCTGTCTGTATTTACATTTATCTTGTTTAAATTCATACTTTATATGAACTTTATATAAATAAATAACTCAAAAATAAGTAATATACCTGATAATGAGTAATTTAACTTTTGTTACTGTAGGTGCATTTAGCTGATACTACTTCAGTACTGTTACCTAAGTAACAGCATTTTGAAAGATGCAAAGTGGAAAGGTCATGTTTATGTGATTGATAGAATAACAAAGTGTGTATCCTAGTGATGTATTACTTTGAAGTCAGATGTTATTACTCTTCTAACAATGTCTGTCTGTCTGTCTGTCTGTATTTACATTTATCTTGTTTAAATTCATACTTTATATGAACTTTATATAAATAAATAACTCAAAAATAAGTAATATACCTGATAATGAGTAATTTAACTTTTGTTACTGTAGGTGCATTTATCTGATACTACTTCAGTAGTGTTACCTAAGTAACAGCATTTTGAAAGATGCAAAGTGGAAAGGTCATGTTTATGTGATTGATAGAATAACAAAGTGTGTATCCTAGTGATGTATTACTTTGAAGTCAGATGTTATTACTCTTCTAACAATGTATGTCTGTCTGTCTGTACATTTATTTTGTTTAAATTCATACTTTATATGAAATTTATATAAATAAATAACTCAAAAATAAGTAATATACCTGATAATGAGTAATTTAACTTTTGTTACTGTAGGTGCATTTATCTGATAATGCTTCAGTATTGTTACCCAAGTAACAGCATTTTGAAAGGTGCAAAGTGGAAAGGTCATGTTTATGTGATTCATAGAATAACAAAGTGTGTTTCCTAGTGATGTATTACTTTGGAGACAGATGTTATTACTCTTCTCACAATCAATATGCTTAAATATCTATCTATCTATCTATCTGTCTATATTTACATTTATCTTATTTAAATTCATACTTTATATGAACTTTATATAAATAAATAACTCAAAAATAAGTAATATACCTGATAATGAGTAATTTAACTTTTGTTACTGTAGGTGCATTTAGCTGATACTACTTCAGTACTGTTACCTAAGTAACAGCATTTTGAAAGATGCAAAGTGGAAAGGTCATGTTTATGTGATTGATAGAATAACAAAGTGTGTATCCTAGTGATGTATTACTTTGAAGTCAGATGTTATTACTCTTCTCACAATCAATATGCTTAAATATCTATCTATCTATCTATCTATCTATCTGTCTATATTTACATTTATCTTATTTAAATTCATACTTTATATGAACTTTATATAAATAAATAACTCAAAAATAAGTAATATACCTGATAATGAGTAATTTAACTTTTGTTACTGTAGGTGCATTTAGCTGATACTACTTCAGTACTGTTACCTAAGTAACAGCATTTTGAAAGATGCAAAGTGGAAAGGTCATGTTTATGTGATTGATAGAATAACAAAGTGTGTATCCTAGTGATGTATTACTTTGAAGTCAGATGTTATTACTCTTCTAACAATGTCTGTCTGTCTGTCTGTCTGTCTGTCTGTACATTTATTTTGTTTAAATTCATACTTTATATGAACTTTATATAAATAAATAACTCAAAAATAAGTAATATACCTGATAATGAGTAATTTAACTTTTGTTACTGTAGGTGCATTTAGCTGATACTACTTCAGTACTGTTACCTAAGTAACAGCATTTTGAAAGATGCAAAGTGGAAAGGTCATGTTTATGTGATTGATAGAATAACAAAGTGTGTATCGTAGTGATGTATTACTTTGAAGTCAGATGTTATTACCCTTCTAACAATGTCTGTCTGTCTGTCTGTCTGTCTGTCTGTACATTTATTTTGTTTAAATTCATACTTTATATGAACTTTATATAAATAAATAACTCAAAAATAAGTAATATACCTGATAATGAGTAATTTAACTTTTGTTACTGTAGGTGCATTTAGCTGATAATACTTCAGTACTGTTACCTAAGTAACAGCATTTTGAAAGATGCAAAGTGGAAAGGTCATGTTTATGTGATTCATAGAATAACAAAGTGTGTTTCCTAGTGATGTATTACTTTGGAGACAGATGTTATTACTCTTCTCACAATCAATATGCTTAAATATCTATCTATCTATCTATCTGTCTATATTTACATTTATCTTATTTAAATTCATACTTTATATGAACTTTATATAAATAAATAACTCAAAAATAAGTAATATACCTGATAATGAGTAATTTAACTTTTGTTACTGTAGGTGCATTTATCTGATACTACTTCAGTAGTGTTACCTAAGTAACAGCATTTTGAAAGATGCAAAGTGGAAAGGTCATGTTTATGTGATTCATAGAATAACAAAGTGTGTATCCTAGTGATGTATTACTTTGAAGTCAGATGTTATTACTCTTCTCACAATCAATGTCTGTCTGTCTGTCTGTCTGTCTATATTTACATTTATCTTGTTTAAATTTATACTTTATATGAACTTTATATAAATTAAATAACTCTAAAATAAGTAATATACCTGATAATGAGTAATTTAACTTTTGTTACTGTAGGTGCATTTAGCTGATAATACTTCAGTACTGTTACCTAAGTAACAGCATTTTGAAAGATGCAAAGTGGAAAGGTCATGTTTATGTGATTCATAGAATAACAAAGTGTGTATCCTAGTGATGTATTACTTTGAAGTCAGATGTTATTACTCTTCTAACAATGTCTGTCTGTCTGTCTGTCTGTCTGTCTGTCTGTCTGTCTGTCTGTATTTACATTTATCTTGTTTAAATTCATACTTTATGTGAACTTTTTATAAATTAAATAACTCTAAAATAAGTAATATACCTGATAATGAGTAATTTAACTTTTGTTACTGTAGGTGCATTTAGCTGATAATACTTCAGTACTGTTACCTAAGTAACAGCATTTTGAAAGATGCAAAGTGGAAAGGTCATGTTTATGTGATTCATAGAATAACAAAGTGTGTTTCCTATGGATGTATTACTTTGAAGACAGATGTTACTACTCTTCTCACAATCAATATGCTTAAATATCTATCTATCTATATTTACATGTATCTTGTTTAAATTCATACTTTATATGAACGTTATATAAATAAATAACTCTAAAATAAGTTATATACTTGTTAATGAGTAATTTAACTTTTGATACTGTAGGTGCATTTAGCTGATACTACTTCAGTACTGTTACCTAAGTAACAGCAATTTGAAAGATGCAAAGTGGAAAGGTCATGTTTATGTGATTGATAGAATAACAAAGTGTGTATCCTAGTGATGTATTACTTTGAAGTCAGATGTTATTACTCTTCTCACAATCAATGTCTGTCTGTCTGTCTGTCTTTACATTTATCTTGTTTAAATTCATACTTTATATGAACGTTATATAAATTAAATAACTCTAAAATAAGTAATATACCTGATAATGAGTAATTTAACTTTTGATACTGTAGGTGCATTTAGCTGATAATACTTCAGTACTGTTACCTAAGTAACAGCATTTTGAAAGATGCAAAGTGGAAAGGTCATGTTTATGTGATTCATAGAATAACAAAGTGTGTTTCCTAGTGATGTATTACTTTGAAGACAGATGTTATTACTCTTCTAACAATGTCTGTCTGTCTGTCTGTCTGTCTGTCTGTCTGTCTGTCTGTCTGTCTGTCTGTATTTACATTTATCTTGTTTAAATTCATACTTTATATGAACTTTATATAAATAAATAACTCAAAAATAAGTAATATACCTGATAATGAGTAATTTAACTTTTGTTACTGTAGGTGCATTTAGCTGATACTACTTCAGTACTGTTACCTAAGTAACAGCATTTTGAAAGATGCAAAGTGGAAAGGTCATGTTTATGTGATTGATAGAATAACAAAGTGTGTATCCTAGTGATGTATTACTTTGAAGTCAGATGTTATTACTCTTCTAACAATGTCTGTCTGTCTGTCTTTCTGTCTGTATTTACATTTATCTTGTTTAAATTCATACTTTATATGAACTTTATATAAATAAATAACTCAAAAATAAGTAATATACCTGATAATGAGTAATTTAACTTTTGTTACTGTAGGTGCATTTAGCTGATACTACTTCAGTACTGTTACCTAAGTAACAGCATTTTGAAAGATGCAAAGTGGAAAGGTCATGTTTATGTGATTGATAGAATAACAAAGTGTGTATCCTAGTGATGTATTACTTTGAAGTCAGATGTTATTACTCTTCTAACAATGTCTGTCTGTCTGTCTGTCTGTCTGTATTTACATTTATCTTGTTTAAATTCATACTTTATATGAACTTTATATAAATAAATAACTCAAAAATAAGTAATATACCTGATAATGAGTAATTTAACTTTTGTTACTGTAGGTGCATTTAGCTGATACTACTTCAGTACTGTTACCTAAGTAACAGCATTTTGAAAGATGCAAAGTGGAAAGGTCATGTTTATGTGATTGATAGAATAACAAAGTGTGTATCCTAGTGATGTATTACTTTGAAGTCAGATGTTATTACTCTTGTAACAATGTCTGTCAGTCTGTCTGTCTGTCTGTCTGTCTGTATTTACATTTATCTTGTTTAAATTCATACTTTATATGAACTTTATATAAATAAATAACTCAAAAATAAGTAATATACCTGATAATGAGTCATTTAACTTTTGTTACTGTAGGTGCATTTAGCTGATACTACTTCAGTACTGTTACCTAAGTAACAGCATTTTGAAAGATGCAAAGTGGAAAGGTCATGTTTATGTGATTGATAGAATAACAAAGTGTGTATCCTAGTGATGTATTACTTTGAAGTCAGATGTTATTACTCTTCTAACAATGTCTGTCTGTCTGTCTGTCTGTCTGTCTGTATTTACATTTATCTTGTTTAAATTCATACTTTATATGAACTTTATATAAATAAATAACTCAAAAATAAGTAATATACCTGATAATGAGTAATTTAACTTTTGTTACTGTAGGTGCATTTAGCTGATACTACTTCAGTACTGTTACCTAAGTAACAGCATTTTGAAAGATGCAAAGTGGAAAGGTCATGTTTATGTGATTGATAGAATAACAAAGTGTGTATCCTAGTGATGTATTACTTTGAAGTCAGATGTTATTACTCTTCTAACAATGTCTGTCTGTCTGTCTGTCTGTCTGTCTGTCTGTCTGTCTGTCTGTCTGTCTGTCTGTATTTACATTTATCTTGTTTAAATTCATACTTTATATGAACTTTATATAAATAAATAACTCAAAAATAAGTAATATACCTGATAATGAGTAATTTAACTTTTGTTACTGTAGGTGCATTTAGCTGATACTACTTCAGTACTGTTACCTAAGTAACAGCATTTTGAAAGATGCAAAGTGGAAAGGTCATGTTTATGTGATTGATAGAATAACAAAGTGTGTATCCTAGTGATGTATTACTTTGAAGTCAGATGTTATTACTCTTCTAACAATGTCTGTCTGTCTGTCTGTCTGTCTGTATTTACATTTATCTTGTTTAAATTCATACTTTATATGAACTTTATATAAATAAATAACTCAAAAATAAGTAATATACCTGATAATGAGTAATTTAACTTTTGTTACTGTAGGTGCATTTAGCTGATACTACTTCAGTACTGTTACCTAAGTAACAGCATTTTGAAAGATGCAAAGTGGAAAGGTCATGTTTATGTGATTGATAGAATAACAAAGTGTGTATCCTAGTGATGTATTACTTTGAAGTCAGATGTTATTACTCTTCTAACAATGTCTGTCTGTCTGTCTGTCTGTCTGTATTTACATTTATCTTGTTTAAATTCATACTTTATATGAACTTTATATAAATAAATAACTCAAAAATAAGTAATATACCTGATAATGAGTAATTTAACTTTTGTTACTGTAGGTGCATTTAGCTGATACTACTTCAGTACTGTTACCTAAGTAACAGCATTTTGAAAGATGCAAAGTGGAAAGGTCATGTTTATGTGATTGATAGAATAACAAAGTGTGTATCCTAGTGATGTATTACTTTGAAGTCAGATGTTATTACTCTTCTAACAATGTCTGTCTGTCTGTCTGTCTGTCTGTATTTACATTTATCTTGTTTAAATTCATACTTTATATGAACTTTATATAAATAAATAACTCAAAAATAAGTAATATACCTGATAATGAGTAATTTAACTTTTGTTACTGTAGGTGCATTTAGCTGATACTACTTCAGTACTGTTACCTAAGTAACAGCATTTTGAAAGATGCAAAGTGGAAAGGTCATGTTTATGTGATTGATAGAATAACAAAGTGTGTATCCTAGTGATGTATTACTTTGAAGTCAGATGTTATTACTCTTGTAACAATGTCTGTCAGTCTGTCTGTCTGTCTGTCTGTCTGTATTTACATTTATCTTGTTTAAATTCATACTTTATATGAACTTTATATAAATAAATAACTCAAAAATAAGTAATATACCTGATAATGAGTAATTTAACTTTTGTTACTGTAGGTGCATTTAGCTGATACTACTTCAGTACTGTTACCTAAGTAACAGCATTTTGAAAGATGCAAAGTGGAAAGGTCATGTTTATGTGATTGATAGAATAACAAAGTGTGTATCCTAGTGATGTATTACTTTGAAGTCAGATGTTATTACTCTTCTAACAATGTCTGTCTGTCTGTCTGTCTGTATTTACATTTATCTTGTTTAAATTCATACTTTATATGAACTTTATATAAATAAATAACTCAAAAATAAGTAATATACCTGATAATGAGTAATTTAACTTTTGTTACTGTAGGTGCATTTAGCTGATACTACTTCAGTACTGTTACCTAAGTAACAGCATTTTGAAAGATGCAAAGTGGAAAGGTCATGTTTATGTGATTGATAGAATAACAAAGTGTGTATCCTAGTGATGTATTACTTTGAAGTCAGATGTTATTACTCTTCTAACAATGTCTGTCTGTCTGTCTGTCTGTCTGTATTTACATTTATCTTGTTTAAATTCATACTTTATATGAACTTTATATAAATAAATAACTCAAAAATAAGTAATATACCTGATAATGAGTAATTTAACTTTTGTTACTGTAGGTGCATTTAGCTGATACTACTTCAGTACTGTTACCTAAGTAACAGCATTTTGAAAGATGCAAAGTGGAAAGGTCATGTTTATGTGATTGATAGAATAACAAAGTGTGTATCCTAGTGATGTATTACTTTGAAGTCAGATGTTATTACTCTTCTAACAATGTCTGTCTGTCTGTCTGTCTGTCTGTCTGTCTGTCTGTATTTACATTTATCTTGTTTAAATTCATACTTTATATGAACTTTATATAAATAAATAACTCAAAAATAAGTAATATACCTGATAATGAGTAATTTAACTTTTGTTACTGTAGGTGCATTTAGCTGATACTACTTCAGTACTGTTACCTAAGTAACAGCATTTTGAAAGATGCAAAGTGGAAAGGTCATGTTTATGTGATTGATAGAATAACAAAGTGTGTATCCTAGTGATGTATTACTTTGAAGTCAGATGTTATTACTCTTCTAACAATGTCTGTCAGTCTGTCTGTCTGTCTGTCTGTATTTACATTTATCTTGTTCAAATTCATACTTTATATGAACTTTATATAAATAAATAACTCAAAAATAAGTAATATACCTGATAATGAGTAATTTAACTTTTGTTACTGTAGGTGCATTTAGCTGATACTACTTCAGTACTGTTACCTAAGTAACAGCATTTTGAAAGATGCAAAGTGGAAAGGTCATGTTTATGTGATTGATAGAATAACAAAGTGTGTATCCTAGTGATGTATTACTTTGAAGTCAGATGTTATTACTCTTCTAACAATGTCTGTCTGTCTGTCTGTCTGTCTGTATTTACATTTATCTTGTTTAAATTCATACTTTATATGAACTTTATATAAATAAATAACTCAAAAATAAGTAATATACCTGATAATGAGTAATTTAACTTTTGTTACTGTAGGTGCATTTAGCTGATACTACTTCAGTACTGTTACCTAAGTAACAGCATTTTGAAAGATGCAAAGTGGAAAGGTCATGTTTATGTGATTGATAGAATAACAAAGTGTGTATCCTAGTGATGTATTACTTTGAAGTCAGATGTTATTACTCTTCTAACAATGTCTGTCTGTCTGTCTGTCTGTCTGTATTTACATTTATCTTGTTTAAATTCATACTTTATATGAACTTTATATAAATAAATAACTCAAAAATAAGTAATATACCTGATAATGAGTAATTTAACTTTTGTTACTGTAGGTGCATTTAGCTGATACTACTTCAGTACTGTTACCTAAGTAACAGCATTTTGAAAGATGCAAAGTGGAAAGGTCATGTTTATGTGATTGATAGAATAACAAAGTGTGTATCCTAGTGATGTATTACTTTGAAGTCAGATGTTATTACTCTTCTAACAATGTCTGTCTGTCTGTCTGTCTGTCTGTATTTACATTTATCTTGTTTAAATTCATACTTTATATGAACTTTATATAAATAAATAACTCAAAAATAAGTAATATACCTGATAATGAGTAATTTAACTTTTGTTACTGTAGGTGCATTTAGCTGATACTACTTCAGTACTGTTACCTAAGTAACAGCATTTTGAAAGATGCAAAGTGGAAAGGTCATGTTTATGTGATTGATAGAATAACAAAGTGTGTATCCTAGTGATGTATTACTTTGAAGTCAGATGTTATTACTCTTCTAACAATGTCTGTCTGTCTGTCTGTCTGTCTGTCTGTCTGTCTGTCTGTCTGTCTGTCTGTCTGTCTGTCTGTCTGTCTGTCTGTCTGTCTGTCTGTCTGTCTGTCTGTCTGTATTTACATTTATCTTGTTTAAATTCATACTTTATATGAACTTTATATAAATAAATAACTCAAAAATAAGTAATATACCTGATAATGAGTAATTTAACTTTTGTTACTGTAGGTGCATTTAGCTGATACTACTTCAGTACTGTTACCTAAGTAACAGCATTTTGAAAGATGCAAAGTGGAAAGGTCATGTTTATGTGATTGATAAAATAACAAAGTGTGTATCCTAGTGATGTATTACTTTGAAGTCAGATGTTATTACGCTTCTAACAATGTCTGTCTGTCTGTCTGTCTGTCTGTATTTACATTTATCTTGTTTAAATTCATACTTTATATGAACTTTATATAAATAAATAACTCAAAAATAAGTAATATACCTGATAATGAGTAATTTAACTTTTGTTACTGTAGGTGCATTTAGCTGATACTACTTCAGTACTGTTACCTAAGTAACAGCATTTTGAAAGATGCAAAGTGGAAAGGTCATGTTTATGTGATTGATAGAATAACAAAGTGTGTATCCTAGTGATGTATTACTTTGAAGTCAGATGTTATTACTCTTCTAACAATGTCTGTCTGTCTGTCTGTCTGTCTGTATTTACATTTATCTTGTTTAAATTCATACTTTATATGAACTTTATATAAATAAATAACTCAAAAATAAGTAATATACCTGATAATGAGTAATTTAACTTTTGTTACTGTAGGTGCATTTAGCTGATACTACTTCAGTACTGTTACCTAAGTAACAGCATTTTGAAAGATGCGAAGTGGAAAGGTCATGTTTATGTGATTGATAGAATAACAAAGTGTGTATCCTAGTGATGTATTACTTTGAAGTCAGATGTTATTACTCTTCTAACAATGTCTGTCTGTCTGTCTGTCTGTCTGTATTTACATTTATCTTGTTTAAATTCATACTTTATATGAACTTTATATAAATAAATAACTCAAAAATAAGTAATATACCTGATAATGAGTAATTTAACTTTTGTTACTGTAGGTGCATTTAGCTGATACTACTTCAGTACTGTTACCTAAGTAACAGCATTTTGAAAGATGCAAAGTGGAAAGGTCATGTTTATGTGATTGATAGAATAACAAAGTGTGTATCCTAGTGATGTATTACTTTGAAGTCAGATGTTATTACTCTTCTAACAATGTCTGTCTGTCTGTCTGTCTGTCTGTCTGTCTGTCTGTCTGTCTGTCTATATTTACCTTTATCTTGTTTAAATTCATACTTTATATGAACTTTATATAAATTAAATAACTCTAAAATAAGTAATATACCTGATAATGAGTAATTTAACTTTTGTTACTGTAGGTGCATTTAGCTGATACTACTTCAGTACTGTTACCTAAGTAACAGCATTTTGAAAGATGCAAAGTGGAAAGGTCATGTTTATGTGATTGATAGAATAACAAAGTGTGTATCCTAGTGATGTATTACTTTGAAGTCAGATGTTATTACTCTTCTAACAATGTCTGTCTGTCTGTCTGTCTGTATTTACATTTATCTTGTTTAAATTCATACTTTATATGAACTTTATATAAATAAATAACTCAAAAATAAGTAATATACCTGATAATGAGTAATTTAACTTCTGTTACTGTAGGTGCATTTAGCTGATACTACTTCAGTACTGTTACCTAAGTAACAGCATTTTGAAAGATGCAAAGTGGAAAGGTCATGTTTATGTGATTGATAGAATAACAAAGTGTGTATCCTAGTGATGTATTACTTTGAAGTCAGATGTTATTACTCTTCTAACAATGTCTGTCTGTCTGTCTGTCTGTCTGTCTGTCTGTCTGTCTATATTTACCTTTATCTTGTTTAAATTCATACTTTATATGAACTTTATATAAATTAAATAACTCTAAAATAAGTAATATACCTGATAATGAGTAATTTAACTTTTGTTACTGTAGGTGCATTTAGCTGATACTACTTCAGTACTGTTACCTAAGTAACAGCATTTTGAAAGATGCAAAGTGGAAAGGTCATGTTTATGTGATTGATAGAATAACAAAGTGTGTATCCTAGTGAAGTATTACTTTGAAGTCAGATGTTATTACTCTTCTAACAATGTCTGTCTGTCTGTCTGTCTGTCTGTATTTACATTTATCTTGTTTAAATTCATACTTTATATGAACTTTATATAAATAAATAACTCAAAAATAAGTAATATACCTGATAATGAGTAATTTAACTTTTGTTACTGTAGGTGCATTTAGCTGATACTACTTCAGTACTGTTACCTAAGTAACAGCATTTTGAAAGATGCAAAGTGGAA
Organism: Eupleurogrammus muticus; assembly: GCA_036785175.1. NCBI lineage: Eukaryota > Metazoa > Chordata > Actinopteri > Scombriformes > Trichiuridae > Eupleurogrammus > Eupleurogrammus muticus. Next base: position 4,291,855 of record JAYKQN010000025.1, on the reverse strand, counting down.
AGGTCATGTTTATGTGATTGATAGAATAACAAAGTGTGTATCCTAGTGATGTATTACTTTGAAGTCAGATGTTATTACTCTTCTAACAATGTCTGTCTGTCTGTCTGTCTGTCTGTATTTACATTTATCTTGTTTAAATTCATACTTTATATGAACTTTATATAAATAAATAACTCAAAAATAAGTAATATACCTGATAATGAGTAATTTAACTTTTGTTACTGTAGGTGCATTTAGCTGATACTACTTCAGTACTGTTACCTAAGTAACAGCATTTTGAAAGATGCAAAGTGGAAAGGTCATGTTTATGTGATTGATAGAATAACAAAGTGTGTATCCTAGTGATGTATTACTTTGAAGTCAGATGTTATTACTCTTCTAACAATGTCTGTCTGTCTGTCTGTATTTACATTTATCTTGTTTAAATTCATACTTTATATGAACTTTATATAAATAAATAACTCAAAAATAAGTAATATACCTGATAATGAGTAATTTAACTTTTGTTACTGTAGGTGCATTTAGCTGATACTACTTCAGTACTGTTACCTAAGTAACAGCATTTTGAAAGATGCAAAGTGGAAAGGTCATGTTTATGTGATTGATAGAATAACAAAGTGTGTATCCTAGTGATGTATTACTTTGAAGTCAGATGTTATTACTCTTCTAACAATGTCTGTCTGTCTGTCTGTCTGTCTGTCTGTCTGTCTGTCTGTCTGTCTGTCTGTCTGTCTGTCTGTCTGTCTGTCTGTCTGTCTGTTTGTCTGTATCTATATTTACCTTTATCTTGTTTAAATTCATACTTTATATGAACTTTATATAAATTAAATAACTCTAAAATAAGTAATATACCTGATAATGAGTAATTTAACTTTTGTTACTGTAGGTGCATTTAGCTGATACTACTTCAGTACTGTTACCTAAGTAACAGCATTTTGAAAGATGCAAAGTGGAAAGGTCATGTTTATGTGATTGATAAAATAACAAAGTGTGTATCCTAGTGATGTATTACTTTGAAGTCAGATGTTATTACTCTTCTAACAATGTCTGTCTGTCTGTCTGTCTGTCTGTATTTACATTTATCTTGTTTAAATTCATACTTTATATGAACTTTATATAAATAAATAACTCAAAAATAAGTAATATACCTGATAATGAGTAATTTAACTTTTGTTACTGTAGGTGCATTTAGCTGATACTACTTCAGTACTGTTACCTAAGTAACAGCATTTTGAAAGATGCAAAGTGGAAAGGTCATGTTTATGTGATTGATAAAATAACAAAGTGTGTATCCTAGTGATGTATTACTTTGAAGTCAGATGTTATTACTCTTCTAACAATGTCTGTCTGTCTGTCTCTCTGTCTGTATTTACATTTATCTTGTTTAAATTCATACTTTATATGAACTTTATATAAATAAATAACTCAAAAATAAGTAATATACCTGATAATGAGTAATTTAACTTTTGTTACTGTAGGTGCATTTAGCTGATACTACTTCAGTACTGTTACCTAAGTAACAGCATTTTGAAAGATGCAAAGTGGAAAGGTCATGTTTATGTGATTGATAGAATAACAAAGTGTGTATCCTAGTGATGTATTACTTTGAAGTCAGATGTTATTACTCTTCTAACAATGTCTGTCTGTCTGTCTGTATTTACATTTATCTTGTTTAAATTCATACTTTATATGAACTTTATATAAATAAATAACTCAAAAATAAGTAATATACCTGATAATGAGTAATTTAACTTTTGTTACTGTAGGTGCATTTAGCTGATACTACTTCAGTACTGTTACCTAAGTAACAGCATTTTGAAAGATGCAAAGTGGAAAGGTCATGTTTATGTGATTGATAGAATAACAAAGTGTGTATCCTAGTGATGTATTACTTTGAAGTCAGATGTTATTACTCTTCTAACAATGTCTGTCTGTCTGTCTGTCTGTCTGTCTGTCTGTCTGTCTGTCTGTCTGTCTGTCTGTCTGTCTGTCTGTCTGTCTGTCTGTCTGTCTGTCTGTCTGTCTGTCTGTCTGTCTGTTTGTCTGTATCTATATTTACCTTTATCTTGTTTAAATTCATACTTTATATGAACTTTATATAAATTAAATAACTCTAAAATAAGTAATATACCTGATAATGAGTAATTTAACTTTTGTTACTGTAGGTGCATTTAGCTGATACTACTTCAGTACTGTTACCTAAGTAACAGCATTTTGAAAGATGCAAAGTGGAAAGGTCATGTTTATGTGATTGATAAAATAACAAAGTGTGTATCCTAGTGATGTATTACTTTGAAGTCAGATGTTATTACTCTTCTAACAATGTCTGTCTGTCTGTCTGTCTGTCTGTATTTACATTTATCTTGTTTAAATTCATACTTTATATGAACTTTATATAAATAAATAACTCAAAAATAAGTAATATACCTGATAATGAGTAATTTAACTTTTGTTACTGTAGGTGCATTTAGCTGATACTACTTCAGTACTGTTACCTAAGTAACAGCATTTTGAAAGATGCAAAGTGGAAAGGTCATGTTTATGTGATTGATAAAATAACAAAGTGTGTATCCTAGTGATGTATTACTTTGAAGTCAGATGTTATTACTCTTCTAACAATGTCTGTCTGTCTGTCTCTCTGTCTGTATTTACATTTATCTTGTTTAAATTCATACTTTATATGAACTTTATATAAATAAATAACTCAAAAATAAGTAATATACCTGATAATGAGTAATTTAACTTTTGTTACTGTAGGTGCATTTAGCTGATACTACTTCAGTACTGTTACCTAAGTAACAGCATTTTGAAAGATGCAAAGTGGAAAGGTCATGTTTATGTGATTGATAGAATAACAAAGTGTGTATCCTAGTGATGTATTACTTTGAAGTCAGATGTTATTACTCTTCTAACAATGTCTGTCTGTCTGTCTGTATTTACATTTATCTTGTTTAAATTCATACTTTATATGAACTTTATATAAATAAATAACTCAAAAATAAGTAATATACCTGATAATGAGTAATTTAACTTTTGTTACTGTAGGTGCATTTAGCTGATACTACTTCAGTACTGTTACCTAAGTAACAGCATTTTGAAAGATGCAAAGTGGAAAGGTCATGTTTATGTGATTGATAGAATAACAAAGTGTGTATCCTAGTGATGTATTACTTTGAAGTCAGATGTTATTACTCTTCTAACAATGTCTGTCTGTCTGTCTGTCTGTCTGTCTGTCTGTCTGTCTGTCTGTCTGTCTGTCTGTCTGTCTGTCTGTCTGTCTGTCTGTCTGTCTGTCTGTCTGTCTGTCTGTCTGTCTGTCTGTCTGTCTGTCTGTCTGTCTGTCTGTTTGTCTGTATCTATATTTACCTTTATCTTGTTTAAATTCATACTTTATATGAACTTTATATAAATTAAATAACTCTAAAATAAGTAATATACCTGATAATGAGTAATTTAACTTTTGTTACTGTAGGTGCATTTAGCTGATACTACTTCAGTACTGTTACCTAAGTAACAGCATTTTGAAAGATGCAAAGTGGAAAGGTCATGTTTATGTGATTGATAAAATAACAAAGTGTGTATCCTAGTGATGTATTACTTTGAAGTCAGATGTTATTACTCTTCTAACAATGTCTGTCTGTCTGTCTGTCTGTCTGTATTTACATTTATCTTGTTTAAATTCATACTTTATATGAACTTTATATAAATAAATAACTCAAAAATAAGTAATATACCTGATAATGAGTAATTTAACTTTTGTTACTGTAGGTGCATTTAGCTGATACTACTTCAGTACTGTTACCTAAGTAACAGCATTTTGAAAGATGCAAAGTGGAAAGGTCATGTTTATGTGATTGATAAAATAACAAAGTGTGTATCCTAGTGATGTATTACTTTGAAGTCAGATGTTATTACTCTTCTAACAATGTCTGTCTGTCTGTCTCTCTGTCTGTATTTACATTTATCTTGTTTAAATTCATACTTTATATGAACTTTATATAAATAAATAACTCAAAAATAAGTAATATACCTGATAATGAGTAATTTAACTTTTGTTACTGTAGGTGCATTTAGCTGATACTACTTCAGTACTGTTACCTAAGTAACAGCATTTTGAAAGATGCAAAGTGGAAAGGTCATGTTTATGTGATTGATAGAATAACAAAGTGTGTATCCTAGTGATGTATTACTTTGAAGTCAGATGTTATTACTCTTCTAACAATGTCTGTCTGTCTGTCTGTCTGTCTGTCTGTCTGTCTGTCTGTCTGTCTGTCTGTCTGTCTGTCTGTCTGTCTGTCTGTCTGTCTGTCTGTCTGTCTGTCTGTCTGTCTGTCTGTCTGTCTGTCTGTCTGTCTGTCTGTCTGTCTGTCTGTCTGTCTGTCTGTCTGTCTGTCTGTCTGTCTGTCTGTCTGTCTGTCTGTCTGTCTGTCTGTCTGTCTGTCTGTCTGTCTGTCTGTCTGTCTGTCTGTCTGTCTGTCTGTCTGTCTGTCTGTCTGTCTGTCTGTCTGTCTGTCTGTCTGTCTGTCTGTCTGTCTGTCTGTCTGTCTGTCTGTCTGTCTGTCTGTCTGTCTGTCTGTCTGTCTGTCTGTCTGTCTGTCTGTCTGTCTGTCTGTCTGTCTGTCTGTCTGTCTGTCTGTCTGTCTGTCTGTCTGTCTGTCTGTCTGTCTGTCTGTCTGTCTGTCTGTCTGTCTGTCTGTCTGTCTGTCTGTCTGTCTGTCTGTCTGTCTGTCTGTCTGTCTGTCTGTCTGTCTGTCTGTCTGTCTGTCTGTCTGTCTGTCTGTCTGTCTGTCTGTCTGTCTGTCTGTCTGTCTGTCTGTCTGTCTGTCTGTCTGTCTGTCTGTCTGTCTGTCTGTCTGTCTGTCTGTCTGTCTGTCTGTCTGTCTGTCTGTCTGTCTGTCTGTCTGTCTGTCTGTCTGTCTGTCTGTCTGTCTGTCTGTCTGTCTGTCTGTCTGTCTGTCTGTCTGTCTGTCTGTCTGTCTGTCTGTCTGTCTGTCTGTCTGTCTGTCTGTCTGTCTGTCTGTCTGTCTGTCTGTCTGTCTGTCTGTCTGTCTGTCTGTCTGTCTGTCTGTCTGTCTGTCTGTCTGTCTGTCTGTCTGTCTGTCTGTCTGTCTGTCTGTCTGTCTGTCTGTCTGTCTGTCTGTCTGTCTGTCTGTCTGTCTGTCTGTCTGTCTGTCTGTCTGTCTGTCTGTCTGTCTGTCTGTCTGTCTGTCTGTCTGTCTGTCTGTCTGTCTGTCTGTCTGTCTGTCTGTCTGTCTGTCTGTCTGTCTGTCTGTCTGTCTGTCTGTCTGTCTGTCTGTCTGTCTGTCTGTCTGTCTGTCTGTCTGTCTGTCTGTCTGTCTGTCTGTCTGTCTGTCTGTCTGTCTGTCTGTCTGTCTGTCTGTCTGTCTGTCTGTCTGTCTGTCTGTCTGTCTGTCTGTCTGTCTGTCTGTCTGTCTGTCTGTCTGTCTGTCTGTCTGTCTGTCTGTCTGTCTGTCTGTCTGTCTGTCTGTCTGTCTGTCTGTCTGTCTGTCTGTCTGTCTGTCTGTCTGTCTGTCTGTCTGTCTGTCTGTCTGTCTGTCTGTCTGTCTGTCTGTCTGTCTGTCTGTCTGTCTGTCTGTCTGTCTGTCTGTCTGTCTGTCTGTCTGTCTGTCTGTCTGTCTGTCTGTCTGTCTGTCTGTCTGTCTGTCTGTCTGTCTGTCTGTCTGTCTGTCTGTCTGTCTGTCTGTCTGTCTGTCTGTCTGTCTGTCTGTCTGTCTGTCTGTCTGTCTGTCTGTCTGTCTGTCTGTCTGTCTGTCTGTCTGTCTGTCTGTCTGTCTGTCTGTCTGTCTGTCTGTCTGTCTGTCTGTCTGTCTGTCTGTCTGTCTGTCTGTCTGTCTGTCTGTCTGTCTGTCTGTCTGTCTGTCTGTCTGTCTGTCTGTCTGTCTGTCTGTCTGTCTGTCTGTCTGTCTGTCTGTATTTACCTTTATCTTGTTTAAATTCATACTTTATATGAACTTTATATAAATTAAATAACTCTAAAATAAGTAATATACCTGATAATGAGTAATTTAACTTTTGTTACTGTAGGTGCATTTAGCTGATACTACTTCAGTACTGTTACCTAAGTAACAGCATTTTGAAAGATGCAAAGTGGAAAGGTCATGTTTATGTGATTGATAGAATAACAAAGTGTGTATCCTAGTGATGTATTACTTTGAAGTCAGATGTTATTACTCTTCTAACAATGTCTGTCTGTCTGTCTGTCTGTATTTACATTTATCTTGTTTAAATTCATACTTTATATGAACTTTATATAAATAAATAACTCAAAAATAAGTAATATACCTGATAATGAGTAATTTAACTTTTGTTACTGTAGGTACATTTAGCTGATACTACTTCAGTACTGTTACCTAAGTAACAGCATTTTGAAAGATGCAAAGTGGAAAGGTCATGTTTATGTGATTGATAGAATAACAAAGTGTGTATCCTAGTGATGTATTACTTTGAAGTCAGATGTTATTACTCTTCTAACAATGTCTGTCTGTCTGTCTGTCTGTCTGTCTGTCTGTCTGTCTATATTTACCTTTATCTTGTTTAAATTCATACTTTATATGAACTTTATATAAATTAAATAACTCTAAAATAAGTAATATACCTGATAATGAGTAATTTAACTTTTGTTACTGTAGGTGCATTTAGCTGATACTACTTCAGTACTGTTACCTAAGTAACAGCATTTTGAAAGATGCAAAGTGGAAAGGTCATGTTTATGTGATTGATAGAATAACAAAGTGTGTATCCTAGTGAAGTATTACTTTGAAGTCAGATGTTATTACTCTTCTAACAATGTCTGTCTGTCTGTCTGTCTGTCTGTATTTACATTTATCTTGTTTAAATTCATACTTTATATGAACTTTATATAAATAAATAACTCAAAAATAAGTAATATACCTGATAATGAGTAATTTAACTTTTGTTACTGTAGGTGCATTTAGCTGATACTACTTCAGTACTGTTACCTAAGTAACAGCATTTTGAAAGATGCAAAGTGGAAAGGTCATGTTTATGTGATTGATAGAATAACAAAGTGTGTATCCTAGTGATGTATTACTTTGAAGTCAGATGTTATTACTCTTCTAACAATGTCTGTCTGTCTGTCTCTCTGTCTGTATTTACATTTATCTTGTTTAAATTCATACTTTATATGAACTTTATATAAATAAATAACTCAAAAATAAGTAATATACCTGATAATGAGTAATTTAACTTTTGTTACTGTAGGTGCATTTAGCTGATACTACTTCAGTACTGTTACCTAAGTAACAGCATTTTGAAAGATGCAAAGTGGAAAGGTCATGTTTATGTGATTGATAGAATAACAAAGTGTGTATCCTAGTGATGTATTACTTTGAATTCAGATGTTATTACTCTTCTAACAATGTCTGTCTGTCTGTCTGTCTGTCTGTCTGTCTGTCTGTCTGTCTGTCTGTCTGTCTGTCTGTCTGTCTGTCTGTCTGTCTGTCTGTCTGTCTGTCTGTCTATATTTACCTTTATCTTGTTTAAATTCATACTTTATATGAACTTTATATAAATTAAATAACTCTAAAATAAGTAATATACCTGATAATGAGTAATTTAACTTGTGTTACTGTAGGTGCATTTAGCTGATACTACTTCAGTACTGTTACCTAAGTAACAGCATTTTGAAAAATGCAAAGTGGAAAGGTCATGTTTATGTGATTGATAGAATAACAAAGTGTGTATCCTAGTGATGTATTACTTTGAAGTCAGATGTTATTACTCTTCTAACAATGTCTGTCTGTCTGTCTGTCTGTCTGTATTTACATTTATCTTGTTTAAATTCATACTTTATATGAACTTTATATAAATAAATAACTCAAAAATAAGTAATATACCTGATAATGAGTAATTTAACTTTTGTTACTGTAGGTGCATTTAGCTGATACTACTTCAGTACTGTTACCTAAGTAACAGCATTTTGAAAGATGCAAAGTGGAAAGGTCATGTTTATGTGATTGATAGAATAACAAAGTGTGTATCCTAGTGATGTATTACTTTGAAGTCAGATGTTATTACTCTTCTAACAATGTCTGTCTGTCTGTCTGTCTGTCTGTATTTACATTTATCTTGTTTAAATTCATACTTTATATGAACTTTATATAAATAAATAACTCAAAAATAAGTAATATACCTGATAATGAGTAATTTAACTTTTGTTACTGTAGGTGCATTTAGCTGATACTACTTCAGTACTGTTACCTAAGTAACAGCATTTTGAAAGATGCAAAGTGGAAAGGTCATGTTTATGTGATTGATAGAATAACAAAGTGTGTATCCTAGTGATGTATTACTTTGAAGTCAGATGTTATTACTCTTCTAACAATGTCTGTCTGTCTGTCTGTCTGTCTGTATTTACATTTATCTTGTTTAAATTCATACTTTATATGAACTTTATATAAATAAATAACTCAAAAATAAGTAATATACCTGATAATGAGTAATTTAACTTTTGTTACTGTAGGTGCATTTAGCTGATACTACTTCAGTACTGTTACCTAAGTAACAGCATTTTGAAAGATGCAAAGTGGAAAGGTCATGTTTATGTGATTGATAGAATAACAAAGTGTGTATCCTAGTGATGTATTACTTTGAAGTCAGATGTTATTACTCTTCTAACAATGTCTGTCTGTCTGTCTGTCTGTCTGTATTTACATTTATCTTGTTTAAATTCATACTTTATATGAACTTTATATAAATAAATAACTCAAAAATAAGTAATATACCTGATAATGAGTAATTTAACTTTTGTTACTGTAGGTGCATTTAGCTGATACTACTTCAGTACTGTTACCTAAGTAACAGCATTTTGAAAGATGCAAAGTGGAAAGGTCATGTTTATGTGATTGATAGAATAACAAAGTGTGTATCCTAGTGATGTATTACTTTGAAGTCAGATGTTATTACTCTTCTAACAATGTCTGTCTGTCTGTCTGTCTGTATTTACATTTATCTTGTTTAAATTCATACTTTATATGAACTTTATATAAATAAATAACTCAAAAATAAGTAATATACCTGATAATGAGTAATTTAACTTTTGTTACTGTAGGTGCATTTAGCTGATACTACTTCAGTACTGTTACCTAAGTAACAGCATTTTGAAAGATGCAAAGTGGAAAGGTCATGTTTATGTGATTGATAGAATAACAAAGTGTGTATCCTAGTGATGTATTACTTTGAAGTCAGATGTTATTACTCTTCTAACAATGTCTGTCTGTCTGTCTGTCTGTCTGTATTTACATTTATCTTGTTTAAATTCATACTTTGGGCGACACGGTGGTGCGGTGGGTAGCACTGTTGCCTCACAGCAAGAAGGTCGCAGGTTCAAGACCCGCCTTGGGTCTGGGTCTGGGGCCTTTCTGTGTGGAGTTTGCATGTTCTCCCCGTGTCTGCGTGGGTTTTCCCCGGGTACTCCGGTTTCCTCCCACAATACAAAAAACATGCTCAGGTTAATTGGTAAACTCTAAATTGCCCATAGGTGTGAGTGTGAGAGTGAATGGTGTGTGAATGGTGTGTGTGCCCCACGATTGGCTGGCGACCATCTGGGGTGTATCCCTGCCTCTCGCCTTAACGCGCTGGGATAGGCTCCAGCAGACCCCTGCGACCCCGAAAGGGAATAAGCGGGATAGACAATGGATGGATGGAAATTCATACTTTATATGAACTTTATATAAATAAATAACTCAAAAATAAGTAATATACCTGATAATGAGTAATTTAACCTTTGTTACTGTAGGTGCATTTAGCTGATACTACTTCAGTACTGTTACCTAAGTAACAGCATTTTGAAAGATGCAAAGTGGAAAGGTCATGTTTATGTGATTGATAGAATAACAAAGTGTGTATCCTAGTGATGTATTACTTTGAAGTCAGATGTTATTACTCTTCTAACAATGTCTGTCTGTCTGTCTGTCTGTCTGTATTTACATTTATCTTGTTTAAATTCATACTTTATATGAACTTTATATAAATAAATAACTCAAAAATAAGTAATATACCTGATAATGAGTAATTTAACTTTTGTTACTGTAGGTGCATTTAGCTGATACTACTTCAGTACTGTTACCTAAGTAACAGCATTTTGAAAGATGCAAAGTGGAAAGGTCATGTTTATGTGATTGATAGAATAACAAAGTGTGTATCCTAGTGATGTATTACTTTGAAGTCAGATGTTATTACTCTTCTAACAATGTCTGTCTGTCTGTCTGTCTGTCTGTATTTACATTTATCTTGTTTAAATTCATACTTTATATGAACTTTATATAAATAAATAACTCAAAAATAAGTAATATACCTGATAATGAGTAATTTAACTTTTGTTACTGTAGGTGCATTTAGCTGATACTACTTCAGTACTGTTACCTAAGTAACAGCATTTTGAAAGATGCAAAGTGGAAAGGTCATGTTTATGTGATTGATAGAATAACAAAGTGTGTATCCTAGTGATGTATTACTTTGAAGTCAGATGTTATTACTCTTCTAACAATGTCTGTCTGTCTGTCTGTCTGTCTGTATTTACATTTATCTTGTTTAAATTCATACTTTATATGAACTTTATATAAATAAATAACTCAAAAATAAGTAATATACCTGATAATGAGTAATTTAACTTTTGTTACTGTAGGTGCATTTAGCTGATACTACTTCAGTACTGTTACCTAAGTAACAGCATTTTGAAAGATGCAAAGTGGAAAGGTCATGTTTATGTGATTGATAGAATAACAAAGTGTGTATCCTAGTGATGTATTACTTTGAAGTCAGATGTTATTACTCTTCTAACAATGTCTGTCTGTCTGTCTGTCTGTCTGTATTTACATTTATCTTGTTTAAATTCATACTTTATATGAACTTTATATAAATAAATAACTCAAAAATAAGTAATATAGGGGGCGACACGGTGGTGCGGTGGGTAGCACTGTTGCCTCACAGCAAGAAGGTCGCAGGTTCAAGACCGCCTTGGGCCTGGGTCTGGGGCCTTTCTGTGTGGAGTTTGCATGTTCTCCCCGTGTCTGCGTGGGTTTTCACCGGGTACTCCGGTTTCCTCCCACAATACAAAAAACATGCTCAGGTTAATTGGTAAACTCTAAATTGCCCATAGGTGTGAGTGTGAGAGTGAATGGTGTGTGAATGGTGTGTGTGCCCCACGATTGGCTGGCGACCATCTGGGGTGTATCCCCCTGCCTCTCGCCTTAACGCGCTGGGATAGGCTCCAGCAGACCCCTGCGACCCCGAAAGGGAATAAGCGGGATAGACAATGGATGGATGGATAAGTAATATACCTGATAATGAGTAATTTAACTTTTGTTACTGTAGGTGCATTTAGCTGATACTACTTCAGTACTGTTACCTAAGTAACAGCATTTTGAAAGATGCAAAGTGGAAAGGTCATGTTTATGTGATTGATAGAATAACAAAGTGTGTATCCTAGTGATGTATTACTTTGAAGTCAGATGTTATTACTCTTCTAACAATGTCTGTCTGTCTGTCTGTCTGTCTGTATTTACATTTATCTTGTTTAAATTCATACTTTATATGAACTTTATATAAATAAATAACTCAAAAATAAGTAATATACCTGATAATGAGTAATTTAACTTTTGTTACTGTAGGTGCATTTAGCTGATACTACTTCAGTACTGTTACCTAAGTAACAGCATTTTGAAAGATGCAAAGTGGAAAGGTCATGTTTATGTGATTGATAGAATAACAAAGTGTGTATCCTAGTGATGTATTACTTTGAAGTCAGATGTTATTACTCTTCTAACAATGTCTGTCTGTCTGTCTGTCTGTCTATATTTACCTTTATCTTGTTTAAATTCATACTTTATATGAACTTTATATAAATTAAATAACTCTAAAATAAGTAATATACCCTCCCCGAACCGCCACCTTAACGTGGTGGAGGGGTTTGAGCACCCGAATGATCCTGGGAGCTATGTTGTCGGGGGCTTCATGCCCCTGGTAGGGTCACCCATGGCAAACAGGTCCTGGGAGACGGGTCTGACTAAGAGCGGTTCAGAAGCCTCACATGAAGAAGAAAAGAACAAGGCCAGTTACGTCGCCCGGACTGGCGTTACCGGGGCGCCACCCTGGAGCCAGGCCTGGGGTGGGTGCTCGGCAGCGAGCGCCTGGTGGCCGGGCCTTTCCCCACGGGGCCCGGTCGGGCCCAGCCCGAAGAAACGACGTGGGGCCGTCCTCCCGTGGACCCACCACCTGCGGGAGGAGTCATGGGGGGCGGGTGCGGAGAGATCCGGGTAGCAGTCGAAGGCGGGGACCTCGACGACCGGATCTCCGGACATGGAGACTAGCTCTGGGGACATGGAATGTCACCTCGCTGGGGGGGAAGGAGCCTGAGCTTGTGCGGGAGGTGGAGTGTTACCGGCTAGATATAGTCGGCCTCACCTCCACGCACAGCTTGGGCTCTGGAACCCATCTTCTTGAGAGGGGTTGGACTCTCCATTTCTCTGGCGTTGCCCGCGGGGAGCGGCGGCGACCTGGTGTGGGCTTGCTCATTGCCCCACAGCTCAGCCTCTGCGTGTTGGGGTTCACTCCGGTGAACGAGGGGGTCGCGTCCCTGCGCCTTCGGGTCGGGGACAGGTCTCTCACTGTTGTGTCGGCCTACGGGCCAAACAGCAGTGCAGAGTACCCGGCCTTCTTGGAGTCCCTGGGAGGGGTACTAGACAGTGCACCAACCGGGGACTCCGTTGTTCTCCTGGGGGACTTCAACGCCCATGTGGGTAACGACAGTGACACTTGGAGGGGCGTGATTGGGAGGAACGGCCTCCCCGATCTGAACCCGAGCGGTGTTTTGTTATTGGACTTCTGTGCTAGTCACAGCTTGTCCATAACGAACACCATGTTCGAGCACAAGGGTGTCCATCGGTGCACATGGCACCAGGACACTCTAGGTCGGAGGTCGATGATCGACTTTGTCGTCGTGTCATCTGACCTCCGACCGCGTGTCTTGGACACTCGGGTGAAGAGAGGGGCTGAGCTGTCAACTGATCACCACCTGGTGGTGAGTTGGATCCGCTGGCGGAGGAGGAAGCCGGACAGACCTGGCAGGCCCAAGCGTATTGTGAGGGTCTGCTGGGAACGTCTGGCGGAGCCCTCTGTCAGGGGGGTCTTCAACTCCCACCTCCGGGAGAGCTTCTCCCTGATCCCGGGGGAGGTTGGAGACATGGACTCCGAGTGGGCCATGTTCTCCACCTCTATTGTTGATGCGGCTGCTCGTAGCTGTGGTCGTAAGGTCTGTGGTGCTTGTTGCGGCGGCAATCCCCGAACCCGGTGGTGGACACCGGAAGTAAGGGATGCCGTCAAGCTGAAGAAGGAGTCCTATCGAGCCTTGTTGGCTCGTGGGACTCCTGAGGCAGCTGATGAGTACCGGCAGGCCAAGCGTGCCGCGGCTCGGGCAGTCACAGAGGCAAAAACTCGGGGTTGGGAGGAGTTCGGGGAGGCCATGGAGGAGGACTATCGGACGGCCTCAAAGAGATTCTGGCAAACCGTCCGACGCCTCAGGAGGGGAAAGCAGTGCTTCACCAACACTGTTTACAGTGCGGGTGGAGAGCTGCTGACCTCGACTGGGGATGTTGTCGGGCGGTGGAAGGAGTACTTTGAGGATCTCCTCAATCCCACTGTCACGTCTTCCGAGGAGGAAGCAGAAACTGGGGACCCAGGGGCGGACTCGTCCATCACCCTGGCTGAAGTCACTGAGGTGGTTGGCAAGCTCCTCGGTGGCAAGGCTCCGGGGGTGGATGAGATCCGTCCTGAGTACCTCAAGTCTCTGGATGTTGTGGGACTGTCTTGGCTGACACGTCTCTGCAACATCGCGTGGCGGTCGGGGACAGTACCTGTGGAATGGCAGACCGGGGTGGTGGTCCCTCTGTATAAGAAGGGGGACCGGAGGGTGTGTTCCAATTACAGGGGAATCACACTCCTCAGCCTTCCCGGTAAGGTCTATTCCAGGGTGCTGGAGAGGAGAATCCGACCGATAGTCGAACCTCGGATTCAGGAGGAGCAGTGTGGTTTTCGTCCTGGTCGTGGAACACTGGACCAGCTCTATACTCTCCATCGGGTCCTCGAGGGCTCATGGGAGTATGCCCAACCAGTCCACATGTGTTTTGTGGATCTGGAGAAGGCATTCGACCGTGTCCCTCGTGGTGTCCTTTGGGGGGTGCTCTGGGAGTATGGGGTCCGGGGCTCTTTGCTAAGGGCTGTCCGGTCCCTGTATGACCGGAGCAGGAGCTGTGTTCGCATTGCCGGCAGTAAGTCAGACCTGTTCCCAGTGCATGTTGGACTCCGCCAGGGCTGCCCTTTGTCACCGGTTCTGTTCATTATATTTATGGACAGAATTTCTAGGTGCAGCCAGGGGCCGGAGGGGGCCTGGTTTGGGAACCACAGGATTTCATCTCTGCTGTTTGCAGATGATGTTGTCCTGATGGCTTCTTCGAGCCAGGACCTGCAGCAGGCACTGGGGCGGTTTGCAGCCGAGTGTGAAGCGGCTGGGATGAGAATCAGCTCCTCCAAATCCGAGGCCATGGTTCTCGACCGGAAAAAGGTGGTTTGCTCTCTCCGGGTGGGTGGTGAGTCTCTGCCCCAAGTGGAGGAGTTCAAGTATCTCGGGGTCTTGTTCACGAGTGAGGGAAGGATGGAGCGTGAGATTGACAGGCGGATCGGTGCAGCGTCTGCAGTGATGCGGTCGCTGTATCGGTCCGTTGTGGTAAAGAAGGAGCTGAGCCGGAAGGCGAAGCTCTCGATTTACCGGTCAATCTACGTTCCTACCCTCACCTATGGTCATGAGCTTTGGGTAATGACCGAAAGGACAAGATCGCGTATACAAGTGGCTGAAATGGGCTTCCTCCGCAGAGTGGCCGGGCGCACCCTTAGGGATAGGGTGAGGAGCTCGGTCACACGGGAGGAGCTCGGAGTAGAGCCGCTGCTCCTACACGTTGAGAGGAACCAGCTGAGGTGGCTCGGGCATCTGCTCAGGATGCCTCCTGGACGCCTCCCTAGGGAGGTGTTCTGGGCATGTCCCACCGGGAGGAGGCCCCGGGGAAGACCCAGGACACGCTGGAGGGACTATGTCTCTCGGCTGGCCTGGGAACGCCTTGGGGTCCCACGGGAGGAGCTGGAGGACGTGTCCGGGGTGAGGGAAGTCTGGGAGTCCCTGCTTAGACTGCTGCCCCCGCGACCCGGCCCCGGATAAGCGGAAGAAAATGGATGGATGGATGGATAAGTAATATACCTGATAATGAGTAATTTAACTTTTGTTACTGTAGGTGCATTTAGCTGATACTACTTCAGTACTGTTACCTAAGTAACAGCATTTTGAAAGATGCAAAGTGGAAAGGTCATGTTTATGTGATTGATAGAATAACAAAGTGTGTATCCTAGTGATGTATTACTTTGAAGTCAGATGTTATTACTCTTCTAACAATGTCTGTCTGTCTGTCTGTCTGTCTGTCTGTATTTACATTTATCTTGTTTAAATTCATACTTTATATGAACTTTATATAAATAAATAACTCAAAAATAAGTAATATACCTGATAATGAGTAATTTAACTTTTGTTACTGTAGGTGCATTTATCTGATACTACTTCAGTAGTGTTACCTAAGTAACAGCATTTTGAAAGATGCAAAGTGGAAAGGTCATGTTTATGTGATTGATAGAATAACAAAGTGTGTATCCTAGTGATGTATTACTTTGAAGTCAGATGTTATTACTCTTCTAACAATGTCTGTCTGTCTGTCTGTCTGTCTGTATTTATATTTATCTTGTTTAAATTCATACTTTATATGAACGTTATATAAATAAATAACTCTAAAATAAGTAATATACCTGATAATGAGTAATTTAACTTTTGTTACTGTAGGTGCATTTAGCTGATAATACTTCAGTACTGTTACCTAAGTAACAGTATTTTGAAAGATGCAAAGTGGAAAGGTCATGTTTATGTGATTCATAGAATAACAAAGTGTGTATCCTAGTGATGTATTACTTTGAAGTCAGATGTTATTACTCTTCTAACAATGTCTGTCTGTCTGTCTGTCTGTCTGTCCATTTATTTTGTTTAAATTTATACTTTATATGAAATTTATATAAATAAATAACTCAAAAATAAGTAATATACCTGATAATGAGTAATTTAACTTTTGTTACTGTAGGTGCATTTATCTGATAATGCTTCAGTACTGTTACCTAAGTAACAGCATTTTGAAAGATGCAAAGTGGAAAGGTCATGTTTATGTGATTCATAGAATAACAAAGTGTGTTTCCTAGTGATGTATTACTTTGAAGACAGATGTTATTACTCTTCTCACAATCAATATGCTTAAATATCTATCTATCTATCTATCTGTCTATATTTACATTTATCTTATTTAAATTCATACTTTATATGAACGTTATATAAATAAAGAACTCAAAAATAAGTAATTTACTTGATAATGAGTAATTTAACTTTTGTTACTGTAGGTGCATTTAGCTGATACTACTTCAGTACTGTTAATTAAGATACAGCATTTTGAAAGATGCAAAGTGGAAAGGTCATGTTTATGTGATTCATAGAATAACAAAGTGTGTATCCTAGTGATGTATTACTTTGAAGTCAGATGTTATTACTCTTCTAACAATGTCTGTCTGTCTGTCTGTCTGTCTGTCCATTTATTTTGTTTAAATTCATACTTTATATGAAATTTATATAAATAAATAACTCAAAAATAAGTAATATACCTGATAATGAGTAATTTAACTTTTGTTACTGTAGGTGCATTTATCTGATAATGCTTCAGTACTGTTACCTAAGTAACAGCATTTTGAAAGATGCAAAGTGGAAAGGTCATGTTTATGTGATTGATAGAATAACAAAGTGTGTATCCTAGTGATGTATTACTTTGAAGACAGATGTTATTACTCTTCTCACAATCAATATGCTTAAATATCTATCTATCTATCTATCTGTCTATATTTACATTTATCTTATTTAAATTCATACTTTATATGAACGTTATATAAATAAAGAACTCAAAAATAAGTAATTTACTTGATAATGAGTAATTTAACTTTTGTTACTGTAGGTGCATTTAGCTGATACTACTTCAGTACTGTTACCTAAGATACAGCATTTTGAAAGATGCAAAGTGGAAAGGTCATGTTTATGTGATTCATAGAATAACAAAGTGTGTATCCTAGTGATGTATTACTTTGAAGTCAGATGTTATTACTCTTCCAACAATCAATATGCTTAAATATCTATCTATCTATATTTACATTTATCTTGTTTAAATTCATACTTTATATGAACGTTATATAAATAAATAACTCAAAAATAAGTAATATACCTGATAATGAGTAATTTAACTTTTGTTACTGTAGGTGCATTTAGCTGATAATACTTCAGTAGTGTTACCTAAGTAACAGCATTTTGAAAGATGCAAAGTGGAAAGGTCATGTTTATGTGATTCATAGAATAACAAAGTGCGTATCCTAGTTGTAGCACTTATCTGGTTAACAGTAACCTTATGCTATAGTTAGGACCAGTGTCTAGGCTCGTAGAGAGCAGAAATAGTTAAAACAGTAATTATAGGAAAAGAACAAAGACACCACAGACCATCAAAGAAGATTTAAATGCCGGCTTGTATTATAAAGTAGAAAAGTTATAAACTATATACAGTGGTACCAGGACATACACAATTACACTGACAACATTAATTGTAATTCAATAGTGTTATTAAATCTCTCTTAGACAACTCAATTGAGTATTTGCACTCTATTTCGTTCTAGTTTAGAGTTAACTCTTATCTTTCAGACTTATCTCCAGTATATTTTCTTTTGGCTGTAACCTAAAATTCTTATTTCTTTTAATAAGGGTAATTCTATTTTAGCAAAGAATTAGATCAGGTAACATAAACACTTAGTCTTTTGGTTAAGTGTAAATAATCTAAATTCTAATAACAGCAAGTGCTTTTATCAATAGGCCTATTTGGAATTCTAGATCTTATCCTGACAAGCTAAACCAGTGAGCTACTAGGTTTAGCTGGCATCAGTCAAGTTTGAACACAACATTCAAAGGTTAGGTTTCATTCAACCTGCATATCATTAATCAAACAACAAACATAACATCACAGCTATGCAAAACGGCATTTCACTAAATGCATCACAATAAATGTCCAGTTGAATTAGGTTATTCACAGTTCAGTTCAAAATAGTTCACAGAAGGCAATGTACACGCAGTCCAAACGTGCTAGCAACCAAAATAATAGTCCAGCGAAATCCACGTGTTTAGAATTGTTCGCGATGAGTCTGCGCTTACCGCAAATCCAAGTCAACTTATCCTCTTGAAGCACGAGTATCAAAGCAATCCACAATCCAAGCTCTCAACAGATGAATTAGTACTTTTCTCCACAGAAGATCAACGAACACCTCGGATGGAACACGATGATGATCCACCGTCCTCTGTCAATGTGGGTGGCCCGCCAGCGGCATGCGTGGCTCCGACGACAACGTACACAGTTTTCACTTCAAAAATCAATTAACAACAAAACCAAAATCTACCCCCGTAGACAGAATAAAACTTAAACACTTTCAAATCAAAAGAAAATCCCTTAAGCTGCATTCACGCTGTATTTTGCTCACTGGTCTTTTCAACTAGCTCTGGCGCTAACATCTGCCTTCTTCTCCTAGCGATCTCAAAACAGGAAGTTCTAACCAGGAAGTTGCAGTCTTAATGACAACTTCCTGTGATACTAATTCATGAAAATAAAATATGTATTTTTAATCCTATTTATGCAACTAAATCATGAATTTCACATTTTAAATGGTAACATATTTATTTAAAATGTTTTAATGGTTTTTTAACTTGTAAATTTAATAATGGTTATTTTAACCTAGGTTACACCCTCCCCTCTTGAATCTATGCAATTCTCTTTGCATTCTTTAAAGGGTTTTTCAGTCTAAATTTTCGTCGGGGTTTGGGTGAAACTGTAGAATTAGGCTTTATGAGGGATTTAGTGACAGCTGCACTCAAACTCTGAAATAATGTTTGTACAATGGTCACTAAGGGGTTCCCTAATTCATTGTAAGTCAGTCGTGTTGTCGGTCTTCCTTGTCTTAAGGATCTTCTTACTGAATTCTGAAGCTCACTTCCATCTCCCTCATCCATTTCTTCATCAAGCTCTGTTTCACACTGCTGTGTGGATGTATCATTCTCTGCATGTTCTAAGTCTGTACATCTCTCTGTGTCAGATTCGTGAGGGGTGTCCGGTAAACATTCAGCATCTAGTGTTTCTTTTGCAGGCTCGGTTGTTTCTCCGGATTGATCAGGTAAGTTTCTTTCTGCAGGTTGATCACCTTCAGGTAAGTGTTCAGATTCTTCTCCAGGTACGTGCTCAGGTTCCATCTCGGGTAAGTGCTCAGGTTCACTTTCAGGTGAGTGTTCACTGGTGTCGTTGGAGAATGCGGCAGTGCCCGTACAGGTAGGTTCGGCGGAACAACTGGGTTGCTCTCTAGAAGGCATAGTTCTTGTGTACTCCTGAGTGAATCTCACAGGTTCGGCGACTGGGCTGTACGAGGAATACCACACGTCATCTTCGTCAGAGTAAAACTCTTGGTCATCTAGGTCAGGTTGGGGATGTCGACGTGTGCTTGGCCTCCGAGGGTTGTCTGGTTTAGCTGGTTCCTCTTCAGACACCGGTAGGAAACCACATGGTAACAAGAGGTCTCTGTGGAGCGTTCTGAGTGGGCCACTCTTATTCTCAGGCCTAACAGTGTAAACTGGAAGGTTGTCTTTCTGGCTGACCACCACATGCACAATCTCCTCCCACTTGTCGGCCAGCTTGTGTTTCCCTCTCAGTCGAACACTCCTGACCAAGACACGATCTCCCACATCCAACGTTGACTCGGTGACAGGTCTGTCAAATCTAACTTTGTTCCGAGCTGCTGTCTTGGCAGCATTCGTACTAGCAAGCTGGTAACTCTCTTGCAGATGGATTTTCAAGGCTCGTACATACTCAGAGTGGGATCTTTGCTTGCGACTGTTCAATGGGACATTGAAAGCAAGGTCGATAGGCAACCCAGGCTGCCGGCCAAACATGAGTTCGTATGGCGTGAACCCCGTCGTCTCATGTTTAGTGCAGTTGTATGCATGCACAAGTGGTTTGACAAAGTCTTTCCAGTGCGTTTTGTCTTGAGCATTGAGAGTTCCGAGCATGTTCAGTAGAGTCCTATTAAATCGTTCGACAGGGTTTCCCCTGGGGTGATAAGGGGTTGTCCGACTTTGGTGATGCCTGCTAGATTGCAGAGTTCTTTGATCATGTTTGACTCAAAGTCTGGCCCTTGGTCGCTGTGTAGTTTTTCAGGAAACCCATAGTGAACTATGAAGTTTTCCCACAGGCATTTGGCTACTGTACGTGCTTTTTGATTTGGTGTTGGAATCGCTAATGCATACTTCGTAAAGTAGTCTGTGATCACAAGCACATCTTTTGTGTTGCTTTTGTCTGGTTCCATCGATAAGAAGTCCATACAGACTAACTCTAGTGGTCTGGTTACTTCGATGTTGACTAGGGGTGCTGCTCTTTCTGGTGGCGTTTTACGGCGCACACAGCGATCACAACTCTTGATTTTCTTTTCAATGTCAGCAGCCATTCGGGGCCAAAAGAACCTGGACCGTATGAGGTCAAGGGTACGGTCAAACCCCATATGACCCATGTCATCATGAAGGCTTCTTAGTGCCATGCCTCTAAACTTCACAGGCAAAACAATCTGCCATCGGGTCTCCTCTCCAACTCGCCTTGGCCTGTAGAGGATGCCATCTTTCAACTCGAGCTTGTGCATCTCCCGTAAGTAGATAGGGAGTTCTGGCAACTCTTTCTTAACAGCCGGAGGTGGAGTTTCCCCAGTTTCTATCAGACGAAGAAGTTCATAGATGGCTGGATCAGCTTGCTGTTCTTGTATCACTTCTTCCTCTGAGATACTAGCAATGACAGGAAATCCGTCACAGTGTTCAAAGCTGTCTGGAACTGCTTGGGCCATCACGGCAAGAGATGCAACAAGCGGACTGATGGACTCATTCTCATGAGTGTTACCAGGCGGGCAGAGGAGGTGTTTCTCACAGACTGCATCAACAGTGGCGGAGGAGATACAGGTGGCTTTATCAGCTTCAGGCAGGTGGTGGCGCATGAACTGACGGATACGTTCTTCTTCTTTCTGAGAGACTAGATCATTCACAGGCTCAGCATGGGGACGTCGCGAGAGACCATCGGTGTCAAGGTTGCGTTTCCCTGGCCTGTGTTTTCTTTTGATCTCTCGCCCTTTCGGAGGGGTGGATATCCAGCTGTGAGGTCAGTTAATGGCTTTACTATCTTTGAATAGTGATGGATGAATCGTCGATAATACCCAGCGAAACCTAAAAATGAGCGTAGCTCTTTGAGGTTACTAGGGCTAGGCCATGTCTTCAGGGCTTGAATCTTTTGGGGTCTGTTTCAACTCCTTTCTGAGATACTATGTGTCCTGAATATCTCACAGATGTCTGAAAGAACTTACATTTCTCAATGGACAACTTAAGGCCGTACTCCTTCAGACGGTTCAAGACATTGAGGAGACGAGTCTCATGTTGTTCAAGGGTTTCTGAAAAGACTATCAGGTCATCGAGGAAGACAAGGACCTCTTTGAGATTGATGTCTCCCATACATTTCTCAATCAGTCTCTGAAACGTCCTGGGAGCATTCGTTATGCCCTGGGGCATTCGATTGAACTCCCAGAACCCTAACGGGCACACAAAAGCTGTTTTGGGCTTGTCCGCTTCTTCGACTTCAATTTGATAGTAGCCAGACTTGAGGTCTAAGACAGAGAACCATTTGGAGCCGGTAAGTGCTGAAAATGTCTCTTCTAGGTTGGGCAAGGCATAAGCATCCTTTATTGTCTGCAGGTTCAACTTGCGATAGTCGATACAGAGCCTCACATCTCCATTTTTCTTCCTAACTACTACGATAGGTGAGGAGAATGGGGACTCTGACTCTCGGATTATCCCCGCCTCACTGAGCTCTTGAAGGTGTCTCCGTACTGCATCAAGGTCTTGAGGGCGAATGGGAAGTGGTCTGTGTTTGAAAGGGGTCTCGTCATTTAATTTGATCTGGTGCTTGACCTTGTCAGCTCTGCCAAAATCTGAATCATGTAATGCGAACACCTCTGGCATGGAGCTTAGCTTTCTTTCAATTCTCTCCCGCCACTCAGATGGAATTGGAGAATCGTCAAAATTCAGCTTTATGTCCTTAGGAAGCTTTGAGAGACTACCTTGGTGTGCAGCATTGGATGTTTTGTATTCGTTCTTGACGACTTCCTGCAGGGAATACATCTCAGCCACAACACTCTTTGCTGGCAGGGTTATGTCGTGTTTGCTCTCGTTGCGCACTATCACAGGTAGCTTCATTGATGGAGTGGCAGGCCGAGTAAGCAAACAACTAGTGACAAGCACACCACCTGGCAATGAGGATGATGTGGGGGCTTCTACAACAATCCATTTCTCTAGACTTTGACTATGGACATGAGCTGTTGCTTCAATCAAACAGCTCTCTCCCGCAGCTATAACTGCGGGGTTTCTTCCTGACAGCCTTAGTAACCCTAAGCTGCTGTCTTCCTTCTGCTTATGTCTCTGTTGCATCACCTTATAAACAACTCTGCTACCATAAGGGAGAGCTCGGAGGTCTGCATTGGAGCAACGGTCATAGACTAAATCTAGTGTATTAGTGCCAATCAGGAGTGTTGACTGGGTACTAGAGCCTATGTCAGGCACCACTAGGGCAAGGGTTGGCACAGTGAGCTCAGAGCCAAAACAGTTCATGGGGAAGGTGATGTCCAACTCTATGAATCCTGAATATGGCACAGTCTGGCCATTTGCAGCTTCAACTTCTAACAGCTCGCCCAACGAGTGGATCTCCAAGTCAGCGAGGTGGTCTTCATAGAAGGACTGTGAAACCGTCGTCACTTGGGATCCCGTGTCGAGGAGACAATTATGAAGTTGTCCATCAATGAGCACTGATGCTGTATACTTGGCTCCAATGAGTCCCTTGGGTAGATTAGCACGGCTTGGGTGTTTGAGTTGATATCTCTGCTCTTTTTTCTGCTTAGATCTGGGGACACTTTCTCTGTCTTCAGCCCTCATTAGTCCCGCAACGAGAGCTGACTTAAGTTTAACTGATGGGGAGAAGCTGAACCATTCTGACTGTCCCACAAGGCCTGTTTTTCTCTCAGCTGATACTTCTTGTCAGCAACTAATGAGGGTTCGGGATCATTTTCACAGGTGGAGGCAAAATCCCCTCCTATCAGATCATTATCTAATAACTTTTGAATTCCTGTTATTAAACTACTCACCACCTGAAAAAAGCCTACTCACTCGATACCTAACTGACAGTTCTATATCTAAATACAAGAAGGTGATTCCCTCAGTATTTAATTCGCTGCCTTGCCTCACCACAACTATAGATTTATATGCTGTTGCAGGTCCATCTAAAATAGATCAACTTGTTGAGAGCGCTGCAAGTTCACTGCGAACGACCCTTGACTCCATTGCTCCCCAAAAAAAGAAGTTAATTAAACAAAAAAGAGTCGCACCCTGGTATAACTCTCTCACCCGTACACTAAAGTTAACCTCTCGGAGGCATGAACGAATATGGCGCTCCAGCAAACTGGAAGAGGCTTTACACGCATGGAGAGAGAGTCTCAGAATGTACAGGAAGGCCCTACGCAATGCCAGAGCTGCTTATTACTCCTCACTGATAGAAAAAAACAAAAACAATCCAAGGTTCCTCTTCAGCACGTTAGCTTCACTGACTAAATGTAACTACACTATTGATCCACGTATTCCTACAACCCTCAGCAGTGATGACTTCATGGACTTCTTTAACGACAAAACTCTGACAATTAGTTCCATCCACTGTCTCTAATCTGCCCTCAGATGCTGTTAGTGTAGAGAGATGAAATAGCTAATATTCACCTCGACACATTTACTTCAATCAACTTCGCTGAACTAGCTTCACTGATGTCGTCATCTAAAACTTCAACCTGTCTTCTGGACCCTATTCCATCCGGATTGCTAAAAGATATTTTCCCTTTGATTAGCCCTTCCTTACTAGAAATACTCAATATGTCTTTATTATCTGGCTATGTACCACAGTCCTTTAAAGTAGCTGTAATTAAACCTCTCCTTAAAAAACCTGCCCTCGACTCAAGTATTTTAGCCAGCTATAGACCCATTTCTAATCTTCCCTTCCTCCCTAAGATTCTGGAAAAAGCAGTTGCTAAACAGCTGTGTGACTTTTTACACAACAATAACTTATATGAGGATTTCCAGTCAGGTTTTAGAATGCATCACAGCACAGAGACAGCTTTAGTTAAGGTTTCAAATGATATTCTCAATGCGTCTGATAAAGGATTCATTTCCATCCTTGTTCTGTTAGATCTTAGCGCTGCATTTGACACAGTCGACCATCAAATCTTGTTACAGAGACTAGAGCATCTTATTGGTCTAAAAGGGACTGCACTAAATTGGTTTAAGTCCTATCTTTCAGATCGTTCCCAATTTGTCCATATCAATAATGTTTCTTCTATCCATACCAAAGTTAATCATGGGATTCCACAAGGTTCTGTGCTTGGACCAATACTTTTCACTATCTATATGCTCCCATTGGGTAAAATCATTAGAAAACACTGTATTAATTTCCACTGTTATGCTGACGATACACAACTCTATCAATTAAGCCAAATGAAATTCAATTCAATTCAATTCAATTCAATTTATTTGTATAGCCCAGAATCACAAATCAGATTTGCCCCAAAGGGCTTTACATTGTGTACAAAAGCAACACAACATCCCCTGTCCTTAGACCCTCACATCGTACAAGGTAAAACTCCCTAAAAAACCCCTTTAACAGGGAGAAAAAACGGAAGAACCCTCAGGAAGAGTAACAGAGGAGGAATCCCTCTTCCAGGACGGACAGGCGTGCAGTAGATGATGTGTGCAGGTGGAGAACATTACAGAGAAATTTGAATATTACAAACAAACAGAAATGTAATGAATGTTGGTAGAAGTGGAGGATGAGGAGCAGGATCCATCATAGCTTTCAGGTTTCACCAAGGCAGCCTCAGACCCTCCAACATCGTAGATCCCTGAGTGGCTGCACTGCAGCATGCTCTGTGAAAGAGAAAACACAGGGCAGGACTCCGGAACCACAGCAGATTTAAAAGTACAGTAGTGGTACAACAGTATCACAGATAGAAGAAGAAAAAGAAGCCCAGGGCATCTCATGAGGACCCGGCAGACTAACCTATCGCAGCATAACTATAACTAGGCCAGCCAGGGCCGGCCCTAACTATACGCTTCATCGAACAGGAAAGTTTTTAACCTATTCTTAAATATAGGAAGGGTGTCTGCCCCCCGGACTGAGACTGGAAGACGGTTCCACAGGAGGGGAGCCTGGAAGTTGAAGGCTCTGCCTCCTGTTTTAATTTTAGAAATTCTGGGAACCTCCAATAAGCCTGCATATTGGGAGCGTAATGTTCTTGATGGGCGATATGGGACTAAGAGATCCCTAAGGTAGGATGGAGCCTGACCGTTGAGTGCTTTATAGGTGAGGAGCAGGATTTTAAATTCTATACGAGATTTTACAGGAAGCCAGTGTAGAGCGGCTAATACAGGTGAGATATGCTCTCTTCTTCTAGTGCCGGTTAATAAACGAGCAGCTGCATTCTGGATCAGCTGGAGAGTCCTTAGAGACTTTTTGGTGCAACCCGACAGTAAAGAGTTGCAGTAGTCCAGCCTGGAAGTAATAAATGCATGGATAAGTTTTTCTGCATCTTTCAGAGACAGGAAGTGTCTGACCTTTGCTATGTTGCGTAGGTGGATAAAAGCAGTCCTAGAAATGTGTTTAATGTGGGCAGAGAATGACAAGTCTTGGTCCAAGACGACTCCCAGGTTTTTCACCGTGGAGCTAGAGGCCAGGGAGATGTCATCCAGGATAGCTATATCACTGGATATTGAGTTCCTCAGGATTTCAGACCCGAGTACAATAATTTCAGTTTTTTCTGAATTCAGTAGAAGGAAATTGCAGGTCATCCAGGATTTTATATCCTTAAGACAGGCTTGAAGTTTAGCTAGCTGATTGGTTTCTTTTGGCTTAATTGATAGATAGAGTTGTGTGTCGTCAGCATAACAGTGGAAATTAATACAGTGTTTTCTAATGATTTTACCCAATGGGAGCATATAGATGGTGAAAAGTATTGGTCCAAGCACAGAACCTTGTGGAACCCCATGATTAACTTTGGTATGGGTAGAAGAAACATTATTGATATGGACAAATTGGGAACGATCTGAAAGATAGGACTTAAACCAATTTAGTGCAGTCCCTTTTAGACCAATAAGATGCTCTAGTCTCTGTAACAAGATTTGATGGTCGACTGTGTCAAATGCAGCGCTAAGATCTAACAGAACAAGGATGGAAATGAATCCTTTATCAGACGCATTGAGAATATCATTTGAAACCTTAACTAAAGCTGTCTCTGTGCTGTGATGCATTCTAAAACCTGACTGGAAATCCTCATATAAGTTATTGTTGTGTAAAAAGTCACACAGCTGTTTAGCAACTGCTTTTTCCAGAATCTTAGAGAGGAAGGGAAGATTAGAAATGGGTCTAT
The DNA here is from genome assembly GCA_036785175.1 of Eupleurogrammus muticus. Classification (NCBI taxonomy): domain Eukaryota; kingdom Metazoa; phylum Chordata; class Actinopteri; order Scombriformes; family Trichiuridae; genus Eupleurogrammus; species Eupleurogrammus muticus. The sequence goes on along the minus strand of JAYKQN010000025.1, from coordinate 4,265,128 downwards.
AGTTGGCTAAAATACTTGAGTCGAGGGCAGGTTTTTTAAGGAGAGGTTTAATTACAGCTACTTTAAAGGACTGTGGTACATAGCCAGCTAATAAAGACATGTTTAGTATTTCTAGTAAGGAAGGGCTAATCAAAGGGAAGATATCTTTTAGCAATCCGGATGGAATAGGGTCCAGAAGACAGGTTGAAGTTTTAGATGACGACATCAGTGAAGCTAGTTCAGCGAAGTTGATTGAAGTAAATGTGTCGAGGTGAATATTAGCTATTTCATCTGTCTCTACACTAACAGCATCTGAGGGCAGATTAGAGCCAGTGGATGGAACAAGGTGATAAATTCTGTCTCTAATTGTCAGAATTTTGTCGTTAAAGAAGTCCATGAAGTCATCACTGCTGAGGGTTGTAGGAATACGTGGGTCAATAGTGTAGTTACATTTAGTCAGTGAAGCTAACGTGCTGAAGAGGAACCTTGGATTGTTTTTGTTTTTTTCTATGAGTGAGGAGTAATAAGCAGCTCTGGCATTGCGTAGGGCCTTCCTGTACATTCTGAGACTCTCTTTCCATGCGTGTAAAGCCTCTTCCAGTTTGCTGGAGCGCCATATTCGTTCATGTCTCCGAGAGGTTAACTTTAGTGTACGGGTGAGAGAGTTATACCAGGGTGCGACTCTTTTTTGTTTAATTAACTTCTTTTTTTGGGGAGCAATGGAGTCAAGGGTTGTTCGCAGTGAACTTGCAGCGCTCTCAACAAGTTGATCTATTTTAGATGGACCTGCAACAGCATATAAATCTATAGTTGTGGTGAGGCAAGGCAGCGAATTAAAGACTGAGGGAATCACCTTCTTGTATTTAGATATGGAACTGTCAGTTAGGTATCGAGTGAGTATGCTTTTTTCAGGTGGTGAGTAGTTTAATAACAGGAATTCAAAAGTTATTAGATAATGATCTGACAGGAGGGGATTCTGTGGGAAGACAGATAAGTGTTCAACCTCAATGCCGTATGTCAGGACGAGGTCAAGGGTGTGGTTAAAGCAATGGGTGGGCACATTTACTCTCTGAGAAAAGCCGATTGACTCTAGTAAAGAGAGGAAGGCAGAGCCAAGGCTATCACCATCAACATCGACATGAATATTAAAGTCACCTGCCATGATTATCTTATCTGTCCTGAGTACTAGACTTGAGAGATACTCTGAGAATTCTGATAAAAATTCTGAATATGGGCCTGGAGGGCGGTACACAGTGATAAATATGACTGGTTGTAGTGATTTCCAAGTTGGGTGGGAGAGACTAAGCACAAGGCTTTCAAATGATGTGTAGCTACACTTCGGTTCAGGGTTGATTAGTAAACTGGAGTTGAAAATGGCTGCAACTCCACCACCTCGGCCGCTGTCACGAGGAATATGAGTGTTAATATGGCTGGGAGGAGTGGATTCATTCAGGCTGACATATTCATCAGGATGCAGCCAGGTTTCAGTAAGACAGAGCAAGTCAATATTATAATCTGATATTATATCATTTATTAACAAAGCTTTGGATGACAGATGAAACCAATCAGCTAGCTAAACTTCAAGCCTGTTTTTAAGGATATAAAATCCTGGATGACCTGCAATTTCCTTCTACTGAATTCAGAAAAAACTGAAATTATTGTATTCGGGTCTGAAAATCCTGAGGAACTCAATATCCAGTTATATAGCTATCCTGGATGACATCTCCCTGGCCTCTAGCTCCACGGTGAAAAACCTGGGAGTCATCTTGGACCAAGACTTGTCATTCTCTGCCCACATTAAACATATTTCTAGGACTGCCTTTATTCACCTACGCAACATAGCAAAGGTCAGACACTTCCTGTCTCTGAAAGATGCAGAAAAACGTATCCATGCATTTATTACTTCCAGGCTGGACTACTGCAACTCTTTACTGTCGGGTTGCACCAAAAAGTCTCTAAGGACTCTCCAGCTGATCCAGAATGCAGCTGCTCGTTTATTAACCGGCACTAGAAGAAGAGAGCGTATCTCACCTGTATTAGCCGCTCTACACTGGCTTCCTGTAAAATCTCGTATAGAATTCAAAATCCTGCTCCTCACCTATAAAGCACTCAACGATCAGGCACCATCCTACCTTAGGGATCTCTTAGTCCCATATCGGCCATCAAGAACATTACGCTCCCAATATGCAGGCTTATTGGAGGTTCCCAGAATTTCTAAAATTAAAACAGGAGGCAGAGCCTTCAACTTCCAGGCTCCTCTCCTGTGGAACCGTCTTCCTGTCTCAGTCCGGGGGGCAGACACCCTTTATATATTTAAGAATAGGTTAAAAACTTTCCTGTTCGATGAAGCATATAGTTAGGGCCGGCCCTGGCTGGCCTAGTTATAGTTATGCTGCGATAGGATAGTCTGCCGGGTCCTCATGAGATGCCCTGGGCTTCTTTTTCTTCTTCTATCTGTGATACTGTTGTACCACTACTGTACTTTTAAATCTGCTGTGGTTCCGGAGTCCTGCCTTGTGTTTTCTCTTTCACAGAGCATGCTGCAGTGCAGCCACTGAGGGATCTACGGATGTTGGAGGGTCTGAGGCTGCCTTTGTGAAACCTGAAAGCTGTGATGGATCCTGCTCCTCATCCTCCACTTCTACCAACATTCATTACATTTCTGTTTGTTTGTAATATTCAAATTTCTCTGTAATGTTCTCCACCTGCACACATCATCTACTGCACGCCTGTCCGTCCTGGAAGAGGGATTCCTCCTCTGTTACTCTTCCTGAGGGTTCTTCCGTTTTTCTCCCTGTTAAAGGGGTTTTTTAGGGAGTTTTACCTTGTACGATGTGAGGGTCTAAGGACAGGGGATGTTGTGTTGCTTTTGTACACAATGTAAAGCCCTTTGGGGCAAATCTGATTTGTGATTCTGGGCTATACAAATAAATTGAATTGAATTGAATATGGCTGTCTTCGCCGCACCGGAAACAATACCAGGGCCTCGGTCTGTTACTAGGCCGTGGTTGGCTGTTTGTGTCTGTTGCTGGCTGACAATCAGCTGCTTTGGATTTCACTTGACTCTTTGCGCCATGTGTAGCTTTCTTTGGTTTTCTGCTTGTGAGCTGGCTTCTCAGCTGTGTGATCTGTTTCTTTAACATGGCGATTTCATCATCTCGAGGCGATGCTTGTGATTCGACTGTCTTATCCTTTTGTCTTGTGAGCTGGCTCTGCAGCTGGGCAATTTGATTTCTTAAATCAGTAACATCATTTGCAGAAATGTCATTTTCAAGAGAGCTTGCTGCTCAGAGGTGAACACTTGCTCTTTGCTTTGATGTACCAAGGTACTTCTTCATTCGGTTCTCTTTGGCAGCTTGCTTGTCTTCTTCGGTGCGTAGCTGCAATAGTAATTCAGTGAATGACGGTGGGTTTTCTTTCTTCCGTTCAAGCTGCAGATCGGCAATCAACGCGTTGTCCCAACAACCTCTGCAAAACTGGCGCAGGAGATGTCGGTCAGCGTCGCTGGCAAGTAAGCCACCCCTCTTCAATACCTTGGTGAGAGCTGTCTGTAGCCTGTGTAAGAACTGGGAGGGTGTCTCTCCAGTGTTCTGGAACGTGTTCAGGAACACAGCAAACAGTTCATCACCATCTTGTACAGTTTCAAATGCTGAGTCTAGTAGTTCAAGGTAGGTGGCAGGCAAAGCCTGTGGGCCTAAAGGTTTGACAACGTGGACTGCTGGTGGCACTAAACTGTCCAAAATCTTTCTGGAGCGCTGAAAGTCTGACAGAGCTGAATCTTGAAGCATGAGGTCGACACTGTTGCGCCATGTGTCAAAATCAACTTCATGACTGGGACAGGGAACTTTTCCCGAGAACTGTCGGAGTCTGAATGACGCATGGGCTGATGAAGCTGGGGCATGGCTTTTCACAACGTGTTCAACAATCACTCGTTGCACCTCTGCAGGGTTTGCAAAACTCACAGTTGTGACAGGCGCTTCATTCCCTTTGATCTGATCATGCTCTTTGACTTCAGTGGCTCGTTTAGGTGTTTCAGCAGGTGCTGTGGTATGTGCAGGCACAGGGGTCTTAGCAGGAGATGCCTCTTGTGGCTCAGCAGGCGCAGTGGTCTGTACAGGCACAGAGGCATTAGCGGGAGATGCCTCTTTTGGTTGAGTAGAGGGTGGCTGGTTTAGCGCAGGTGATCTTGCTAGCTGGAGTTGCAGCACATCTTCGAAGGATCTACCACTCAGCTTGGCAATTCTTTGAAGTTCAGCTATGAAGCTCTGGGTAGCGCTATCAGCCACAGTGGGGACGTATTCACTGGACAGGGCCTTGACAAAGTAGGTCACATTTCTTGGGCTTTTGAACTCATATGGCAGTATTGGTTCAAGGGTTTCCATTGCGCGTCCACTCTCATACTCCACAATGGCATTCTTGTGGTATGGAGACTCTGGGTCATCTATTCTGAGTGTTCTTGTGATGCCTCCATATCTAGTCAAAAAGTCAGTCACATCTTGGTCTGATTCTGTGTCAGTTAGTCCGCTAACAATGACTGCGTTAGGCACTTTAACATTCTCTGTATCTACTACTACTTCCATTTTGGCCGGGCTTCTATTTAGGTCTCTATTTTAGGTCTGGGTGATCAGATACAGTTCTCTCACTAATATTCACTTTATTTTAACAATAAACTACTCCTGGCTGGCTCGCCATATTACTGTAGCACTTATCTGGTTAACAGTAACCTTATGCTATAGTTAGGACCAGTGTCTAGGCTCGTAGAGAGCAGTAATAGTTAAAACAGTAATTATAGGAAAAGAACAAAGACACCACAGACCATCAAAGGAGATTTAAATGCCGACTTGTATTATAAAAGTAGAAAAGTTATAAACTATATCTGGTGGTACCAGGACATACACAATTACACTGACAACATTAATTGTAATTCAATAGTGTTATTAAATCTCTCGTAGACAACTCAATTGAGTATTTGCACTCTATTTCGTTCTAGTTTAGAGTTAACTCTTATCTTTCAGACTTTTATCTCCAGTATATTTTCTTTTGGCTGTAACCTAAAATTCTTATTTCTTTTGATAAGGGTAATTCTATTTTAGCAAAGAATTAGATCAGGTAACATAAACACTTAGTTTTTTGGTTAAGTGTAAATAATCTAAATTCTAATAACAGCAAGTGCTTTTATCAATAGGCCTATTTGGAATTCTAGATCTTATCCTGACAAGCTAAACCAGTGAGCTACTAGGTTTAGCTAGCATCAGTCAAGTTTGAACACAACATTCAAAGGTTAGGTTTCATTCAACCTGCATATCATTAATCAAACAACAAACATAACATCACAGCTATGCAAAACGGCATTTCACTAAATGCATCACAATAAATGTCCAGTTGAATTAGGTTATTCACAGTTCAGTTCAAAATAGTTCACAGAAGGCAATGTACACGCAGTCCAAACGTGCTAGCAACCAAAATAATAGTCCAGCGAAATCCAAGTGTTTAGAATTGTTCGCGATGAGTCTGCGCTTACCGCAAATCCAAGTCAACTTATCCTCTTGAAGCACGAGTATCAAAGCAATCCACAATCCAAGCTCTCAACAGATGAATTAGGGTACTTTTCTCCACAGAAGATCAACGAACACCTCGGATGGAACACGATGATGATCCACCGTCCTCTGTCAATGTGGGTGGCCCGCCAGCGGCATGCGTGGCTCCGACGACAACGTACACGGTTTTCACTTCAAAAATCAATTACCAACAAAACCAAAATCTACCCCCGTAGACAGAATAAAACTTAAACACTTTCAAATCAAAAGAAAATCCCTTAAGCTGCATTCACGCTGTATTTTGCTCACTGGTCTTTTCAACTAGCTCTGGCGCTAACATCTGCCTTCTTCTCCTAGCGATCTCAAAACAGGAAGTTCTAACCAGGAAGTTGCAGTCTTAATGACAACTTCCTGTGATACTAATTAATGAAAATAAAATATGTATTTTTAATCCTATTTATGCAACTAAATCATGAATTTCACATTTTAAATGGTAACATATTTATTTAAAATGTTTTAATGGTTTTTTAACTTGTAAATCTAATAATGGTTATTTTAACCTAGGTTACATAGTGATGTATTACTTTGAAGACAGATGTTATTACTCTTCTCACAATCAATATGCTTTAATATCTATCTATCTATCTATCTATCTATCTATCTATCTATCTATCTATCTATCTATCTATCTATCTATCTATCTATCTATCTATCTATCTATCTATATTTACATTTATCTTGTTTAAATTCATACTTTATATGAACGTTATATGAATAAATAACTCAACAATAAGTAATATACTTGTTAATGAGACATTTAACTTTTGAATACTGTAGGTGTATTTTGCTGATAATACTTCAGTACTGTTACCTAAGTAACAGCATTTTGAAAGATGCAAAGTGGAAAGGTCATGTTTATGTGATTGACAGAATAACAAATTGTGTATCCTAGTGATGTATTACTTTGAAGACAGATGTTATTACTCTTCTCACAATCAAACCAAGACCAAAGGAAGGAGTAAGTGCTAAAACTGTAACAGCTAAAACATTTGACCAGCTCTACAGTACAGACAGCAGAAATATATCTATATCTATATATATATATATATACAACATCTAAGATGATTATTAGTTATTAATAAAATAAATTAATTTATTGATTTAAATTAATTATAAACGCTGTACCACCAGAAATTCCGGACCAATAACCAATTAAAAAAAAATTTATCAGTCTACACTTACGAGCACCATTATTTGTGGGAATATTGATATTCCTGTAGTGAACAATAAAGGGAAGAATTAATTTCAGTCAATCAGTTTGATGTCACAATATGCGAGCATAAAATACTAGGACAAGTTCTCTGTAAAATATAACAGGATTTATTGTCTTCTGCATATTAATTCACAGATTAAAAATACTTAGGACTAAACAATTTCTATCGTATACTATAACTACTATCTACCAACTACAGGTTGACAAACAAACAGTAACAAAAGGGGGGGATTAATGCAAATGTGTGTGTGCGTGCGTTTGTGTGCACGTGCGTGCGTTTCTGTGTGTGAGTGTGCGATCGCGAAATGGCAGTTCAGCGTGACAATGCGAGATTAAATAGATCGGCTACAGAGTGTGAAACAACATCCGCTAGTGGTCAGGCTGGGATGGCACACTCCCAGATACTTTTGCGTATGGAAAGGTTGTTACCCTGGAACTCCGGTACAGGAACACCAGGCCAGCCACACCTTAAAGTGGTTTGAAATCAGCCTGCTTGGAGACACATGAACAGGATTCTGATTTATTAACTTTTGGCTGGAGCGGAAGAACTCGCCCAGCCTGCTAACTGCCTCCTTCCTAAGGGCTTCCCTCTACCTTTACACCTGCACCCCCACTGAGCCTATTAGTAGGGATACCTGGTAAAACCCCTTAGTTAACGACAGCTTCTTCCTAAACGGTAACAGTTGTTATAGTTACTGGAATTTGTTTAAACAATAAGTATACTTTTATTGTTAAGGGAATGTTAATTTCAAAGTCTAGATCAACCTACAAGAGCTTTCATCTATGGACTTGACTTAGACACACAGAACTGATTAATTTTACGTCATTGAGGAGAGGCTTAAAATCCTTTAAAAACACCAAGAAGTTTCACTCAATAAAAGTGAGTAGGCTTTACTTTAAATGCAGATAGATTGCTTTATTAAAGATATGCAAGAGCGTTCAGCAATTACAAATTAAGTAAAAAATTAAAAAGGGGTTTGAAAATCAACAATTAATCACAAGTGATATCTCTTTCCCTAACCTATCTCTAAATCCCCTAACTCTGTACTACTCACAAATCCCCGCGTTCTGGCAAAACAGCTTTCAAGGGTTAGCGTCGTCTTGGCAGGCGGTTGGAGAGAAGCTTGAGTTCAGAGTTGTTGGAATGATGATGGATGTATGAGTTCCAGCTCATACCCAGATCTTAAGTCTTCGTTGTTGAAGGCTAATGGCCAAAGGCCATTAGCTTGTTGCTTTGTAGCATCCAAGAATCTTCTGTTCCTCTTTAGTCAATTTGGGTCGTTGTTCAGAGTGTCGTAGTGTCCCCATGCAACCCAAAAAGAGCTGTCTTCCTCTAAAAATCTAGGGTTTTTATACTCTTAAACTGTCCCTTATTTGGTCACATATCATTTCATTGGTGGATTGGAGTTGCTGTGGAAAGCACCTTTTTTACCAACAGAGTGACGTTTAGGCTAGCTTTTTGCCAATTCATCAGAACATGGCCGCGACCGACGCATATATGGCCTGTTCCGGACAAAAATTAAAAGGTAAGCATTATACCGTGCCTATTGGCTCAGTGACAAGTTTCAATGCCTCATATTAAACACACCCTCGGTGTCTGTTGACTTCGGTACTTTCCTCTGCAACTTTCCCTTCCCCATTTCCATTTTACACAATGACATTTAAATCACACTTTTATACTTCATAGTTTGCAAGTTCATTTCATTCTTCATTATTCATACATTGATTATCAACTTATCATTACTTTTGTTACAATCGGTTATATAAATGAATCACAGGAACTTCTTCCCATGGAAAGCACCTTTCTTACCAACAGAGTGACGTTTAGGTTAGCTTTTTGTCAAATCATAGAAATTGACCATGTGAACAAATCACATGTGGTCTATTATTCCTGACTTATAGACAAAAATTAAAAAGTTAGCATAAATACCATGCCTATTTACACAGTTACTATTTTCAGTGCCATATTAAACACACCTATTGTATCTGTTGTTTCTGGGTACTTTCCATTAAAGCATCTTATATTTGATACATTTCATTCTGTCAGATTTATCAAAACCCTTTACAGGGGGAAAATATCTGCCGGTTCTGACTGCAGGATTTATAATATCAAACATCATTAGCTTTCAACCTTTGCATCCATTCTTACATCCTTCAAACACAATGATTTGTAATAACATTTTATACTCACAACTCAATTTTAACTTTAATCACCCTCCTTGTCTCCCCTTACTGCATATTTCTCTTCAGCCTCCAACCCCGTGACCCAAGCTCGGTCTTCCTCTTTCTTTCGACCATCGTTGATACTTCCTCCATATCAGGAATGGGTGACATTTCATTCCAAGCATCGATGACAAACACTTCATCCTCCGTTGCCCTTTCTGGTTCCTCGGGAGTCTTCATAACGACTTCTTTCTCAAATCTCATGGTTATTTTTGGTTCATTGTATTCTATCTCCTCTTTTGGTCTTGTTTCTACTTTAGGTCCTAATCTTTCCATTATACTTGATTTGGCCGCCAGGGGGAGGTCGATCTCTGGTTCCACCATAACCTTTGGTGGAGAGATTTTAACCTCAGGTGTCAATTTAGGCATTTTTCTTTGCACCCATCGACGCATGTAAGGCCTTTTATTTATAGCTGCCTGGTTATCTATAGCTGCCTGGGGCCTTTCCATGGTTTCTTGGTAAAAAGTTCTAATTCTGTGAGACCTTCCACGGCCTCGGCATCCTCCTCTGCGCCGACCTCCATGTCGGTATCTTCCCCTGTGTTGACCCCCATACACGAAGGAATTCAGGTTGTCACCATAGGAGTCCGGATTTGCGGCCTCGGCGACACCCCCTCCACGGACTCGATGGTGTTCTTGGTAATTGTTAGGCTCGAGAAATCTTTTCCCTCGAAGTGCGATCGTATCAACTCGGCTCCTGACCCAGAACGGCTCCTCTGGATCACAGATGTAGTGGTCTATCATCGCACCATTTGGAAGATGTATCGTTGATGCCACCTGACGAAACGATTTTGGTATCACCCAGCTTTTGACGTTCACGGGGCAGTATTCTGCCCTGCCATAGCAGCCTTTTTCGATGTTGATCCAGTGAGATCCTTGGGTATGGCTCACTGACTGCCAGGGGCATTCAGCATGTGCTTCGAGGACCATCAGGATATCTCCACATTCGGGCCCGAGATCGGTGTCACCAGGGTATCTTAGAATGCCGACAATTTTCTCTCTTTCTCCTTCCTTGACACATCGTTTGCATTTGACTCCCTCAGCGGTGACCCACAGGTTTCGGCCCCATCCCAGGTCTCTCTGGCAATGGCGTTGATTGCATTTGGGCAGTGGCTGAAAAATACAGTAGGTTACTTAATTACTTATTGATTCGGGTTTCAGCAGTTTAGCAAAGCGAAGCGTGAGTCCCTTCTTTGGCAGCAATGGCTCACAGTGGTGTTATGTGTGGGCCTGGCAACCCCTCATAGGGGTTCTCCATGACTTGCTCACGGCTTCTGGACATGGTTTTGCGTTGCTGTTCTGCTTCTCTCTGCTGCTCTGCTTCTATTGCCGATTCTACCGGCTCTGGCCCAGGGAATAGGTACCCGTACAGGATGAACCATACAATCAGAGGCAGATTGCTGGTCAGTTCCAATAGGCACAACAGGCTACATATCCCCCATCCTAAGGACCAGACGCAGAGCCGGACCAACTTGTGCACCCAGAAGCGGGCCCCTTTGCCGCGTAGCTGAAGGACTTGGGAGGCCATGTATGACAGCATGCCTACTACCAACAATCCTTCGCAGACCAAGTTACCCCAGTACATGGTAACAGAGATCAGGGAAGTCAGGTCCGCAGCCATCCATATCAGCAGCAGGACCCCTCTCTCAATGCCTCTCCGAGTAGAGTCAATCTTCATACGGCTCAGGATGAAGGCCATGAACCAGGATGTCGTATAGTTATACTGGCCTTTCAGTATGTTGTTTATCGCAACATGCACCAGGCCTTCCAGCAGACAGAGTACACGGACCCCGTAGTGTTTTCTCCAGGGTCCCGTGCAGCAGAACAGCAACCAGACCACCTCCAGCACCACGAACTCGGTTGTACCTACATCAGTTGGTGCCGGTATGCTCGAGTTGGATAGAGTGCCCCAAGTAGTGGTCCATTGGGTCACCGTGGTGGTCTCCGGGTAGCACGAGTTAGTCGTGTCGCTTGCCATGGTTGCCTTCTTGATGGTTCTTCTTTGCTGCTCAAAGTCGAGGCTCGGAATGAGCTTAGTGCTCCAGCGCTGCCACATTTATTGGGGGTTAGGCTCCTCCTCCAGTAGGAGGAGCCTTAGCTCCTCCCTCGTTATTGGAAGCCTCGCCCTATGACGTTCGAGGGCGGATGTGACGATCATCCTGACACATCCAATTATTAACAGGGCCAGAAGGACAACCCCCAGGCCCATCAGTAAATACAGAACCAGTTTCTGGGCTATTCCCGACAGCTGCTCGTAAACTTGAGTAGCCCCTTCCTCCACTTTTTCCACAATTTCTCTAGGGATCTCTTCAATACTTTCAATAACAGTGCGCCCCCATAACTCAGCAACGGTGCATTCATGGTCTCCACAATGCAGCCATCTTTCATGAGGTTGCTCGCACGTTCCATTGTTGTACATTTTGTTCGGACCCAGCCACTCATACCCTTCGATCTCCTTGCCTTCGCAGAGACTCTTGCGGAACGCATGACCCTCCATTCTACTTTGTTCCGCTTCTCCGACGAACGGCACAATCTCTCCTGTCACCTTCTTCCATTCAGTCATCTGACCCAACAGCATTCTGGCGCACCCTTGGGACAATGGGGTCGTTGACCTCTGCCAAACTGGCTCGTGGGTTGCTCGGGTGAAATTTCTTCTCACATGAGTTTTACTTCTCACCCACTTAGTTCCCTGGCGGAAAGCCCCGTACTTTCCCTCATACCACTGGTCACAGGTACTTTCCCAACCTGGTATTCCCCCACACGGTCGTCTAGCCAGTTCGATAGTACAGGTTTCATTTGACTGATCACAGCTCATTTTCCAAGGTCTGGGCGTGACTGTGAGCTGAGGCCTCATTCCTATACCCAGATACCATTCTGCTAAACCGTCTCCCAGGGAATAGACAGTCGCCAGATATTGATACTTCACCCAGTAATTACTGGATTGATTTAGACATGGTACAACCCATTCCTCCACTTCCTCTCGTTGCAGTCCCCACCAGGTGCGCTTAGTATCTCGATAGAAATGCTCAACCCATGCCTGCAGGGTTCCTTTAAGGGTTTTACTGTCTTTGACTTTAGTGCAGTTATAACGCCAATTTCCGGACTTCCAGGCACTGACCTGATAGATATCACATCTAGCAGTAACCCAGGGGTTTTTAACTCCTGAGCCCATCTCAAATTCGTCTCCGTTAAGGTTGTTGAACATCCTGGTAGCCGCACATTCATCTATTTTCTTGAAATCCCCTTTGGGGGCAGACCATAGGTCATCTGGGGTTGGTAGTTTTTGTACATACATTTCTGTTTTGGAAGGTCCCATTAAGCCGCCTCCATTTGTTGGCATCAACACTTTATAACTTCCTCTCAGATGAGTAACCTTCGTCTTCCAGACCCATGGTAGGGTGCCATTCAACCAGTCTTCATGGGTTACCCATCTAGCCAGCAGGGATTCAGGCATTAATGCGGCGGTGTCTTCTCTCACCAAACTGGTGGTCAAATAATTCTGGCCTTGGCACATGAGAGGTCCTAGGTTCCACATACAAGGGTTCAGAGGGAATGCCTTATCCTTAAGACATCTCTTGAACTTGCCTAGGACCGGTCGGGAGCCGACCACTGGCCCCAGGAGGATAGGCACCGGGGTAGGATCTTCTGTCCGCTCCTCACCTATTTCTGTCGTATTCCCGGTGTCGTTCCTTCCCAGTGTGTTCCTGGGCCTCTCAGCCTGATGTTCACAGGTTAAATTTAGGTTTCCCAGAAACCCATCAGGTTTCGGTATAGAGGTATGGCACCTTCTAGTTTGGTGTGACGCCGGTTGCACCACTTCTTCTCTCCAGTATGTGATATTTGGCTCTTGTTTATTTGTCACACACGTCTGGGTGTAGTACCAATTAGGGCTCTGTCCATCTATCTGGATCCAGTTCACTTTGGTTTGGCGAGTTTCATTACGAATCAAGTTCAACCAATACAGTAGGATTTTCTTTTTAGAACTCACTACTGCGCTCAGAATTCTTCTGGATGTGTCATTCCCCCACAGGTTTGACCAGGTGGCTGTGGTATCATTGTCACTGCCCGTCCAGTTGAATTTCTTTTGAAGTAATTCTTCTCGGCGGGTTACGTTTAGAGATCGAAGGTTTTGTAGCAGGGTCGTTAGGCTGGTCTCGTTTTCCTCTGGTTTTGGATTAATTAAGACCGTCACTTCATGGTCCACTCTCCAACAGCTTTGATTGTAGGATCTTGTGGTTATATAACCAATTCGTATATGTTTTTGCTCCCAGGGGAGATCTCCAAAATGGTACAGGATAGCTAGTACTATTACTGTCCCTATTATCCCCACCATTAATTTGATCTTGGTCCATTTTGGATCATATCGGACCCCTCTGGGTCGCATGCTCCTCGGTCTTAGCTCCATTCCTTTGCTGTATGTTGCTCTTGTTCTGTCCGTTAGGCTTTATCTCGTAGTCAGTGTTCGTAGCTCCACCTCTTGTTCTGCACGCATCAGCAGTTATTTTTTGTGTCTAGACTTTGTAGGCGGTCGTGGCCATGAGGCCGCCTCTTCTGGATTTAGAGGATAAGGCCAACCCTTATGGGCCAGCTGGTGTTTAATTCTTTTTAGGACTTCTTCATTTTGCCATCCCTTTTCTTGGTAAAGGGCTTTGTATAATTTTCTTTCTGTTGGTTCAGGGAGTTCACAAATCCTCCCTTCGTCATCGGTTACTACTATATAGGCAACCGATGCCTTAACCTTTGTCCATGGTTCTTCCATTGTGGACGGACTCCATCTTCCTGGGATGTGTCTGATAGATCCTTCTCCTGTTCTCCTTTGACTTATCAGTTTTCCAACCCATTGGGATGTCTGCCAGATGATATCGTCTCCAACGCGAACTTCCACAAAGGGCTCCTCAGTGCTTCGGAATTCCCTCATGAACCCTCTTCTTTCTACCGAGTTCACGCTTCCGTAGCAGCAATGACTATTCGTTCGAATTCTTATTAGGGTTTGGTTACAGATTATTGGATATTCATATATTACTATTAATTGGTAAGGTATTGGTATTTTGACATTAAATCGCCGTTCTATTGTAGAGATGTAGTAGGGTTCCAGTCTCCATCGTTGCCATTGGGTTATCCTGGCTACTCCTTTACTTCTCTGTCGTTTTCTCTGCTTGTCCGTCATCCTTAGGTTTTCCCTTAGGTTTAAACAGGCTTACAAACTTCTGGAATTTGGTTTTCCCCTTCACCGGTTCTTTTTTGACTGGTGGATTAATCTGTTCTTCGGTGGCGCTGCATACTTTGAGGGCCAAGGAGTATATCCCCTTGTACGGAACCGACACTGTTTGGAGTTTCACCTCTACCAGATGTATCTCCTCCGGGTACAGAGGACTTGGGGCTCTGTGGACATACGAGCCTGGAACTTGGAGTATCTTTTCTCTCACTTCTGCTTCTGGAGTGACTCTGCAGTACAGTCTTTTCTCCCTTATTTGCGCTGCAGGATTACCCCACCCATCTAGGCGGGTCATGTAATAATGCTGACGATTCCAATTTCTTCCGGGCTCTTCAGGAATCACGTCAGCTGTCCTGACCCACGGCAGCTGCGGATCGGTTACCATTTCTCGGGCTAATCTTCCCCAACATGTGAGTTCCCAGGGCCCCAACCACCCTCCTTGAATCGCCATTTCTCGGAGCGTTTCTGGAAGATGATTTACATCGTCTTCCGGATTATGATTGGGTCCGGGTTCTCGGTAAATTCGGAACTGCTGTCGTACTTTGGTTTGTCCAATCAGCAGGCCTCGAGTTTCTTCCAAAGTTGTGTATGGCCATCCTTTATCGATGGTTTCTATCCATCCCGTCTGCAGGACCAGTGTACAGCAGCTGGCAAAGGGCGGCGCAGTCGCCCCCTCCATGGCTGTCATTCGTCCTCCCATAGCTCCTGCTGACCAGTCCTCCGTGTCAGGGGGTAACTGGTTCAGGATCATCAACGGGTTGGAGAATTTGCGGACCTGCCAGCCTTCAGCTGTGCAGACCTCACGGAGCCTTCCAGATCTCACCTCGAGTTCACATCTTCCACATCGAACTATCTCAGTTCCAGTCCAGCAACACTGACAGCCAACAGGACCTTCGGAGTCTTTCCTAAGATTCCATTGTGTAATGACCTTTAGTCGGGGTAGTCTTTCTACCCGACAGGAAGGACATATCATTGCATCGGTGACCTTGACAGGACCAGGTGTGGTTCCGTCTAGCCCGTAGATGCTATCCTTCTCTCGACCCGGCACCCTCGTAATCCTCTCGTTGCCTGGGCCATTCCATGCTATAGGGAGCGGTGATAATGCTCCACAGCTTACGCATACTCCGTCCGGAGCTATCCTCCAGAGTATGGGCTCGGGTTCCCATTCGTTTACATAATTCTTTTTAGCGAAATTTAATTTGGTGATTGCTCTTCCTACCCAAACTTCTTGATGCCCTCTCCTCAAGACAACCACTCCTTGGATATTAGCTACTTGTATCCAGGATGGCAGGTTCTGTGTTCTTGAAGCCATCAGTCTTTCGGCTTCCTGGTTACTTCTCTAGATCGGTACTGGTTTCAGTTGCTCCACTCCTTGGATCCCGTGATCTCTTGTCCTCACTGTGTTGAGATCAAGAATCTCCATTACTTCATCTTGTCGGTCGTATTTAGGATACACTGCCACTCCTTCTGGGCGTGCCCTTGCTTTTATCCACACCTTCTGCCCCTCTTTGATTGGGTAGCTTGAGTTAGGACCCGCCTCTAGCTTAGGTGCCTTCCTCCCAATCTCAACGGTTCGGTATGGCCTCTCATTCAACTCTTGCGCAGGTGGTGGGCGGCCTTCTCTCACACGATCATTTAGTGCTCCCCCCAACTCAACCATTCCGGTGCTCCATTCTTTATCATTTGCGTTCTTCGCTATCCAATTCTTTATTAATGCTATTGTTCTTTCCACCACCCCGTTAGCTTGTGGCGTATAAGGGGGTGAATAGATTCTCTGCACTCCATATTTCTGGCACCAGTTGTCGACAACAGCATTCTTGAAATGCGTACCATTGTCGGTTCTGAGTTCTTTGGGAACACCGAGCGCGCTACAGGCTTGTTCCAGGAGAGACACTACGCTGCTGCCTGTCGCTCTTCTTGTGGGTTTTGCTATAGCATATCCCGACATAGAATCGACCATTACCAGCAGATAACGCTCTCCCTTCTTGCCTGTAATTCCCATAGGTCCAGCTACATCCATGCAGACTGACCCCCACGGGATTGAGCTTTTGATGGTTTGCCCAACCATACGCTGCCCTTTCCGTCCTGCATTGTATTGCCCACATACTTGGCAATCTCTGAGAACTTTCTTAACTCGTTTCTCTGGGATCCAAAGTTGCATCTTTTCCAGCCCTTTACGTGTTGGTAGTATACCGGCATGACCGATGTCCTCATGGACTGCCAATATCACCTCCTCCACGCAGTTTTCGGGAACGACTCTCCCCTTTGCAGAGTCTTCCCATCCTCTTGCCCCCGTTAGTAGTACCCTACGTGCTTGCACGTATTGGTCGACTTCAGCATTACCCCGCCAATGTTCACCCTTGGTAGTGTGCGCCCTCTGGTGCACCACTTCAAGGTCCAGATTCATTTTTAACTCAGCTATCTTTTTCCACAGGTCACTATGAGCTATTGTTTTGCCCTTAGCACCTTCAAAGTCATTTTCAAGCCAGATCTCCAGGTCTTCTTTTAGTGCCTGAGCACAATAAAAGCTATCTGTGATTATTTTGGCTTGTTTAATCTTGCGTTTTTCCAGCTCCAACAGGCCTTCTACCACAGCGGTTACCTCTCCGGTCTGTGCAGTGCCTGCGACTTTTCCTCTTTGTCTAGTTTCTTCTTTTCCACTTCTTTTCAAAATGAAGCCCCAATAGGCCTTCTCATCATGGCCCTTTTTGGACCCGTCAGTGTACAGTTCCCATTCTTTTTCTGTACTTTCCGCCTTTGGGGTCTTCTTTTTATTCGAAACAGGACCAGCCGGCCCTATTTCTAGGTCTGGATCGAGCAAGATGTCTTCCCATCTTGCCCACCTTGTGTTGGTCGCCTTGGTGCTTTCCACGGTCCCCTTCCTGAGGTAACGGTGTACTGCACTTTGCGTCTCGACTTTAATCGGTTGTCCTTGAGCCAATTCCTTCAACGCTCCCCAGTATCTGGCAAGGACGGCTAATTCCTTTTCCTCAGGCATGAATTTCTTTTCCACCGACGTTAGGACGTAGCTCCAAAGTGCTATCATCCCACCGCCTTCATTTTGGACTACTACCACGGCATTGTCTTCATCACAATGGATGGTAGCTTTCAGACTGCTTTCAACTTGTCTTGGCTCCAGCGTTTCTGCTTCGGAGATTGCTCTTTGTAGAGCTTTAAGATGTTCTTGATCCTGTGCCGTCCATGTCCACCCATTTTTACCAGAAACCAATACTTCTGATTCACCTTCCTCCTTCTGGCATTTTCTTAATTTCTGATATAGGGGTCTTGCCAATTTTTGATACCCCCTTACATGGTCTCTGACGTAGTTGCATAAGCCTAATATACTTTGGAGGTCTCTTACTGATTCTGGTGCTGTTATTTGGGTTATCTTTTCTCTGTAGCTTTCAGCCAGGCCCAACTCTGTTGACACGGTGAACCCTAAATAATTCACCTCCAGTTGCGCTAACTGGCATTTTTTCAAATTCAGCTTCAGTCCTGATTTGGCCAAACGTTCAACCACTTCTTGGAGTCGATTCAGGTGAATTTCTTCATCATCATCGGCGAAGTATACATCATCAATGTACACTGTCACTCCAATGCCTTCTAGGATTTTCATCACAGCCTCTTGGAAAACATTGGGACTGTTCTTGTAACCCTGTGGCAGGCGAGTCCAGCAATAGGACGTGCCTTTGTGAGTGAACGCTGTCTTTGGCTGTGAAACTGCAGCAAGGGGTAGTGACCAGAAGCCATTTGCCAGATCAATACAGGTTTTATACTTTTTCACTTGCAGTGTCTTTAGCGTGCCTTGTGGATTTATGAGGCTGGCCCGGTTAGCCACCGTTCTTCTGTTTAAGGCTTTGAAATTGATCACCGCTCTCCAACCTCCTCCACTGACCACAGACTTCTGCACACCCTGTATGGGGCTGTTGGTGATGGGATTCGGCTCTTTCCGGACCACTCCCTGCTCCAGCAGCTCGGATACGATAAGATCCATTTCTTCAACCGCATTAGGATTAATTGGGTATTGACGCACAGGCGGATGTACTCCTCCGAGTATAACATGTGCATATTCATGACTTAGGGCACCGCAATCATTTTTAAATTTTGCAACTACTGCTTTCCCCAGAATTTTCCGCAATCTTCTTTTTCCGTTTGCGGACAGGTCACTGGCTTGGATCTTCTGCTCCATGGTCTCCGTCACATCAACTTCTTTGAACCATCGAACTTTGTTGGGTTTGAGCCTAAGCTCAATCAGTCTTTCCTCTATGTTTTTAGGATCATCCAAGTCATTTAAGGACACCAGGTTTTGTGGACCTAGCACCCACACTTTGTCTAACCATATGGCATATGGCAATCTTGTTTTTCTCCCGTCGGCCATCATCACTTCAAGCGTGCCCTTCGGTCTTAATTTTCGACGAGTCATAGATACAGTGGCCCCTGTATCTACTAGGTAGGGTTCTCCATCTATATTGGTATAGATCTCGTTTCCTACCCAGTAAGCACGCTCCAAAATGACTCGTCGGAGCTGAGCCGTTAGTCAGGACCTTCCAGCTGAATCCTTTTTACGGGATTCAATGAGTTTAGACTTCTCAGCAGGACTCAATTTATCAAACTCTGCTTGGGACAGGCGGCCTGCGGGCTGCGTCTTAGCCGGAGCTCGTCTCTCAGTTCCCCCTTGCTGACCTTGAGTGGATCCTGACACCGGAGTCTGCTGCCTCGGTTGGTATGAGTCGCTTCTCATTTTGCTGTAAGTCCCTTGACCTTCTTTAGCTCTTTGCTGCTTCAGGCTTTTGTTTAAACAGTCAAACGCTACCACTGCTTTCCTTATGTCAGTGTCATTGTGTGCTGAGTGGTGCATGCGTTTGAATTCATTTGCCCCGGGAAGCCCGTCTGTGACCTTTCCCAGGAACGCTATGGCTCTTTTTGGAGGAATTTCACTGCTTTCACTAGCCCAAAGCGTGGCTAGGTCTTCTCCCGCCCTCAGTCTACGATTGAGTCGATGGGCTTTAGCGTCTTCATCATCACCTTCTCCCATCGTCACTAATTCATAGAATTCTTGAGCGGTTTGTTGGGCTGGTACTTGGATCTGCATCACTTTGCCTATCCACAGCCTTTTTACTTGCTCGCTCACATGCTGCTGGTTAACCATTCTCCAAGTATCACAAAGATAATTCTTTGGGGCCTCTCCCGCACCTTGTGGTCGAATAAGGGTTATTAGCCCATTCAGGTCTTTAAGCGACCTCGCCCTCTCTCTTCTATCATCTTCACTGCTATCCGAGGGAGGTGATCTGTCGCGGATCGTACTTCTTCGGGAGGGAGTAGGACTAGCCTTGTGCCGGCGTCGTCCCCTTGGTACTTCTGGTAAGGCAGTTTCGAGCGGGATTTCCTCCACTTCCAGTGGAGTTTTCTCTTTTTTCTTCGGTCTGACTGGGATGAAATCTTCATCATCAGATCCATGCTCCATTTCTGCTGCTTCTTTTACTGCTACCACTATTCTGGGCTTGATCTTTCTCAGCAGAAAATCATGTGCTATCTCCAGGTAGCTTCTTCTGTATGTCTCAGTTATTGTTGTATCTTGTGCCAATTTCGCGTATGGTGGCATATTGGCTATATTGCAATAGTCACCATAAGTGTACTCTTCATCTCCGTCCACTGAGTCCTTCATTTTCCCGTTCCAGCTGTCGGGGGGCTCTACTAGCGTTTGGTTGACCGACGGCACGTAAGTGTGTCGGCCATCCCTTGCCTTCAAAGGGCCCCATTCCGGACATCTAGCTCGTCTTGCAGAAGCTTCTCCGGGATTATGGTACGCTGGTGGCTTTTTGCCAGGCCTGTTGTAAGTTGTCATTTTCATTTTGTCAGGTTGTCTGTGGGCTATATGCCAGCTAGTGTCGCTGGCTACCTCCATGCCTTCATCAGAGCCCCCACTTTCTTCTTCCTGTCTCCAGCCTCCCTCCTCAGCTGCCTTTAAGGGCTGAATTTGGCAGGGCCGCACAGGAGAGCGGCTTTCAGAGGCACATCGTGAGGCTAGGGCATCTCTGACCTCACGTACCGACTGGTAACCTTGGCTTTCAGGTCTTTCGAGCTCCAGTGGGACCCCTTCTTCGATCCCACAGGCCCCTGGAACAATCTCGCCTCTAGGTGTTGTCAGTCTGACCCGTCCCATGCCACACTGACTTGTAAACTCCTGCTGGTCGTCTTGGGTCAGTTGTTGGCATGCGGTAGCGGGAGCAGGCTCCCTGCTTTTTACAGTATAGGCTCTGGATGGTGGCCTGGATTCCTCTGGGAATTCTGTGTCCGCACCTATAAACGGATGGTACGGTGTTGGCGGTCTACAACGGTCCGACCCTTGCTCTGGCGGTGGTCGATAGTTATCGCTCCCCGGCCAGCTGCTTTGCCTGACCGTTACCCTGACGGGTTTAATGGATGGTGTTTCCTCCGTTGGGTTTAACATATCATACGACCCTCCTGGACTCATCCTGGGGTCGTAGATTATGGTGACCGTCTTCAATGGGCTCCACACTCCTTTAATTCTGTCATGTTCTTTTATTGCCGCTATCACTCCCTTTTCTACTGCTCTCCAGTAATTTAAAGGTGCCCCGCAGTAGATCAAGGGTATAGTGATTGACTCTAGTTTGTGGTTACAAGCACACATCAGGCCCGTGGTCACGGAGTTCATAACTCGCTGCTGGTATCTTGTCACCTCCTCGGTGAACCACGGGTCCAGCACATGGAGAACAGAGTCGGCCCAATTAGCGTCAGGTGTTGGTACTTGTACAACATCACCTGGACCAATAGGGGCCCGTTCCTCTCTTGCTCGACGTATCTCTTGTTTATATGTTTTACCACATATCTCTTCCCAGTCTTCTCTTAGTCCTTCATCCACAAACAGACTTGACAGGGTCCATATCAGAGCTGCAGCTGCTCTGGATTGTCTCAGGCCTTCCCAGCTCCGCTGTACAACGGTGTTGTTAGTCATTCTCATGCGGTCTCTGGGTTTTGGCTTTTCTGGTTCTTGTTGTGTTTTTCCCTTTGTTTTCAGCACCGGGTGCATCGGGGTAAAATGTGGTGCGGCATACGAGTCATCACTGTCCAGTTCGTGCTGCCTAGTTTTTGCCAACACCTTCTTATGCCCCGGTTCACAGTTTTCAGGCCCTACCGCCTCGAACCTGGGTATTGCTGGGCCTGGAACCGGTTCCTTTCCCGGTGCCGTTTGAGAGGTGGACACCCCTGCAGGGGTAGATGTGTCATGGGCTGTGAGGAGTGCCGTCAGTATAGGGTTCCGGGTCTGCAGAGGTGAGGCATGTGAGCCACGCCTTTCGGGCCGAGATTCTGTGATAGATCTTTTCTCTATCTCCTTCTTCAGATCTTCGCAGGTTTTCTTAAACAGAGCCATTTCCTTTTTCTGCTCCTGCCTTATCTTGCGAACCTCCTCCATTCCTGACACCACCTCGTCACGAGGGTCTCCAAAACTGTAAGCATCTAGGGCTTTCCTTTGTTGACGTGCCCCAGATTCATCGCTGTCGTATTCCTCACTCCCTTCCTCACTCCCTTCTCCGAGCCGACTATTGTTGCCGTCATACTCGGTGGGAGCTGCCTCAGGGGGTTCAATCACTGTCGTGTTCTGGTCTGCCCACTGTCTCAGTGCTTCCGCCGCCGGACAGTCTTTTGGCTCTCTACTACTTTTCTTGTCTTTGTTAATCAACAACTTTCCCCAGCCTGTCAGCTTGTGGATCAGCTTGATGTCCCCGTCGTAATCTTCGTCGGGACTACATATCGCCATCCTCCTTTTCACCCAAGGGAATTGTAGGAGGTGCGACGCTGCCCACCCTAACCAGGTTCTGGTCCGGTTGTCGGCGGTCATCTTTTTTGTTTTAAGGATTGGACCCTTCACAAGGGCCACATCCCAGGCGCCATCTGGTTCCGACACCCAGTAGGTGTCGTCATCTGTATTCTGTGATTCGTTGTATTCTTGTTCGGTCACATGCAAAGCTTCTAGTAATAGCTTTGCATTAGATTTCAGGGTCTGCCATTCATCGAGCCAAGGTACCACCATTATGGCTTTAGACCCCTGGGTCTGGTTTGTCTCAACCAGATCATCTTGGGGCTGGCTTGAGGCGGCCATAGCTGCTTTTCCTTCTCCCACCGGCCGGATGGGAGCTATGCCAGCAGCCCTCCTGGCCTTCAGGCTCTTTCACAGGACTCCTCGTCCTGTCTCGGGGGTCTCGGTCCTCAACCCTACCCCCGGTCTCGGTCGTGGGTTTCTCTTTTCAGAGATCGTCGGCTGGTGGTTCTCCCTGAACCACCTCCGCTGCAACTCAGGGGCTCCTGCCACCTGATTGCTCTTAGTCTCCTTTGCTGACACCTCCTGGTGTCAGCCTTCACGGGACTCGGACCTCCGGAGACCTCGGCTGTCCTCGGCTCTTGGTCAGGATCTGGAACCCGCACTGGAACCGGGTGGACCCCTCAGTCTCTCGATCTCGATCGGGCCCCACGTTGGGCGCCAAAGTTGTTACCCTGGAACTCCGGTACAGGAACACCAGGCCAGCCACACCTTAAAGTGGTTTGAAATCAGCCTGCTTGGAGACACATGAACAGGATTCTGATTTATTAACTTTTGGCTGGAGCGGAAGAACTCGCCCAGCCTGCTAACTGCCTCCTTCCTAAGGGCTTCCCTCTACCTTTACACCTGCACCCCCACTGAGCCTATTAGTAGGGATACCTGGTAAAACCCCTTAGTTAACGACAGCTTCTTCCTAAACGGTAACAGTTGTTATAGTTACTGGAATTTGTTTAAACAATAAGTATACTTTTATTGTTAAGGGAATGTTAATTTCAAAGTCTAGATCAACCTACAAGAGCTTTCATCTATGGACTTGACTTAGACACACAGAACTGATTAATTTTACGTCATTGAGGAGAGGCTTAAAATCCTTTAAAAACACCAAGAAGTTTCACTCAATAAAAGTGAGTAGGCTTTACTTTAAATGCAGATAGATTGCTTTATTAAAGATATGCAAGAGCGTTCAGCAATTACAAATTAAGTAAAAAATTAAAAAGGGGTTTGAAAATCAACAATTAATCACAAGTGATATCTCTTTCCCTAACCTATCTCTAAATCCCCTAACTCTGTACTACTCACAAATCCCCGCGTTCTGGCAAAACAGCTTTCAAGGGTTAGCGTCGTCTTGGCAGGCGGTTGGAGAGAAGCTTGAGTTCAGAGTTGTTGGAATGATGATGGATGTATGAGTTCCAGCTCATACCCAGATCTTAAGTCTTCGTTGTTGAAGGCTAATGGCCAAAGGCCATTAGCTTGTTGCTTTGTAGCATCCAAGAATCTTCTGTTCCTCTTTAGTCAATTTGGGTCGTTGTTCAGAGTGTCGTAGTGTCCCCATGCAACCCAAAAAGAGCTGTCTTCCTCTAAAAATCTAGGGTTTTTATACTCTTAAACTGTCCCTTATTTGGTCACATATCATTTCATTGGTGGATTGGAGTTGCTGTGGAAAGCACCTTTTTTACCAACAGAGTGACGTTTAGGCTAGCTTTTTGCCAATTCATCAGAACATGGCCGCGACCGACGCATATATGGCCTGTTCCGGACAAAAATTAAAAGGTAAGCATTATACCGTGCCTATTGGCTCAGTGACAAGTTTCAATGCCTCATATTAAACACACCCTCGGTGTCTGTTGACTTCGGTACTTTCCTCTGCAACTTTCCCTTCCCCATTTCCATTTTACACAATGACATTTAAATCACACTTTTATACTTCATAGTTTGCAAGTTCATTTCATTCTTCATTATTCATACATTGATTATCAACTTATCATTACTTTTGTTACAATCGGTTATATAAATGAATCACAGGAACTTCTTCCCATGGAAAGCACCTTTCTTACCAACAGAGTGACGTTTAGGTTAGCTTTTTGTCAAATCATAGAAATTGACCATGTGAACAAATCACATGTGGTCTATTATTCCTGACTTATAGACAAAAATTAAAAAGTTAGCATAAATACCATGCCTATTTACACAGTTACTATTTTCAGTGCCATATTAAACACACCTATTGTATCTGTTGTTTCTGGGTACTTTCCATTAAAGCATCTTATATTTGATACATTTCATTCTGTCAGATTTATCAAAACCCTTTACAGGGGGAAAATATCTGCCGGTTCTGACTGCAGGATTTATAATATCAAACATCATTAGCTTTCAACCTTTGCATCCATTCTTACATCCTTCAAACACAATGATTTGTAATAACATTTTATACTCACAACTCAATTTTAACTTTAATCACCCTCCTTGTCTCCCCTTACTGCATATTTCTCTTCAGCCTCCAACCCCAAGCTCGGTCTTCCTCTTTCTTTCGACCATCGTTGATACTTCCTCCATATCAGGAATGGGTGACATTTCATTCCAAGCATCGATGACAAACACTTCATCCTCCGTTGCCCTTTCTGGTTCCTCGGGAGTCTTCATAACGACTTCTTTCTCAAATCTCATGGTTATTTTTGGTTCATTGTATTCTATCTCCTCTTTTGGTCTTGTTTCTACTTTAGGTCCTAATCTTTCCATTATACTTGATTTGGCCGCCAGGGGGAGGTCGATCTCTGGTTCCACCATAACCTTTGGTGGAGAGATTTTAACCTCAGGTGTCAATTTAGGCATTTTTCTTTGCACCCATCGACGCATGTAAGGCCTTTTATTTATAGCTGCCTGGTTATCTATAGCTGCCTGGGGCCTTTCCATGGTTTCTTGGTAAAAAGTTCTAATTCTGTGAGACCTTCCACGGCCTCGGCATCCTCCTCTGCGCCGACCTCCATGTCGGTATCTTCCCCTGTGTTGACCCCCATACACGAAGGAATTCAGGTTGTCACCATAGGAGTCCGGATTTGCGGCCTCGGCGACAAGGTGAAGATTTTCCCACAACACGATCCGGGAAACGTGCGCAGAGTATCATGTGTCCATATGTGTTATGTGGGTGACCGAAGTGGCCTCCCAACAAAATGGATCCGGGCAACCAGAAGAAGTGGAGACAGAAGGCAGCGGAGCTCAGTTTTGTCAAAACAAAAAGGCAATTTATTGTCAGTGGTACACTTTAAAACACAGAATGGCACATGCTCACACTACCATTAAGATCCACCTCTCAGCAGGTAGACCAAACAGGCAGTCACACATGTCACGTTTCCTCCGTGTCACACGCAAACATGTTTGGGGGAAACTCTCCCACTGCCATTCAGTTCCGTCCTTATAAGCAGGTGAGAAGGGGAGGGGTCATCACCTTCTCACATGTAATAAAATGTATGTGCAAGTGTTTGTGGCGTCAAGGAGAGAGAGAGAGCGAGAGAGAGAGAGAATGCTTCTCTACGCTCAAATCAGCTGATTGTATCAACAACAATGTAAACAATGTAACTGATGCTGTGTGAAAATCTGGCAGATTAAACAAAAGTACATGTGAAATAAACAATTGCAACAAGAACAGGTTAAGAAAACTAACAACAGAAAGGAACAATAAAACAAGCAAGTGAGAAAACGATTAGTTGAAATAATAACATAACAGCTAACATTTACTGCCCAGCAAATAACCACTGTGATTTTCTGGAGTTGCGTGGATTTGGAGCTCGCAGATCTGGCTTTCCACCCGTTGTGGAGAGAGACCCATGAGAGGCGAAGTCACAGACCTCACAGAGGCAGAGGTAAGTCTGAACAAAAATCAAAGTCACTAATTACTCTTTCTGCCCTCGCAGGAATCCCTGGCACCTTGGCTGGTGGGGTCAAAGGACAGAAAGCCATGAAGGAGCTGCCAGGGTGGAGCGCAGAAATGGTCTCATGATAGCAGAGATCAAAGAACTGAGAGCCGCTCTGGAGCAGACGATGAGAGGGCGCAAAATGGAGGAGCAGGAGCTAGTTGAAGCTGGAGAGCACGTCGGAAGGCTTCACTCTCAGACACCAGTCTTCTTAACAGGAAAAAGAACCTGGAGGGCACAGTCAAGAACCTGCAGCTCAAAGTAGAGGCTTACAAGAGAGGGGCTGCAGAGCAGGCCAGGGCGGGCAAGACCCATGGCAACGCAGACACCCTTGCCCGACGGGAGGTCCTCTTCACCTCCTTTGGCCCGACAAGGACGTCGGTCATTAGGGGGAGGAAATGTGACATCATGAGAGGCTGTGTCCTGGAAGGGTGCTACATTCCCAGGTATGGCTCCATCTGATGGTGGAGGCAGGAACTCCACCAGCCTTCTCAACACAGGTGTGGCTAATGACTGCTGATTGCCTGAGGGCTGGCATATGAAGCAGTCAGAGCCTGCCTGTGTGGGAGTGTGTGCGTGTGCAGTAGAGTCGAGATATTGTGAACGGAGGTTGGAGAGCTGGTGGCATCAGACATCAGTATGAAACTGTTCCTGACAGATTCTGATTTAACTAAAAACTCATGCTATATAATTTCATTAACAAATACAAATATAAAACAAACTTGAGCTGCATAAATGTGGTTATAATGCTGGTAAGTGAGCTGGAGTGAGTCACCATGGTAACGGTGACTCACTCCAGCTCAGCAGCATGTCAGGCTGTGAGCTGATTAGCCTGTGTTTTTTTTTTTTTTAACTAAAAACACATGCTATATAAACTATTTTTATAGATAAATTAAATATTCAAAATTTTGTGTCAGAAATTCCCACCAAATCTTAATTTTGTTAAAACAAAAATGAAACAAATGGACTTTTAAATGACAAAAAGGCAATATTAATACAAAATGTACGTTTTGAGAGACCTGATGAATGGTTCTCCAAAGTGTATTTTAAAAAAAAAGTTTTTTGCTTTCTCATCTTGTAAGCCATGATTTGTCACTGACCCCTACCTGTGGACTGAGATTACATTTACCAGCAGCCCTGACTAACATTTAATTAACACCTTGTTAACTCCAAACTTGGAAGTTAACAAGATGGAAATGCATCAAACCAAATGTCACAGATCTGTCACAGATCTGTCACAGACGTCACGTGTTTTCTTCCTTTACACAATGAACTGTATCTCACTTCAGCAGATTAAGATAATTAAAATGCATGTCTCAATTTTTCTCTTTTCTCATTAAATAACTACCAGACCAGAACACAGGTGTCATTCTCATTTACATAGTGAACATAACAATACACTTTCTCTCCATCAGATCGAAGAAAAGAAGGTTTCATGGTTCACTGATCAAAGAAATGAACTGTTGAGCGCATCGGTGCATCCTTACACAACAGATGAAGTGATGTCTGATGTACTCTGATTAATACACATTCTGTATATAAACTATATACTGATGCAGTACATCTCTTTAAATTCATAATAGTAAAAAGGCAAAAGGCCTATTTTAGGTGTTAACATGCACTAGAAGTGTGAGGAAATGCATCAAACCAAATGTCACAGAGCTGTCACAGACATAATGTTTTTTTTTGTTTAAACAATGAAGATTTAGATAAATAAAATGTATGTCTCCATTTTTCCTCTTTTCTCATTAAATAACTAACAGACCAGAACACAGGTGTCTGATCTCTCTAACACAGATTATAGTAATCCATTAAGAAAACATAAAAACTTGTTTTATTTCAGATATTTCCTGGTATTTGGCTCCTTTGTGTATATTTAAATTAATAATAAGAAAGAGGAAGGAAATCTAGTTCTTTTACAGCCTAATATGTGGGTTCATCTCATTGATCACAGAGGACGGACGTCTGACCAGACAACATCTTTCTCTGCTGTAAGTACAATAGTTTACTGATGCATCTTTTACTGTGTTGTACATTTTCTGATGTGTTTTATTGTGTTGTACATCACTTGATGTGTTTTATTGTGTTGTACATTATTTGATGTGTTTAATTGTGTTGTACATTTTCTGATGTGTTTTATTGTGTTGTACATTATCTGATGTGTTTTATTGTGTTGCACATTATTTGATGTGTTTTATTGTGTTGTACATTATTTGATGTGTTTTATTGTGTTGTACATTACTTGATGTGTTTTATTGTGTTGTACATTATTTGATGTGTTTTATTGTGTTGTACATTACTTGATGTTTTATTGTGTTGTACATTATCTGATGTGTTTTATTGTGTTGTACATTACTTGATGTTTTATTGTGTTGTACATTATCTGATGTGTTTTATTGTGTTGTACATTACTTGATGTTTTATTGTGTTGTACATTATCTGATGTGTTTTATTGTGTTGTACATTATCTGATGTGTTTTATTGTGTGTGAAGCCTCACAGAGAGCCTTGTTTTGGATAAAACAGAGTTATCCTGCCTCCTGTCTCCACTTCTTCTGGTTGCCCTGATCCCTTTTTGTTGGTAGGCCACGTCGGTCGCCCACACATGTTTTTTAAAAACATTTTTAAGTAGTTAAACTGTACTACCTGGTATCAAGTTTTTATGGTTACACCACATGACAGTTTTGTCTCTTAATTACTTCTTACTCATTTTATGAGTAAAGGACTTGGTTGAAAACACTTGAGAAACATTTCAGACATTCAGCTTTAACTTTAAAACAAGCAGAACAACAAAACTAGCAGAATAAATGGACTAAATGTTAGGGCTCACAGACAGAGACTCAATCGCAGATCTGTTTAGCTGGTTTTCTCCTTTTATTTGAAACAAACAGAGGCTTGCAGGGTTCGGACCAAAAACAAAAAAACACCATAACAGGTTTTGCAAAGTCCAAAAAGGCAGGGTACTATGACAGGTTTCAAAAAAACCCACAGATTGATGACAGGGTTCAGAAATCTACAGCTTACTCACAAATACCAGCAAAGTATCACAGACTGAGAAACAGGCTGGGAGGATCAGAGACAGAACAGAGGAAATGGCAGAACTTAGGTAGCAGACCAGGCTCAGCAATAATCAGTCACAGTGACAACAATACATAGGTGATTGTGTGGAGAGCTCCCAGGACGGGGAGGGCAGTAGGTCAAATCAGAGACACAGACAATAGTCCTGCAGTAAAACCTCTGTCCAGTGGGTGCTCAGAGTCCAAAAACACTAAAGCTGAAACACTCTGCAGTAACAAGTGAGTCAATATGATGAACAACTGATAAACTACTGAATTCACTTCAGTTGTAGTTAGATTGATGCTCCATGAGCAGCTTTGTAGGACAATGACTGCAGTTCTACACGTTTTGATGTGCATGCATGTATGATTACTGATTATTCAGAAGTACTGATGCTCGTACTGTTGCTGTTCTCATATCCAGCTCTCCAGGTGCAGGTGAACACAGTAACAGTCCATCAGTCTCACACCAAGACACAGATGAAATGTGTCAGCAGCTGCAGTCCAGCAGCTTCTTCTTCTTACATCTGGTTCAAGAACGGAGAGAAAGTTGTGGAGGAGAAAACTTCTCTTTATTCAGGGCAGTTTAATCCTGGTGACGACATCTCCTGTGCTATCAAAGGACATGAGGATTACCGCTCTCCTTCAGTGTGTGAGTTTAGTTCTCTGTCAGGAAACACACACACTGACTTCACGTTTCCTTCTTTTACTCCACTACAATATCAGGTCTGTTAAATCTAGAGTAGACTCAAGAAGAACAAATGTCAGAAATCTGTTGATTCAACATGCTGAACTTCTTTCCTATTAGATGAAATCATTATTATTCAGAAATATTTACAGTATAGAAAATATGTTGTTGCTAAGGTTAATGTTATTTATTTATTATTAAGTAAGTCTCACACAAGTAAGTCTTATTAAGTATTTATTTCGATGATGTTATGTAATATTTGTTTTTTATAGTAAATCTTCAAAAAGGAGTTTTCAGTTAATGGAAACTTACTTCATGTTGTGGTGAATTTTTCAATGCTTGATATAAGAGTACAAAACAGGAATTTAATCTACTAAAACAAAACTGAAATTCTCTTAATAAGAGGATCTGAACACACATGTATATGAACACACACGTTTAAATCAATGTATTTAGTTGTCAGGTCCCTAGCATGGACTCAGCACACCCACTGGACTTTTGAGGGAACTGCAGGAGAGTTTTTTCTGTCTCGTCCCATTCAATCAGTTCATTGTCTTCACCTGTTTAGTCTAGTTCTGGTTACTACTTAAGCCCCACCACTTCATCTGTTCACTCTCGGATTCTCTGCTGATGTTTGACCATCTTTTCGTCTAGTCTGTACCTGTACCTGTACCTGTACCTGTACCTGTATCTGTTCCTAGTGAGCTGTATTTGCTCTACTACACGATCAAGTGTGCAATGAATGTAAAGCAGGTGGTGATTCAAATAACAACGTCGCTTCACTCTGTGAAGCTTTGACATATGTGCTTAAATGATTATACAAATAAAAACGCTTGAATACTTGTGTTTGGGGCTGATGTCATTTTTAACAGCAGCTTTTCAACTGTGCTTGGCTTCAGGCTCCTCCACCATTGCTTTCAAAGTCTGAAAGAGAGAACATTTTTAGTAAAATATTGGAAAATGCTTCATGTACTCATATACATTATGAATAAAGTACCTCTAATCTAATATAAATACCTGCCTTGTGGAGAGGACATAGTTGGGGTTCAAAGCTTGAACAAGCTTTCTGAAGTCCAAGATGACCATGTCAACCAAGGCCTCATCCACAGTTCTCTTCTCTCCTGATTAAATAAGTACAAAAAATAATTTAAAAAATACACTAATTTAGTAATAGACACGTATAGTAAAGACACTTAAGCTACCTAGCTTACCTGAGCTTGGTGGAGCGGCCTCCTTGTTCTCATGCAGAGCTCTGTAATGTCTCAGCATAGATGAAGTGTTATTGTTGTATCCAAGCTCCTTGGAACACAACAGACACTTCACCTTTTAAAAGAATGTGGAAGATGGATATAAGTAAGGGTGGTGCAATACAAATTAATTAAATATTAATATTTATTTATAATTTTTAGTTTATAATATAAAATAAAATATAAACTTTATATTACAAAAAAAAAAAAAAATTATTATACCTTAGTATCTGAGATCAGCTCAAAATGCTGCCACACAGGAGAAAATCTCCTCTTTCTTGCTGGCTCCATGACCGAACAAAAAAGTTGGAAGCAATGATAATGAGATTTGCACACAAATAAACCACTAGCACACAAGGTAAGGGGACCGCCATTGCATTTCTGGGGTACTTATATTTGAAATTACGCGCGAAGCAGCGAAGCATCCTGAACCGGTTACGTGGGGGGCCGGGGGCAGGGATTTAATCCATGAGTATAAACAGCATCAGGAGGGAAAAGTTTTGATATGATTGATTTCCTGACTCCAAAATGTTTTCATTCAGTTCATTATGTGGATTTAGCTAAATTATTAACATTATATAACATAATAAAATGTGTTTGTGCAGGATTTAGCCTCTTTGATTACAAGGGATGATTGCTTTCTGAAGACTCCCAGAAAGCATCAGGACAGACCTTCACCATCACTGACCTCAGACCTGATCACAGTGGGAATTATTACTGTGAAGCCCAGAACATCAGAGGACGACGTAACTCCACCTTATATCTGCTGACTGTTGGGACAGGTGAATTATGCTCATTGACACACACACACACACACACACACACACACACACACACACACACACACACACACACACACACACACACACATTGCATCAAATCAAGTCCTAATTTTTAGGGAAATCAGTGTTTGTGATGAACATCATCAGGTTGATTCTGGTGGTCCTGATGCTGATTTTTCTGCTTGTTTTGACTCTGTGGAGGAGGTAAAGTGATAAAGATGACGTATGTTATTCAGTAAAGTTAACGTTTTCAATGTTTTTATACCATGAATTTTATTTATTTAAACATGTCTTGTATTAAATCAAGGATAACTCTGTGCTCCACCGCTGACTGAGTAAACCTGCAGAGACCATAGAGGTGAGAGAGACCTGACACAACTTACCCTGTAACACACTTACAATCTCTGCTTGTGAAATGTACGTGTAAAATACAACTTGCAGAGCAGAAACCTCTAATTTATTCCACATGAACACGATTTTAGCACATAATTCAGTTTTACAAATGTTTGAATAGATCTTTAATAAAATCTAAGTCCATACAAGTTTTACTGAGCCTCATCTTGACATTTCTCCTTAGTTGTTTAGATCAGGTGAATATCAGGGTGTGTGTGTGTGTGTGTGTGTGTCTGTGTGTGTGTGTGTTCTTCATTTTAAGTGAGTGTGAGTGATTTTTACTAACTAATGAAAGCTTCTTGTTGCACTTAAGATTTACTATAGCAAATATATTTAGGTTAGAGCTGCTTATTTTTAGCAGCTTTTTTTGGAAAACAATGAGAAGAAATCTCAGAATCACAGCTGGAATGTGTATTAAATCATAGCCATCATCAGGTACACATTTAATACAGCAGTAAAATAACAAACTGAACAAAATTGTCCATAAAATTGCTTTAACATATAGAGTTTTGAAGCATTATTAGATAGATCCACCCTGAAAGCTACTTTAAAATACAGTAGTTAACTGTGGACCCTTGATGTCAAAGTGAGGGATAGAAAAAGGTGAAATAATTTAGTGAGGTGATTTGTGAGAAGGTGATGGCCCCTCCCCT
This sequence comes from Eupleurogrammus muticus, assembly GCA_036785175.1. Classification (NCBI taxonomy): domain Eukaryota; kingdom Metazoa; phylum Chordata; class Actinopteri; order Scombriformes; family Trichiuridae; genus Eupleurogrammus; species Eupleurogrammus muticus. Next base: position 4,232,335 of record JAYKQN010000025.1, on the reverse strand, counting down.
TCTCACCCGGTTATAAGGGGGAACTGACTAGCAGTGGGGAGTTCCCCCCCCGGACATGTTTGCGTACGGGACAGGTGACGCGACGCGTGGGACTGCCTGTCTGGTCCACCTGGTGCGAGGTGGAGTTGTTGCTGCTGACGTAAGCATATGCTGCGGTTTTGTTTTTACCACCGTCAATAAATGTTTTTTTTATGTGAGTTCCTTTGCCTCCTGTCTCCACTTCTTTTCTGGTTGCCTTGATCCCTTTTGTGGGCAGACCACGTCGGTCGCTCACATGATTAAACTGAAAATAATTTAGTTTATTAAATGCAGAAACAAATGGTTACCTGAGAGATTAAGATAATTCAGTTGTTGGTAAATGAGGATCATTGATTGTGAATATCAGGTGGTGTGTGTGCTCCATTTTACTTGTAATTTACAGAGTGTGCTTTACAAACTAATGAAAGCTTTTTGATCCACTGCAGATTTACTTATAGAATGCATATTTAGGATTAGAACCTGCCATTAAATTCTTATGTTAAATGTGTGATACTGTATGTAATAATCACTTTTATTGAATTTTGATTAGCTTCTTGTGCAATAAACTGTATATTTTCATGCATCAAACATAGTCTGAGTTCTGCCAAACTGCTTAATATCGTATTATCCAGGTTTTGTAATAGCTGGAACTAATTAAACAGCAGCTTCCATGTCATCCATGTAGTTGTAAACATGAGTTCAGTTTCGTCTCTGCTGCAGACGGTGACAGTGAGCAGCAAAAAGTGCCCTAGGAGGTAGTTGGGCTGGTGGAGCCTTGGCTTCTTACATTTTGTATTATATCCATCCATCCATCCATCTATCTATCTATCTATCTTTATTCTTCTGTCAAAAAGACAGAAAGAAAAAACTTGGCAGTAATGATCAGAGGGACCTCAGGATCACATCCCTGGCATCAAAAGGTTTTAAGGTTATAATTGTGACAGTTCATTTATTGACTAAATAATTAGTAAGCATTTGATATAAATATATATGTATTTTTAATTATGAATTATTTATTAATACATTTAAAGTAGAAATAAATACAAATTGTAAATAGGTTAAATGAGGTTAAATGATGGTGATGAATTTTGGAATTTCCATTTATGGAGATGGCATTTGCTTAAAAAGATATATAGATTAATAATGCATCTTAAGTATATAATATACACCACAAGGATATAAAATATGGGATGGGAGGTGAAACATCTTCAAGCTACATAAAGAAGTCCAGTTGCTTACAAGTAACTCCTTGGACACTACAATGACCTGGATGAATGAGAATCTACACAGACAAGGATATACAATGTATTTCCATTAATTATCATAGTTTGTGTTTTACTTTTTCAATTTATCCCAAATGTATTACTATAAAAGCATTCATACAAAAAATGCATTAAGTATAAATACAATGATCTTTAGATCAGAAACATCACGCAGAATCTTCTGGAAGGACTGACGTCATCACGTAGTATAAAACTCCTACTTTCCCGCCACTCGTCCCCTTTGACCTCCTAGCTCTGCTTCAGAACAAAGGATTTTGCTGGCTCCCCTTCAAGTGGATTTGCTGGACGGATTTTGACTTTTTCTGGATTACTTCGTTGCTCCTGTGGATTCCTGTGATCATCTGTGACCTTTTTGGACCGTCTTTATCAGGTAAGAATGTGTTTTTCTGAGTAAATGTCTGTTTTCTACTTCTAGCATTTGCATGCTAGCTACGTTGACTGAGTCTTTCTGACATAACTGCCGTTACTTTAACTATTTATATAGTTTGTGTCCATGCGTGTGCCTGTGTCAGAGAAAAAACTGTATTTTTGATAGGATTTGCTTTTTTATTTTAGTTTTTCCCGTCCAATGACTGTTAACATAAGTGCTGTTTGCGAGCTAGCTTGTTAGCCTGTGCGTATGTATATTTGTGTGAGACAGGTTATGTGACATATAAGGAGGCTGAGTGTGTCCGCGTGTGTGTATCTGTCAGACAGAAAAAAATGTATTTTTGACACTATTCAATTTTTTTGTTCATTGTTGCCATATCATGACTGTTAGCATAAGCTCTGTTAGCGATATAGCTTGTTAGCCCGTGTGTATGTATATTTGTGTCAGACAGGTTTGATGACATAAAAGGAGGCGAGGTGTTTATGTGTGTCTGTGTCTGACAGAAAAAAAACAGTATTTTGAAAGTATTTGCTTTTTTCTTAGTTGTTTCCATATCATGTTAGCATAAGCGCTGTTAGCGAGCTAGCTTGTTAGAGACATAGCTACTGTTATTTTACATATTATGTGTGTTTGTGATTACTTAATGTTTTGTGTATATGTATGTTTATATCAGTAGTTGATGGACTTAGTAAAGGTGTAATTCAATTCTAATCATATTCTAAATATTTTTTCTTTTATATATATACAGTAATCCCTCGTTTATCGCAGGGGTTACGTTCCGAAAATGACCCGCGATAAGTGAAATCCGCGAAATAGAAAACTTTATTTTTTTTTACAATTAGCAACTATTACATGTATACAAATACAGTGACTCGCGTGTAGGCCGTTTCACTGCTCTTCAGACTGGGCCGCTGCATCCTGACTGCGCTCTGCAGTGTTCTCTTCTTCTGAAGCCCGCGGTGCAGGTGTGTTTGTTCGGGAGAAGAACATAGTGATAGGCAGCTGTTGTCGCTCTTTTTTCTTCTTTGCAAACGAGACGACAAAATGATAGCACAATTCGTAGCATGTTTTGATACAAGAAGCGGGAGTGAGTTTTTAGCGAATCAGAATGCAGAACACAATGCACCAAAAAAAAAAAAAAAAATGCATTATGAAAATCCGCGAAATAGCGAATCCGCGATAAGTGAACCGCGAAGTGGCGAGGGATCACTGTATATAGTAGTGTATATATATATATATATATATATATATATATATATAGTGAGTTGATACTGTAGCTACAGTACATATTGTAGGTAGTTTTGAGTTAATGGAGTTAAATACTGCAGATATAGTATATAAACTAGGTAGTGTTGTGAACTTATGTCGTAAAGTGATACAGTAAAGCTGAAAATAAATTCCTATCCTGTTACATATTCTTTGTTTTTATGTTTTAAAAGGGTTTTCATTACTCCATTATGACAAAGCTTTGTTCTATGCCTTGTGTGTGTGTGTGTGTGTGTGTGCATGCACGCACACATGCACTAGATAGTATTGAGTTGATGGAGTTAAACACTGCACCTCCAGAACATATACTTGGTAGTATTGTGAAATGATGGAGTTTACTGCTGCACTTACATAGTTTTGTGTGTTAGGGAAGTTAAATACTGCAGCTACAGTCCATATACTAGGTAGTATTGCGAGCTATTGTAGTAAAAGTGTCATGCAGTAAAGGTGTAATTACATTCCAATCCCATTATATTTTCTTGGTTGGTTTATATATTTTTAAAACCTCTTTCATTATTTTTTATGACAAAGCTTTATCTATGCCGTGTGTGCGCACAAGTGTGTGTGTGTGTGTATACAAGGTAGTTTGCGAGTTGGAGTTAACTACTGCAGTTACAGTACATATAGTACTGTGTGCCAATGGAAGTAAGTGCTGCAGTTACAGTTCATATACTAAATAGTATTTTGAGTATATGTAGTTAACTACTTCCCTTTCGAAAATATTGTGAGTTGATGCAGTAATATGTAGTGATTTGATCCAAATAAGTAAGTGGAAGTAATCTTCCAGTACAAATACTAGGTAGTAATGAAAGTTAACTACTGCTATTACAGTACATATAGTACGTAGTATTGTGTGAAGATGGAGTTAACTATTGCATTTCCATTACATATACAAGATAGTATTGTGACTTAATGGAGTTAAATACTGCTTGGAACAAGTGGAAAGTGTTGTGCCTGACGGTCCTGTCTGTGGAGGTGTGAGCGACCGACGTGGTCGCCCCACAAAAGGGATCAGGGCAACCAGAAAAAGAAGCGGAGACAGGAGGCAGCGGAACTCAGTTAAAAACATTTATTGACGGTGATACAAAAAAAAGAAGACCCAAAACGCTCACGTCAGCAGGAAAAGTCCACCTCGCACCAGGTGGACCAGACAGGCAGTCCCATGCGTCGCGTCACCTGTCCTGCACGCAAACATGTCCAGGGGGGGACTCCCTCTCTGCTATGCAGTTCCCCCTTATAACCCGGTGAGAAGGGGAGGGCTCATCACCTTCTCACAGGAGGATTCTGAAGATATTTATGTATTTGGAACACTGATAGCCGGGATCCTCCTGATCGGCTCGGGGATCGCTTTGGTCTATCGCAAAAATTCCAAGCAGGGTGCGGTCAACATTAGGCTCAGACAGCACCTGCAGAAAATGGAGACTCGCGGGGACGAGAATAAGAGCACTTTGATGGAATTACACCAGGAAGTGACACTGATTAAGGAACTTTTGACCAAATCGGTGGAAAAGGACAGAAAGCTGATTGAGGAACTTTTGACCAAATCGGCGGAAAAGGACAAAAAGTTGGATTACATCGGGGGGCAGACCGGAGAGTTGGGTCGCCGCTTTTCAGAACTGTCTACAAAGACTAATGAACTATATGTGCTCTTTGACCGCTTCGTGAGCAGAGCTTGAGAACCAGAGACACTATGGAATTGGAGGAGAAATTACCTTCTTTTTCAGTTTAAAATTATGCTGCCATGTATTAACTTCTTTTCTGTTTAAAATTATGCTGCCACGCTATCATCCCCGTCTCGGAATCTCTAGGGCAGACATCTGGGTCGCTTGTCACTGGTTGGCCTTCACTGAACGTCAACAACTTCCACACTCAGAGCTTTTCCTCCCTCCCTAATGTAAACCTTGTTAAAGTTACCGTGCACATCCCGGGCACAAATGTTTCCATTGTTTCTACTGTGATGTCAAATTGTTGTTTTTTTTTGTACTGCTCTGCTTGTTTTAATCTTTGTTTCCAAGAAATGGCGCCACGGTAGGCAGCCTGTTACACAGCTCTGTAAGCTGCAGTAACAATCAAATTTCCGCGTTGTGGGATCAATAAAGTACTATCCTATCCTATCCTATCCTATTAACATGCTCATTAGTATACATGTTACCTGGCTTCTTTCAATGTGTGTGTGTAAATGACTCTGATCATCTTTGTTGTATTTATATAGTCAAGGGTTTGGGACGTCGCCACCATGCCCTGACCTGGCCCAGGTCAGACTTCACCAGGCACACCAGGAGACAACCAGTCTTGGTTCCTCCACCATCGGCAGATAAGGTACAACTCGTTGACAGCATCTGGCGACAAATTGATGTCAGAGGGATATTGGAAGATTTGCACATGTTAAAAATTCTTTTGTTTTGCAGTTTTTCCTGCTGATTGGTGACTCCCACCTGCTCTCAATTGTGGAGGACATCGCGCCCATGCCAGTGGGAGGGCTCTCCTTCGGGGTGCTCTCGGTACCTGGAGCCAAGGCAGGCGCCATTGAGGTTGAGGTAGCTAATTTGAATCTGCCTCGCACTCCGGAGGCAGTTGTTGTTTTGGCGCCCAGTATGTAAAAATATCTGCATACTGTTTATGCAGTTTATGCACTTTGAATGTGTATTACAAGTGTCAGTTTATGCCTGTTTCATCAGTCTAAAATAATCTTATATTTACTTATTACAGGTGTCAGGTTCGTGTCGGCAGTGGGATCCTTTCCACTGACTCGGCGGGTCCTGTGGGGCAGGGACGGTGTAAGTATTACATGTAAAGTGTGTTTTATCAAGGACAGGGTCAATGCAGCTAGCTATCAGGAAATTTTGGAGGACTTCATTCTTCCTCCTGCTGAGAAGCTTTATGGAGATGAAGATTTCATTTTTCAGCACGAGTGCCAAAACCACTGGTAAATGGATTATTGTGCTCAATTGGCCTGCCAACTCTCCTGACCTGAACCCCATAGAGAATCTGCAGGATATTGTGAAGAGTAAATTGAGAGATGCCAGACCCCTAAGACTGTGGATGAGCTTAAAGCCGCCATTGAAGCCTCTGTAATGTACTGATTAACATTAGACCTTTATATCTTTTAGATTCATTACACACAACTGAAGTAGTTCAAGGCTTTTATTTTTTAATATTGATGATTTTGGCAAAAATGTAGAGGAAAAAAAAATCCCTATCTAAAAAAATTTGCATATTGCATCCGACCAATAAAAGGAAAGTGTTTTTAATACAAAAAAAAGTCAACCTTCAAATAATTTTGTTCAGTTATGCACTCAATACTTGTTTGGGAATCCTTTTGCAGAAATGACTGCTTTAATGTGGCGTGGCATAGAGGCAATCAGTCTGTGGCACTGCTGAGGTGTTATGGAGGCCAAACCAAGGAAAAACCAACAGCCAAAATGCTCTGTCTGTTATATTGCTGGAGCTGTGGACCGTTGCTATGGCAACCTACACACCTGATCCAGCTCTTCGATGTAAACGAGCCATCAAAGACCCAACTGACAAATTCTTCTCCCACAGTGTGTGGAGAAATGGCTGTTTAATGCTCTGAGAGGGCTAAAATAGACCCCGAACAACTGCTCATAACTCAAAAACCGTAATTCATAATCACAAAATGAGCATGAACTTTAACAGCGGTGGCCTCAGCTGGGCAGTGTTTTCCTCCCCGCTGCTTTGATACGCTTCCTGTCGCCATCTAGAAACACAAAACACACAGAAGCTGCTAAGTCAATTAAAATTAACAACACATTTAACACTACCATTGATGCACTTTTACTTCTCTAACCCATTTACAGTGTAAAAGTTGTTAGTGCAGTCATTCATGGTAACACAGGTTTATTCAATAAAAGTGTCAAAACTCTAGTGACTGTAAATAAGACTAAAACCAATAATTCTGTGTGTACAGGTAAATTGATTCTCAGACAACATCCTGTCCCACCTGTTGCTGTGTGTGTGTGTGCTTCATTTCTACTGAGAGGCTGGAGAAGAGAAAACACAAACATATTTACACTGTGCATGAATTAACATTAGTCAGGAAATGAACACGTCACACTGTAAAACTGCTTGGAACAAACACAGCAACAAATACAAAAAGCAACAAATAAAGGTGGGAGCCTACAGGACCAGAGTGGACCTGTCTGGCTGGCACGTTGGTTTCTGAGCACTGTGAGTGGCTGCAGGGAGACAGACAGAGTGGATTTCTGCTGTTTTTCGAAGGCAGAAGTGGAGCACTGTGGAGGTGGCTGGGACCCTGATAATCCAGACTGGAAAACTGTTGGAGTGAGGAGAAAGAAGCTGAATCAGAGATTTGATGTGACTGAATATCTGGATCTAAATGCTGAGACTAAATATTAAATGGGCCCACACAGAAATGTAATCACACACCTTCCTCAGGGCAGCCATTTCCTTTACTATGATCTCAATGTCCTCGTGGTCATTGTCGTCCTCCTCCCCCTCCTCCCATTGGCCGTTGCTGGGCGGGTATGCCTCGATGAGGATCGTCTCTGTTCCTCTGATCTTGCAGCAGCAGAACGGGCAGGAGTGGCCAGACGATTTCTGCTCAATAGTTTACAATGTCAGGTCTCAGAGAGCAATGGAAAAACTAACCAATAGTATGCAAAGAGCCTTTTAAGATGTAGTTTCACAACATGTGAGCCGAGTGGAATCCTATGAACTGTAGTAATACATGTTAGACTTCAAAGAAGAAGGATGCCAATATTTCAAAGATGAAGGAGGTGGAAAATACTATGTTCAACAGACAGTGTAGATTGTGGTTTTCCTGAAACAAGAAATTAGCTGTCGTGCAGATGAATCGTGGTAACGTGTCACTTTTGCTTTCTTTGCAGTAGCATCCAAGCTTTGATAAGAGTTTAACTTGACAACACTGTGAACTAAAATAAACCTTTTCCGTTCAGCTCTGACATCCACAAAGCATTTTTTCTTCACATCTGTCTCTCCCTCGCTCATAAAGTATATGTGACTGACGGTTAGAGGGGGATGTGAGAATCAGTTTCAGACAGGAAGTCCACAGCAGGATGTGAGAATTGTGTCGCTGCAACACTTTTACACATGTGGACCACTCAAGAACAGATAAGAAGCCATCACTTGTCCAATGGAAATAAAGAAAGCAGCAGCTAGGGTAAAGCTGATAAATTACAGTTCTGACTCGATGTTTGACTGAATGTGATCAGACTATAAGTTCTGGTATATTCCCCCATTAATGGTGTTATACTGACAACATTTCATTTTACCTTCTAAAAAAGTTTTACATAAGGCTAAATGGATGCAATCCCATAAACAGATGTGAAAACACAAAACTATGTTAATGTCCTCATGATTGTGGTCAAAGGCAACTTTGACAATAAATACAAATAAATAGTTAGGCAAATCTATAGATGACGAGACTCATTATATTCAGTAAGTTTGTGACTAACCAAAGCAAAAAGTTTTTAATTCATTTTTAAAGCTTCTCAAGTAGTAGAATCATGTGTAACATGCCATTGGTTCACTTATTATTTCAAATTGTCATAGTTGTGGCTATGACATAAGTACAACAACAGTAAAAACATTGTACATCAAGTATTAAAACTCTTGTCTCATTTATATGCTTTGTTAGGATTAAAGCATGTTTGTCGGTATTACCCCCGAACCACAATAATAAAAACTCAGCTGAGAGTTATTAGTATGAGTATATATTATCCAATCAGCTGAGTGGTACTGTATATATCATTCAATCAGCTGAGTGATACTGTGTATATTATCCAATCATCTGAGAGATAATGTATATATTACCCAATCAGCTGAGTGGTACTGTATATATTGTCCAATCAGCTGAGTGGTACTGTATATATATTATCCAATTAGCTGAGTGGTACTGTATATGTTGTCCAATTAGCTGAATAGTACTTACCTGCCAGCCTGTGAGACAAAGCTGACACAGCAGATGTCCACAGGGTTCAATACAAGTGTCTTTCTCCCTCTCAGAGCAGATCTTACACAGCTGGAAAGTGCTGCCAATGCCACAGTAAAGCTCATACTGCTCCTGTTAGTGTAACAGCCACAGAATGAAGATGTCAGGATATGAGCTGGATTCATTTCATTCCAGCCTGTTGTCAAATAAAGCTGATCAAGCTGAAGAGCTTCCACTTACTTCTGTAACTTTGAGTTTTCTTCTTTGAGCTGGTTCACACAGGCTTGTCATGTCAGGATTGAAATCATGACCGTCTGGGTACAAGTAGCTGTGATATAGAAACACAGTGTTGTCGAATCACATTGTTATAGAATCAAAGTGTTTGTGAGAAGGTGAGCACCTCCCCCCTTCTCACCGGCTCATGAGGGCGGAGCCACAGCTCTCCGTGTTGTGCTGGAGCCCGGCGACTGGACTTACGAGTACAAAAACACACACTCACCACACGCACGGACGGCATGGATTTGGGTTTATTGTTACGTGTATATTCTATGCTAAGTGCTTAGTGACATGGTCGGGAACCGGGTGCGGACACCGCGATCGCGACATGCCATGTCACCCGTTGCCATTACAGACAACTTTCACCACTCACCTTGGCGTGCAGTGCGGTACCCACTGCGCGTCCGGTTTTCTCTCCGTTTACTGGTCATACATTCACACACAAACGCACACACGTCTGCCTCCATTCATCCTCGCTCACCTGCACTCACCTCCCGGTCCGACTCCACTGCTCCTGTGCGGAAGCGCGCGCCGTTGCAGGGGCAGTACTTATCGAGTGTGGCGCTAGGGGATGCACTACACATTGCACAGGGGTGTATTGTAATTTCTGGTATATTGTAAATATGTATGTGTGGGGTATACGTAGTGGGATGTTTTTTTCTGATGTGTGTTCTGCTATTTATTTACTGTGTTCTTTACTATTTCGATATGTTTTATTTAATGGTAAACGAGCCAGTAATTATTGGGGATATTGGCTTCCCCTCGCTTAATGGTTCAACCCAATTAAGCTGGGGCAGGTGCATGCTTAAAAGAGTCGCCATTTTGATTGTTACGGGGGGGCCTGTAGTAGAGAGTGAAAGGTTGATGTCTGAGCATTGACTGTGTTGCTACTGTGGATAGCTTTGAATAAATTGCCTTGTGTTGGCATAATCCAACTCTGCTGCCTCTTGTCTCCACTTCACCTGGTTGCCCTGATCCCTTTTGTTGGGAGGCCACATCGGTCGCCTCACATTTGGTGGCAGCGGTGGGATCAGTGGCGCCATCTGGGAAGCTGGAGCGGAGACACAGAGCTCGAGGACGAGCAGGTGGACGTGGCCGTGGGGTGCAAGACGGCTGGTGCTGGGCCAGAATGCACCGTCGCAGGCTGACCCGAGATGGCTCGGAGGAAAAACAGCGGGACCAGGAGACTGCGTCCCAGGAGTCCGGAGAGGAGGAGCTGGAGGAGTGTGATCTGGCCGGTTTGCAGAAGCTCCTGCTCCAGACACTTCAGGCCCAGAGCAGGGAAGCTGCAAGACAGGAGCAGCGGTGGAGGGATGTCCAAACCCAGCTGAACCGGCTACGCGATGATGTGGAGGCAGATCGTAGGCATCCACCACCCCCGCCCTGGGCTCTTCAACCCGGCCCTCCAGCCCCAGCAGTGCCGGGACCTCCGGCATCCCCAGGTCTGGCAGCTGCAGCACCCATACCAGCAGCTGATGGACCAGCACCGGTGATAGCAGGACCCCTAACCGGGTCGAGAGCTGCAATCCCCCGGTTAGAAGAGGGTGAGGATATTGAACAATACCTCACCACATTTGAGCGGTTGGCCACGGCCTACCGCTGGCCAAGACAGGATTGGGCGGTGTTGCTAGTGCCCTACCTGTCTGGGAAAGCGCGGGGTGCCTATGTGGCCATGGATATGGACGATGCCATGAACTATGGACGGGTGAAAGAGGCCCTACTGCGGAAGTATGATATCAACGAGGAGGTGTATCGCCGGAGGTTCCGGGGGCCAGATATTCGGCCCGGAGAGCTACCCGGGAGCTGTATACCCGCCTCAAGGACCTCTTCACAAAATGGGTTCAGCCAGCAGGCAAAACTGTTGAGGAGGTGGCTGAGATCCTTGTCCTGGAGCAGTTCCTGCGGACTTTGGCCCCGGACATCCAAGTCTGGGTGAAGGAGCACGATCCCCAGGATGGTCAGCGGGCGGCAGAGCTGGTGGAGAATTTCATGGCGGCCCGGCGTGGACACCAGACGTTCCGGAGGGAGGCCGACCCAAGACCAGCAACTCAAGGTAGGTCTGAGGGGTTGGGTTATGTGAGTGGTTCAAAGACTGGTGAGCCCAGTAGGTCGTCTGCCCGTAGGTCAGCTCCATTTGTCAGGTCTCAGGATGCCCCAGGACATCGAGCTAGAGAGTCAGTGGTCTGCTTTTCATGCAATCAGGAAGGTCACATTAGGCCCAATTGCCCGAATAGGAAGCCCAAGCCCTCTAGCCATTGCTGTTTTCCCCGACCAGAAGAAGGGCGTCCCTTTGTGCTGGAGAGGGTCCAGACGGCACCAGTCAGGGTTAATGGGAAGAAGGCTGTTGCCCTGCTAGACACAGGAAGCACACAGACCTTAGTGCAGCCCCACCTAGTCGAGAAGAGGGACTTGGTACCCGGGGCAAGACTGAGAGTTTTGTGCGTAAATGGGGATGAGCATGAGTACTCGGTGGCTGAAGTGTACCTGGAGGTTGGAGGTCAGGTTTATCAGATGACCGTGGGAGTGGTTGCGGGACTTAGTCATCCAGTGGTCATTGGCCAGGACATTGTGGTCCTGCCGGAGCTGGTGCAGGCTAGCCCTTCTGTTAGCATGGTAGTGACTAGGTCCCAGTCCAGATCACAGGGTTCCCGGGAATCTGATGGGGAGTCAGCGACCAATGACTGTGTGATACTGCCATTTGCGAATGAGGACATCACTCCTCCAGCCAAAGGGAGGGGGAAGAAAACCCGCAGGCAGCGTAGGCAGGATAGGTTGATAGGAACGGTAGAGAGAGCTGAGGAGTTGCCTCTTGTCAAGCCAAATGACGAGTGGGGAGAGGTGCCTGACAACTTTGGGCAGCTACAGAGGGAGGATCCGAGCTTACAGAAAGCCTTTGCCCAGGTCACCCATGTAGATGGAGCCCAAAATGCACCTTCTTCGGCTTTGTCAGGGGAAAGATATACTGTAAAAGAAGGATTGTTATATCATGAGCCAGGAGAGGGCAGGGCTGAGCAGCTGGTGGTGCCCAAGCGGCTCAGGGAACAGGTGCTAGCCCTGGGACACTGTCAAGTTATATAGATTTTCCTCCGGACTGCCACAACTTGAAATGGCCTGAAAGCCAGCTCAGAAGACGCTTTGGGCAACTCAGCTCAGTTTTATCAGTTTTATTTCAGTCTCTTCTTTCAGGTGAGCTTTGTTTAGGTTGATAACCTAAAACACACAAACAAGGATTAATCTTTTGCAATTTAAGTTTCAAAGAAAATAAACAACTTCAAATATAGAATATATACCACAATATAATATAAATACTAGAGCACGTCTTTCATCGTTATCACTTTAAATAACTTAATTTCATTCTTTCCATCTTAAATTAATTCTTTAACTTGAGTTGAACTAAACCCACTACAATACAAACCATTTCAATTGATGAACATTCAGGCCAAATTTGCCCCAATTAGAATTACTTTAATTTCTTTGAAATAAACTGCGCAAACTTTGTTTATGTCATGCTTTACTTTAAATTAAACTTTAAATTTAAATTACTTTAAATGTTTGCTTTCAAATATTAAACAACCAAAATGAACATGAAACACACCCTGCCAAACAATTTTACTGTGGCACATGCTGGTATGGAACAAAGGATATGGATGCACCGTCTAACTGCTTCTCAAATTAGGTCAAAGTGTTAAATCAATTAGCATCCAGCAACATAAGTTAAATCAAGAAACAATCTTACCAGCAGCGTTTCTGTAGGCTTTCACCCCGGTTTAGTCTCTCTGCCCTGACTCCTTTGTCTTGTCAGTCTCTCTCTCTTTTTTTTCTTCCTCTCTCTCCCTCTCCTCTAGCCTTCTTCAGCTTCTCCACCTGACCTGTCGCTCACCGCTGCCCCCAGCTGTTACAGCTATCAAATCCTACACAATCTACAGCAGATAACACCACAATTTGGGGGGAAAAGGCTACTTATTGTTAACTAATTTTATTACACCAATTATTTGACTTGACAGACACAAAATTCCTTGGGCGGGGCACCTGGGCAACACTAAGACATATGAACGGGTGGCCGGCAGGTTCTATTGGACCGGGCTCTATGGGGATGTGTTGAACTATTGTAAAACCTGCCCCGAGTGCCATATTACCAGTAAGAGGAAGACAACCCCTTATGCCCTCCAACCACTTCCCATCATTGAGGTGCCCTTTAGCCGGATAGCAATGGACATAATAGGCCCTTTGGAAAGATCGCAAACCGGCTATAGATATATATAGTGATTTGTGACTATGCCACGCGTTATCCGGAGGCCTTCCCCTTGCGCAAAGTCTCTGCTCGCCCCATAGCACAGGCGCTGTTACAGTTGTTCTCCCGGGTGGGCATCCCACAGGAAATCCTGACAGACCAGGGCACAGCGTCCCTCTCAAAGACAATGAGGCAGGTGTATGGGTTGCTAGGAATTAAGGGCATCCGAACCACTCCATACCACCCTCAGACCGATGGCCTTGTGGAGCGGTACAATCAGACTCTAAAGGGCATGCTGAGGAAGTTTGTGGCAGCAAATGGCAAAGACTGGGGCCGCTGGCTGCCCTACTTGCTCTTTGCCTACCGTGAGGTCCCTCAGGCCTCCACGGGTTTTTCACCGTTTGAGCTGCTTTATGGTCGACAGGTTCGAGGTCCCTTGGATGTCCTGAGAGAAGCCTGGGAGGGACCCGGGTCACCCAAAACCAGCAGCATCCTGGCCCATGTCCTGAAGATGAGGGACAAGATGGAGGAAATGGCGGAGCTGATGCGGATGAACTTGGGGCAGGCTCAGACACACCAGAAGACCTGGTATGACAAGACGGCCAGGCAGAGAAACCTTCAACCAGGTCAGAAGGTTCTGCTTCTTCTCCCTACCTCCGAGAACAAGCTGCTTGCCAAGTGGCAGGGGCCCTACGAGGTGGTGGGGAAGATGGGTCCGGCCACCTATGAGATCGAGCTTCCTGGGAGGAGGAAACCCCGGCAAACCTTCCATGTCAACCTTTTGAAGGAGTGGCATGAGAGGCCGCCGGAGTTGCAGCTCAGGGTGCAGTCGGTGGTGGAGGAAGAGGAAACGCCGGAGCAGTACTTCCCCACCAGTCAGCAGTCAGCCACTCTCGACTTCTCACATCTGACGGCTCGCCAGCAGAGGGAGCTGGCGGAGATCATCCCCCCCGGCCTGTTCCAGGAGAAGCCGGGTTTCACAAACGTTCTGGAGCACTCCATCCCCCTCAGAGACACGACACCGGTGCGGCAGAGGATGTATTGTGTCCCAGAGCGTCTTCTTCCATCCCTCAAGGCTGAGGTGGGGGACATGTTGGCGTTGGGGGTGATTGAGAGGTCGTCCAGTGAGTGGAGCAACCCCGTGGTGCTGGTGCCCAAGAAGGATGGCACCATGCATTTCTGCATTGACTTTCGTCGGGTAAATGCCCAGTCACATTTTGATGCTTACCCCATGCCAAGGCTTGAGGACTTGATTGAGCGGCTGGGTAAAGCATCCTTTATCACCACCCTGGACCTGTGTAAAGGCTACTGGCAGGTGCCACTGACCAAGGAGGCTCGGCCCTGCACAGCCTTTCGTACACCACAGGGGCTATTCCAGTTTGTGGTGATGCCTTTTGGTCTGCAGGGAGCGCCAGCCAGTTTTCAAAGACTGATGGACATTGTACTGGCTGGAACAGACTCTTTTGCTGCAGCATACCTGGATGACATTGTGGTTTACAGTGCCACCTGGGAGGACCACCTGCGTCATCTCCAGGAGGTGTTGCAGCGCATCCAGCAGGCAGGATTAACCATCCATCCACATAAATGTGCCCTTGCCAAACAGGAGGTGCAATACCTTGGCCATGTGCTTGGCTGGGGTATCATCCGGCCGCAGAAGGACAAGGTACAGGCGGTGCTGAACTGTCCCAGGCCTAGGACCAAGAGGGACATTCGGTCGTTCTTGGGGTTGGTGGGGTGGTACCGCCGGTTTGTGCCAGACTTTGCCCGTCGTGCGGCGCCGCTATCGGACTTGACCCGGAAATCGGGCTCCTCCCAGATCCAGTGGGGAAAGGAGCAGGAGGAAGCATTCTTGGATCTAAAGGCAGCGATCTGCAGTGATCCGGTGCTCCAGAGTCCAGACTTTGAGCAGCACTTCACGGTCCAGACCGATGCCTCTGGTGTTGGTCTTGGGGCAGTGCTACTCCAGGGGCAAGGAGAGGACAGGAAGCCTGTGGCTTACATTAGCCGCAAGCTGTTTCCCAGGGAGACCAGGTACGCCGCAGTGGAGCTGGAGTGCCTGGCGGTTAAATGGGCCCTGGACACGTTGAAATATTATGTGCTGGGTAGAGACTTTACCCTGGAGACTGACCACCGCGCCTTGCAGTGGTTGGACCGGATGAAAGACTCCAATGCACGGGTTACCCGCTGGTTTTTGGCCCTTCAGCCCTACCGCTTTACGGTACAGTTCCGTGCAGGGAGACAGAACACTGTTGCAGACCTTTTGTCTCGCCACCCAGTTGGCGAGACTCCAGAAGGGGAGGGAAGTGTGAGAAGGTGAGCACCCCCCCCCCTTCTCACCAGCTCATGAGGGCGGAGCCACAGCTCTCCGTGTTGCGCTGGAGTCCGGCGACTGGACTTACGAGTACAAAAACACACACTCACCACATGCACGGATGGCATGGATTTGGGTTTATTGTTACGTGTATATTCTATGCTAAGTGCTTAGTGACATGGTCGGGAACCGGGTGCGGACACCGCAATCGCGACATGCCACGTCACCCGTTCCCATTACAGACAACTTTCACCACTCACCTCGGCGTGCAGTGCGGTACCCACTGCGCGTCCGGTTTTCTCTCCGTTTACTGGTCATACATTCACACACAAACGCACACACGTCTGCCTCCATTCATCCTCGCTCACCTGCACTCACCTCCCGGTCCGACTCCACTGCTCCTGTGCGGAAGCGCGCGCCGTTGCAGGGGCAGTACTTATCGAGTGTGGCGCTAGGGGGTGCACTACACATTGCACAGGGGTGTATTGTAATTTCTGGTATATTGTAAATATGTATGTGTGGGGTATACGTGGTGGGATGTTTTTTTCTAATGTGTGTTCTGCTATTTATTTACTGTGTTCTTTACTATTTCGATATGTTTTATTTAATGGTAAACGAGCCAGTAATTATTGGGGATATTGGCTTCCCCTCGCTTAATGGTTCAACCCAATTAAGCTGGGGCAGGTGCATGCTTAAAAGAGTCGCCATTTTGACTGTTACGGGGGGGCCTGTAGTAGAGAGTGAAAGGTTGATGTCTGAGCATTGACTGTGTTGCTACTGTGGATAGCTTTGAATAAATTGCCTTGTGTTGGCATAATCCAACTCTGCTGCCTCTTGTCTCCACTTCACCTGGTTGCCCTGATCCCTTTTGTTGGGAGGCCACATCGGTCGCCTCACAGTGTTATGGAATCACAGTGTTTTAGAATCAAAGTGTTATGGAATCACAGTGTTATAGAAACACTGTGTTATAGAAACAGTTTGTTATAGAAACACAATGTCATAGAAACACACAATGTGTGTGTGTGTGTGTGTGTGTGTGTGTGTGTGTACTAACCAGCCCTCCTTGAATCCCTGCCTCAGGGCCTCGTATAAAGGTGTATTTTCTGGGATGGTCTGGACAGTTCCTCCTTCAGTGGTCACATAACCAATCGCCCACTGACCCATTCTGCTGCAGCTCAGACGATAAATATAACTGAGGAGAAGAAAACACTAAAACTTTAACATCAAGAAAACACTACAACTTTAACATCAAGAAAATACCATACCTTTAACATGAAGAAAACACTACAACTTTAACATGAGGAAAACACCAAACTTTTACATCAAGAAAACACCACAATTTTAACATGAAGAAAACACTACAATTTAAACATTAAGAAAACACCAAAACATTACCATGAATAAAACACAAACTTTACCATTAGGAAAACACCATAACTTTATCATTAAAAACATCACAACTTTTAACATTTTCAGGTTCAGGTTGTGTTGGTTCAGGTTTTTCAGAATTAGATTTTTCAGATTAGGTTCAGGTTCAGATGAGTTATTATGCAACTCATACACCCACAAACCGTTTAGCTTTTTAGCTTTGTTTTTCCGATGGTGCATCACTCAGAATTTGTTCTCACCTGCCAGGTCTGTGCAGGTGATGTTCCAGTCGAGCTACCACCTGGTCATAGGTGAGGAAGGCCATGTATCCTGGATGCGTCACTGCCAGCTGGTTCCAGTTCCTGATCAGGGACCTGAAGGGCTAAAAAACAGGGGGAGGTTGATCGTTTTTCATGATTAAAGAAATAGAAACTAATCTGTTGATAAGTTTAATCAAACTGAAAGACTTACCTGAAACAGTCTAGTGAAGATGTCGAACTCAAACACAGAGATGTGGTCATTACAGGTGAGATCGATCGTTGACCTCAGAGCCATCGACTCCATCCCATCCTCAAACTCATGAACTCGTCGCAGATTATCTTTAAACTGAGTCCACTGCACAACACATCTGTCACACATGACTATATATTTAGCATGGACACATTTAAAGCACAAATTACTCACATCACACATGCACCTGTCACCGAATGAATGTCGCCAAAACTCCTGGGCCTCTGTCATCATCAGCCTGTAGGTGTCACCCTGGAAGCGCCCCTCTGGAAACAAGCCCTTCAGTTCCCACAGCATGTGACTGAACAGCAGGGACAGTTTTATCAGATTCCTCCTGAGGGCAAGAAGCACACAAACTTTCATTTGTTTTTGTAGAAAAAATGTCAGCACATTTCACACATTTGACCTGTCTGAAGACATCAAAGTTTTTCAAGATAAAGCAAGATAATAGACACAAATTTGTCTGTTGTTGTGTGTGTGTGTATTTTTCTATACCACAGTAAGTTAAACTACCAAAATAATAAATGAATTAAATTTACACATAAACCGGCAGCAACACTCACAACAATTGTGACTCTCAACAATTAAAAATGTGTCAATTTGTCATACATTTTTAAAACCTGAAGATTCATGCAAAACACAAGAGGAGCGGCATAAGCTACAATATTATTATTACTATTATTATTAATACTACTACTAATAATAATAATAATGAGTTGGGATTTACCTCATGAACCTAGTGAGCATAAGGCTTAGAAAATGGATGGATGTTACTTAAATGACAAATATTGTCATTTATTTTCGAAATCTGATAAAACTTAAAAAAAAAATATTTCAGGAGCATTTTCAAAACAGAACTTGTGATTGATAACTACAGGGTGCATGTTAATATAGTCGAAAATTAATAATACATATGTAAATTAATATAATAATTGATAAATTCACTCCTGTTTCTTACATTTCATTCAGATGAGTAGAGAGATTAAAAACCTCACATGTTTAAAACTGTTTCTGTTGCCGCGAACACCAGTTAAATCTCACTTCTGTTTTTATCTTTATAGAACTGTAACCTTTATACAACCATTCACCTTTTCCTATAAACATCCATTGGTCTATAAACAGATATAGACTGATCAGTTCAATATGCTATTATAACTAATACATTAACCAATGAGTGATACATCTACACTAATATAAACAACCTGCTATGACATCTAAGCCAACTTTACATTCATATTTTAACACTTTCTGCTCATGGCAGCTCAAGCACATCAGGCTGCGGTGACAGAAACATCTGTTTTATGTGTGAACAGCTTTTTGAACATGACAGAAAAAATCTAAATATCTGACCTACAGATTCTGGCGAAGAGAAAATCTTTGAACACAATGAGTGAAAGTTGTTGTACAGAGAAATAAGAAGTAGTAGAAATATAATTCAGTGCCCTCATATCACAACGTAAGAACATAACAGGAGATAATTAGTAATAGTAGATAATTGGCACTAACAGAATATGTCTCTTATTTACACCACCGCTAATGTTTCATTTTTTATTTAATTTAATGTTGTTTATTCATATAAAACGTTTTGAAGGAGTATTGAAATCAATCATTACAGCAAGATAATTGTCTAAAAAGAAAACATGATGTGATCATATAATTTTAGATGTGTTTCACATACTATGTTTTAGATGGGGCATTACATTTATTTTTACTCAACATCCACATTGGTAACGGTGCCCAGGATTTGTTTAGCTCTTTTTTGTTTTATTGATCGAGGTGATTTTAAATAGAGCAAAGTTTTATACCTGTTTTACATGAAATATACCAAATATAATAAAATACAATAGAAGAACTGCAAAACATAAATAAATATAAGCAAAAAAAGGTCTATAATTTTCATATAGAATTAGATGCTTTTGTGTAAAATTTGCATTTTTGCCAAACATCAAATTTACTGATTGTTGGACTAAATTAATGAAGAGTCCTCTGTTTCTGACTTAGAAGTGTCATTTGGATCTAATAATTATTTAGGTTCTTGCTATATGCTATATTGAAAGAACATTAGCTGAATAAATTAATAAATAATATTGATATTAATTTTTAAAAAAAGTTATCTGTCCCATGATGCCGGCAGAATCAAAAATTTTGTTTGTTCGAATGAATCTTATTTTGTTGCTTACAGAATTTTCAGCATTCCTACAAAACTTTACTATTCTGAAAAGATACAGTATTATTTTATTTGTGTTATTTTATATATAATGTTTTATTTCTATAAACACTAGACATTTACCAGAAACCAAATGAAACAAAAGAAAAATGATTTGAGGTCCTTGTTTTTTGTAATCTAAAAAGTCTTGTGACAGTTAGAGAAGATGTTTGTAAAATAATAAGTTTGATAGAACAGGACAGAAGCATTATTGAGTGAATGAAGTAAAGATTTTATGAGGGATTCATTTTTTTATATGCATGTATGTCAGATCTTTTTACCTATAGCTTGATTCCTCATATATCTTGTCCTGTCCCTCTTTGAACAGCTGCAAGGCTCTGTCTATCTTATCCAGCAGGTTTTTCACAAGGATGCTCAGGTACGTTAGCTCGTCTCCTCGGGGGCCATGACCTCCTGCCCTGGAGCTGCCATATGGTTCATATACCTTTGTGAGCAGTGATGATGTCTCAGACAGCAGTTGAGGGAGATATGGAGGACTGTTCTTCAGACTGAGCCGTGAACTGCTGCTCAGACTCCAGAGTTTACCCAGTCGTCTGAGAACTTTGTCCACCAGCCGCCGGTCGATGCTGGCTGTCTTCTGGGAGCTGGATTTCAGTGTCTGGAAGGCTCCTGAACCTGCTGCCGCCATCATTTCACTGGTGTGAGGCAAAGATTTCTTTAAATATCACTGAGTCACTCACATCACTGGGAAGAGTCAATTGCCACGGATACAAGTCACCGTGCACACAGTCTGTTCAGCCTCCTGCCCTCTGGAAAGAGGTACAGGAGCCTCCGCTCCCGCACCACCAGACTCATGAACAGTTTCTTCCACCAGGCCGTGAGACTGCTGAACTCTCTCCCCTCCTCCCTCTCACCCTCAGCCCCAGCCAGAAGGAACACCAGGCTGGCAGACCAATTCTAGTTCACTGGACTGTCTCCCCCCCCACACACACACCCACCCACCTAAATTGACACTCTGCACATGCAAAAATTTGCACACACTTGCTGCTGCTATATTTATACTTATATTGTTATTGCACTAGCCATTACATTACAACAACTACCTCATAATGCACATAACTGGGACAATCAGTACTGTCTTGTTTTGTCTGTTTTGTCTTGTTGAATTTGTCCCTCCACTCCATACTACTTATGTCTTGTCTTGCGGTACTCATGTCTTGTCCTGTCATACCTGTTTGTTTGTTTCTAGTTTAGTAAGACTAGGCAAAAGTAGCCTTAAGATACTGCACTTTACCATTGTAGTTTAGGATTGTCTCGTCTTGCGCACCTGCACTTTGATGTTGTTGTACATGTAAAACGCATAGTATAGTGAGAAACGCAATTTCGATTCCTTTGTATGTCAAGTACATGTGAAGAAATTGACAATAAAATTGCTCTGACTTTGACTTTGACTTTGAGAGTCAAAGGTTTATAATCACATTTTGTTTTTTGAATGTGTGTGAATGTCAATGAACAGAAATCAGCTATTGACTCAACTGTCTAGGTATTTGAGGACAGTCACGCTTTACACATTTTTTTAATCCCAACATTTATCTAAAAAGTGAATGCCACAGAATCCTCAAACAGCATCTTTGATCCATAATTTAATAATACAACAGCATTGCACTATCCAACAATGGACAGCAATTGAATTACAGCAATGTAAAACACTGACAACTTCTCACTGCTTCATCAGAGCTTCAGACAAATAAAAAATAGCAGTTATATAATGGCTGTTTTTTAAGAAAAATAAAATATTCCCACAACAGCAACACTACAACATAAAGAACAATACAAGCGACAGACTGTGCGACTCTCGACATATTTCATTTTTTCATTTCAGTTTTTGCATATACATATAATTTACTTTTCTGCCATTTATCCTTCTTACCTAATCTCCAGCTAAAGAAAAACATCCTCACATTCACCAGAGCTGAAAATATATCTTCAGATTCACCAGAGCTGAAGCAGAAACACGTTGTCTGTCCAAGGCTGAAATGTTGCAGAGGAAACTTTTCTCTCTCTCTCTCTCTCTCTCTCTCTCTCTCTCTCTCTCTGTTGTCTAGCTGCACATTTTGTTTAGTTTCCTGGTTGCAGACAAACAGGTTTGTTTGACAGAGAGGGAGGAAGTCACAGGTTGATATCTGTGGCTTTGAGTACCAGTGGTTAGATCCTTTACTTAAGTAAAATATTTAAGAGAGCAAAAAATAATACTACTGCATTACAAGTGACACACATTTAAAATTCTCCTTCAGTAAAAATATGTAAGAATTTTCAGAAACGATTTAGTTAAAATAATAAAATAAAGGGATTTGCTTAATTCCTCTGACATGTATAAGACATTAGATTATTAATACTGAAGCATCAGTGTGCAGAATTTTGTTTAGTCCAGTGGTTCCCAATATAAGGGTTGGGTCCCTCCATGGGGCCAACAGATATATGTGATTGGTCCGAGATGATTAATAAGGAAAGAAGAATAAACTGTTCTGATTCACAAATCAATTTTTTTCTCAAATCCTAGATTTTTATCAAAATATTGAATCATTTTAACATTTTTTAAATATGAAACCACATGAGAACCTTATAGGAAAAATTTTCTCTCCTTCAAGTACTGACAGCTAAGGGAATAGAGTGGGTCCACAGTTCCACAACCAGAACAAAAAATCAGTTGCTCCTTCTGGATCTGAGGCTTGATTATCCTACAAACCCTCCTTCAAGGATCCTGTCTAGACCTTCCCAGGGAGGCTGTAGATGGAACACACCTCCCGGCCACCCTTTTTAAAGAGGGGAACCACAACCCCAGTCTGCCAGTCCAGAGGGACTGCTCCCAATGTCCATGTTGACATTTCAAAGTTGTATAACCAAGGTAGCCCAACAACACCCAGAGTCTTGAGGAAATGCAGGAGGATCTCATTCACACCCAGGGTCTTGCCACTGAAGAGCTTTCTGACTGGCAATCTCAGCTAGACTCTGCCTCATCAACAGAAGGCGTGCTGGTGGGATTGAGGAAGTATTCCCCCACCAACCCAGAACAACCTGAGTCAAGGTCAGCAGCCACTTGTCACTGCTGAGCATAGTGCTGACACTGCGCTGGCTTCCCCCCTGAGCTTCAGAATGGTAGTCCAGAGCCTCCTTGTAGCCATTTGAAAGTTGTTTTCAATAGCTTCTTCTTTAGTTTGGTGCCATTTCTTACCGCCGGTGGTCGCCAGCAGATTTGGGGACTGCCACCACAGGAGGCTCCGACCACCTTACTGTCACAGCTCTGGTCTGCTGCCCCAACAATAGAGGCACGGAACAAGGTCCACTCAGAATCAATGTCCCCTGCCCCCCTGGGACATAAGTGAAGCTCTCCCAGAGATATGAGTTGAACTACCTTTTGGCAGGAGATTCAGGGAGATGTTCCCAAACATTCACTGAATGTTCTGCCATGTCTGACCTGAGCCAGCTTGATCAGATGACAGCTATACCCCTCTCTCCCTCACAACCACAAAGTAGATCATTGAACATTGGCCAAGAGTGTCTTGGTGCCAAGTTCACATACGGATCCCCTTATATCTGAACAATGTGTTGCTGCCCACCAAAGTGAACCCCAATGTGCAGGCACTGAGCCAGGGGAAGCAACCTTCCCACCCTGCTCTGAACCTCTCACCAGGGTTAACTCCACGGTGGTAGAGAATCTTACTCCGCTCCTGGAATATGGTTCTGTAGGTGAGTCTGACTAGATCTAGCCAGTACTTGTCGACCTCACACTAGAAAGGTGAGAGAGGTGATGTTCCACTGGGCTCCAACGTTGTTATACATCAAAAGAGGTTTGAGCTGCATTCGTCTGGTTCCACAGCTCGAACCTAGTTGCAGAAAGCCCCTGTTTTGTTTGTTCATTGTTGCTGACAAAAAAATCAGCTTCACCTAAATAAACATGCAAAACCTGATAAAAAATAAATAAATACAAATCACTTAAAGCTTTTTTTCATAATATTTGAATACAACATTTGATGTTTTGGAGATTGATAGGGTGTTTTGGACAGAATTTGTTATTTGGAGTAAACAACATATATTGTATAGCAGAAATAAAGTCTGTAATAAAGAATTATTATTATTTTATTATTATTTCTCAATAAAATGCATGTCACTGAACAGCAAATACAACACAATCTGCAAACTAACAGACTAAAGAACCACAAGAGGGAGACTTTGACTCAGGTTTTCCATTGATGATTTGACCTCCAGTGAATTTTTAAAGATAATTTAATGATTTACTGATCTTCAGCAGGTTTTACATTGTGCTAAAATCAGGAAAATACTTTATAGTACAGTAAAATGTGGAGTTATTCTATAGATTGGTTCTAACTGCAGAGAATAGCTGGTGATGACTCTGTATCTTAATTATTGGGCTTTTGTTTTTTCCTGTTCATATGTCTGCTTGCACATCAAGAATCATTCAGTAATATGTTCATTCAGCAACATAAATGATGATATTGAATGCCAGAGGAGACTAAAGGCTGCAGGGGTTTGTGTTATTCTCTAGGGACTTTAGAGAACTTTACTTTCTTTTGCCCTTCACCTGAGGAAAGTCCCAAACTGACCCTGGTAATCAAAACCTGGTCTCAGGGTTGAGTCTGTAGGATATGATTAAATACTCCTTGTCAGCATCTGTGTGATGTGTGTGTGTGTGTGTGTGTGTGTGTGTGTGTGTGTGTGTGTGTGTGTGTGTGTGATTATGATTCAGTTGCACAGTCCAACAAACAACAAAGTATGAAACAACACTATTTTTTCAAGCTTTAATAGATTTTAATATATTGTTCATTTACAATTATTATTATTTTTGTTTTAATTTATGCAGAATGAAAGGTGTTGGTGAATTCGAAAATTCACAGTGAAACATCACACGTCTGTTTTATGTTAAGTTAAAGATGGACTGAGGTATAAAAATCAACTTTACAGAGGCTAAAACCAGTGATAAAAAAAAAACCTGTAATATAAAGACCCTTCAGAAACCTTCTTGTTATTGTTTTTTCATCTATTTTTTCTGTTTAAACAGTGTCAAACACCCAATTTCACAATAATGATGTAATTATAATATCAGCATTTAATTCTAAATTGTAATCAGACTATAGAGTTTGTGCTTCCTCCACTGCTATCAACTTTAAGCTTTAGAAATAAAATAGAGGAGAACATCTTCTTCCAGAGGATCCATGCTGGATGAAGTAGGGCAGCGGTAATAATCAAACTTACTGCTCCAGTTCTCATAGACGTAGCTTAAATTTCATTTCATTTACCCTGCACCGAGAAAAGCATAGATCGGCGTTTCGTGCTGAACTTCTCAAGAAATTCAGCATGATGTTTTTAACTTGCATGCAAAGCAGATATCACATGACGCGATTGTTTTTAATGAATTCACTCGTCTTCTTTCGCTTTGTAAAGGGAAAGCACCACTGATTCTGCGCTCATTACACAGATGAGAGCCGCCGCCGCTGCATTGTACCTGTAGGTTTTATATACAGTGGGGAAAATAAGTATTTATTTTTGCTATTTTGCTATTTCTCCCACTTAGAAATCATGGAGGGGTCTGAAATTTTCATCGTAGGTGCATGTCAACTGTGAGAGCGATAAACTAAAAAGAAAAATCCAGAAATCACAATGCATGATTTTTTAATGATTTATTTGTGTGATATAGCGGCAAATAAGTATTTGAACACCTGAGAAAATGAATGTTAATATTTGGTACAGTAGCCTTTGTTTGCTATCACAGAGGGCAAACGTTTCCTGTAGTTTTTCACCAGGTTTGCACATACTGCAGGAGGGATCCTGGCCCACTCCTCCACACAGATCTTCTCTAGATCAGTCAGGTCTCTAGGCTGTCGCTGAGAAACACGGAGTTTGAGCTCCCTCCAAAGATTTTCGATTGGGTTCAGGTATGGAGACTGGCTGGGCCATGCTAGAACCTTGATATGCTCAGGTGTTCAAATACTTTTTTGCCGCTATATCACACAAATAAATCATTAAAAAATCATGCATTGTGATTTCTGGATTTTTCTTTTTAGTTTATCTCTCTCACAATGGACATGCACCTACGATAAAAATTTCAGACCCCTCCCTGATTTCTAAGTGGGAGAAATAGCAAAATAGCAGTAAGCAATAATCAAATACTTATTTTCCCCACTGTAGGTGAGACTCAGCCGGATCCACAACCACTTTTCATTCTGAGTCAATAAATTCTAAGCTTTTATGAAACAAAGCAATGTCACAAAACGAAACAGGTTGATGCGCTGGTTTCCTGGAGATAAGAAGATAGTTTGATCCCGCTAATCTGTCCCTGATTCTCTTGTTGTTTGTCAGCGCCGCTGGATCTGCGCACCTCGACCCGGGAAAGTTAACTTACTTTCTAGCATTATTTTGGTAATATGACAAACTTGCTGCTGTTATCCATCCATTGTCTATCCCGCTTATTCCCTTTCGGGGTCGCAGGGGTCTGCTGGAGCCTATCCCAGCGCGTTAAGGCGAGAGGCAGGGATACACCCCAGATGGTCGCCAGCCAATCGTGGGGCACACACACCATTCACACACCATTCACTCTCACACTCACACCTATGGGCAATTTAGAGTTTACCAATTAACCTGAGCATGTTTTTTGTATTGTGGGAGGAAACCGGAGTACCCGGGGAAAACCCACGCAGACACGGGGAGAACATGCAAACTCCACACAGAAAGGCCCCAGACCCAGGCCCAAGGCGGTCTTGAACCTGCGACCTTCTTGCTGTGAGGCAACAGTGCTACCCACCGCACCACCGTGTCGCCCTTGCTGCTGTTATTTTTATTATTATTAGTATTATTTTTAAAAAAGGGTACAACATGTCCACTTTCTTTAATATTTTGGTCACATACAGCAAACAGGACGTAGAGTCATGCAGCTTAAGTGCTGAATCAATGAAAAAAAGTCCAGTCAGCTTTTCTGCAGCTTTCCTCCTCAGGCAGAAGTACTAGGTCAACTATAGCTGCAAACAACATGCGGGTGTACATTCACAGACACTGTCTGTGAGCGACCGACGATGTCTCCCCACAAAAGGGATCAGGGCAACCAGAAAAAGAAGTGGAGACAGGAGGCAAAGGAACTCACAAAAAAGCATTTATTCTCGGTGGTAAAAACAAAAACTGCAGCATATGCTTACGTCAGCAGGCAACAACTCCACCTCGCACCAGGTGGACCAGACAGGCAGTCCCATGCGTCGCGTCACCTGTCCCGCACGCAAACATGTCCGGGGGGAACTCTCCCTCTGGTAGTCAGTTCCCCCCCTTATAAACAGGTGAGAAGGGGAGGGGCCATCACCTTCTCACACTTCCCTCCCCTTCTGGAGTCTCGCCAACTGGGTGGCGAGACAAAGTCCGCGACCGTGGTCTGTGCCCGCTCGACCACTCTCTGTCTCCGGTCGTAGCCCCGCCATTGTCCTGCTGCATCCCGCCGGCCATCTCCGCCGGCCATCTCTGCCGGCCATCTCCGCCGTCCATCTCCACCGGGCACTTCCGCCGGGCAATTGCGCCGGGCACTTCTGCCGGGTCTTTCAACAGAATAACACATACCTGATTCCAGTCAGTCACTGGATTTAATGAGCGACAATGTACCTCATGCAGAATTGTGCAAAAGTCCATATGTCATGTAAATGTCTTCACTGAATTAGCCACAAACTTGTCTGTGACAGCACATTCTTGTAAACTTTGAAACTGTTCTTTTTTTATGTAATTAAATGTAAAGAGGCACATTAAATAGATGCAACTAAATCTGCATTAGTACGTTAATATAGATTAATGATATGTTGTACAGGTTTTAACTGAATCTTGTTATTACTGTTACTAGGGTAACAATAACTACAGTGATGTGTTTGAACTATTTTGACTTGCTGAGTAGGGACGACTTGCAGATTAATTTGTATTATTATTAATAATAGTATATAATCTTTACAGGGAGTTTGTACAGAAACTAACTCATTAACTCCCTGAATGAAACTGACTAGAGAAATACATTCTGACACTTTTATGACACTTAATGATGAATGTTGAATTGCTCTGGAAATCTCAAATCCAAAAATGTAAAATCAATTTCCTTCTCTGCTTTCTTTACAGCTGTAATTGATCATAGGTCATTTTCTTGTTTATCTGGCGTTGCTCATAGCTGCTTCTCACATACTGACACATCAGTTCTCTGCTCAGCTGGTTCACAGACCACACGCGGTATTCTTCGCTTTGTGCTCCAACACACACACACACACACACACACCATCAACAGGAAGTCGCACGTATGCTGCCAGTTTGATTTCACACACACTTACAGATGGACGTCTGTTGCTGTCTGCATCAGTGCTGCTGTAGCTGCTGTAGCATGTTACTCACTTTAAGTTTGAGCTATGCAGGTTTACACAATTTATCCATGGTTTGAATCCAATTATAAACAGGTTTTAATTAGATAGATAGATAGATAGATAGATAGATAGATAGATAGATAGATAGATAGATAGATAGATAGATAGATAGATAGATAGATAGATAGATAGATAGATAGATAGATAGATGAAATACAATGAATAAGCCCCCCAACTCCCCCTACTCCGACACTAATGCAATGGAAAAATGCAATGGATAACCCCCCCCCCAAAAAAACCCTTCATAACACGAAACATGCAAAACACAAATACTGAACAAAAAATAATAATAATAAAAAGGAGTAGAGCACCACCATGCATGTCCGCCTATATGCAAGGGGTGCCGTCAAACAGAAAGAACATGTAAGACACTAAGACAAGGACACAGACAATCACAAGGACACACACACACACAATCACTTTTTAAAGGGGAAAGAATAACACCAGTTATACTAAGGCCAGTCTAAAGGCTACCCTGATAAATCTTTTAGGGAAGTCGCTGCTGACTGCCAAATAGCCAACGTTTTTTCAGAAGCACCATGAATGCGGGCAGTAGACAATTCCATATAGATTACATCTAAAAATGTGTGAATCCAGTGTCTGATGTTAAGTTTCTGGGGTGGTTTCCATTTTGTGACTATCAGCTTTTTGGCAGCAGTCAAACCAGCTAAGATAATGCGCTTGGTCAAACTAGGTAAGTGGAACTCTGAAAAGTCATCAAAACGGGCAAAGTTACAGGTATAGGCGTGTCCACCAGCTCTGATAAAGCCGAAGCCACATTGTTCCAAAACTGCTTGACTGGTTGGCACTCCCAAACCATATGTATGAATGTACCAGGACAATTTAGACTACAAAAGGAACACAAGGGTGAATCTATTAGTTTCATATAGAAACGCTTAAGCGGAGTCAAATACGTTCTATGGATGAAGTTAAAATGTATCTGTCTAATGCTAACTCAGAGTATGAGGATTGCAGAATGAACCTTTACAAAATAGATACCATACTCTTAGTGCCATGTCGGACTAAAAAGACATTGGCTAGGGGATGTGTGGGTAACGGTTGCTGCCAAGGGACTCCATATGCCTTCATTGCTGATCTTACCTGCAAGTAAAAAAAGAAGGAAGAGCCTTGAAGATTAAACAATGTTCTAACACACTGAAAAGAACCTAGGCAGGAGTCAATGTCCAGGTCATTTATGTAGCAAATGCCTGTATTGCTCCACACTGATGGAGAAATAGGTCTACCCCCGATCAACAACGCTTTGTTATGAAACAAAGGAGAGAGTGTATGCCATTTACAGGATATCTTGCATTCAAGCGCCAAATACGAAAAACATTAGAAATCAAAGGGCCAAAGCGTAGCATTGTTTGTTTGTCAGAAATGTTGGAAAAGAGGACATTTTGCAAACTCCATGGTTGCACTATTTTCTCATCCAAATCACGCCAGGATACTGATGTGTCTGGATTATTCCATGCAACGATAGGACGGAGGACGAAAGACCAAAAGTAGTGTTTAAAATTAGGGACAGCTAATCCACCAACTACTTTACTTCTTTGTAATGTGGGCAGCTTCAGTCTGGGACGTTTTTTGTTCCATATGAATTTAGATACATCAGAGTGCAATTATTTCCAGTAATCTGTGGGAGGGCAGAGTGGAATCATTGAACTGATAAAGTTAATTCTTCGTTCATTTTTACAATTGCAATCCGGGCCTGGAGTGAAGCAGGTAAAGTAGCCCATCGAACCATATCATTTTTAATAGCTTTATGCATTTCCAAGAAGTTATAGGTAGTAATACGGTGTAGAGATGGAAAAATCTTTATACCAAGATAAGTAAAGTGCTGAACAACAGGAACAGTAGTGGGGAATGATAATACATTTGCAGAGGGATTTAAAGGGAGGAGAGCAGATTTTGACCAGTTTATCTTAAATCCAGGGGGGGGAACTCTCCGCAAACCCGTCTGGGGGAACTCTCTCTCTGCTATTCAGTTCCCCCTTATAACCAGGTGAGAAGGGGAGGGCTCATCACCTTCTCACACTTCCCTCCCCTTCTGCAGTCTCGCCAACGGGGTGGCGAGACAGAAGTCCGCGACCGTGGTGTGTCTGCCTCGGGGCTCGCTCGACCACACTCCATTTCCGGTCGTAGCCCCGCCAGCACTTCCGCTAGCACTTCCGCTAGCACTTCCGCCAGCTCCTTCGCTGACCGTCTCCGCTAGCCGTCTCCGCCAGCTCCTTTGCCGACCGTCTCCGCCGGCTCCTACGCCGACCGTCTCCGCCGGCTCCTACGCCGACCGTCTCCGCTAGCCGCCCCGCTAGCCGTCTCCGCCAGCTCCTTCGCTGACTGTCTCCGCTAGCTGTCTCCGCCGGCTCCCTCACCGACCGTCTTCGCCGGCTCCTACGCCGACCGCCTCCGCTGGCTCCTTTGCTGACCGTCTCTGTTGGGTCCTTTGTCGACCGTCTCCGCCGGGCACTTCCGCCGGGCACTTCCGCTAGCCGTTTCCGCTAGCACTTCCGCTAGCACCTCGCTAGCCGTCCCCGCTAGCATATCGCTAGCCGTGTCCGCTAGCACCTCGCTAGCCGTCTCCGCTGGCTCCCTCGCTGGCTCGCTCGCCGACACTCTCGCCGAGTTTCGTGCAAGAGGGCGATATCAACTTTCCTACGGCGAAGCAGTGACAATACACTAGACCGCTTGTGTGTTGCATTTAAGCCACCAGCATTCCAAACCGGAACTGACAGGTCACCCATTATCGTAATTTACGGGATCTATGAGCAGGCAGAAAAACGGAGAACATTGGCAGCAACCAGAATGATTAAACTTGTGTAGGGTAGCATACTGTTTTTGAATGGATTCCCCAACATCGCATGAAAAATGTAAGACTGTCAGCATGTCATAAAACATACCCTGAGTTAAAAGATCTAATTGGACAGACAAAGACGCAGACAAGTAAAACAAGGCAAAATGGACAAAAATAGTCATAGACAAAATAGACAGACAAAACGCAAGACAACGACAAAATAATACAGGCGGACAAACAACAGAACTGTACGTTGATCCGTGCCCACGTATGGATATGGGGCAGCAAAAAAAAAACCAACAATTCAACCCAAAGACTTGTGTCTAAATTAAACAACGTATCGGTAACTGGTTGCTACCTGGCTAAACCAACCTCAATGCTGTACATATGACATCCACATAAAAAGTAGAGATATCACAACAAATGAACATGAACGTTAAGCAAAGGAGGAGTAATCTCATCCAGCCGGCTAGTCGGCTATACCAACTCATTTCAAGTCCAGGTCAGTTATCGCTGTTACGTCTCGGTTCCCCGGCACTTTGCTAGGTAGGATCTCGCTTGGCTCCCCCTCGGTAGCCAGTTGACCTTCGCTAGCTGGATCCACCGCATCATCCGTCGATGCAACCAGCGGAGTGAAATACAGAAGGGAATTGAGGAACTCCTCGGCGTCCGTGGCAGATTCGAAGAATTCAGCTTTCCCACCTATTTTGAGTCTCAGAGTAGCAGGGTAGCGAAGACCAAAGTCAATACCCTTGGCTCTTGCAGTATCCATGACCTTGTAGAACGCCTGACAGACACCTTTTGAGGGTGTGTGCGCTGTAATCAGGGGAAAAACGTATCTTGCGTCCGCTCACTTGCAAAGATGATTTCTTGGCTGTTTGCAAAATGCGTTGGTGTGTAGTAAAACGGAGGACATTAAAAATCAAAGTGCGAGGGGCTGCTCTATTTGTAGTATCAGCGTAGATCCGATGAGCCCTCATAATTTCCCCATTTATGTCCCTCAGGTTGGGGAACCACAGAGGAAGTACATTCGTTAGGTACTGCACAGCGTTTGATCCCTCCACTCCTTCAGCCAAACCGACGATGCAAAGATTACACCTTCGGCTACGGTCCTCCATCGCTGCTAGTTTACATTGCAAGTCCTCAAGCAAGTTAGCATGGCTAGTTAGCACGGTTGAGTTGCATTGCACATCAGAGCGAACCTTCCCAATCTCGCCCTTCAGAGAGCCGACATTCCCCTTCAAAGTCACCAAGTCCTCCTGAATTTCTGTCAGTTTCCCCTCCGTCTCCTTGCCAATTTTTTCGAGCTGATCTAAGCGTGCCTCAAGGAACCCACGTTGCTTAACTAGCATCAGGTCCGCAATCGCTTCAAGGTCAGAACGGGTGTTCTTGTTCGACGATTTAGATGAACTTCTCTTGTTTGTATCAGACATATTGTTACACGAAAATAAATATGTGTATGTCAAAGTAATAAAACTATTCAAACTGATCAAAAAACAATGCTGATATCGGAATGTAATACAAGTTTTACAAGTCAGAGTTGAGAAGAGTTAAATTAAGCTGCCATCTTGTCCAACCGATCACGTGACCCCCACAAGTAACTCCTTTGACAAAACTAGTAATAACTTATTTTGATCAAGCATAATTTGCTGATTTTGATCACACAATCTTGATGATTGGTTGACTCATTAGAGCACCCTAAAGGCAAAGTAAAGAATGTGTAATTTTTAAACCAAATGTATAATAAAGACATAATAGTTCAACATTATATATAATTATCCACTTCAGATGAGAAGATCAGTTGCAATTTCTATCTGTCTGTTAATATGAAGCCAGCTGCTTATCTTAAAGCATCTAGTCTTACTCTGATAGTATAGTTGTACCGGCACCTGATATACATCATTACTTTAATTGATATGAGAATGTTAATACAAAAGCAAGTTGTGTTGTCACAGCTGAGATTTTTAGGCTCCTGAATCCTGGTCTGGAAATACTCACATAAATCTGCTTAAAAATTATTTTTAGTTTCATTATATTGAGAGGCAGCTTTGCTGTGTCTTCTGGTTTCCAGTTATTAACTAAGCTAAACCAGAAGCTGTAGGTTATATCAATGTAAATTTACTGGAAGACATAATGTAAACCTAAAAATTTACCTCCAGGATGTTAAAGAGTCAGTGGGTCACAATGTCTGCAAAACCTGTGACTCACAAAAACAGTTTTACATGTTTGTGTTGCAGAGCTCTTCACATCGCAGTGGTGCAGGGGGAGTGCGTCAGCATCCACAAACTGATCCAGATCCTGCTGTGGTCTCATCGAGACCTTGATATCTACAACAACCTCCGTCAGATAAAATAAAAACTACAGTCATTGATGCACTTGTATTAACACTAGAAAGACCACAATTTTTCTGCCTACCTAGAAGGACCAGAGAGGGGTCATTTGACCCACACAGCTTTTGCCGAGTACACTAATCACTCATTTTGTTATGGTAATGAGGCTGTTAGGGGCAGTGTGTGGGGTGAGGGGGTCACACCTTACAGGTAACAGCCAAGAAAAACAGGGGCAGATAGCTTCTTACGAAGGGGTGTCAGCCTCTGAAATCACCACAGGTAAATAGTAACTGATACAGTATACTGTATATAATACATATAATATTATGAATTAAAGCAATTCACGTTGTGCTTTGATCAAAACAATTCCTAACCTTATCCTGTCAGTTTTTTTTTTTTTAACGTGGTGGATTGGCAACAAAATCCTATCACAAGAATCCTAGCAGGACACATTGTGATCAGATCTAAACAAACCCTAACCCTAACCTTTCAGTAAGAAATGTTTTTGAGGGTAAATAATCTTTGAAATCAGAAAAAAAACAAAGACAAAAATAAGACTTTGGACACATGAAATAATTCCGTGTCCCCCAACAGGGAATTTTGGAAAAATCCGTGCAAGTACCACAGATTTCGTGTCACAATGATCCTTGCCAGCTTTCACAGATTTCTAGGAGATCATGTTGCAGACATACCCACGTTTGTCATTGTATGGGGCAATGTTTCCACAATTTCTGCCATGGTCCACACATCCAGGCATGGTTCAACATGGCATCCAAGAATGCATAATGCCTTGCTACCATCATATTCTCCTGAAACCATAGAAGGTGTTTTTCTCTGCTTGGAGGTGGAGAGTATGAACATCATGGCAAAAAACAGAGGTCTCTCCTCAATATTGAGGAGGGCTAAGGCATTGACGCTTCTTCCCACACTGCATCTCAAGAGAAAACATCAGAGGGGATGTTGACCAGAATCTGCGGACAAACAGAGCATGGGAATAGCCAGAAAGATGAGGCTGGTGACCAGGACAGAGACAAAATATCTCTGATTTGTTTTTATGTGTGATGTCTGAACGATTATGCCACACGAGGCTATACGTTTTAACAAAATAGCAAGTACAATAAACTGAAATTAAATTATATACATTGAAATTATTTATATAAGGAATATCAGTGATGTGATCTGGCTTGGGTGGGTGGGGCAGGCGGGCTAACGCATCTTGTTGGGTGGGCACATTCCCCCCAAGGCCCAGCGGAAGAAGACAGTGTATGTTCTCAGCAGCATGCACAGCACGATTCAGACACAGGAAACCGCCAAAAAGAAGCCAAACACCATCACACTCTACAACACAACAAAGTGCGGCGTCGATATCATGGACCAGATGGTGCGGGAATATACTGTCCGCGCAGGAACAAGGCGCTGGCCAATATCAGTGTTCTACAACATGATAGACATTGCAGCACTGAATGCCCACGTGCTCTATCAATTATGCACTGGGAGAAAGGAAAGACGGGTGGATTTCCTGTTTGAACTGGCAAGAGAGTTGGCTCACTCCCACGTGGGTATGAAAAGGGCCCAAAAGGAGCAATTGCTTCGGCAACAACCCTCCACACCAGAATTCGGACAAAGAGCCAAGTGTCAGGCTAAAATCAAATGCAAGGACAATCGTGCAACTGTGCGCTGTGTTGACTGTTACAAATATACATGTGGGAAATGCAGAAAGGAGCAATGGCAGTGCCAGAATTGTGAGTGACTGCTCAAATGTATTTGACTCATTTGCATTCTTTGTAAATATGCTTTTTTGTAAATATATTTTTTCTATTTTTGGCAAAAAAATAGCAGTTACTTCTGCAAAAACCTTCCACACGAAAACTGGGAAAACAGTTGCTTTTTTATTCATTGTAAATATGTTTTGTTTTGATTTTTTTTAACAAAAAATGTCAAGAGTTTTGATCCCAAATTCTCGTTCATCCTGATGATTTACTGCATAAAAATCCACCATATGTTTATAAATCCACCATATGGGCACATACACACACACACACACACACATACACACACACACACACACATACACACACATGCAAAAACACACTAACCTACCTGAGTACTAAAAGCTTGCCTTGGGTTCCCCTCCCCCACACAGGCTCAAGCGACTCTGTGACTCAAGTGACTTCTCTGAGCCGCTAACAGCCACATTTCCACAACAAAAGGAGTGTCCACAGGGGGTCCAAAGGGTCAAATGACCCTCTTGTGGGCTTTTTAGGTAAAAAGGTCAATTGACCCCTCCGTGGTCGTTCTAGTGTTAAAAGTTAAACATTTGTGACGAAATCTTTGAAACCTTTTTAAATATGTCAGCAACCTGATCGACGGGCAATGTTTGCGAGTTTCAGTTCTATTTTATAACAAATGAAAGCAGCAGTAGAACCTGATGAAAAATAGATTAGAAATGCTTTTGGGGATTTCTGCCTCACTAATATCAGTAACATGGAAAAGAACGAAAGAGGAAGTTCCTCGGTTTCCGCCTTGAACTGCGCCATTGAGCTGCTTGTTATCTCATACTTACTCTGTGACAGCAATAAAATAAATGCCCTGCACCATCACAAGCTAAGTTCTGTCCACTACGGCGATGTTTTTGCTGTTTCAGTGCAAATTCATTCCCCATTGATTTCTATAGAGATAGTCTGCAGCACATATGATTGGTGTTAACAGATACTGTAAATGATATCATAATCACCACAGAAACAACACAGCTTGGTGGCTGAGCTGTTTATTCCATCAGGCTGAAAGCTGATTGGCTGCTGATTTTTCCTTAATAACTTTGGATGTTAAGGTCCTATAACTATCAAACTGATGACTATGGTAACTCCAGCAATATGACAGACTGAGAGCTGATTGGCTGCTGGTTTTTCTTCACACAATGGATCTCAAGGTTCCACACTCAACAACTTGACTGTTACCTCAGCACTGCAGCAGGTAGGGTGAATGATACATCAGTTGGGCATGTTCTAATGTCATTGACTTCAAAGACCTTGAAGTCAAATTAGTTAGTCACCAGCAAGTGGTGACCTCCGGTGACCTTTTCAATACTCCACTCACTAACAATATTAATGTTACTACAATAAATTTACTGCCTTTAAATAACATAACTAATATTTGTCATTAATTACAGTTTTCAGACAGGCATTCCTAAATAGATAGATTGACAGACAGAAAAATGCATGTTTCATAGTGTAGTAATATTACAATTCAGGCAGTCACACCCACATACTGTAAGCATACAACAACCATATATATATATATATATATATATATATATATATATATATATATATATATCTTACAAAAAATACTTTTATAATTGTGACAGTTCATTTATTGACTAAATAATTAGTAAGCATTTGATATAAATATATATGTATTTTTAATTATGAATTATTTATTAATACATTTAAAGTAGAAATAAATACAAATTGTAAATAGGTTAAATGAGGTTAAATGATGGTGATGAATTTTGGAATTTCCATTTATGGAGATGGCATTTGCTTAAAAAGATATATAGATTAATAATGCATCTTAAGTATATAATATACACCACAAGGATATAAAATATGGGATGGGAGGTGAAACATCTTCAAGCTACATAAAGAAGTCCAGTTGCTTACAAGTAACTCCTTTTTACAATGATCTTTAGATCAGAAACATCGAGCAGAATCTTCTGGAAGGACTGACGTCATCACGTAGTATAAAACTCCTACTTTCCCGCCACTCGTCCCCTTTGTCCTCCTAGCTCTGCTTCAGAACAAAGGATTTTGCTGGCTCCCCATTAAGTGGATTTGCTGGACAGACTTTGACTTTTTCTGGATTACTTCGTTGCTCCTGTGGATTCCTGTGATCGTCTGTGACCTTTTGGACCGTCTTTATCAGGTAAGAATGACCTTTTCTGAGTAAATGTCTATTTTCTACTTTTAGCATTTGCATGCTAGCTACTTTGCCTGAGTCTTTATAACATAACTGCTGTTACTTTAACTATTTATATGGTTTGTGTCCGTGCTTGTGCCTGTGTCAGAGAAAAAAATGTATTTTTGATAGAATCTGCTTTTTTATGTTTGTTTTCCCCGTCCAATGACTGTATAAGTGCTGTTTGCGAGCTAGCTTGTTAGCCTGTGCGTATGTATATTTGTGTGAGACAGGTTATATGACATATAAGGAGGCTGTGTGTGTCCGCGTGTGCGCGTGTGTGTGTCTGTGTCAGACAGAAAAAAATGTATTTTTGACAGTATTCAATTTTTTTGTTCATTGTTGCCATATCATGACTGTTAGCATAAGCGCTGTTAGCGAGCTAGCTTGTTAGCCCGTGTGTATGTATATATGTGTCAGACAGATTTGATGACATATAAGGAGGCGAGGTGTTCATGTGTGTCTGTGTCTGATAGAAAAAAACAGTATTTTGAAAGTATTTGCTTTTTTCTTAGTTGTTTCCATATCATGTTAGCATAAGCGCTGTTAGCGAGCTAGCTTGTTAGAGACATAGCTACTGTTATTTTACATATTATGTGTGTTTGTGATTACTTAATGTTTTGTGTATATGTATGTTTATATCAGTAGTTGATGGACTTAGTAAAGGTGTAATTCAATTCTAATCATATTCTAAATATTTTTTCTTTTATATATATATATATATATAGTAGAGTGTATATATATATATATATATATATATATATATATATATATATATATAGTATAGTGAGTTGATACTGTAGCTACAGTACATATTGTAGGTAGTTTTGAGTTAATGGAGTTAAATACTGCAGATGTAATACATAAACTAGGTAGTGTTGTGAACTTATGTAGTAAAGTGATGCAGTAAAGCTGAAAATAAATTCCAATCCTGTTACATATTCTTTGTTTTTATGTTTTAAAAGGGTTTTCATTACTCCATTATGACAAAGCTTTGTTCTATGCCTTGTGTGTGTGTGTGTGTGTGTGTGTGTGCATGCACGCACACATGCACTAGATAGTATTGAGTTGATGGAGTTAAACACTGCACCTCCAGAACATATACTTGGTAGTATTGTGAATTGATGGAGTTTACTGCTGCAATTACATAGTTTTGTGTGTTAGGAAAGTTAAATACTGCAGCTACAGTCCATATACTAGGTAGTATTGCAAGCTATTGTAGTAAAAGTGTCATGCAGTAAAGGTGTAATTACATTCCAATCCCGTTATATATTCTTGGTTGGTTTATATATTTTTAAAACCTCTTTCATTATTTTTTATGACAAAGCTTTATCTATGCCGTGTGTGCGCACAGGTGTGTGTGTGTATACAAGGTAGTTGCGAGTTGGAGTTAACTACTGCAGTTACAGTACATGTAGTACGTAGTATTGTGTGCCAATGGAAGTAAGTGCTGCAGTTACAGTTCATATACTAAATAGTATTTTGAGTATATGTAGTTAACTACTTCCCTTTCAAAAATATTGTGAGTTGATGCAGTAATATGTAGTGATTTGATCCAAATAAGTAAGTGGAAGTAATCTTCCAGTACAAATACTAGGTAGTAATGAAAGTTAACTACTGCTATTACAGTACATATAGGACGTAGTATTGTGTGAAGATGGAGTTAACTATTGCATTTCCATTACATATACAAGATAGTATTGTGACTTAATGGAGTTAAATACTGCAATTACAGTACATAAGTAGTATTTTTAATTGGAAGTAGGTAACTACTGCAATCCAGTACATATACTTGGTAGTGTAGTGAGTTAATGGAGTTTACTTCTGCAGTTACAATACAAATACTAAATAGTATTTTGAGTTGAAGTGGGTAACTACTGCTATTCCAGTACATATGCTAGTTAGTATTGCGAGTTAATAGATTTGACAACTGCTATTACAGTATATATAGTATGTAGTATTGTCAGTTGATGGAGTTAAATACTGCATCCACAGTACATATTGTAGGTAGTATTGTGAGCTCATGGAGTGACCCCTTTGCTAGATAGTACTATGAGTTGATGGAGTTTACCACTGTGATTACAGTACATATACTATGTAGTATTTTGAGTTGATGTAGTTAACTGCTGTACTTGGTACATGTACAATGTAGTATTGTAAGTTGGTGGAGTAACTACTGCTATTACAGTACATTTATTACAAAGTATTGTGAGTTGATGGAATTAATTACTGAGGTTACAGTACATATAGTACATAATATTGTGTGGTGATGCAGTTAACTACTAGGGGTACTGTACGTATACTAGGTACTATTGTGAGTTGATGGAGTTTAGCATTGCAATTACAGTATGTATACCATACAGTATTGTGATTTGATGCAGTTAAATACTGCAGCTACAGTACATATACTAGGCAGTACTGTTAGTTGATATAAATACTGCAGTTACAGTATTGTAGGTAGTATTGTGAGCTTAAATAGTAAAGTGAGATAATGAAGTGTAATTACATTCTAATTGTCTTGACAT
This sequence comes from Eupleurogrammus muticus, assembly GCA_036785175.1. Lineage (NCBI taxonomy): Eukaryota > Metazoa > Chordata > Actinopteri > Scombriformes > Trichiuridae > Eupleurogrammus > Eupleurogrammus muticus. The sequence goes on along the minus strand of JAYKQN010000025.1, from coordinate 4,192,547 downwards.
ATTTGTCAAAAATATATTAACATATTCTTTGTGTCTATATAATGTATTTTCATTATTTTATCATGGAAAAAAGTTTGTTCTACGCCTTGTTTTGTGTGTTTATTAGTATTCTCAGTTAATGGAGGAAAGTATCACAGTAAAGGTGTCAACTCTGGTGTTTATTTGTAGTCAGCAGTCAATAATATTCTGCAGCTACTCGTCAGGTTTAACACACACACACCTGCATTTACAAACACATACAGACCTGTCACACAACAATAAAACCTTCCATACAACTCTGTCTGTTTCTTTAAAGCAACTAACTCTGTTTGGAAGTTTTCTATCTTGTGTGCAGGATGCCATGGAAGAGGAAGCGTTCCCAGGCCCAGAAGCTGCGCTGGAAGCCGCTGGACCCGCAGGACCCTCGGTTCCAGCAGGTAACTGCACAAGACACAGCCCACGTCTTCTCAAAAGCAACGTGACCTTTCACACATAAAAATGATCGTCATCATATGGTCCTCTGACAGTCTGCCTCTACAATACAGATCTTTGCATCACCATTGCATCTCTTAAAACCTAGCTGTTTTTTGTCTTGTTTTTAGACGACCCCGCCATGGACTCCGCCCCCAGCCCCTGTAATCTGGACCCTGAGGACCGCTGCCACGGAGTCCCCACCTGCAAAAGTGAGCCTCAATCTGGTTGGTTGCTATTATTTCTAATCAACAATCTTCCATTGATTGAATCCATCCATCCATCCATCCATTGTCTATCCCGCTTATTCCCTTTCGGGGTCGCAGGGGTCTGCTGGAGCCTATCCCAGCGCGTTAAGGCGAGAGGCAGGGATACACCCCAGATGGTCGCCAGCCAATCGTGGGGCTGATTGAATCCTGACTGTTCTAAATTACTGTTTGGTTTCATTAGGTGCCCAGCCTGTCTGTCCCTGCCGCTCGACAGGTAAGTTTTTATTTATTACACACACACACACACACACACACACACAGTTTTTCATTTTACATCTTTTGTCATTTCACATGTCATGCGTCTTTTAGCGCTTGTGTGTTCTCTGTTTCAGGTGCCTGATGCCTTGACCCCCAGACCGGACCTCCTCCTCCCTGTCCCTGGTTTCATACCAGGTATGTAATCCTATGAGGTTTTAGTTCCAAGTAGTGCTACTTTTAAAGTGTGGAGCTGTCAAAAAGCCATGATCCAACCTGCTGCAGCGGTCCTTGACTAAACAGTGCCCCGGGGGGGTTAGAGAGAGAAGTGAAAAAGCTTACAGCACCTGGTATTCCCAGGCGGTCTCCCACCCAAGTACTAACTAGGCCCAACCCTGCTTAGCTTCCGAGATCAGACGAGATCGGGCTTGTTCAGGTTGGTATGGCCGTAAGGTGTGAGAATAAGCAAAAAGCGGCCCTTTATACATGTGTGTCCCCACCGGCGTCGCACGAAGTTGAGACATTGATTCACGTGAAGGTTTTAGTTTGAGGTAGTGCTACTTTAAAAGTGTGGAGCTGTCAAAAAGCCATGATCCAACCTGCTGCAGCGGTCCCGGACCAAACAGTGACCCCGGGGGGTTAAAGAGAGAAGTGAAAAAGCTTGCAGCACCTGGTATTCCCAGGCGGTCTCCCATCCAACTACTAACCAGGCCCGACCCTGCTTAGCTTCCGAGATCAGACGAGATGGGGCTTGTTCAGGGTGGTATGGCCATAAGCTGTGAGAATAAGCAAAAAGCGACCTTTTATACATGTGTGTCCCCACCGGCGTCGCAACAGGCTGAGACATTGCTTCACGTGAAGGTTTTAGTTCCAAGTAGTGCTACTTTAAAAGTGTGGAGCTGTCAAAAAGCCATGATCCAACCTGCTGCAGCGGTCCTTGACTAAACAGTGCCCCCGGGGGGTTAGAGAGAGAAGTGAAAAAGCTTACAGCACCTGATATTCCAAGGCGGTCTCCCATCCAAGTACTAACCAGGCCCTACACTGCTTAGCTTCCGAGATCAGGCTTGTTCAGGGTGGTACGGCCGTAAGCTGTGAGAAAGAGCAGAAAGCGGCCTTTTATACATGTGTGTCGCCACCGGCGTCGCAACAGGCGGAGACATTGCTTCACATGAAGGTTTTAGTTCCAAGTAGTGCTACTTTGAAAGTGTGGAGCTGTCAAAAAGCCATGATCCAAGCTGCTGCAGCGGCCCCTGACTAAACAGTGCCCCGGGGGGTTAGAGAGAGAAGTGAAAAATCTTAAAGCACCTTGTATTCCCAGGCGGTCTCCCATTCAAGTACTAACCAGGCCCGACCCTGCTTAGCTCCCGAGACCAGGAGTGCTCAGGGTGGTATGGCCGTAAGCCGTGAGAAAGAGCAAAAAGCGGCCTTTTCAACATGTGTGTCCCCACCGGCATCGCAACAGGCTGAGACATTGCTTCACGTAAAGGTTTTAGTTCCAAGTAGTGTTACTTTTAAAGTGTGGAGCTGTCAAAAAGCCATGATCCAAGCTGCTGCAGTGGTCCCTGACTAAACAGTGCCCCGTGGGGGTTAAAGAGAGAAGTGAAAAAGCTTACAGCACCTGGTATTCCCAGGCGATCTCCCATCCAAGTACTAACCAGGCCCGACCCTGCTTAGCTTCCGAGATCAGACGAGATCGGGCTTGTTCAGGGTGGTATGGCCGGAGGCTGTGAGAAAGAGCAAAAAGCGGCCTTTTATACATGTATGTCCCCACCGGCGTCGCAACAGGCTGAGACATTGCTGCACGTGAAGGTTTTGGTTCCAAGTAGAGTGCTACTTTAAAAGTATGGAGCTGTCAAAAAGCCATGATCCAAGCTGCTGCAGTGGTCCCTGACTAAACAGTGCCCCGGGGGGGTTAGAGAGAGAAGTGAAAAAGCTTACAGCACCTGTTATTCCCAGGCGGTCTCCCATCCAAGTAGTAACCAGGCCCGACCCTGCTTAGCTTCCGAGATCAGGCTTGTTCAGGGTGGTATGGCCGTAAGCTGTGAGAAAGAGCAAAAAGCGGCCTTTTATACATGTGTTTCCCCACCGGCGTCGCAAGAAGTTGAGACATTGCTTCACGTGAAGGTTTTAGTTCCAAGTAGTGCTACTTTTAAAGTGTGGAGCTGTCAAAAAGCCATGATCCAAGCTGCTGCAGTGGTCCCTGACTAAACAGTGCCCCGGGGGGGTTAGAGAGAGAAGTGAAAAAGCTTACAGCACCTGGTATTCCCAGGCGGTCTCCCATCCAAGTACTAACCAGGCCAGGCCCTACTTAGCTTCCGAGATCAGACGAGATCGGGCTTGTTCAGGGTGGTATGGCCGTAAGCTGTGTGTAAGAGCAAAAAGTGGCCTTTTATACATGTGTGTCCCCACCGGTGTCGCAACAGGCTGGGACATTGCTTCACGTGAAGGTTTTAGTTCCAAGTAGTGCTACTTTAAAAGTGTGGAGCTGTCAAAAAGCCATGATCCAAGCTGCTGCAGTGGTCCCTGACTAAACAGTGCCCCGTGGGGGTTAAAGAGAGAAGTGAAAAAGCTTACAGCACCTGGTATTCCCAGGCGATCTCCCATCCAAGTACTAACCAGGCCCGACCCTGCTTAGCTTCCGAGATCAGACGAGATCGGGCTTGTTCAGGGTGGTATGGCCGGAGGCTGTGAGAAAGAGCAAAAAGCGGCCTTTTATACATGTATGTCCCCACCGGCGTCGCAACAGGCTGAGACATTGCTGCACGTGAAGGTTTTGGTTCCAAGTAGAGTGCTACTTTAAAAGTATGGAGCTGTCAAAAAGCCATGATCCAAGCTGCTGCAGTGGTCCCTGACTAAACAGTGCCCCGGGGGGGTTAGAGAGAGAAGTGAAAAAGCTTACAGCACCTGTTATTCCCAGGCGGTCTCCCATCCAAGTAGTAACCAGGCCCGACCCTGCTTAGCTTCCGAGATCAGGCTTGTTCAGGGTGGTATGGCCGTAAGCTGTGAGAAAGAGCAAAAAGCGGCCTTTTATACATGTGTTTCCCCACCGGCGTCGCAAGAAGTTGAGACATTGCTTCACGTGAAGGTTTTAGTTCCAAGTAGTGCTACTTTTAAAGTGTGGAGCTGTCAAAAAGCCATGATCCAAGCTGCTGCAGTGGTCCCTGACTAAACAGTGCCCCGGGGGGGTTAGAGAGAGAAGTGAAAAAGCTTACAGCACCTGGTATTCCCAGGCGGTCTCCCATCCAAGTACTAACCAGGCCAGGCCCTACTTAGCTTCCGAGATCAGACGAGATCGGGCTTGTTCAGGGTGGTATGGCCGTAAGCTGTGTGTAAGAGCAAAAAGTGGCCTTTTATACATGTGTGTCCCCACCGGTGTCGCAACAGGCTGGGACATTGCTTCACGTGAAGGTTTTAGTTCCAAGTAGTGCTACTTTAAAAGTGTGGAGCTGTCAAAAAGCCATGATCCAACCTGCTGCAGCAGTCCTTGACTAAACAGTGCCCCCGGGGGGTTAGAGAGAGAAGTGAAAAAGCTTACAGCACCTGGTATTCCCAGGTGGTCTCCCATCCAAGTACTAACCAGGGACAACCCTGCTTAGCTTCCGAGACCAGACGGAATAGGGAGTGCTGAGGGTGGTATGGCCGTAAGCCATGAGAAAGAGCAAAAAGCGGCATTTTATACATGTGTGTCCCCACCGGCGTCGCAAGAAGTTGAGCCATTGCTTCACGTGAAGGTTTTAGTTCCAAGTAGTGCTACTTTAAAAGTGTGGAGCTGTCAAAAAGCCATGATCCAACCTGCTGCAGCGGTCCTTGACTAAACAGTGCCCCCGGGGGGTTAGAGAGAGAAGTGAAAAAGCTTACAGCACGTGGTATTCCCAGGCGGTCTCCCATCCAAGTACTAACTAGGCCCAACCCTGCTTAGTTTCCGAGAACAGGCTTGTTCAGGGTGGTATGGCCGTAAGCTGTGAGAATGAGCAAAAAGTGGCCTTTTATACATGTGTGTCCCCAATGGTGTCGCAACAGGCTGAGACATTGCTTCACGTGAAGGTTTTAGTTCCAAGTAGTGCTACTTTAAAAGTGTGGAGCTGTCAAAAAGCCATGATCCAACCTGCTGCAGCAGTCCTTGACTAAACAGTGCCCCCGGGGGGTTAGAGAGAGAAGTGAAAAAGCTTACAGCACCTGGTATTCCCAGGTGGTCTCCCATCCAAGTACTAACCTGGGACAACCCTGCTTAGCTTCCGAGACCAGACGGAATAGGGAGTGCTGAGGGTGGTATGGCCGTAAGCCATGAGAAAGAGCAAAAAGCGGCATTTTATACATGTGTGTCCCCACCGGCATCGCAACAGGCTGAGACATTGCTTCACGTAAAGGTTTTAGTTCCAAGTAGTGCTACTTTTAAAGTGTGGAGCTGTCAAAAAGCCATGATCCAAGCTGCTGCAGTGGTCCCTGACTAAACAGTGCCCCGTGGGGGTTAGAGAGAGAAGTGAAAAAGCTTACAGCACCTGGTATTACCAGGCGATCTCCCATCCAAGTACTAACCAGGCCCGACCCTGCTTAGCTTCCAAGATCAGACGAGATCGGGCTTGTTCAGGGTGGTATGGCCGGAGGCTGTGAGAAAGAGCAAAAAGCGGCCTTTTATACATGTATGTCCCCACCGGCGTCGCAACAGGCTGAGACATTGCTTCACGTGAAGGTTTTGGTTCCAAGTAGAGTGCTACTTTAAAAGTATGGAGCTGTCAAAAAGCCATGATCCAAGCTCCTGCAGTGGTCCCTGACTAAACAGTGCCCCGGGGGGGTTAGAGAGAGAAGTGAAAAAGCTTACAGCACCTGTTATTCCCAGGCGGTCTCCCATCCAAGTAGTAACCAGGCCCGACCCTGCTTAGCTTCCGAGACCAGGAGTGCTCAGGGTGGTATGGCCAGCGGCCTTTTATACATGTGTGTCCCCACCGGCGTCGCAAGAAGTTGAGACATTGCTTCACGTGAAGGTTTTAGTTCCAAGTAGTGATACTTTTAAAGTGTGGAGCTGTCAAAAAGCCATGATCCAAGCTGCTGCAGTGGTCCCTGACTAAACAGTGCCCCGGGGGGTTAGAGAGAGAAGTCAAAAAGCTTACAGCACCTGGTATTCCCAGGTGGTCTCCCATCCAAGTACTAACCAGGGACAACCCTGCTTAGCTTCCGAGACCAGACGGAATAGGGAGTGCTGAGGGTGGTATGGCCGTAAGCCATGAGAAAGAGCAAAAAGCGGCATTTTATACATGTGTGTCCCCACCGGCGTCGCAAGAAGTTGAGCCATTGCTTCACGTGAAGGTTTTAGTTCCAAGTAGTGCTACTTTAAAAGTGTGGAGCTGTCAAAAAGCCATGATCCAACCTGCTGCAGCGGTCCTTGACTAAACAGTGCCCCCGGGGGGTTAGAGAGAGAAGTGAAAAAGCTTACAGCACGTGGTATTCCCAGGCGGTCTCCCATCCAAGTACTAACTAGGCCCAACCCTGCTTAGTTTCCGAGAACAGGCTTGTTCAGGGTGGTATGGCCGTAAGCTGTGAGAATGAGCAAAAAGCGGCCTTTTATACATGTGTGTCCTAGGGCTGGGCGATAAACCGATTTTATCGATTAACTCGAGTGTATAGTTCACGTCGACTTGTTTGAATGAAAATCGGTTCTCTCTTTAACATCAGCTAACGCTTCTCTCTGGCCTCCCGTATAATGAGCTCGCCCCTCCCTCCCCTCGCACAGAGCGCGCATTTACCAAGTAGAGATAGTAGTGAGTGAGTGACAACATGGCGACAAGCAGGGAAGAACTTGTTCCGAAGAAAGGCACCGTGTCATCCGTTATTTGGAATTGGTTTGCGTTCGCGAGGTCAGACTTAGACCAGAAAACACCCTGCTGCAAAGTATGTATGAAGTCTGTTGCTAGTAAAGGCAGCAGTACGACAAATTTACTGCAGCACCTTAAACAAAAGCATCCCGTCGAATGGGAGAAATGTTGCGCGCAGCGGAATGAAAATAAACAAGTATTTTTGGAGCTATTTCTTTGTCATCTGCATCTGAATTTGGGGGCTGTTGAGAAAATCGATTTAAATCGTTAATCGGATATTTTGTGAAAAAATCGGGGATTTTTTTTTTAAGCCATATCGCCCAGCCCTAGTGTGTCCCCACCGGCGTCGCAACAGGCTGAGACATTGCTTCACGTGAAGGTTTTAGTTCCAAGTAGTGGTACTTTAAAAGTCTGGAGCTGTCAAAAAGCCATGATCCAACCTGCTGCAGCGGTCGTTGACTAAACAGTGCCCCCGGGGGGTTAGAGAGAGAAGTAAAAAAGCTTACAGCACCTGGTATTCCCAGACGGTCTCCCATCCAAGTAGTAACTAGGCCCGACCCTGCTCAGCTTCCGAGACCAGGAGTGCTCAGGGTGGTATGGCCAGCGGCCTTTTATACATGTGTGTCCCCACCGGCGTCGCAAGAAGTTGAGACATTGCTTCACGTGAAGGTTTTAGTTCCAAGTAGTGATACTTTTAAAGTGTGGAGCTGTCAAAAAGCCATGATCCAAGCTGCTGCAGCGGTCCCTGACTAAACAGTGCCCCGGGGGGTTAGAGAGAGAAGTCAAAATGCTTACAGCACCTGGTATTCCCAGGTGGTCTCCCATTCAAGTACTAACCAGGCCCGACCCTGGTTAGCTTCCGAGACCAGACGGGATCGGGAGTGCTTAGGGTGGTATGGCCGTAAGCCAAAAGAAAGAGCAAAGAGCGGCCTTTTATACATGTGTGTCCCCACCGGCGTCGCAAGAAGTTGAGACATTGCTTCACGTGAAGGTTTTAGTTTCAAGTAGTGCTACTTTAAAAGTGTGGAGCTGTCAAAAAGCCATGATCCAAGCTGCTGCAGTGGTCCCTGACTAAACAGTGCCCCGGGGGGGGGTTAGAGAGAGAAGTGAAAAAGCTTACAGCACCTGTTATTCCCAGGCGGTCTCCCATCCAAGTAGTAACCAGGCCCGACCCTGCTCAGCTTCCGAGACCAGGAGTGCTCAGGGTGGTATGGCCGTTAGCCATGAGAAAGAGCAAAAAGCAGCCTTTTATACATGTGTGTCCCCACCGGCGTCGCAACAGGCTGAGACATTGCTTCACGTGAAGGTTTTAGTTCCAAGTAGTGCTACTTTAAAAGTGTGGAGCTGTCAAAAAGCCATTATCCAACCTGCTGCAGCGGTCCTTGACTAAACAGTGCCCCTGGGGGGTTAGAGAGAGAAGTGAAAAAGCTTACAGCACCTGGTATTCCCAGGCGGTCTCCCATCCAAGTACTAACCAGGCCCGACCCTGCTCAGCTTCCGAGATCAGACGAGATCGGGCTTGTTCAGGGTGGTATGGCCGTAAGCTGTGAGAAAGCGCAAAAAGCAGCCTTTTATACATGTGTGTCTCCACCGGCGTCGCAACAGGCTGAGACATTGCTTCACGTGAAGGTTTTAGTTCCAAGTAGTGCTACTTTTAAAGTGTGGAGCTGTCAAAAAGCCATGATCCAAGCTGCTGCAGTGGTCCCTGACTAAAAAGTGCCCCGGGGGGGTTAGAGAGAGAAGTGAAAAAGCTTAGAGCACCTGGTATTCCCAGGCGGTCTCCCATCCAAGTACTAACCAGGCCAGGCCCTACTTAGCTTCCGAGATCAGACTTGTTCAGGGTGGTATGGCCGTAAGCTGTGTGTAAGAGCAAAAAGTGGCCTTTTATACATGTGTGTCCCCACCGGTGTCGCAACAGGCTGAGACATTGCTTCACGTGAAGGTTTTAGTTCTAAGTAGTGCTACTTTAAAAGTGTGGAGCTGTCAAAAAGCCATGATCCAACCTGCTGCAGCGGTCCTTGACTAAACAGTGTCCCCGGGGGGTTAGAGAGAGAAGTGAAAAAGCTTACAGCACCTGGTATTCCCAGGTGGTCTCCCATCCAAGTACTAACCAGGGACAACCCTGCTTAGCTTCCGAGACCAGACGGAACAGGGAGTGCTGAGGGTGGTATGGCCGTAAGCCATGAGAAAGAGCAAAAAGCGGCATTTTATAAATGTGTGTCCCCACCGGCGTCGCAAAAAGTTGAGCCATTGCTTTACGTGAAGGTTTTAGTTCCAAGTAGTGCTACTTTAAAAGTGTGGAGCTGTCAAAAAGCCATGATCCAACCTGCTGCAGCGGTCCTTGACTAAACAGTGCCCCCGGGGGGTTAGAGAGAGAAGTGAAAAAGCTTACAGCACCTGGTATTCCCAGGCGGTCTCCCATCCAAGTACTAACTAGGCCCAACCCTGCTTAGTTTCCGAGAACAGGCTTGTTCAGGGTGGTATGGCCGTAAGCTGTGAGAAAGAGCAAAAAGCGGCCCTTTATACATGTGTGTCCCCACCGGCGTCGCACGAAGTTGAGACATTGATTCACGTGAAGGTTTTAGTTTGAGGTAGTGCTACTTTAAAAGTGTGGAGCTGTCAAAAAGCCATGATCCAACCTGCTGCAGCGGTCCTTGACTAAACAGTGCCCCCGGGGGGTTAGAGAGAGAAGTGAAAAAGCTTACAGCACCTGGTATTCCCAGGTGGTCTCCCATCCAAGTACTAACCAGGGACAACCCTGCTTAGCTTCCGAGACCAGACGGAATAGGGAGTGCTGAGGGTGGTATGGCCGTAAGCAATGAGAAAGAGCAAAAAGCGGCCTTTTATACATGTGTGTCCCCACCGGTGTCGCAACAGGCTGAGACATTGCTTCACGTGAAGGTTTTAGTTCCAAGTAGTGCTCCTTTAAAGTGTGGAGCTGTCAAAAAGCCATGATCCAAGCTGCTGCAGTGGTCCCTGACTAAACAGTGCCCCGGGGGGGTTAGAGAGAGAAGTGAAAAAGCCTAAAGCACCTGGTAGTCCCAGTCTGTCTCCCATCCAAGTACTAACCAGGCCCGACCCTGCTTAGCTTCCGAGATCAGACGAGATGGGGCTTGTTCAGGGTGGTATGGCCATAAGCTGTGAGAATAAGCAAAAAGCGACCTTTTATACATGTGTGTCCCCACCGGCGTCGCAACAGGCTGAGACATTGCTTCACGTGAAGGTTTTAGTTCCAAGTAGTGCTACTTTAAAAGTGTGGAGCTGTCAAAAAGCCATGATCCAACCTGCTGCAGCAGTCCTTGACTAAACAGTGCCCCCGGGGG